>CM022302.1:108398506-109598506 GCA_011799875.1 Thinopyrum elongatum
AAACTCTGTCGAGCGTCCAGGTTGCATTCATATCACTGCGGCCGGGCTGGGCCGCAACATCCTGAGGGTGAGCCTGGTTCGCTCCGGCACGCACGCCCGCAGGCGGGCGATGGCCAAGACCCCCTTGCTCTTAGGATGGTAAGACCGGCGGGGCCACTCTCTCTGGCTGAGTTGTAGGTAGGGTTGCGATGTTCGTTTGCCGAGGCACGGCATGACCTGGAAAGTTGTCCGGTCCGTCGTAGTTAATCGGCGTTTGGGTAAGTTTGGTGGGCCCCTGCAGGGAAGAACAGTTCTATCGATAGCCGGTCCCTACGGTACAGGACACTCGGAGTTGTATCCTCCCTATCGATACTCTGAACTGGTGACGCTGTGATGAGACCGGTATACATCTATGTGGCTCTGGGTGTGCTTCTCGCAGGGTAGTGAGAGGGAATCTCAGACGAGGTGATGACTGTAGGCTCTGGGATCCTGCTTCTCTCGCAGGGACGAGAAGGATCTCTGGGTGAGGTTGCTATTATTCCTCTGCTACATTATATGGTATTGTTCCACTACTCGTCTACTTGCTGCCATACCCGCTGAGATGCTAGTCTTCGATTAGACTAGGCCTTCTCCCTATTCTGGCATTTCTTCCAGCCATTCCACATATACCCTCCCTTTGATAATTGTCATATGTATGTAGACCTTGCTTGCTGAGTACTTCAGAGTACTCACGGTTGCTTTTCTTTCCTTTTTCCCCCATATCAGGTCCGTCGTGGCCAGATGACGGAGCCGCTGCGACAGCACCCCCGCGACGATCGACTCCTACTACACCGGAGGATGGATACCTGGCGTTTCGCGCCAGGATAGATCGGAGTGTCCCAGGCAGGAGGCCTTCGCCTTTCGTCGTAGTGTTTTTATTTTGCCCCGCCTTTTCTAGAGGCCTTTCTGTTTCTATGTCTATCTTGTACCATATCTTATGCTTCCCTACGCTGTTCGCAAGCTTATTCTTCCGAGCCCTCGAGCCCTGGCTTGTAATATAAAGCTTGATGACTTTATTTATTTTTAGAGTTGTGTTGTGATATCCTGTCCCGTGATCCTTAGGCTTGATTCGGTGCATTTTGCGTGTACTGATTAGCGCCGATCGGGCCGGGGGCGTCACAGTTGGTATCCAGAGCCGACGTGCCTGTATACACCCCCTTTCCAACTCCTTGGCCGCAAGTTGTGCTAGCAACCGAAAACACTATTTTACTAACCTGGCTGTGTGGCTTTACGGTGCCATCTGTCGCAATTGGGAGGTATGTAGTCTCTTTTAATTCCTCTCTTACTCTGTGACTCTGCTCTCTCTCTTCGGTTAAATGATTTACTAACTCCAGCATTAGCCTTCGTGCTCACATCCCCCGGAGTTCTGAAATATTCCCCCCTTGCTTCAAGAATGTGTGGCCAGGTTCTTGCTTACAGGATCCTTTATACGAGGGCTACCCCTGTGTTGGTCACGTGCAGTTCCTCGCTCCAACAGTTTTCGTTCTCCGCGTGGATCTAAGCCTTCTCCTCTAGTCTTCAGTTGTGTAACTCCCACTTCGCGTCCTGCGCGCGGCGACCTCGACTAGACTCTAGCGCCCTTCCCTTTTCAACTGTCGTAGGATGCGCCGGATTGCAACCCGAGCGATAGGTGGCTTTGAATTGTCGGGTGTCAAAATATGAATGAGCCCTCGTGATTGCCTCATTCCTTCTGTGTGGTCGAGTATTCGGTTCTATAACCATAACTTTGCGGCCCCATACACGCTGCAAGTTCTTAGCTAACATTGCCCCTGTTGATTGGGCAGGATGGCTGACGAGCCTCCACACCAAGTACCACCTCCCTATATTGCCGCATGATGGCAGCGTTTGAATGGACCTCAGCTCACGACGAGTCTGGGTAGACGTTTGGGAACGTCAATGGAGGCTCGTCGGAGCCGGGACCCGTCTCCGCTGCCAGAAATTTGTTGACACTCAACCCGTCCCATTTTCGCAACTCTCACGCACACTCCTATGGATGCTGATGTGTTTGCATATACCCCGTGACTCCCTTCTTTTTGAAATGAGTCATCTAATGTTCCGACCTGCCAGTTTATGTCACGCCTTTGCACTGCAACCTAAAACGGGCCCAGCGGCTCAATGGTGGGAAAGCCACAAGGGTACTTGCCTGCTGAAACAGTAACCACTTGGCAGGAATTTCAGACAGCTTTTTCGTGGCACAGTCTCATTCCTCAGCTGATGACCAGAAGAAGCAGGAATTCCCGCAAATATCCCAGGGCCAAGACTGTGGATGATATCAGAGGAATTTCTTGAATTGGTCCCCTATGCTTAGATGACGTCTGGCACTGCGGCCCTAGCGGATCAAATTCCGTGAAGGACTCCGTGACTGAATAAACCTCGCACTTTGCGCCTTGATTGCACAGGACTTCGCCAACGCTGTCACAACTTTTTCAAATTGGGGGGGGGGAAACAGCTCTACTGATGCCAGGAGTCGCTCAAAGCGCCTCATGAGCTGGCTTATCCTCGGTCACCTGTTCAGAAACGTCGAGTCGGTATCCCACACAGTTACATCACCGACCTGCCACCTGCACCAAGGCCGTCATATGTGGCGCAGCTCGTCTGACTCCGCCCCCAAGCCATTAAACGACTCAGGGTGACAGTCCAATTTGTGGTCTCCTCCCATAATGATGTTTGTGCCGCAAGTTGTGACAGCCAGGGCACCGTGCTTTCACACTGTGTCCGTCAGGGTCAGCCGCAGAGTTTTCTCACGTTGTTCCTTTTACCGTAAAAGGGCCGTCGTAACCATCATAGCAAAAGCATAATGCGCAGACCCCTGCTAGTCAGCTTGTTCATGTCCAAGCCATGTCAATTGAAGAAGCCTCGACGGACACCAACGTTTTGATGGGCACCCTCAGTAGATTCAATCCCAGCTTCTTACTCTTTGATTCTGGACTGTCGCACTCCTTCAATGTCTGAAAGTTTGCACGAAGCCATGATAGCCCTTTCGACAGACATGTTCCACCCCCATGGTAATCCGTCACCTGGGGTGCTAATTGCAACTACCAGGAGAAGCCACGTAATCACATTGGTGGATTGAGGATTGATGTTCCCCGTTTCTTTCTCTCATTGCCCCTTAAGCCCTCCAACATAGTACATTATTCTGGGTATGGAACTGGTTGAAGCCTCATAAAGCTTTGATTTACTGTCCACTAGAAACATCCGCCCACCACCCTCTTCTGGCCATAAATTACCATACTGCAGGTCGAATAGCTCAGGATGCGGAAACTCATATTATTTTCTTCTGAAGCATTGAATGCCTCCCATCTTGAAAGGGATCGAACGTTCCAGTTGTTCGGATTTCAAGATGTATTTCCAGAAGACTTCCTCAGGAAATACCCATGCTAGCGCTGTTGGTTTGTCATCGACTTGAAGCCTGGCAAAACACCTACGCGAAGCGTCCTTATAAATGCCCTCCGACCATCTTCCGACTTCTAAGGAAGAATCGACAGCGTCCACTTAAGAAGGTTTCATCATGCCCCGTTCTCTGCTTGGGAGCACTTCACTCTTTCTTCTAAGAAGAAGGATGGTAACTACCGATTGTTCAGGATTATCTGGCCATTAACACAAGCACCATTCAGAATATGGATCTCCGCTTCCTCGAGTCATGATTTGTAGATCAAACTTACTGGATCATCGTATTCTCTAAACTTGAATTTGAGTTGGGTTACCATCAAATCCGTGTTTCGTGAGAGATATTCCCAAGACTGCTTTTGTTACTCGCTTGGCTCTTTATGAGTACAACTTCCATGTTATTTGGCGTAACCAATGCCCAGCCACATTGTTCCCGTCCTGACTGATTATATCTTTCATGAATTCCCTCGACAATTTGTCGTGGTATAACTCTGGATGATATTCTGTTTTATCGAAGAAAAAGCAGACATGCGGAACACCTCCGTCTTGTACGGGAAAGGGCTCCGAGAAACACCAGTTGTATGGCCAAATACTCCAATGTGAATTCTGTGCTTTCTGAAGTAACTCTTACCTTGGTCATGTGATTTCCAAGGATGGCAATTTGCTGTTAACGCAGAACGATTTCACGCTATCTGGACTGTACTCCTCCGAATAACGTCAAGTCAAGTGAAAGTTTTCTCTTGCTTGCAAGCTATTGTCCGTCGATTTGTTAGATTTTTTCTAAGATTGCTAAGCCGTTGACTGATCTGCTTCACACAGGGCGTTAAGTAAAATGGAAAAAATGTCAGAAGGCTTTCACAACACTCAAGGACAAGCTAAAGCGTCTCCGCCCCATTACTTGCTCCGCCAGATACCCTCAGGATTAGTGATCTATTGTGACGCATCCCGGTGAATGGGGGGGGGATTGGCTGCATATCCTAAGTGCAAGAGCGTAAGTTATTGCGTTGTGGCTCTCGTCACGTTGCGCCCCATGAAGAGAATTATCCGGTACATGATCTAGAACTAGCTTTTGTCATGTATGCACTGCAGTTGTTGGCGACACTCCATTCCTCGTGTAATCCGTTGCGAGATCTACCAACACGGACTCATAAAATCTGAGGTACTTGTTTTCACTCAACCATCTCTAAAGCTCCTCAGCAAAGGATGTATGAGGCCATTGCGGACCTACGATTTGGTATTCTTATACCCCCTGCAAGGCTAACAGTGATTGGCTGATTGCCTTAAGCCGAAGTCCTATTGCTACAACCTCATGGTTAGGCGAGCTCAACCTCTGTCTATGAAAGAATTGTGCAAACTGAGTATCTGGCGAATTTTTCCACAAGGATCTCTTAATAACCTTTGTGATACAACCAATCTTGAGAAAGCGTTAAGAATGCGGTCAGCTAAGATGCTGAAATGGATCTGATGAAGAAAGACCTTCACCTTGTAAAGTACAGGGATTTCTCGCTGTCTGAAGATTGGACCTTGTATTCGAGGACCCTGCTTAGCTACGTACCCTTCGCTTCGATCTTGATGAACTTACAAAGGTTATGAAGGAGGCACATGACACACCATTGTCTATTCATCCTGGGGTAAGCACCAAATGTATCCCGTGATCTCCGCCAAAGGTACTGGTTGTCCTAGATGAAGCGGTCTTGCTCTGTTATGTTGTCCGAACTGTGATGTTGTTCATCGCGTTAAGCCGAACATCATGAAACCAGCTGGAATCTGCAACCACTCCACTTCCTATTCTTGGAATTGGATAAAGTCAAATGGATTTCATGTACCCACGGCCTTCCCAGGTTCACATATGGTCACATCTATTCTTGTCGTCATCGACCAACTCCTCCTAAAGTTGTCACACTTTCTGCCCCGTCAAGGACGACAAATACTGCTAGTCAGTTAGCAGAGTTGTATATCTCCAAATTGTTTCACTCCACGTATTCCGAAGATATCAGTTCGGGCCCGTGCGGTCTTTCTTTCACCTCAAAGTCTAGGAAAGAGTTTTCCAGAAGCTATTGGGAACTCATATTACCTGGATGTTCATCTATATCACACCTGCCCAATCCCAAGGCAGGTTGACGGTCAATCATCGTTTGAAGACATGCTCGCGAGCTTGTGTCATCTCGTTTCGGTAGAAGTGGGAAGACTCCCTTCCATATGATCCGAGTTCTCTTATAAAACAGCTATCCGCCAGCTTGAAATGCCCCCCCTTCGAAGTTCTCATCTGGACGTAGTGTCGAACCCCCTGACTAGGTCAGAACTGGGGAACTACCTCTTGTTGACCGACATATTCAAACGACTCCCGCACAAGTCCCGTATTGGTTCGAGAAAACCTCAAAGCGGCTCGGACTGCCATAAGCAACTATGATCGCAAACGATTGGGGTTTTACTTATCACTGGTGATCCAAGCTTATCTTCGTGTCCCTCTATGAAGGGCACCCAACCCGTTTTGGAATCAAAGGGCCAACGCGAGCCTCCACGCTACATTGTGCCCGTTCCCGCATTATTCAGACGTGGTCAGGTGGCAAATTGGAATTTCCGCCCGCAATTCTCTCATGTCCAGGACTTCTCTTCCATGTTCCGCACACTTCGTAATATCTTCAAGGAATCTCCGCACCGAGCAGTGGTTCATGAAATGCTCCGAATTCATGATGATTCTTTCTATAAGGGAACACCGATCCGCATATCTTCGATGCTAAGCTGAAACGTCGGCCCCGTCATAAGGTTACCAAGTTCCTCAAAGTGCAAATGGTCCAAATCATCACACTGAAGATGAAGCGCACTTGGGAACGGAGGATAACTTCGTGCGGAACCCCGACCTTTTTTCCTTCTTACACTCTTAATTCCTCGGGACGAGAATTCTTATTAGTTAGAGGAGATTGTAACCCCCACCATGGTTAACTACAGAAATCACCCTTTTTTATTATGCCATGTCACTCAGACCACAGTGCTTGATCATCATTAGTACATATTGGATTTTCAACTCCGCAAGATAAATTCAATTTAAATGAAGTGGAAAATAAAAGTTGCTCAAATCAAAACTAATTTGTTCATACTTATGGCAACATAATTCAGAAGCATTACTAAATTGAAACCAACCTTATTGCAAATAGATAAGTGGCTTAAATCATCCCTCAAACAGTGGCTGAAAATACTACTTATATGGCCTTTATATTTATTTATAACAAAATAAGAATGATGTTTTGTCCAAACTAATTTTAAGGTGTTTGGAATAAGCACGGTTACTTTATGACCAGGTCACAACTGTTTTTACGAAAGTCAATTTGAGCCCTAACTCATTTACAAAACAGGGGTATGGATAAATAAAAAGAGAAAGAAAAAGATAAAAAGAACCCCCCCCCCCCCCCCCCCCCCCTCCCGTGGCCCAACTGGGCTCCCCCCAGCTGGCCCATGCCGGCCCACCCCCCCCCACTTCCCTCTTATCCCCCTCGGCCGAACCCTACCGCTCCCCACCCCCCCACCCCCTCTCGCTCCACTCCCGTCAACTCCCCCCCTATCACATCATCGGGCGGCCCACGCGCCCTCTCGACGCGCCGCCCGCGCCCCTCGCCAGCCCGCCCGACCTTCTCCTTCCTCCTCCAATCGCCACGCTCGTTCCACCTACCTCCTACATCCCGCGGTCTCTATCCCTTCCTCTCCTCTCCCGCTCTCTCTACCTCCGCTCCCTCTCCGCCTTCCCCTACCGCGACCCCGGCCACTTCTGCTCTCTACTGCTTCGCCTCTTCCACCACCATCCCCCCGTTCGTTGCCCCCTAGCGCCCCTCCCTAGCCCGACACATCATTTATCCCTGGTGAGCCTCCTCCTCCCTTCCCCCTTTCCGCAGCCCTCTCCACGCTTACCTAAACCACCGTCGCACCGCCCCCTCGCACTCGCTGCCACCTCTCCCCGCCCTTCTCGTTCGCTCACCCTCTGCCTCGAGTCCGTCGCGTCCCCATCCCGCTGGTCACCGTCGTCCCCTTGTGCGCATCGCTCACTCCCCTGCCTCTCTCTTCCCCCTTTCCTCTCCCTTCGCGCGTTCCTCCCCCCCCTCCCCCCCCCTCCGTCCGCAGCCCGCGCGTGCCATTGGGCACCGGACATGTCTCGGTCCCAATATGGCACGCCTCCGGACATTCCGGCGCCCAGACGTTCACCCGCGGACATGATAGTCGCCCAGCCACGTGACCTAGGGGCCCCGGCCCCGACCGATTACAAAAATAATGATAAAAAAATAAAAAAAATAAATAAATAATTCAATTAGTAATTAACACTTTTAGATTAGCTAATTTAATTAATTAGATTGATTAAATGGTTATTACTTAAGTAACCCCGGGTAATTAGAGCTAATTAATTAGTTTACTTACATTAACCTTGCTGACATCAGCATGATGTCATGCTGACCCATCAGCGAGCACTATTCCTGGATATGTTGTACATTTAAACAATAAAATAAATTCGAAATAATAAAAACTTTGAAAACTCTCATAATAAAACCTACTCGGATGAAATACTTTCTACAATGAAAGGTGCTCGCGAACTACGAGACGAATCTGTAAACCGGATCCGTCGTGCGTCACGCGTTCTCTAACTATCCAACATCACGTTTCCCCTCCGGTCATCTGTCTAACAATTGTCCGAACCGGGAAAACATTCCCGATGGATCCGCCGTCCTCCCAGTGACGTGCAACCGTACTTTAGGAACACCCCCGGCCATGGAGGTTAGTCATTTCGTCTATACCTTGTCCATGCTCATGTTGCTATATATTTATACTGTTTCCTCCCTCCCGCCCCCTCTTCTCTCTCGTGTCCCCCAGCCCCCGCCCCGAACGTCGTCCCCGACCGACGCAGCTCCTGGATCCCGAAAACACCATAGACGACCGTGCCCTTGCCGCCGATCATCAGCAAGCCCCCCCCCTTTTGGGAATCATCCGAATCTCGCCCATTCTAATTTCTCCCTGTCTGCTTAGAATGCTGCTGCTACTATAGCACTCTGCGTTACCTATTCTGATGCATAGCCTTTCATTGTAACCTGCTGTTTTATATTACCCTACTATCCCTAACTGTTTAGTCTGGCCGGGTGAGTAGACATATCATGACCCCACTTACCCCTACTCTCCCGCTTGCCCGCGTCTGGTAATCGCCGAAGTACCCATCACGGGATTTGAAGACCAGGCCCCACACAGGCCATCACCCCCCCCCCTTAGTGTAACGCCACTGCAACGTTACTATCGAGTGGTCCGATGGTGAAACTCTGTAGCACTTCTGATGTTAACTCTGTTAGTAGTTTACTGTCGGTCGTGTCAACGAGGGTGAATTCCTCCTCCTTCTCACCGCTTTCCGAAACGACGCTGTCGTACAACCTCAAGTGTGGACCCAAGTAGGGGGATTCCTCCTAGTTCACCTTGAGGATACATCAAGTGGGAATTTCATGGGGTGATACCTCGATTTCCTGATGTTATGGACACACGATACTTGGACTTTTACAATGTTACTTGGAAAGGCGGGTCGACCTGGGGTACCCGCGTGTGATGTGGAAGACGGGTTTCCAGTGTGGTGCCGAGTGGGTGAATACATAGGCGCGGCCGGCATTCGTAACCCTTGCCGCAAGTCCTCGAGACGGGGCACGTGGTCCACTCTTTCGTGATCTCTGCTCGTTTCGCAAGCCTATCCTCTTAACGATTTGGATTTGATCCGAGCAGGCCTCTGTCGATAGCACTAACATGACGTGGGCATAGTATGGTGCGTTCTGCACGTCGTATGCATCAGCCAAGAAAACCTTGTCAGACGTCCATGTACAGCACGTCGGCCGTGCTGGCCGCACCATCCCTGGGGGCTGAGCTGGTTCCCGGCACGCAACGACCCGAGGTGCAGGGGCTGATGGCCAGACCCCCTTCTCCTTAGGAATGTAACCGCGGGGGACCTCTCTGCTGATTTGGTAGGGGGGTTGTCGAATTTGTCGTTTGGGGTGCACGATGGCGGGCATGACCCTGAAAGTGTGTCCGGCCGGAGTTAATCGAGCGTGTTGGGTAAGTTGGTGGCCCCCTGCGGGAACATTTCTATCGATAGCCGGGGTCCTTACTGTAAAGGAGCACCTCGGTGTTGTCTCCCGATCGTACAACTGAACTGGATACCCCTTGTGTTGAGACCGGGATACTCATGTGGCTCTAGGAGTGCCTTCTCGAGGGAGTCCGAGAAGGGAATCTCTGGACGACGGTTGATGGACTGTATGGCTCTTGGATCGCTTTCCTCGCAGGGAGTCGAGAAAGTATCTCTGGGTGAGGTTGATATTATTACTGCTACATTATATTGTATGTTCCACGTCTCTCGGTTGCGCCAGACCGCTGAAGATGCTAGTCTTCGATAGCTAGGCTTCTCCCATTCTGGCATTTCTGCATCCGCCCCACATAACAGCCTCCCTTTATAATGTTGCAATGTAGTGTAGATCCTGGCTTGCTGAGTAACTTCAGATTACTCACTGTGCTTTCTTTCCTTTTCTCCCCAATATCAGTTTCGATTTGGACCAGATGACGGAGCCGCTGATGACAGCTACCCCCGCCGACGATCGACTACTACTACTACGCCTGATGATGGATACTACTGCGAGCTTGTCGACGACCGAGGTAGGTCGGTAGGGTCCCAGGCAGGAGCCTTCGCCTTTCATCGTAGTGTTTTATTTTCCCCGCCTTTCTATAGGCCTTTCATGTTTCATTTTTATATGTACTCAGATATCTTATCTATCCGCCCTTCCGCACGCTTGTATCGCAGGAGCTTATGTTTGCGAGCCCTGAGGCCCTGTCTTGTATATAAAGCTTGTATGATCTTTATTATGTGTTTTAGAGTTTGTTGTGATATCTTCCCGTGAGTCCTATGGCTTGATCGTGTGCATTTGCGTGTTATGATTAGCGCGTGATCGGGCCGGGTGGCGTGCACACCCCCCCTTAGGTAAGCTCCCCCCCCCCTTGTTGGGCCCTGTGCCCACACTCCTCTCCACCCTCCTCTGGCCTCATTTTGGCCTTTGATATAAATTAAATAATTTTTGTTTCTGAAACATTTTCCAGAGCATAATATATATAAGTTATACATCTCGGAAACATTTTCCACCTATATATTTAAATCGTATACCCGGTATTACCCGATAAGTCACCGAAACCCTTCCGGTGACCCCGAAACACTTCCGAACCATCTCGGAACTATTCGCATATTTAATGAACAGATTCCAACAAATAATCTTCTCATCACTCCCGTCCCTACTAACACTCAGCAATCATGGTTACCTTAGAGCTTGTGACCCCTAGGTTCGTAACCAAGAACATGAACGAACCCCTTCATCCACTGACCGATAGCGGAACCGGACATCCATATCGGTCCCTATGATTACATGAATGATTTCGAGTGAACCTTTGTTATCATGTGCATGTTTTCCCTTTGCTTTCGCGATACTCTAACGAGAACACCGGTTGTGCATTGGTATCCTCCTGGGTCATCACATGCTCACTTATCTGTTGCTCCCATTACCGTTTGTGTTCTTCTTTCTCGTGACCGTGTTCCGTCGGCCTCCCCGGTGACCTAGTCACCTGGCCAGACGATGATGATGCCATCACGCCAAAGCCCCTAAGAATCTCTCCCATCGTCGTGATGGAGCAATCCCACTCTTAGATCTTGTCCAGTCATCTTGTCAACTTTCCTGTGTTCCTGAAAGTTGTTGTCGTTGATCACCTATGTTCAGATAACGTTTGAGAAACCCCCAAGCCCACCGTCCGGTAGGAAGTGACTCAAACCTCTCATGGTCGGAGGAACTAAAACACATGCTAAACACTCCGTGTTATAACAGATTGATTTCAATTATATGTATCACAAGTAATAACAGACAAGTATTTGGGTCGACTCAATAGGACGTTCTTCTAAATTCATACCCCAATGTTGTTTTAGGCCTATCATCACTTCACGATATTCTAAGATCTCCAGAAAACGTGATCAACCACAAACACCTTGAGCCGGTCTTGAGCGAGACCGGAAACCTATTGTTGACCGTTACATTCCAACGTGTCATCTGAGTTTTATTCACTGAATCGCATATTCCAGGATCAGAGCAAGTTATAGCAATGGAATAACAAACTCTTATTATGAATAATGGAATATAGATATACATATTATTGCTCTAGGCTATTTGCCAACAATATCGGTCGCCAACCGGTCACGAACATGCTTTTTTCCCTCAAACAGAAACAAAACAGGGGCGCTTTGGAGCGTACCGGACCCTGCCACATCCGCTTCTAAGTGCCCCTGGGGCCCCCCAAAAACCCTTCCTCTGTCGCAGTCCTTCCTTCCCGTCGAAAGCCAGCTTTCCACGTTCATATGCCGCTCCGCATTGACGTCGCCCCGACCGGACCATCTCTCGCTGGCGCCAGGCATTGAGCGGCTCACTATCCTGAGGCACATCCCGCTCCGGTTCCTCTGGCTTCGCGCCGTTCAATCCGGAGTGACGTTCTGAATGGATGGACGGGACGATATCTACCCCACCCCTTTCAATGCCCGTCCTTCCTCCATTCTGCCACATCAACAAGGCTCGCCGGCCGAGAAATAACCCTTCACTACGCATTGACACACCCCACCATCTCGCCGCTGTGGATTCCTTTAATTACAAGGAGGCGGCCACACCCGCCACAGCACACCACAACCCATCCACTCGACATCTTCCACCTGTGCACTCACTTCTGCCATGTACCCGCTAGCGGGCACACTTTATGGAGTACCTCTTGACGAAGTTAAAGACTGAGTGGCACCTTGTGACCTGCTGTAAAGCCGTTGGTGTCAGCGCAATACAGGCAGGCATAACAGGCCACTCTCCTGAGGATTAACACAATAACCTGTTTCCTCCTCGAGCAGCACCACACTGGCGGAGGACAGTATCAACGCTACGCAGCAAGCCGTCTACTAGGCCGCCCACACTCAGCCGCCGCTCCGCAACGTACAGGGCGCTGGCCGGTTTGCGGAGGCGTGCACTTGGACTGCACAGTGATCACGAACGAGAATTGTGCCGCCACTGTGCGTCCTATGCACCGCCAACGCTGTTTGGCCGTTACGGTGGAACGACGACATTGCCTGCACCTCCACTTCCTCCATCGTGGACCTCACGTTCCACCGTCGGAGACTCACCAGTTAACTCCCACGGGCCTGACTATGGAAGCTCTCGCTGCAAGAGTAGTGTCTGTAATCGTTCGCGATTCCAGTTCGGAGTCGTCATCCATGTCTATCTCTTCATCTCGCCGCTCGCCGCGACCGCAACCTTCCTTCGCGGTCTTATCCCCGCCGCTCATGGGACAGATGAAAGGAACACCAATGGAATAAACCACCACTGCCGCCGCAACGTCTGGGTTTAGGTTTGTCCCTTTTTTAATGGTAAATTGTTCGAATGTATGAATGGTGGCTCCGGTTTTTTGTATGAAATCATCCGTTTGTTTTCTTTTTGTCGATTGATTTGTCCGATGGTTTGTTGAAATCCGATTTAAATGTATGCGATACTTTGAAGGGGACAAGTGGCTGGCTCCCGATCCGTGCCCGCGGACCCGTGGACCGTGGCCCGATTTGCTGGTCTTGAGAAAGCCCTCTCAGTTGCGTATTGTGAAGGAGATCACATGTACATCTCTGTTAGAATTTTTGTGTGTAAATTAATGTTTCTTACTTTTTTTTTCCCCAGAAAAGCACCGGGTCTGACCCCAAAAAAAACCTCACAACCCACCAAGGACCGGCCGAACATCGACAGCCGGTGAGCCCCATGTTCGCACGGCTGATCGCGCCAGCCCTGGCGTCGCATATCCCTTGCTCCGGCAAATTCGCGGCCAGCCCGCAGCGCAGGCCCAGGCCCAGCCGGCCGTCCCTGGACGGGATGACCTGATCCGTTTTGGTCCCGCTCTACAGGAGTCTCGAGATTGTACGTAGGCCACCGGGAATGGTGCGGCGGAGATGGACAATATCCCGCAAGAGGCGCCGCGCTCGGCACCAGATCGTCCCTACGTCCGGAAGCTTCCGCAAGTTCAAGAGCAACGCCTGTCGCCTCGAGGTGAACTCCAGCAAGTTTAAGAGTACCTTCTCCTGGCTCGATGAGCCCGTGGTGCCGGACATGGTGGAGGGCGACGGTGATGGCAGGGTTGGTCAAGCGCGCGCGGCGGAGTTTCCCGTCACTACTGCGCGACCCTAGATCGGTAGGTGTGTCGGTGGGGGTTACGGCTCGCGATGAACCTCGTGTTGTGTGCCGCCGGCCCCACCTCTTTATGTATAGCGCAAGTGATAGGGGCCCATCAACCATATGGTGTTGGGCGCTCCCGATCAGGCGCGCGGATCTAAGGTTCCCGGTGGGCCGTTGGGCCCACTCGAGAGAGATCATCCTACAAGGTCCACATTATAGGTGGGAAGGAATGTGTATCTTAAACTAACAATAAATTATTGTTAGTTTAAGATTACACCAATAATTATTGTCAATAATTGCAAAGCAGGTGATATACTGGCGCTCTTGTTTGCTCTGGGACTTGAAGGATGCTGCAGCTTCCTCTTCTTTCTAAATACTCCTCCATTCTAATTTGTCTTTTTAGAGATTTCAATGACTAACACATACGGAGTATTAGACATATTTTAGAGTGTAATTCACTCATTTGCTTCGTTGTAGTACTTGTGAATCTCTATAAAGACAATATAGAAACGTTAGGGCTTATTATACTCCAATATTTTTGACTTTTCATTGTGTGATAGCGTCATAGGAAATTACTTGAAGACGATGATTGTGTATAAGATGTTTTTAGGCCTCACACTCAGTGTATTGGTAAATTTTACTGAATTTTCTTAATAAATAAACATTAAAGAAGTTTGACTTAAATGACGCAGTGAGTTGGTGACTTTAAGTTCCATTACTAACACATAAACTGAATTGGTTTGAAATATGAGGTCATGCACATTGATGCCTATCTAGCTTCTAAGGTTTAACACTTGGTAGTTCAATTAGAACAATGAATGGTGTGCTCAGGTTTATTGTTTCCAGCAGAGAATTCCTGAAACATTTTGATGGGTGATGTTTCGAACAAACATCTCTTTCATGTGCTGTACAATAATAGATACCACTGATCAAACATATAGTTCGAGATTTGAAAATGAGGTCTACCATGAAAACTATTGATCGTTAAAACTGGTCTTAACAAGTTAATTTCCAATTTCCTGGAATTTATCTGTCATTGGTTAGCTGTCCATAACACACACTACTGCTGAGCTGAGTACTTGATTCTCACACATAATAGGCAAAAAACCTGGAGAAAATATGCTCTAGAGGGAAAAAGCAAGACTTCACAATAGAAAATGAAGGTTCAAGTTCTAACAGTAGAAGTTCGAACTGTGATGCCATTATGCATCTCTGTTAAGGACCTTTTTATGTTCAACCTATAATATTATGGTACCAAGAGTTCATATGCTGTTTTGGTGCAACTCTTTCTGAGCAAAGTATCTTTTTTATGTTCACTGTTATAATATTGGCTATGTTGTTTTTTACCCAGTTGATGGCTGGATGGAAGCTCGTGGAGCAAAGTTGACGCCTGGGCATCAGCGTGCGGCTTGACCTTGTTTCAAAAGTTCATGGGATACAGGCAGCTGAAGAATTTTCTGGAGCCTTCCAGATATATTGAAGTCAAGAAAGCTTATTCATGTTTGCTTAACTGCTATGGTGAGCACGGGATGGCATTTTAAGGTTCTGAAATTCTATGAGAAGATGAAAGCCAAGAACATTGTTCCAAATACACTGGTGTACAACAGCCTGATGGCTTTGTACAAAAGGCGGCCAGCCAGAGAAATCCCTCCACATTTGAAGAAATCGAGAAAGCGGTATAAACTGCTAACAGTTTTACATACTTCTCATTGGAGAAAGCTATGTTACAATGAATGACCTGGAGGCTGCGGAGAAAGTCCTGGAAGAATTGCAGAAGGTGCTCCAGTTCACTGGTCCCTATATACTCTAATGGCAAACAGTGCATTAAACTAGAGCTGTGTGGAAAGGCAGAAGTTGCCCTAAAGAAAGCTGAGGAAGTTATGAACAAAGATGAGTATCCTCATGGTATTTCCTCCTCTCCATCTATGCCCGTTGTGGAAATGCAACTGAGGTTAAGAGGATCTGGGAGTCTTTGAAGTCCACATTCAGAAATGTTTGAACCAGAAGCTATCTTGTGATCTTCAAGCTCTGGGTACTATTGAGGACTTTGATCTTTACAGCAAATCTTTCAGATTGGAATCAAGTCATGCATATGACATGAGGATAAACAAGGTATGATCAAAGCTTACCTTGATAAGGGTAGGTAGACGAAGCTGAGGCATCCGTCAGAGGACCATGGCTAAGGTTCGTTGTGATTACAGACGATTTACATTTTGCCGAATTCTATTTGGAAAAATCTAATGTTACCCGCGGGCACTGGAGATCTTGAGAGATGCAAAGAAGATGGTGACGCCACACATGGTTGCCATCCAAAAGCTTACAAGCAGATTTCTGAAGCACTATGAAGAGTCAAGGATGTTGATGGTGTGGAGTCTTTCTGCGAGTGCCTGAGGAGCTCGAATGCCTTGATGCGGAAGCTTATGAGGGCATGATGCGGCCTATATAGCTGCAGGTAGAAACCCCCCATCCATTGCCAGCGCATCGAGGATGATGGGATTCACGTTGGACCTAGACTACGAAATTGCTGGAGCGTGTCTCCGCAATTGAAACTGAGAAGGAAAGAAACTTTGTAAGAACCGAGGCCGCCGTAGAATTTTTCTTCTCATTATAGAGCAGAATTATGATTTGTTGAAGATGTCGTTATCTCGTGAAAAGCTGCTGTTCACCGGATTTCTGTACATGAATTGCAAGGTCTTTTGGCATTTTACATTTGATGCTCTGCTAGCCCCCGACTACTGTGTGCATCTATCTAAGCTGCTAATACGATGGAGTTATTTTCCAAAATACAATTATTTTCATGTTACTCATGTAGTCGACCAGTTGATTGCAGTACCCAGTATTCTCTAATGTTTAATGTCACGACCATTCGTGAAGAGGCGCAAGGAAGCAGTGAGTATTTTCTGATATATTATTGTGTTGCACCAGGTAGTGTTTTTTTTAGGGAAACCGGCTCACATTATTAATCAACCATTTGGGGTACAATGCAAGTCAGGCGAATGTAAGAGCCAACTTGTCCCATTTTTTCTGTATTTGAAGCTTACCACAAGACTGAAAGCTTAGATAATATAATCACGCGGTGGTTGTTGTCGATCAGGAATAAGTATCAGCACCAAACTTGTATAAGCTGCAGTTGGAATTGTAATTTTTTTCCCCAGTGACACGGTTAATTGTATAGGGACAAAGAGATGTGCTCCCTGTTATGAGCCTACAACTGTAAATAATTTCCATGCAACTCTGCAAATTCAGAATAAGGTTTGTACTTGATATTTACAACTTGTACGTATTTGAGAAAAAAATAGTAGCTGGAATTTGTGTGAAGGACAGGGCACATCATATCTGGTTGTATGTTCTCCTGATTCGTTTGTAATGGGAAGTGTGCTCACTATTTTAGAACGAAAGTGAAACCATTATAATTTAGTGCCTGTTCGGTTTCTCTCCGCTCCACGCTCAGCTCCCCGGAGCGGAGCAGTCTGCTGCAGCTCAAACCGAGCTCCGCAGCTCCGCGAGTTGAGCGGAGTGGAAGATTCCAAACAGGACCTTATTCTCGTGTTTGTGGCAGCACAGGTCTGAGGGGCATTCCAAATCTTGTGTTACAAAATTGTGAAATACAACGACTTTCTATGACATGGACGTTGTAATGCATTGTCGTACCGTCGCTTACTAGAAAGTACTCCCTCTGTAAAGAAATACCGTTTACTAGAAGTACTTCCCCCCGTACAGAAATATAAGAGCGTTTATAGCCTAAAATAGTGGGAGTGATCTAAACACTCTTATATTTTTTTTTACAGTGGGAGTAATTATTTGAAGATCTTTTGTGTCATTTTCTGCACTTGACGCTTCCCTATAAAGTGTGTGTCAGTGCATGCATGAAGCACTGAATTTTTATATCAGTTGCGCGTCGAGTTATACATCCAATCAATTTGTGCTGCGCGATTTCCACACCCCTGAACTAGACAGTTGAGGGCTCCTTTATTCAAGGAATTCAATAGGATTTTTGGAGGGTTGGAACCCTTAGAATTTTTTCTACGTTTGGTCGTTTGATTCACAGATTGAATCCTATAGGATTTTCTTCTGGAATCAAGTGTACTACATTTCATTGGAAATCAAGCATCCACTCCATTTTCTTTTTACAATTTCTTTGTTTTTCGTATGATTCAAACACTCTAACTAATCCTATAGGATTCAAATGGACATGCCACTCAAATCCTGTATTTTTCCTATTCTTACTTTCTGAAAATCCTGCAAATCAAAGAGGGCCTGAATGTTTTTTCTTGTTAAAAATGTGTCTATAAAATGGAATGGAGCAAATGCATCTGGAATGTTGTTGGAGCATTTCTTATAGTACGGATGTAGACACAAAGTGAACATGGCTCGACTCATATAGCTATGTCTTATGAACTTGTCTTGTGATGGTAACGGCAGCTCATACGAACCGTTAAAAAAATACAGAAAATATGGAGGAGGACTGGCCACGGTCGAAAGGAGGACCAAATCGAACGGCCATGAATGCAAATGCAAAGGGCCCGCTTTCGCAAAAAAATAAAAATGCAAAGGGCCCCAGAATGGGTCGTAATCGTGCATCTCTCTTAGAATTTTTTTGTCTGTAAAATTAATGTTTTCTGACTTTTTTTTCAAGAAAAGACCGGGCATGCAATCGTTTTTCTTTTTTTGCAGCCAAGCCCCCCAAAAACCTCAACAAACCCCAAGGACGCGGCCAAACAGGACAGCCGGTCAGCCACCCATGTTGCGCCACGGCGATCGCCGCCGAGGCCCGGCGGCGCTTCTTCCTTGCCCCGGCAAGATTCGCGCACGACTTGCGCAGCGCAGGCGCAGGCCCAGGCCCAGACGGCCGTCCCTGAGCGGGGCGGTTTTGAGCCGTCGTGGATCCCGCTCTACAGGAGAATCTCGATACTGACGCAGGCCACCGGGAATGGTGTCGGGAGATAGACAAATATCTCCGCACGAGGCCCCGTCCTCGGCGGAACCAGATCGCGCCTACGTCGGAAGCTCCGCAGTACAAAGGCAACGCTTGCGCGCTCGGGTGGAGCGCCCCCCCCCCCCCCCCCCCCCCCAACACCAAATCTCCCCGCGAAATGGTGGCCTGATTTGGATCGGGATGCGGTTGCGCCTTCATATTGCTGTTCGATGCCACATTTGACATACTAGCATATTTGTGCTGAAAGTAGTGGGTTCGGGATAAATCTCCATTCTGCATTCTCTTTGTGGATAATTTTGATTTAAGGTCACCATTGGAAATGCACTGTGCGAATTGTGCATTCGGCATTATCGACTGAAGAATAGGCGGTTCAACTGATTGTGTTGCCAACCACCACAATGGTAATTTGATGTCTGACGCTAAGTGAAACTAGGTGCCATACTGCACATTGTTCCACCTTCAGAGGTCAGCATTATAGGCAGGAAGGGAATTGTGTGTCAGTAATAATAACAGTGATATATGTGGCGCTGCCTGTTCTTCCTGGGAACTTTGAAGAGATGCTGCAGCTTCCTTTTCTTTCTAAATATTATAGCTCCTTAGTTTCACTTTTTGTTGCCTGATAACGTCATAGGAAATAGTACTCCCTCCGTTCCAGATTATAGTGCGCATATTTTTTTTGGCTATATTCCGATATGTAGTGCGTATTAGCTACTTTAGGCACTTCTGGACGAAACTAGCCCCACAGCAGCGCTTGTCTTTATCCCCTTCCTCCAGCACCAACGAATGCACATGGTGGCGGAAACTTGAGGAGATGGGAGGCCGGCGTGTCCGGCATCTCCGCGTCCGCCTCCGACGTTGTCGTGTCCACAGCCGGCGTCTCCGACGTCATCGCTTCCGCATCCGGCGCCTCCGCGTCCACGGCCGGCCTCCGGCGTCGACGCGACTGCATCCAGCGCCTCCGCGTCCACAGCCGGGCTCCGGCGTCGTCGCGACCGCATCCGGCACCTGCGCGTCCACGGCCGGCCTCCGACGTCGTCGCGGCCGCATCCGGC
This sequence comes from Thinopyrum elongatum, assembly GCA_011799875.1. Lineage (NCBI taxonomy): Eukaryota > Viridiplantae > Streptophyta > Magnoliopsida > Poales > Poaceae > Thinopyrum > Thinopyrum elongatum. The sequence continues at coordinate 108,418,126 of CM022302.1, forward strand.
GGCTCCGCGTCCACGGCCGGCCTCCGGCGCCGTCGCGACCGCATCCGGCGCCTCCGCGTCCACGGCTGGCCTCCGGTGTCGACGCGACCGCATCCAACACCTCCGCGTCCACAGCCGGGTCGTCGCGACCGCATCCACGGCCGGCTTCTCCACGTCCATGGCCGCTTCCAGGTCTGGCGTCTCCGGCACCACGGCGTCCATGGCCAGCGACAGCAAATCGCGAGGGCACGCAGCCGGCAAGACCAAGCCGTGACGATACGCTGCACTTCTCCGACTTGAGCACACGCTCGCGGTGTCCAGCTTGCTAACTGCATAAATGGAGAGTTGAGATGGGGTGTACTAGTAGTACTAGTACTCTTGTTGTCCCGGCCAGCGGAGGAGTGGGGGCTTTCTCGTCCAAACTCCAGCGCCAGCGCATGCATTGGTATCTGCGATGCAAACTATACGCACTACAATCTGGAACGGAGGGAGTATGAAAAAGATGATTGTGTATAAGATGATTTTAGCCTCAGACTTAGACACTTGGTGCATTGAGTTGAATTTTACTAAAATGGCTTAACAAATAAACATTAAAAAATTGGACTTAAATGACCAGTGAGTCGGTGGCTTTAGGTTCCATTACGCGTGTTGATTTAGTGCATCCATCCAGGTGCTGACGTGTAGAGGAAGGAAGCAGATGGCTGTATTTGAGAGGGATCGACAGTCAGACTTGTTGTTATTTTGGTAAGGGTGATGTTTTGTAAAACAGATAGGCCACAAATGCTGGGCCTATAAGCAACATGTCAATGTACCAGCAGTTTTCTGTATGAAACCCTGGATTTTCTCTATTTACACAAAAACTAGCAACTGGTGGGTGTTTGCTAAATTATAGGTTTTTTTTTTTAATTCTTGAAACAAGCTTCACTTGCTTTTGGTTGAAATTGAACAGTTATAGATTTTAGGAATTAGCCAGTTGTAGGTGGATACAAACTCCAGACAAGTGAGCGGCCCTAGAGCCGGGAGGGGGCTCTGAAGGGCAATTGGAGAACTAAGGACATGATAGAAGTTGGATGTTCTCCACAAACTCAGAATGTCCCATCAGACTACAACAGCCCTCCAGTTATTTATAGCAGGGGATGTCCTAGGGTTCCTTCACATTTTACCAATATGAACTGTACACGACGCACAGAGGTCATGTTCTCACGAATAACTGGTGGCACTATCGCCTATCTGCACTTTCCATTTCTTGGCGTCTGGTTTCAGATGTAAGATTGGGGACCTTTTGTACACCATGTCTTCACCCAACGAGCCCCTCTAACTCTTCGGTACATCACGTTTCTTGTTGTCGTATCATGAGCCTCCTGTCCCTTCCCAGCGTGGCTTGGAAGTCTCTCGGCCCTGGTCCTCTGGGCGGTGGGGAGGGGGGGCATGTTAGACCGGCCTCGGGAGGTTTCTTTCGAAGCCAGGCCTTCTGGAGGCGTACGGGACATTCAAGTGGCCTTGGGTTCCTGCTTCCCGGTACCGCCCCTTCCTCGCACAACACTGTTTCTCGGCCTTGGGTAGGATCCTGGGAGTCCCCGCCCTCCCTCCTTCATCCATAAGTGTCCTTTTGTTTCTCACAATGCTGTCCCTTGGTCTTGGATCAGCCCGGGTAGGGATTGACTCGGGCGCACACTGGCACAGGAATCGGGGACCGTAATCCATTTCCCAACACCAGTAATCGAGGAATATTTGTAGAGGCATATGTTAAGGTTAGGACTGAATCCAAAATAATACTTGTCGCTACGATAAAGAGATAGTATGGGAGCGTTTTCCCCCACTCCCCCAAAAAAATGATTCTTCTACAGACAGTATTTCCAATTAATTAGAAACTCAGTTATGAACCTTATGACAGATAATTATGAATGCTATCACCAGAGAGAATACATTGAGAGAGAAAATGCATTTGCCATGAGCTAGTTCATTAGAACGGTGAATGTTGTATTGTAGTTAACAAGGTGTATTGTTTCTAACAGACAATTGCTGGAAACATTTTGATGGGTAATTTTTTCAAACAAGCATCTCTTTCATGTGCTGTACAAATAACCGCTGATCAAACATATACAGTCTGAGATTTGAAACAATGAGGTCTACCACAAAACAATTCATGGTTAAGAATGGTCTTAAATAGAGTTAATTTTCAATTTTGGGGAATTAATCTGCCATTGGTAGCTTGCCCGTAAACACTCTACTGCTAAGTCGGGGATGTCGATTCTACACATAAATAGGCAAAAACCTGGAGAAAATATGTTCTAGAAGGAAAGAAAGTAAGACTTCACAATAGGAAATGAAGGTTCAAGTTCTAACAGTAGATGTTTAAATTATGATGGCATTAATGCGTCTCTCCTAAGGATCTTTTTTATGTTCACTGTAGAGATTTCATATGCTGTTCTGGTGCAACCTCTTTCTGAGCAGAGTATCTTTTTTATGTTCACTGTATAATATCCAGCTGTGTTGTTTTGTACCCAGTTGATGGACTGGATGGAATCTCGTGGAGCAAAGTTGACACCTGGGCATCAAGCGCTGCGGCTTGGCCTGGTTTCAAAAGTGCATGGGATACAGACAGCTGAAGAATATTTCTGGAGCCTTCCTGATAAGTCAAAGAAAACTTATTCATCTTTGCTTAACTGCTATGGTGAACACAGAATGGCAAGCAAAGGTCTGGAGCTCTATGAGAAGATGAAAGTCATGGACATTGTTCCAAATACACTGTTGTACAACAATTTGATGACTTTGTACCAAAAGGCGGGCCAGCCAGAGAAAATCCCCTCCACATTTGAAGAAATGCGAGAAAATGGTATAAGTGCTAACAATTTTACATACTTAATATTGATAGAAAGCTATGTTACAATGAATGACCTGGAGGCTGCAGAGAAAGTCCTGGAAGAATTCCAGAAGGTGGCTCCAGTTCACTGGTCCTTGTACACTATGATGGCAAACAATTACATCAAACAAGAGCTGTTTGGAAAGGCAGAAGTGGCCCTAAAGAAAGCTGAGGAAGTCATGGATAAAGCCGAGTTGTTGTCCTGGCATTTCCTCATCTCTTTGTATGCCCGTTCTGGCAATTCAACCGAGCTTAAGAGGATCTGGGAGTCTTTGAAGTCCACATTCAAGAAATGCTCGAACAAAAACTATCCTGTGATGCTTGAAGCTCTGAGTATGATTGATGACTTTGAGTCTTTGCAGCAAATCTTTCAGGAGTGGGAATCGAGTAATGAACATTACGAGATGAGGATAACAAATGTTATGATCAAAGCTTACCTTGATAAGGGTATGATAGACGAAGCTGAGGCTATCCGTCAGAGCACCATGTCTCAGCGTCATTGCAACGGGAGAACGGTTTACATGTTTGCCGAGTTCTATTTGGACAAATCTGATGTTACCGCGGCACTGGAGATCTTGAGAGATGCAAAGAAGATGCTTACGGCACACAAATGGGTGCCATCAAAAAAGCTTACGAGCAGATTTCTGAAGTACTATGAAGAGTCAAAGGATGTTGATGGTGTGGAGTCTTTCTGCGAGTGCCTGAAGAAGCTCGAATGCCTTGATGTGGAAGCTTATGAGGGCATGGTGCGGACCTATATAGCTGTAGGTAGAACCAACCCATCCATTGCTCAGCGCATCGAAGATGACGGGATTCATGTAGGACCTGAGACGACGAAATTGCTGGAGAGTGTATCCGGCAATTCAAAATGAGTAGGTAAGAAACTTTGTTAGAAGTCGAGAGCCACCGTAGACTTTTTCTTGGTTATAGAGCAGAATTATGACTTGTCGAAGATGTCGTTATCTCGTGAAAAGCCCGGGAGGAAGTATCTGCTCTACAAGAAATTGATGGATCTTTCTCATCCCTCGTTGTCACCGGATTTCTATATTATCGACATTTCTAGCGCTTTTGGTATTTTACATTTGATTTCTGCTAGCTCCCACTGACTACTGTGTAACATATAGCTGTGCTGCTAGTACGATTCTCTAATGTTTAATGTTGCCAAACATTCATGAAGAGGCGCAACGAAGCAGTGAGTGATTTCTGATATATTATTTGCTTGCATCAGGTAGTCTTTTTTAGGGAAACTGGCTCACTTCATTAATCAACCATTTGGGATACAATGACAATGTCAGGCGAATGTAAGAGCCACATTTGGCGACAAGATTTTGGGCCAGTTCTTTTGGATGGCTTAAAAAACAAGCTGCCTATCCCATAACTAGTTTAGAAGCCCCAATAAATAAGAGAGACGGCTTATTGAAAAAACTGGGGAGAAGGCGATTTATCTTTTAAGCTGTCAAAAGAACTGCCCTCTGTAGATGGAGACATATGAACCATTTTCAGCATGGGAGTTTGAAGCTCTCCCACAAAACTACCACCACTAAGATATCCCGTAAAACGACGGAAAGTTTTTTTACGGGAACTATTGGAGATGCTTTTTTAATTAAGGGGAAGTTGTTTGATGACTACTTTTCTCAGTTTTTGTAAACTTCTTTCTCTAAAATCTATTTTCCTATATTTCATTAAACAAGCATACAAATGGCGGGGCGGAGTGGCAGCGGTCCGGTGGCATCGCGGCGGCCCTGGGTGGTAGGGGAGCGAGAGTTGTGTGAGGGTGTCCTCCCGTTACATTTTAGGCGGTTTCCAGCCCACCAAATTATACGTGAAGGATCATCTACCCGTAAACGTGAGGGAAGTTTGGGGAAATATATGGGATCCCCTAGAAAACATATTTATTTATTTATTTAGACTAAAAGGAGGGCCAAAGCCCCCCCCCCCCCCCCCCCCCCCGCTCTCCCCCCCGGTTCCATTACCAGAACGAAACCAGAGATACAAACCATGTCCAAAACGCGCGTCTTAGAGAAAATAAAGTGCAACAAACATTTAGGGAAGCCAAACAGGTTGGCTACATATTACCACTAGATTCTTCCTAAGACTCATTACGGGGATAACTTAGAGAAGCATAGAGCTGCATAACATCACCCCGGAGCATCCTGGATTAACAAAACGAAGAGAACTAGAACCCAATGACAGAGTTGCCGGTTTCAATCACTGCCTCAGCACTTTTCTTCCTCTTCAGTGGAGTCGTCTCGGGGGAGTTCGAGATCTCCAGCGGCGTGGTTGGGCTTGTCATCAACTTGGGGATCCAGCCGCTTCTTGGTGGGGAGGCAGAACCATCCTCGCCCCCCAGCTCTGTCTTCTGCGTTGTCGGGTCTTTGATCAGCATCTCTCACAGGGCAGCCCCTTTGTCCAAAGACTTAAGGTTCACCCCTCTCCCAACCTGAAAGGGGTCTGAATCACCTGAGTAATCAAGTCGGATAATCTCTCCATTTTTGTCAAGTGACCCCCCTTGTAGACGATCATCCATCTCCTGATATTCACCTGTATCATACACCAGATTGCATTCATGTCAGTCCATTTAGCATTATTGAAGACATGGGCACTTCTAATTTTCCATATGCTCCACAATGCACTGGCACAGACAGAGTTAGTGGCGGCATGATTTTTACTAGTAGGCCAATATCTAGCAATGGAAAAGAAATTTCCCCCTGGGTAATACCCAGGAAGTCAGAAATATGCCGCCAAACAATCCTAGCGACAACACACTCAAAATAAATAAATGGCTAATAGTTTCATGCTCTGTACAAAAGACACACTCAGGGGTTTTTTCAATCCCCCTTTTCTTAAGGTTATCCTTTGTCATGAGTTTATTATGAGACAGTAGCCATAGGAAAACTTGAACTCTAGGTGGCACCACAATAGACCATATGGAGGGAATGAATACCGGTTGTACCCCTCTAAAGTTAATAATACTATAAAGGGAACCAGTAGTGTATTTCCCTTTCGCCTCATATTGCCAAATGAGTGCACCTATTCGTCCATATACGACACCCCCCTGATGATTTACTCTAGACAATACCATTCTTCCATCATGGTAGGGTTAAAATTTCTTCTGAAAGTTAGTTTGATATCATGACCATCCCACACTTCGGAAATAGTCACACACTGCTGGTGACAAATATAATAAAGGGGCCAACATTGTACAGACAATGGAGAAACACCAAACCAAGTGTCCTCCTAAAATCTGATTTTGTTCCCTTTCCCAACATGCCACCTATATCCAAACTTAAGTGCTTTGGCAGCCCACAACACCCCCTTCCAAAAGACTGAAGAGTTTTGAGGCTTGCAAGCAAAAGTGTTTGGTTTCTTTCCCATGTATTTTTTGTCTACTACTTATTTCCAAATTTTTCCTTCATCCTCTATGTATCTCTTAACCCAGTTGCCTAACAAACATAGGTTAACATCTCTAAGATTTGGTACACCTAGGCCACCAAAATCCTTTTTCATGCAAACCAAATGCCAGTTGGCAAGGTGTAGTTTCCTACTGCCCTCAAAATCACTCCACAAGCAATGGGCCATTTGACTACTAATTAAGTCTAACGCCCATTTAGGGAATTTGAAAAAGGACATCAAATAGACAGGAATACTAGAGAGGCATGCTTTGATGAGAGTTAGCCTGGCAGCATATGACAGAAGCTTTCCTCTCCATCCTGCAATTCTTTTTAGTATCTTATCAATAAGAGGTTGGATATCCTCTCTTCTCAACTTCTCATAATGGAGAGGTACCCCTAGATATTTAATGGGGAAAGCACCAATCACACATCCAATTATCTCAGCAAAGAGCTTGGATTCAGTATTAGTCATCCCTATAGGAATAAGCTCACTTTTAGAGTAGTTAATCCTCATTCCAGAAACATTTTCAAAACATGTAAGAATCTTTTTTAGGTTCACAGCTTTGTGCTCATTTTTTTCTAAAAAAAGAATGGTGTCGTCTGCATATTGCAAACATATGACTTCATTTGGCACCAAGTCAGAACCAAGCCCTCTAATTAAATCATGTGAGGCAGCCTTGATCAACATCCTGGTCAGTACATCAACGACCAGATTGAAGAGAAGTGGGGACACGGGGTCTCCTTGCCGCAAGCCTTTGTTAGTAACGAAAAAATTACCCTCTACACCATTAATTCTTACTCCTACAGATCCTTGGTGAGTGATCTGTTTTATCCACTTTATCCAAGTGGAGGTAAAGTTCCTTTTATGAAGGATTTCTAGCAGGAAGTCTAGGTTCACCTTGTCAAAGGCTTTCTCATAGTCTAGTTTGATCACTAGACCAGAGTTGTCACGTGAACTGTTTCTTTTTCCCCTAGAGGTGATCTAGGGTTCCACCTATCCTCCGGCGACGACGTTCGGAGTCTACGTAAAACCTCCACGTCGGCGGGATCTTTCCGGCGGCGGGGAGTCTCCACTAAATCGGGGACTAAAGGGACCGCTTGTATGGCGAATTTACCACCATCGGTGGCTGTGGGCGAAGCAGGGAGCGAGAAGGCTACGGCGAATGTTGAACCTGATCTAGCGGGGAAGAATCAGGTTAGGGAGGAGAACTTGGAGGGAGGAGCCAAGGTGGCGGAGGAAGGAGTAGGTAGTGGAAGCGGGGATGCGGATGTGGAAGTAGATGAAGAGGAGGAGTGGGATTACTATGGGTCGGTGCCGGACCTGGAGGACAAATTCGCAGGGATGCAACTACATGGAGAGGAGGAAGATGACCTAGATCTGTCCGGAGAAGTTGATGATCTGATTAGTGGCACACGTTGGCTAGGGTTGTTCCGGGTGCATGCCACTAAGCCCTTTAGCCACGCAACTTTGTTGAAACAGATGCGGAACGCGTGGGCGGCAGCCCAAGGTGTAACTTTCAATGTTAAAAGCCCCAATATGTTCTTGTTCCAGTGTCACTGCCTTGGAGATTGGAAACGGATCATGGATGGGGGTCCATGGATTTTTTTCTATGCTCCAGTGATTATCCAGGAGTATGATGGATTCACCAATGTATCAGAGTATAAGCTAAACAAAGTCCCTTTGTGGGCTGGAGTTAAGGGGCTGCCGGATGGTTTGACAGCAAAGAAAGAGCTTGCGGAGAAGGTCCTTGCCAAGGTTGGAGAACCACCTTTTACAGTAATTGTCAATGAAGGCAAGATTAATCCAGCAAGTACTTTGAGAATTAGAGTCTTTGTAGATGTGAGTACACCTCGGGTTAGGTTTGTACGAATAACCCTCAGAGAGATGAGGAGATATCCTGTCTTCTATGACAGGCTACCGGACTTTTGCTATTTTTGTGGTTTTATGGGACACACAGTTGAGGAATGCGGGGATGGAATTCATGATCCTCGCACCTGCGAGTGGGGCGAATGGCTTCTGTGGGGCTCTGAGCAACCAACTTTTGTGGCAGGAGGAAGGGGGAACATGGACGGACGAGGTAGAGGGGGTAGGTTTGGAGGAAGAGGTGGGAGAGGTGGAAGACAAGGGAGGGGAGGCCGTGAAGGAGGAAGAAGGGAGGGGGTGAGGACGACCAACAGCATACCAATATGGATTACACTCAGCAAGATTTGAGCGCTACCGAGAACTCGAATGCGCGCAAAAGGCTTGTTCTAGTAGATGGTTCAGTCAACATTCGGGGCCAAGTGCTTCCAAACTTAGAAGGAAGAGTGGCTGGAACCGTCCTTTTATTGGAGAATGGAGGAGATGACAGATCACAGGTGGTTACTAATACCCCTAGAAAAGTCCCGATAGTGAAGAGAAGAAGGCTAGATGGTGATGTGCGGGGAGATGATATGGACACAGTTGATCAGGCGGCCTCCTTAGGGGAGGACCGCCGGGCCCAATGAGAACACTATGTTGGAACTGTCGCGGGATTGGCGATCCTGCGACGGTCAGAGAGCTCCACGATCTAGTGGAGGCTTGTGCGCCGATGGTGCTTTGCATTGTGGAGACGCAGATTGCGAAGTATAGGGTGGAAGGTCTGGCGGGTAGTTTAGGACTTTCAGGTCGTTTTCGAGTAGACAGTGCGGGCAGAAGTGGTGGTTTGTGTTTGTTTTGGAAGAATAATGTTGATCTTGAAATAAAAACTTATTCCCAATATCATATTGACTCGGTGGTGAAGGAACCGGGCAGAGACCCATGGTGCTTGTCATGTTTTTATGGTGCAGCTAACAGGAGCTTGAGGTACAAGACGTGGGACACAATGAAGTTTTTACGGGGTGAGAGTACACTGCCGTGGCTGTGCATTTGTGATTTTAATGAGATACTTCGGCCAGAGGAGCAGATGGGTCCTAATGAGAGAGAAAGTGCACAAATTGAAGGCTTCAGAGAAGCGGTTGATGTCTGCGAACTAGCTGATCTCGGGTACAAAGGTTTGGACTGGACCTTTGAGAAGAGGGTTGTGGGAGGAGAATTCTGTAGGGTACTGATGTCTACTACACAACTTGTTCTTGTAGACTCGTGTTGGGCCTCCAAGCGCAGAGTTTTGTAGGACAGTAGCAAATTTCCCTCAAGTGGATGACCTAAGGTTTATCAATCCGTGGGAGGCGTAGGATGAAGATGGTCTCTCTCAAACAACCCTGCAACCAAATAATAAAAAGTCTCTTGTGTCCCCAACACACCAAATACAATGGTAATTTGTATAGGTGCACTAGTTCGGCGAAGAGGTGGTGATACAAGCGTAGTAATGATAGTAGATATTGATTTTTGTAATAGTAACAATAAAAAACAGCAAGGTAGCAATTGATAAAACGGAGCACAAATGGTATTGCAATGCTTGAAAATGAGGCCTAGGGTCCGTACTTTCGCTAGTGCAATCTCTCAACAATGCTAATCTAATTGGATCATATAACTATCCCTCAACGTGCGATGAAGAACCACTCCAAAGTTCTTATCTAACGGAGAACATAAGAAGAAATTGTTTGTAGCTATTCTTTCCGATCGATCTATCCAAGAGTTCGTACTAAAATAACACCACGTTATTCTTTCCGATCGATCTATCAAGAGTTCGTACTAAAATAACACTAAGTTATTCTTTCTGATCGATCTATCAAGAGTTCGTACTAAAATAACACCAAAGGAAATTCAAATTCATAATACTCAATCCAACACAAAGAACCTCAAAGAGTGCCCCAAGATTTCTACCGGAGAAACAAAGACAAGAACATGCATCAACCCCTATGCATAGATTACCCCAATGCTACCTCGGGAATCCGCGAGTTGAGTGCCAAAACATATATCAAGTGAATCAATATGATACCCCATTGTCACCACGGGTATTCATAGAAAGACATACATAAAGTGTTCTCAAATCCATAAAAGTATTCAATCCGATAAAACGAAATCTCAAAGGGAAAACTCAATTCACAACAAGATAGAGAGGGAGAAACACCATATGATCCAACTATATTAACAAAGCCCGCGATACATCAAGATCGTGCCATCTCAAGAACACGAGAGAGAGAGAGAGATTAAACACATAGTTACTGGTACAAACCCTCAGCCCCGAGGGTGGACTACTCCCTCCTCATCATGGTGGCCGCCGAGATAATGAAGATGGCCACCGGTGATGATTTCCCCCTCCGGCAGGGTGCCGGAACGGGGTCTAGATTGGTTTTTCGTGGCTACAGAGGCTTGCGATGGCGGAACTTCTGATCTAGGGTTACCCCTGATGGTTTCTCTATTCATAGGAATTTTTGGCGTTGGTTTCATGCTAAGATGGGCCTCGAGGTGAGCACAACCCACCGGGGCACGGGCAAGGGCCCAGGCGCGCCCCAGTGTCTTGTGCCCTACTCCTTCACCTTCTGGTCCTTCCAAGAAGCTTCGGGGGTCTCTTTTGTTCCAAAAAAAAGGTTAAAAAGTTCCAGCTCATTTGGAGAACTTTCATTTTTGCACAAAAAACAACACCACGGTAGTTCTGCTGAAAACAACGTCAGTCCGGGTTAGTTCCATGCAAATCATACCAAAACCATATAAAATTGTTGTAAACATGGCATGAATACTTCATGAATTATAGATACATTGGAGACGTATCAGCATCCCCAAGCTTAATTCCTACTCGTCCTCGAGTAGGTAAATGATAAAAGAAATAATTTATGAAGTGTGAATGCTAGCAAAGTGCATAAGTTTGATCAATGATAATTTCAATCACTTTTCCTAGCATCATGACAGCAACTCTTTCTCATGAAACTTATTATGATAAAGTAGCAATTGAAAATGGATTTTTTGTTGTGGAAAGCTACCTATCATATTCATCATATAATCTTTCTTTTATAGCATGGAGATTTGGACTTGAATGATTCAAAGCAATAGTCTATAATTTGACATGAGGACATCAATACTCAAGCATATCAACAAGCAACCATGTCTTTCAAAATATCAACACTAAAGAAAGTCATCCCTAGCCCATCATGCTCAATCATTGATCCATTCATGAGACACACTCGAATATTAGCTACATCCATTGCTCAAGTACGATCATAGTGCCCTCAGTTGGTGCTTTATAAGAGAAGATGGAGACTCAAATAAAAATAAAAATTGCATAAAGTAAATAGATAGGCCCTTCGCAGAGGGAAGTAGGGATTTGTAGAGGTGCAAGAGCTCAAAGCTTAAATTGAGAGATAAAATTTTTGAGAGGCATACTTTTCCCGTCAACGAAAACGACCGAGTAATTCCCAACACTTTCCATGCTAGATATATCATAGGCGGTTCCCAAACAGAAAATAAAGTTTATTCCTTTTCCACCATTCTTTCACGATCCATGGCTAGCCGTATCCACGGGTCCCCTCCATACCAACACTTTCCAAGGAATTTATTATTTGACAACATAAAGTAAATTCATTTTTCATTTCGGGACTGGGCATCCCTAATACCTTTGCCGTACTCTCGTGCAATGACAAGTGAATAAACACTCATCTTGAGAATAACACATCTAGCATGGAAAATATTGTCCACCCCCTGCCGCTTCATGAGCGGTACGAGCACGCAAAAAGGAAATGATTTTGAAAATTTAGAGATGGCACATACAAATTTGCTTAGAACGGCATGGAAATACCGCATATAGGTAGGTATGGTGGACTCATTTGGCACAACTTTGGGTTTAAGAATTTGGATGCACAAGTAGTATTCCCACTTAGTACAAATGGAGGCTAGCAAAAAGATTGAGAAGCAACCAACCAAGAAACGAAAATTCTCATAAACGAGCATTAAACATAACTAACACCAAATAATGCACCACAAGTAGGATGTAATTTCATTGCATAACTATTGACTTTCGTGCTTGCATAGGGAATCACAAACCTTAACACCAATATTCTTACTAAAGCATAATTACTCACCAACATGACTCACGTATTATTATCTCCATATCGCAAAACTATTGCAAGGAATCAAACTTATCATATCCAATGAAATATATGAAAGTTTTTATTATATCCTTCTTGAATATCCATTACTTTGGGACTAAATTTATGTATTATCATTGCTACTAACAAGCTCTCAAATAAATTTAAGTGAAGCACGAGAGCATAAGTATTTCTCCAAAAATTTCAACTATCAAAATAATCTAAGTGAAGCATGAGAGTAAATGACAAACTACTCCAAAAAGATACAAGTGAAGATCAAATGAGTAGTTAAGTAAATGGGTAGCTAATTGAGGACTCTCTCTTATTTAAAACTTTCAGATCTAAGTATTTTATTAAAACAGAAAGCAAAACAAAATAAAATGACATTCTAAGAATAGCACACATCATGTGAAGAAGCAAAAACTTAGGCTCAACCGAGGCTAACCGATAATTGTTGATAAAGAAAGGTGGGATGTCTACCGGGGCATCCCCAAGCTTAGATGCTTGAGACTTCTTAGATTATTAACTTGGGATGCCTTGGTCATCCCCAAGCTTGAGCTTTTGTGTCTCTTTAATTCCTTTTATATCACGGTTTCCCTAAATCTTAAAAACTTCATCCACACAAAACTCAACAAGAACTCGTGAGATAAGTTAGTATAAATCAATGCAAAAAACTTATCATTCTCTACTGTAGAAAATCACTAAAATTATTATTCAACATTGCATACTAAATGCCTCTGCATATTTAATACTACCATCCTCAAATAGAATCATTAAACAAGCAAACATATGCACACAATGCAAACATAACAGCAATCTGCCTAAACAGTACAGTGTGTAAAGAGTGTAATATTCTTCATACTTCCCTAACTCCAAAAATTCTGAAAATTAACCACACTGTAGAAAATTTATTATTTCTTACTGTGAAAAAAATTTCAACATTTTATCACATTATTACTTTTCTGGATAATTATTGCAACAGAAATAAACTTTCTGTTTTGAAACAGCAACTCATATACTTGCAAAATAAGCATGGCAAAGGCTATACCTGACATTTTTATTGAAGTAAAAGATGAAAGATATTACTCTAAATAACAGAAAGCAAATACAAATAAAATAAAATGATGCTCCAAGCAAAAGACATATCATGTGACGAATGAAAACATAGCTCGAAGTGAGGTTACCGATAATGTCGGAGACGAAAGAGGGGATGCCTTCCAGGGCATCCCCAAGCTTAGTTGCCTGGATATTACTTGAATATTGCCTTGGGGTGCCTTGGGAATCCCAAAGCTTAGGGTCTTGTCACTCCTAATTCTCCTCATATCGATATCTCACCCAAAACTTGAAAACTTCAATCACACAAAACTTTAACGGAACTTCGTGAGATGGGTTAGTATGATAAAGACAAATCATTCACTTTGGTACTATCAAAGACAAGATTCATAATTGTTCTCACACAATTCCTAATGTACTATACAATTTCCACAATTTATATTAAGCAATATAAGCCATAGAAACTAGAAAACAAGCAAATTATGCATTGAAAACAGAATCTGTCAAAAACAGAACAGTACGTAAAGATCTGAATTAAGGTCATACTTATGTAATTCCAGAAATTCTGAAAAATTAGGAATTCGTAGAAAATTTGTATACCCATCAATTCTAAAAAATTCAGAATTTTTCCACATTCCAGTAAAAGACAGGAATTTCTGCACTGGACGCAAAAGTTTCTGTTTTTGCACAGAATCAAGTCAACTATCATCCACACTATCCCAAAGGCTTTACTTGGCACTTTATTGAAACAAAAGCTGTAAAAAAAGATCATTGCAGTAGCCTAACCATGTGAACACACAAAAACAGTAGGTAAAAGTGTTGGGTTGTCTCCCAACAAGCGCTTTTCTTTAATGCCTTTTAGCTAGGCATGATGATTTCAATGATGCTCGCATAAAAGATAAGAATTCAAACACAAAGAGAGCATCATGAAGCATATGACTAGCACATTTAAGTCTAACTCACTTCCTATGCATAGGGATTTTGTGAGCAAATAGTTTATAGGAGCAAGAATCAACTAGCATAGGAAAGCAAAACAAGCAAAACTACAAGATTTTCAACATAAAGAGGGGAAACTTGATATTATTGAAATATGTAAAAGCATATGTCCCTCTCTCATAATAATTTTCAGTAGCATCATGAATGAATTCAACAATATAGCTATCACATAAAGCACTCTTTCCATGATGCATAAGCATAGAAATTTTGCTACTCTTCACATAAGAAAATTTATTCTCATGAATAGTGGTGGGAGCAAACTCAACAAAATAACTATCATGAGACACTTGATTGGCATGAACAATTTGAGCATTAAAATCATGATGACAAGTTTCATGGTTATCATTATTCTCTATATCATACATGTCATCATCATAATCATCAAAAATAAGAGGCATGCTACCATTATAACAAATTTTCACATCAAATCTTGGGGGACTAAAAATATCATCTTCATCAAACATAGCATCCCCAAGCTTGTGGCTTTGCATATCATTAACATCATGGATATTCAAAGAATTCATACTAGCAACATTGCAATCATGCTCATCAATTATGCCAAACATTTTATTGAATTCTTCTTCTACCAATTGAGCACAATTTTCCTTTCCATCATTTTCACGAAAGACATAATAAATATGAATAATATGAGACCACCTCAAATTTTCTTTTTATAAACCAAACTAGTGATAAAACAAGAAACTAAAAGATTCGATTGCAAGATCTAAAGATATACCTTCAAGCACTCGCCTCCCCGGCAACGGCGCCAGAAAAGAGCTTGATGTCTACTACACAACTTGTTCTTGTAGACTCATGTTGGGCCTCCAAGCGCAGAGTTTTGTAGGACAGTAGCAAATTTCCCTCAAGTGGATGACCTAAGGTTTATCAATCCGTGGGAGGCGTAGGATGAAGATGGTCTCTCTCAAACAACCCTGCAACCAAATAATAAAAAGTCTCTTGTGTCCCCAACACACCAAATACAATGGTAATTTGTATAGGTGCACTAGTTCAGCGAAGAAATGGTGATACAAGCGTAGTAATGATAGTAGATATTGATTTTTGTAATAGTAACAATAAAAAACAACAAGGTAGCAATTGATAAAACGGAGCACAAACGGTATTAAAATACTTGAAAATGAGGCCTAGGGTCCGTACTTTCGCTAGTGCAATCTCTCAACAATGCTAATCTAATTGGATCATATAACTATCCCTCAACGTGCGATGAAGAATCACTCCAAAGTTCTTATCTAGTGGAGAACATAATAAGAAATTGTTTGTAGCTATTCTTTCCGATCGATCTATCCAAGAGTTCGTACTAAAATAACACCACGTTATTCTTTCCGATCGATCTATCAAGAGTTCGTACTAAAATAACACTAAGTTATTCTTTCTGATCGATCTATCAAGAGTTCGTACTAAAATAACACCAAAGGAAATTCAAATTCATAATACTCAATCCAACACAAAGAACCACAAAGAGTGCCCCAAGATTTCTACCGGAGAAACAAAGACAAGAACGTGCATCAACCCCTATGCATACATTACCCCAATGTCACCTCGGGAATCCACGAGTTGAGTGCCAAAACATATATCAAGTGAATCAATATGATACCCCATTGTCACCACGGGTATTCATAGAAAGACATACATAAAGTGTTCTCAAATCCATAAAAGTATTCAATCCGATAAAATGAAATCTCAAAGGGAAAACTCAATTCACAACAAGATAGAGAGGGAGAAACACCACATGATCCAACTATATTAACAAAGCCCGTGATACATCAAGATCGTGCCATCTCAAGAACACGAGAGAGAGAGATTAAACACATAGTTACTGGTACAAACCCTCAGCCTCGAGGGTGGACTACTCCCTCCTCATCATGGTGGCCGCCGGGATGATGAAACTGGCCACCGGTGATGATTTCCCCCTCCGGCAGGGTGCCGGAACGGGGTCTAGATTGGTTTTTCGTGGCTACAAAGGCTTGCGGCGGCGGAACTTCTGATCTGGGGTTACCCCTGATGGTTTCTCTATTTATAGGAATTTTTGGCGTTGGTTTCACGCTAAGATGGGCCTCGAGGTGAGCACAACCCACCGGGGCACGGGCAAGGGCCCAGGCGCGCCCCAGTGTCTTGTGCCCTACTCCTTCACCTTCTGGTCCTTCCACGAAGCTTCGGGGGTCTCTTTTGTTCCAAAAAAAATTGTCGAAAAGTTTCAGCTCATTTGGAGAACTTTCATTTCTGCACAAAAAACAACACCACAGTAGTTCTGCTGAAAACAGCGTCAGTCCAGGTTAGTTCCATGCAAATCATACCAAAACCATATAAAATTGTTGTAAACATGGCATGAATACTTCATAAATTATAGATACGTTGGAGACGTATCAGGTACGGCTCGATTGAGCTTTGGCAAGCGCCAACTGGTCAGCTATGTTCCCCTTTGCTTCAGTAGAACATCTCACGGTGGCAAAATCAGATCATAGCCCCATACTATTGCTAAATGAGCTTGAGGCGAATAAGTTGAGGATTGCACTGAAGAAACCGTTTTGATATGAATGTTGTTGGGAGACGGATGATAGATTTGGTGCAACTTTGAGGCATGCGTGGGAGCAGAATTAGCTCGCGACCACTATGTCAGAACTAGCAGCTAAATTGACCTCGGTCGGATCATCACTTAAACACTGGAGCCGTGCTACGTTTGAATCGGTTCGACAAGAGTTGAGGAAACTGCGTCAGCAGCTAGCAGAGCTGCGAGCTGACCCGGCGCGCGTTGGGCCGGGAAAAGAGGAGAAGACGGTTCAGGACCGGATCGTTGAGATATCATATCGAGAAGAGATAATGATGAGACAGCGGTCGCACATAGACTGGCTCTCTACAGGAGATAGCAATACTCAGTATTTCCAAAAGAAGGCAAGTGCTAGGAGGGCAAGAAACAATATTTCACAGCTCGAGAAGCCGGATGGGACAGTAACTTCGAATGCTGAAGAGATGGCAGAAATGACTAATCAATTCTATGAAAACTTGTATAGGTCTGAAGGATGCATAGGGATGGGGGAGGTTTTGTCTCACATTCCTGTAAGAGTGGATGGAGATATGATTGTTAAGCTAAATGCACCATACACAAAAGAGGAAGTTAAGGATGCTCTCTTTCAAATGTTTCCAACAAAAGCACCGGGCCCCGATGGTTTTCCTGCACATTTTTTCAGAGACATTGGGATCTGTGTGGTGAAGAGGTTACTGGTATGATTATCAGATTGCTCAATGGAGATGACTCGCCAGAGGATATCAACCGCACCTTCATCGTTCTTATTCCCAAGATCGCTAGTCCAAAAATTCTAGGACAATTTCGGACTATAAGTCTTTGCAACGTGGTTTATAAGATTGCGTCAAAGGTCTTAGCCAATAGGCTGAAGATCATTCTCCCTGATGTAATTTCTGAGGAGCAGTCGGCCTTTGTGCCCGGACGCCTAATCGCTGATAATTTTATAACAGCCTATGAGTGCTTGCATTACGTGAAATCGAGGAGAGTAAAGAGTAATCATTTTGTTGCCCTAAAGTTAGATATGATGAAAGCATATGATCGATTGGAGCGGCCTTATTTGAAGGCAGTTATGTTAAAGATGGGCATCAGTCCACGTTTCACGGAGACAGTAATGAGATGTGTATCATCAGTCACATTTTTCGTTCTGTTTAATGGTAGCAGTCTGCATGATTTCAGGCCATCGAGGGGCATGAGGCAAGGGGGCCCTATCTCCCCGTATTTATTTATACTTGCAGCTGAAGGTCTATCATGTCTCTTAAAGGAGCATGGAGGCGGGATTTGGGGACTAGCAGTGGCGGACACGGCTCCACGAGTTAATCATTTGCTCTTTGCAGATGACAACCTTTTGTTTTTTGAAGCTAACGTTGAGAGTGCAGCTCGAGTCCGGGACATATTGAGAATGTACTGTGCTACTTCGGGCCAACGTGTCAATACAGAAAAATCCTCGATTTACTTCAGCAAAGGTGTACCAAAGGCAACACGGAATGAGATAAAGAATGCCTTGGATGTACAGAACGAATCTTTATCAGAGAAATATTTGGGCCTGCCTATCGATGTAGGAAAGAACAAGGAAGGAAGTTTCAGATATCTGAAGGACAAAATTTGGAAACATATTCAAGGGTGGATGGAGAAATGTTTATCAGTAGGGGGAAAGAAGTTTTGATCAAATTGGTTGCACAATCCATCCCGACATATTCAATGTCATGTTTCAAGCTTTGTCGGGGCCTAACTGAACACATAAATAGCCTTATCAGGAAGTTTTGGTGGGGGAGCAAGCAAGGCCAGAGAAAACCGGCATGGGTTTCTTGGAAAACTATGTGTAAACCAAAGAACATGGGAGGAATTGGATTCTGGGACATAGAGCTCTTTAACCTAGCTTTACTAGCACATCAAGTCTGGCGGTTACTTCAAGACCCGGAGTCCTTGAGTGCACGAGTTCTCCGAGCAAGATATTACCCTCAAAGCAACATACTGGATGCAAATCTTGGCGCACAACCTTCCCAGGTCTGGCGCTCACTGATGGAAGGAAGATAAGTACTTGCTTTGGGCCTGATAAAGAGAATTGGATCTGGGTCAGAGACACGCATTTGGGAAGACAACTGGCTGCCGCAGGATTACAAGATAAGACTTATATGCCCTATCTCTGTCGATCCGCCATAGTCAGTGTCAGAACTCATCGATACAATGACCCGATCATGGAACAAACAAGTGCTGACCGAGAACTTTGTTAAACCGGATGTGGATGTTATTTTGAACATCCCTTTAAATTCTCGGGTGCAGCATGATTTTTGGGCATGGCATTATGATCGAAGGGGTATTTTCACGGTCAAATCAGCATACAAGATGATCAGTGAAATCAAACATCAACGGGCGAATTGGCTAGAGCATAGGCCGAGCCACTCGAACACTGAAGCTGAAAGCAGGTCCTAGTCTCAACTATGGAAAGTGAAAGTTCCTTCAAAGGTCAAGGTCTTTGTTTGGAGATTAGCACAAATGTCCCTGCCTACTGGATCGATCCGCCATGAGCGCAATATGGCCACATCCCCTATGTGTGATCTATGCGAGGAGGAACATGACTCTTGGAGGCATTCTCTGTTTGAGTGCCGGATGGCACACTGCCTATGGGCACTAGGCGATGAGGAAATATTGGAACACCTGATTTCAAACAGAAGTGATGATGCATGACTATGGCTTTTCTGGCCTTTTGAATCAATGAATCAACATGACCTGGCTAGGGTTCTTATTACTATGTGGGCAATATGGTGGGCGCGGAGAAGGGCGATCCATGATAATGAATTCCAGAGCCCATTATCTACTATGTGTTTTGTTAACCGGTACCTACAGGACCTTGAGATTGCGTAAAGGCGGGATTCTACAGGACATGCTCGTGAAGCAAAGCCAAGAGGCCGGAGGTGGATTCCACCCGGAGAAGACGCGGCAAAGATAAATGTTGATGGCGCTGTTTCCCAGACGGGAAGAACGGGAGCATGCGCAGCCATATGCAGGGACAAAAATGGAAGCTACATTGGCGCATCGGCGGTGGTTTTTGAAGGTCTAGTTGACGCCGCAAGTCTGGAAGCTCAAGCATGCAATGAGGCACTATCTCTTGCTCAAGATCTTCTCATGTCACATGTGATAATAGCTTTGGACTGCTTGCAAGTCGTCTTGGACATCAATGGAGCTGCGCAATCATCTTCTTATGCTTTTGTTCTTGATGAGATTAAAGATAGAGCTTTAGATTTTGTTAAAGTTAGCTTTTGCTTTGAAAATAGGGAGGCAAACTATGAGGCTTATGCTTTGGCAAAGGCAGCCTCGACACTCCCTATTGGTCGACATGTGTGGCTAGGGAACCTACCAGACATCATTTGTATTCCGTCAGTTTTGGTTGATGAATAAAACCCCTAGTTCACCTCAAAAGAAAAAAATAGACCAGAGTTGTTAGTTTTAACCGTAGAATGCAGGACTTCATGTGCTGTGACCACGCTTTCTAAAATAAACCTGCCTTTTACGAAGGTTGATTGGTTATTAGAAGTCAAAAAGTTCATGAGAAGAGCTAATCTATTCGTAAGCACCTTAGTGAATACTTTAAAAATACAGTTAAGAAGACTGATAGGTCTAAATTTTTTCATATTAGTAGCATATTTTTCTTTTGGGATCAAGGTGAGGATGGCAAAATTTAATCTATATATATCTAGGGTGCTAGAATGGAAATCCTGGAAGAGAGACATAACGCCATCCTTGATGATATCCCAAAATTGTTGTAGAAAAAGGAAGGACAACCCATCTGGGCCTGGTGCCCCCCTCAGAGTACGACCCAAATATAGCTGCTCTCACTTCTTCTTCAGTAAAAGGGGCAATTAGTGAAGCATTATCAGCTTCAGAAACTTGCTCCTCAGGGGCAAAGAAATTATCACTAATGTTAAAGCCTTTTCTGTCTCTTTTTTAAACAGATCTTTATAAAAAGAAGTGGCTATTTTAAGCATCCCATCTAAGTTAGTAACTGGACCATCTGGACCATCTAGAGCATGAATCAGAGTCTTCCTCCTCCTCTGGCTGGCTATAGTATAAAAATATTCACTGTTTTTGTCTCCTTATAAAATATCTCTACCCCTAGAGCTCTGCCTGGCTTTTGTTTCTTCCTTTAGCTAGATATGATTCAGCTCTTTAAGAATCAGCTTTATCCTCTCCACCTCTCCTTCAGAGAGTGGGGTGGTTTCAGCTTTTATATCAAGGGTGCCATATTCCTCAGTAAGAGTTTTCTGTTCTTTCCTAAGAAGAGCTTCTACATTTTTGCTCCACCCTTTGGCAAACTTCCTAAATCTCCTAGCTTTCTCCTGCCAAATGTCTATAGCAGAGGATTGCTTTATTGGAGCAGCCCCGTTCTTAGCAGCTAGCACTTTAAATTCCTCTCTAAGTAGCCACCACTTCTCAAATTTAAAATTATTGCTCCTGGGAATAGTCCCCAGGCCTGAATCCCATAGTAATGGAGTTTGCTCACTACCAGTTCTAGGGAAGGCCTGAGAAGAGCTTAAAGGGAAGATAGCATCTAGTTCAGTGTTGCAAAAAATTCTATCTATTGTAGACATAATGAGGTTACTCTGATTATTGGCCCAAGTATATTGTCTCCCTGACATCTTGATCTCTAATAAGCTCCATATATCAATCCAAACATTGAATTTATAACTCCAATGGTGATTAATATTTCCATTGTTCTTATCTTTTTGATATCTAACCAAGTTAAAATCTCCCCCAAACAGGGTAGGTTGTTGGTCTCCCAAACAGAGGTTATGCAGCTCTGATAGGAAATCATCCTTCCCCTCATCATATGGAGAACCATATACTGCTACTACTCTAAAAGAGGTATCACTAGTTTTATATTTAAGGTTGCAAGCTACTAAAAAATCATAGTTATTCCAAGAAGCTATCTCAAACATGTCAGCATCCACCCCCATTAAGATGCCACCTGCAGTGCCTTTCGCAGGGAGGTGGTGCCACTCATAGTTTCTATTACCACTAATAGATTTAAGGAAAGAAGAGGAGAACTCCTCGATTTGGTTTCTTGGAAAGCTACAATACTAGCATTAGCTCTGGCTAGAGTTTCCAAAATACAAGTTCTCTTCCCAGGGACTGAAATCCCTCTAATGTTCCAGAATAAGTAGTTCATTAGAAAAGCCTTTTCTTGGGGTGTTTGCCCCGTCTATGTTTGGTAATTTTGGTCCAAAGAACACTCTAATCATTATCAAGCTCAGAGATACCCTTTAGACCAAGTGGAGTTAGAGGAGATTTTTGGAAATCACTAGGTTCTAGATCATTAAACCCTTAGGTTTATCCAGGTCAAAAGGATCAATATTAGACTCCATGTTTACAAAACCTATATCAACAAATTTAGTCTTATCCATGCACTGGTTAGTCTCCCATTTCTTGGAATGCAGGATTTTAGTATTACAAGCTACTTGGTATTCATAATTAGCATCTATCTCTACCCCTATTTTAGAGGCTACTGCAATGAAACTAGGATCAGTAAAACTGAGGAATGAATTTTTCTGTATTGTACCTTTCATAGCAGTTTTGTTAGCTTCCAGGTTCTTAACTTTCTGCTTGTCCATAGCAATTTCCAGCATGGTTCTACCACCAATGTCCACTCTATCACCTTTTCTAACAGCTTGAACAGGCCCCTACTTCTGCTTACCTATGTTTCCCACATTCTCAGTGTCTTGTTCCTCCAAAGGGACAACAACAACCTTAGAAGTTACAGGGCTGAAGATCATCTCATCAGAGTCACCTTCAGAAACTAGTTCTGTGTCAGTGGCCTATGAATCATCTTCTTCTTCATCAGCAAGTTCCATCTCCCGCAGCAAGTTGAGGCCTTGCTCAAAGGGGATGGGGTCATGTAGTTGTTGAAGGAAAGCAAGAGCAGCTTGCTTGGACTGCTGACTGTGCCTGCTTGTGTTGTCGGTGGCAGCAGCCTTGTTAACTACAGAGCTTGAGGGTTTTGTTCCTGTTTTTTTACTAGTGTTTGCACTGTCTTCTTTCCTAGGTTCTACTGCTTCATTGTCCCTATTTGTGTCATCATCCAGCAAGTCATCCTCTTCTGGCTCTAGTACAACCCATTCAGCCCAACTTGAATTCACCACCTCTAATCTGAGCCAAACATGTTGAAGCTCAGCATGGTGGTCCAGAAAAACATATTTATGGAAGTTATTGGAGGGATTTTTGGCTTAACTCCCTTAAACCGATAGTTTTGTTCCGAATAGGTAGTTGTTAGAGATGCTCTAAAATGGAGTAAAATGGCTTTTGAACTCCGATTTCTTGGTATTTGAAAGCTTACCAACAAGACTCAAAGGCTTAGATAATATAACACATGGTGGTAGTTGTTGATCAGGATTCAGGAATAAGTATCAACACCAAACATGTATAAGCTACAACTGTAATTGTAAATTTTTATCCCTAGTGACAGCGGTTACTACATCTGTAAATAATTTCCATGTAACTCTGCAAACCCTAAAATAAGGTCTGTACATGATGCTTACAACTTGTATTTTTTAAAATATTAGTACTTGGGAGTTCCGTTGAAGGACAGGGTGCATCATATCTTAATGGAAAGTGTGCTCACTATGTTTGGCTGAACTAAATGAAAGACTACAACACTGAATCCCACGATCTGAATACCACCTTGATGTCTGTCAATTTCTCGAGCCTACACTTCACGGGACAGAAAGAAGACAAGAAAATCCTACCAAAAAATCCAAAAGTGCTCTTTTGATCCCGAGCTCACATGCTCCCTGATGAACAGTAAAATCTACAAAATTTAAAAATACTTATTTTTTTTGTGATAAACATTGATGAAAGTTTTAACATCTTGCAATTTTTTGTGATGAAATAACATTCTTGAGGTTCGGACAAAAAAAAACAAAATCGATGCTCCAAAATGCTTCCAACAATAGTCTTTTTGGAGCATCTTTTTATTTTTGCCAAGACCTACACGAATGTCATTTCATCACAAAAAATTACAGGCAGTTTAAACTTTCACCAATGTTTATCACAAAAATAATTCAGAATTTTTTGATTTTTTTTACTATTTTTGCGATTTTACTGTCCATTAAGGACCATGTGAGCTCAGGTTCAAATACTCCGTGCCCAAATCTCTCTTCTCTGCCACCTAGAGAGAGAGATGCTCCAGGTACTATTCTGAGTAGAAAAAAAACAGAGTTTGTTTGGAATTTGCAGCGGCGCCAAAATGGCGGTTCTTTTCTTGCTCCGGTCCGGTGGTGCATGCCACATGCACAGCATAGCATCGCAGGCTTCAGAGATATTTTTTTAGGGGTTACTTTCATTCGGAAACTTCCAGAAGCTTCCCAAACGTTTTTTACTTTTATGTACTTGGTTTTCCTTTTTTTTGGTTTCATTTGGCTTTTGTCTGTTTTTTAATTTTTTTCATTTCTTTCTTCTCAAATCATGAACCTTTTTCAAATTTGAAAAGGTTTTTATAAATTCATGATTTCTTCTCTAATTACTGAACCATTTACAAATTTTGTGCACATTTTTTCATATTACGAACTTTTATCATTTTTTGTGATTTTTTTTCATTTTAGCAATATTTTTTCAAATTATCAATTTTTTATGTCTTGAACTTTTTTCAAATTCATGTTTTTTTCTTGAATTCACGAACTTTTTTCAAGTTCATGAACCTTTTTGAATTCATGCACTTGTGACAATTTTTTGAATCATGAACATTTTTGAAATCATGCACTTTTCATTCGTAACTTTTTCAAATTCATTATCCCCGCAAAAAAACTTTTTCAAATTGATTACGTTTTTTGAATTCATGAAATTTTCTCAAATTACCAAACTTCTTTAAATTTATAAACTTTTTAAAAATCTCTGACCATTATTTTGAACTGACGGATTTTTTCTAATTCATGAGTTCTAAAAATCAATGATCGACGGTCATGACAATGGTCAACTCTCGCTGTCAAGTGTCAGCGCGCCAGCGAGTCGAGCGTAGTGCGTGAGCGCTATGGGCCGCGGCGCTCCACATTCATTGCTAGCGCTAAAGGCGCCAATTTGGACTGGCGGAGCTAGGCTAATGCAAGGGTATGCAATGCATACCCAATGTTTTCTGCAAAAGAATATCAGTATATAAGCTCCTGTATGCCTTTTTAGATCGTATGGCTGTCTATTTGTACGTTTTTTTAGAAACACCTGCAATTTTATTTATACTCATAAAAATTACAGGTATCCTGATTCGGATCTAAAATCCAAGAAAATACAAAGTAACTCCTATGACTAAGAATTACAAAAACAAAAAATACTAAAACTAATAATCCCTCCTTAGGGGGGCAGTATTCTGGAAGCCCCTCACCAGCATCTCCCTGATGCGTGCCGGCTTTCCAGCGCAGAGGTAGTACTCCGCCTCCTCCGCCTCGCAGCAATTGACGTGCCGATCTGCCTCTTGCTAGTGGATGCGCGCGAACGATCTTTCCATTTCATTGGGCGCCCACCGGAGCTCTTCATCGGTAGCATACTGGAGCTTATCGGCGCACCTCCATGTAGTGATGAGGCGCCTAGCGCCTTTGGCCTTCCTGGCGAAATGCCGACCGTCTTCTACACCTCCTCCGCACGTCGACGCGTCCGCCCCCAAAGCTCCACCGCCTCCTTTTCCCAGGCGGCCTCACGGGCTTCACGGGCCGCCTGGTACCTGGCTTCCTCCTCCGCCATATCCTTCTTGAACGCCACTTGCCTGGCTTTCTCAGCCGGCGGCAGCGCCTTCCACAGACAAAGATTGTACTGGCCCCAAATCCACAAAGTTGGGGGGGTCCGGCGCAACCTCGTCCGGCGGCGCGTAGGGGTCCTCCTCGTTATTGCTCTGCGACCGAACGCCCTCGGGCGACGGCGCCTCCTCGTCGGCGGGTGGGCAGATCGATGACACCATGGCAGAGTTTTGTGAGACAGAGATGGGGGGCGAGCGAGGAGAGGACGTAGATGAGAATGCAGGCGGGACAACATGAGCAGGTTAGTATTTATCAGAAGCCGCAATGTATTTTGCTTCTATTGTAGAATCCGCAACAGTGTTTTGTTTGAAACTTTTCCAAACAACCGCACCACCATTAAGGGTGAAAACATAACTTGATTGAGATTTATAGTCATCTATATCAGTCATGAAGCTTGCATCGATGTAACCATTTACAACGAGTTCTTCATCTCCTCCATAGACTAGGAGCATATCCTTTGTCCTTCTGAGGTACTTAAGAATATTTTTAATAGCTGCCCAGTGAGCCAATCCAGGATCACTTTGGTACCTGCTACTAACACTTAGTGCATAAGAAAGATTTGGTCTAGTACATATCATAGCATACATGATGGATCCAATTGTCGAGGCATATGGGACTCCACTCATCTGCACTCGATCATCAACTGTCTTCGGCATTGATTCTTGCTGAGTGCTATGCCATGTGACATTGGGAGAAAACCTTTTTTTGCATTCTCCATTTTAAATCTCTTTAAAACCTTGTCAATGTACGTGCTTTGGCTTAGCGCAATTAGACGTCTTGATCTATCTCTATAGATCTTTATGCCTAGTATATATGCACCTTCGCCTAAATCTTTCATTGAAAACACACTCTTCAAATAATCCTTTATTGTGCTAAGAAACTCAGTATCATTTTCAATCAATAATATGTCATCTACATATAAGATTAAAAATGCTATAGAGCTCCCACTAAACTTCTTGTATACACAAGCTTCTTCACCATTTTTTGATAAAGTCAAACTCTTTTACGACTTCATCAAAACGTTGATTCCAGCTCCTTGATGCTTGCTTCAAACCATAGATAGATTTTTGACGCTTGCACACCTTTCTGGCATCCTTTGGATTGACAAAATCTTCTGGTTGTATCATGTATACATCCTCTTTCAAAAACCCATTTAGGAAAGCGGTTTTGACATCCATTTGCCATATCTCATAATTGAAATATGCAGCAATTGCCATCATAACCCGTACAGACTTTAGCATTGCTACTGGTCAGGAAGTTTCGTCATAATCAACTCCCTCAACTTGCGAAAACCCTTTCGCTACTAGCCTTGCTTTATAGCTGGTAGGATTACCATATGCATCTGTTTTTCTTTTGAAGATCCATTTGCACTGTATGGGTTTCACACCCTCTGGAGGATCAACCAAGTTCCAAACTTGATTTTCGTACATGGACTCCATTTCGGATTGCATGGCTTTATGCCATTATTTTGAGCTGGGCGCCACCATCGCTTCCTTGTAGTGCGCAGGTTCATCTTCTTCCAAGATGAATATTTCATTGTGAAACCATTCAGGTGGTTCAATAACTCTTCCTGACCTACGCGGTTTAGTTACAGTCTTAACCGGTGTTTCTACAACTGGTGTAGTAACTTCTGGTTCAGTTGTGTGGACAACTTCTGGAACAGATTCCGTTTTGTTGGTCCTCTCAACTTCTTGAGATTCAGTAATCTCGTTAAGCTATACTGTCCTCCCACTTACTTCTTTAGTGAGAAACTCCTTCTCAAGAAAGTATCCATTCTTCACGACAAACACTTTGTCTTCGGACTTTTGGTAGAAGGAATACCCAATTTTTTCTTTGGGACACTGGTGCAGAGACGTGCTATACAAACGGTTTTTACCCCCTTTCCGCGACGTAGTTTTAAACCGTCGCCTAGTGAGTGTGTGCGATAGGGGGGTCCTTCCCACACGACCCAGAAACTGTCGGGGATAGGCCCTCCGGTCGCACACGCGGGGCAAAATGAGCTCGTGTGCGATCGGGCGAGGCATCGGAGACAATTATACATGCCCAATCGTTTCCGTTCGTATGTACATCCCACATAGTGAATCCTAGAAAAACGTTTCCGTTCGTATGTATATCACACACATTTTTTTATGTGGAAACTTTTGTGCAAGGTGGCCTAACGCAAACAGTTCTCTGGCGGAAGCCGTGTGTGATTGTTAATTGATCTGACACGCCTACTTTCTAGAAACCGTATGGGTTGTATGAGTTCATCGCCCACGGTGTTGTCGGAGAAACCGTCTGCAATAGAAAACCCCAATAAGCACGGTAATTGGCCTATTATTGATAATACATGCAGTAATCAAATTGACATTTCTTATAAAACACACCAGATATTTCATATACGTATAACGGCAGCCAGGATTTCATAATCGAATTACATCAGATAGCTTCAGCACTCAGTTACACCATATAGGGATATAGCTAGCTACGCCATTACACAGCAGCACCAAGTTTCACATGCAACATCAAAAACCTTTGGAAAGTAGCATCATACACGGTAAATAGAGAGATGAATCTCATCTGGGAAACTGCAGAAGCGGAAGGTGAATATTGAGCCTACAGTGATGTTGAATGTCCTTGCAACTTTAGGCCAGTGGCTATGGATAATTGCTCGCCCAACCTTCATCCTCTTGAGGAAGACTTCAATATTGTACCATGGGTGTTGAATGAATACCTTCCTCGCCTCTTGACCATGCAGGTGGTTTGAGAGGTAATCATCAGTGAACTGCTTTTGAAAGTACCAAAAATAAAGATATGCATAAATCGCTGTTATAAATTTTGAAATGGCACAAGGGGAAAAACAAGGTAAAAGAGTTAGTACCATCCTATAGTTGACTGATGTCTTCTTCATTGTGCAAACAAAGATCTTGTTGTTATTCATCGCAAGTTTCTTTTTCCTAACAATCTTTCTGAGTTTCTTGACTTGACTGATATTCATGAACATCCCATTTCCCCATTTGCAAAATGGGTGGAACAGTGGGTCTAAGCCTCTGACAACATGACCTACATGTGCAAGACCAAATTGTAAGAAACCTAAATATTAGAAGGATTCCTGCAACTGCACAATAATGTGCTATTAGCGAAAGGATCATGCATGAGCAAACCTCGATGGTAAACCACAGTGCCTCCCATTGTTTCCCTGCAACACATATAAGGAAGATCTTTATCAGGTAAACTGAGAGTTGCCATACTATCAGTACAATATATTAATGAAAAATAAACAAATTGCAGATCCAATAGATTAACTCAAGAAGCATGGAAAAGCCAGTTAACCTAACCAAGCATGCTAAACAACTTGGAAATAGAGCAATTATATATGTTTCTCGTGTATTGAGTACAGCCAAATTCGATTTATTTCTCACATGCATAACAATACAAAATTGTACCCACAAAAAATGAAAATCAAATTGTAGAATTGAACCAAACAGTTAACTGGACAGCAGAACAAATGAACCAAAACAGTTAACTGAGCACGACATTGCAGAATAGAACATATACTAGAAGATAAGACAATTAACGAAACCAAGAATGCTTGAGAACTACTACGAAATGTAGCAATTGTTCGACCAAACTATTAACTGAACATTACATGTCAGAATATCAGATTGCATATTAACGTTACAGAGTACAAATCAGTAGAAGGCACTGGCGGTGGCCTTGAGAAAATAGCATGAATTGTATTTTAAAGTAGACAACCGTGTGGCGGTGTCGACGGTGGCCTCGAAGACAAGGTGCTCCTCCAAGATCCGGTGGTCGGCATACATGGCAGCCATCGCGGCCTCATCTGCGATTTACTTCTCCGCTGCCAGATGCTACTGATCTCCGCGCTATACTACATGCAAAATGGCTGTGGGCGGCGCTGAATTGGAGGACGGGGTAGTGATTTGGGCGGAAGGTGTCGCGCCGTCGGTCGGGGCATGTGGGATGGGGAAGGAGGAGGATGGGGTGGGTGGAGTGTGGATTACCTGACCATATTGACGAGGCAACGCAACAAGAAGAAGGGTCGCCGGCGAGGAGGCGGCGCAGCAAGAAGAAGGGTCGCTTGCGACGAGGCGGCGCTGCAAGAAGAAGGGTCGTCGGCGAGGAGGCGGCGCTGCTAGTAGGCAGCAGTGAAGGTTTGAACTTGGAAAGCAAAGAGGAACAGTGCAAATGTGGCTTTTGGTGGGGGGGGGGGGCGGGAGATAGATATTTCCGCGGTGGCAGATTTTTTTTGCTCGGTGCCGCGAGAAACTGGCGCGCAAGTGTGGTTCAAGCGCGGGTGGTGGACTGTAGATGACGAAGCTTCCTGCGTAAGCCAGACAAGACGGTGCGCCAAGATATTTTATATCGCATCCCACACGATTCTTGCTAGTAAACTGTTTGTGGTATACCTGATTTTTTCATTCTGTTTTGAAAGACAAAATGGTATTACGGAGGGAAAGGTGGTGTTTGAATTGCTAGAACATTTATCTGCAGTGAACATGCAACTATATGAGTGTCGTGTTAAAATTTGGAATTATTCCGGGTTCGTTTGGCTTTTTATGCATTAATTGAGTTTCTAGGCATTTAATGTGCATAATTCAAATTTGAACTACAAGCACATGCTCCAGTGCACCAAAGTTTGTTGAAAAATCACATGTGTGTCTTTGGGTGAATTTATAGGCCCCTTGCAAGAAATGGGAATGAAATTCAAACATCTGGGCGTCGTGGCTCGGCCGGAAACATTGAGAAACTTGGTTTTTTAAATTCCTGTAAATCCAAAACATGCATGAAAATCATGAAACTTGGCATGGTGTCATGACATGGCACCAACATGCTGTGGTAATTTTTTGGCCGAATTGGGACAAGCTTTGGTATAAGCTTCTTGCAAACCGGAGCTTCTCTCAAGAAGGCTCGTGGTTCTGAGAGGGAACGTGTCACCTTCATGTGCGAAACGACATACACTGCCTTTTCCCACCTTGATTTTTCTTACAGAGGCAACATAGACCAATAGGAGTTTCGTGCTAAATTTTGGAATTATTCCGGGTTCGTTTGGCCTTTTTATACATTAATTGAGTTTCTGTGCATTTAATGCGCATAATTCAAATTGGCACTACAAGCACATGCTCCAGTGCGCCAAAGTTATTTAAAAAATCATTTATGTGTACTTGGATGAATTTCTAGGTCCCATGCAAGAAATGGGAATGGAATTCAAACACCTGGGCGTCGTGGCTCGGCCGGAAACATCGAGAAACTTGGGTTTTAAATTCCTGTAAATCCAAAACTCGCCTGAAAATCATGAAACTTGGCATGGTGTCATGACATGGCACCAACGTGTTGTGGTAATTTTTTTTGGTCGATTTCCGAAGGCGCACACATTAACAACCAACAAAGTCATTTTGGAACAAGTGCTGTCATGTTACAATTGGAAACACAAGTATTATTGAAACCGTGGGCGTTCTACTTACCATTTACGTGCCGCCATGCGTCCCCTTTTTTTATTGGCTAGGAGGCGGCGTGCGGGGTAGCTATTTGAGTACGGGAGGTGTGCGATCAGACCCATGCGCGTGCTTATCGGGAGGAGAGCCCTTTGACCTCCATCCGCCGCCCACCTCTGTCCCAACGTCTCTATTAATGGCGCTCGAGCCCCTGTTTTATGGCGTGGCTATGTCTCACTCGACTGAGATTTAAGAAGAAAAAAGAAAATCTGAAAATAAATTTTGCATGGATATTGATGTAAGATCTGACGGACATATATAGCATCGACTGTGACTTATAGCGAGACTGATATGAATATATAAGGACAATGACAGTGGATAATAATTGTCTTACATATTTAGGAAGATAATTAAAAAAGCCACATGCGGCAATGCCCGAAATACATAAGGGAAAAAGAAGAAGGAAGACACAGACAACGATCTGGCTCGCTGATCTCTACTTTCTTGATGCGTTGCTGCAGGCCGCGGAGACTAGTTCTTGCGGCGAGCGGCGATAAGCTCTTTCGTGTCCTCAAGATGCTGCTTGAGAGCATGCACGGATTCCTCCACCAGCCTTTGGCGCTCGATGCGGAGCATGGCATTCGCGTCCATAAGTTTCTTGACGATGATGCCCGTCCTCTTCATCAAAGCAGTGGTCTCCTCGTGCTGCTTTGTCCTTCCAGCGATCTTCGCCCTCAGCAGGTCGCGCTCAGTGCGAAGCTTCGCCTTGTCCTCCCCTAGTCCCCGGATGACGCTGGTAGCATTTTCAAACGAGGCATTCATCTCGTCCTGCAGCTTCATCTAGCCGGAGATCTGATCCATCAGGTCATCGAGCATAGCGCGCACGCACCTGTGAGAGTCCTCGCCTACCCGCAAGACATTTTCCCAGGCTGCCGCGGCGCGGGAGGACCTCTCTACTGCATTCGTGGCGTGACGGGACATCTCTGCTGCTTCCGTGGTGCGGCCGGACCAGTCTGCTGCATCGATGGCGCGGCGGGACCTCTGTGCTGCTTCGGCGGCACGATAGGACCTCTGTGCTGCTACGACGGCGCGACGGGACATGTCGGCTGCTTTCGCGGTGAGGCGGGACATCTCTCGTGCTTCCGCTTCCATGCTCGCCTCTCCCTGGTAGTAATCTCTCGACCCAAAACTCATGCGGGCCATGGCAGACGCAAGGGAACGACGATGAAAGACTTGTTTGTTTTTGTGGATGAGGAGTTGAGGAGGAATATATGTGCAGTCATCTTGGAGAAGGTAGTATTTATAACCGAGTACTAATAAGCTCCTAAGTGGGAAACCATTTAGGTTTTGATTGGTGTGAACAGGTTTGCAATTAAATATAGCGTGGTAGTAATTTGTAATGTGACGGGACGCAAGCTCAAAATTTATTGACGGTTCTAGTTTCGAAGTGCGGCACTATTCCCAGATGGCATAACGTGGGCACGTGTTCTCGGCCGCGTACATGGCATTTGCACCATAGGGTGCACCGCAATAGGCAATGTCAGCACACTTCTTGTTCCATCAACCGTGCACGCTCGTTATTACCATCGCGCACGCTTCTTTTAATTAGAATGTGTGCCCGTCTAGCGCATACACCTTGATCTTTCTAACTGTTTCTGTTTGTTGTGGCTAATCGCAAACAATTCATCCATGTGAAGTGTATGCCATCAATCGTAGACACCTTGATCTGGCTGACCATTTCTGTTGTGTTGCCTAATCGCATACAGTTCATCCGAGTGAACTATATGCCGTCAATCGCACACACACCTTGATCTACCCGACCGTTTCTGTTGTGTTGCCTAATCGCAAACAGTTCATCCGAGTGAACGGTATGTCGTACATCACACACACCTTCATCTGGCTGCCCGTTTATGTTGTTAAGCCGATCGCAAATAGTTCATTCGAGTGAACCGTATGCCACGCATCGCACACGCAACTATACTCTGAACCCTGTTTGATGTCTCCGCCATCGCAAATGTTTTGCATCATTTTTTAAAGTTTTATTACATCACCATTTGCGATTAATGCATCGCACACAGTTTTGTCGAAGGGTCTCTGATTGTAGTGTCGCGTTAGCAGCATCCTGCAGTAGTGGGATAACCTACAAAGTAACATTTGTCTGCTTTAGGCTCGAGCTTATTTGGTTGTAAATGTTTTACATAAGTCTCGCATCCCCAAATCTTGAGATATGACAAGTTGGGTTTCTTCCCATTCCACAATTCATATGGTGTCGTCTCAATAGACTTAGACGGTGCTTTGTTTAGTGTATATGTTGTTGTTTCAAGTGCATATCCCCAGAATGATAAGGGTAGATCGGTAAAATACATCATTGACCTCGCTATGTCCAACAAAGTTCGGTTACGCCTTTCCGATACTCCATTTCTCTGTGGAGTTCCGGGAGGAGTAAGTTGTGAAACAATTCCACAATCACTTAGATGTTTGCTAAACTCATGACTTAGATATTCTCCTCCATGATCTGATCATAGAAATTTTATCTTTTTGCCATGACGATTCTCAAGTTCGTTCTGAAATTCTTTGAAATTTTAAATGTTTCAGATTTGTGTTTCATTAAGTAGATATAACCGTATCTACTCAAATCATCACTGAAGGTTACGAAGTATAAGTATCCACCGCGCGCCGGAATACTCATCGGACCACATACATCACTATGTATTATGTCCAATAATTCTTGCGCCCATTCAGGATGACCTGTGAACGGTGTTTTAGTCATTTTACCCATCAGACAAGCTTTGCATGTATCGAATGATTCAAATCAAATGAGGTTAATACTCCATCTTTATGAAGTTTTTGCATGCGTTTCTTTCCTATATGACCAAGACGGCAGTGCCACATGTAAGTGGTATTATCAGTCTTCTTAAGATGTTTAGCATTAATGTTACAAACATCCTTTTCACGTCCAAGATCCATTATGAATAAGCCACCTACAATAGGTGCAAATCCATAAAACATATCCTTATAATATATTGAACAACCATTGTTTTCTGATTTATAAGAATACCTGTCACTTATCAAACATGATCCAAAGATAATATTATTACATAACTTCAGAACAAAATAACAATTATTTAGTTCTAAAACAAATTCTGAAGGTAAACTCAAAGACATGACACCGATAGCTAGAGCGCCAATCCCATTACCATTCCCGACTCACATCATGACTTCATTTCTACTCATCTTGCGAATCTTCCGTAGTCCCTGCATCGTGTTGCAAATGTGAGCAAGAAATCCAGTATCATATACCCATGACTTGGCGTTTTCAGCAAGTAGAATATCAATAACATTAACTTGTATAACTTTTATACCTTCACCAGAAGACGAGTTCATCTTATCTGCTAGATATTTCAAGCAATTTCTTTTCCAGTGTCATGTTTCTTTGCAGTAAAAACATGAAGTCTCATGAGATGCTCCACCCTTGTTACTTTTGGTGTTGCGCTTCCTCTTTAAACTTTCTGTTTTGTTTACCAATAACTTTTGTTGGTTCTGCAATCCAATCTCAGTGGTTTTGAGCATTGCTTCATAAAGCGAAGTGAGGAGCAAGTCATTTTCTGGTGTTTTGGAAAAATCAATTCCCATTGCAGTTATACTATCATAATAGTCTACCAGCCTGGCACCTTTGCTTTAAACCTTCAGTTATCTTGCATTCTACCATTGCTTCAGTCATCTCATGAACTTCAGCTGGTTCTTTGTGATACAGAACTTCTAGTGCCTCGACAATTTTGATAGTACTGGAATGTTCAAAACGATTCTGTAACACAATGTCCATGCTAGCTAACATAATACTCTTGACCACACTGAAATCATTCTTGTCAGATAAAAACACGTTGATGACATCTTGCAACGCTCCAAGTGCCGGGTAGTCACCAAGTGGTTATCCAGCACATATTCTTTCTTTGCACTCCTGAGAACGCATCTTAGAGTGTGGATCCAATCCTCATAGTTTCTGATAACCCACAAGTATAGGGGATCGCAACAGTTTTCGAGGGTAGAGTATTCAACCCAAATTTATTGATTCGACACAAGGGGAGCCAAAGAATATTCACGAGTATTAGCAGTTGAGTTGTCAATTCAACCACACTTGAAAGACTTAATATCTGCAGCAAAATATTTAGTAGCAAAGTAGTATGGAAGTAACGGTAACGGTGGCAAAAGTAACAGTAGCAGTTTTATAGTGATTGTAACAGTGGCAACGGCAAAGTAACTTAGCAAAGATCAATATGTGAAAAGCTCGTAGGCATTGGATCGGCAATGATAATTGTGTTAGATAATATTCATCATGTAGCAATTATAACCTAGGGTGACACAGAACTAGCTCCAATTCATTAATATAATGTAGGCATGTATTCCGTATATAGTCATACATGCTTATGGAAAAGAACTTGTATGACATCTTTTGTCCTACCCACTCGTGGCAGCGGGGTCCTAATGGAAACTAAGGGATATTAAGGCCTCCTTTTAATAGAGAACTGGACCAAAGCATTAGCACTTAGTGAATACATGAACTCCTCAAACTACGGTAATCACCGGAAAGAATCCCAATTATTGTCACCTTGGGGTATGCGGATCATAACACGTAATAGGTGCCTACAACTTGCAAGATAGGATCAAGAACACATATATATTCATGAAAACATAATAGGTTCAGATCTGAAATCATGGCACTCGGTGTCGGGGCCGGATTTCGGGGACACAAAATATCCCAGAAATTTAACCCCTCGTGTTACCACCAGCCCAGGATTACTGTTACTAGTGGACACGTCCTTGTTACAGATTACCAAGCTATTACAAGAATTGAATACAAGACCATAAAGGTCCAATGATACAACAATGATGTCTGGTGGTGGATGACAGAATTAACTCGTGGTTCTCCAACGTCGATGGGGCTCCATTTCCCACAGGAACAGCTGACCCGGATAATTCCTATCCCGCATGGCTGCTATCCTAGGCTCCGCACGGTCGTCGCTGTGGTATTTCTCATAGAAATCCTGACCTGGCCAAGTAAATAGCCAGGGACAAGCCTGTGAGTACGTTTGAATGTACTCGCAAACATCATGAACAAAAGATATACCGAATGCAGCAGTTAATATATGATCATGATGAACTAAACTATATGCATATGCTCATGATGGGCTCATATTTAATGCATGATGTCAGGAATTAAATCATGGCATGATAACGTATTAGCATGTACAAATAAATGAATATATAAAAATATTAATGATAAACCAAGGAAAGTTAAAGGAAAATAAAATAAAAGAAATGCCGGTCGGATGTCAAGTGACACCACGGTAGGTCTTGAAGAGAAATGCCAATCGGGTGTCTACAAGAGTAGTGGCGGGACCGCCTGTAAACTCGAGAGACGCCATGAGAGGTCTTGAAGAGAAATGCTAGTCGGGTGTCAAGTGACGCCACGGTCGAACTTGAAGAGAAATGCCAATCGGGTGTCCACAAGAGTAGTGGCGTGATAAACCGCCTGTTAACTCGAGGGACGCCACGAGAGGTCTTGAAAATAAAATTGAGTGCCCGGGGTAGTCTAGCCAGCCCCTGAGACACTCTGGTGTGGAGAGGTTTGAGAGAGGTGGCGTGAGGGCGACGGATTTGAGCAGAGGAGGGGGCGGCTTCCATTATCGGAAGTGAAGAAGGTGGTGCCCTCGGCTCTTTGTCTGCTTCTGGAGAATGGTTGGGGGGCTGGGGAGGTGGTATGGATGCGAGGCGGGGTTCAGGGTGGCTTATATAGCCGGAGGAGGTCGGTTCAGTGGGGAACTGCTCCAACCGACTTGGCGGTGGCCATTAATGGCAGATAGAGGTCCGCGGCAAGGCCGTTGGGTTGGTGGTGAGCCATGGATAAGCTCAGGTAGGTGAGTAATAAGGCGAGGGAGAGCTGGTGTTCGGGGATTGGCCAGGGGCTTCTGGACGGTGCCGTGTCCGAACGGCAGACGGCGCAGGTCGGCGGAGTCGGCGCTCCGGATGGGCTCCGGCTCGGGGAAGGTGGTGGCTGGTGCGGGTGGCCAGTGGAGCGTGTGGGGCAAGCCAGGGAAGGCAGCAGGCGCTCGGGCGTCGGGCAGTGCCCTGGCCTGCAATTGGTGCACTCCAGCCGTGCCCTGAGCATGCACCAGAGGTGTTCGACGGAATGCCATTGAGGCTGCAGTGGTCTAATTAAGATGGTATTTGGCAGGGTGATGCTCCAAGATATCCTAGAGACCATGGACATGATGGTTTGGCCAAAAGACCAAGTATTCAGTGCATGTCTAAAACTTTGCCAAATTCTGCCATGCACATGAGCTGTTTGATAAAATGCTAGGGCAATCTAGGGGATTTTGCTGGGTGTGGAATTTACCAGGATGGTGTCTCCTTAGTGGGTATAGATGATGGTGGAGTGGTTTTGGCAAAATGCAAAACTTGCTAGTGCAAGTTTGGGGAAATTTCAATTCTAGACAGTGAATGTAGGGGAATATTTGGTGAACTAAAAAGAGCAAATTGGATCTGATCTTATGGACTTAAGGTTTTGGTTGGAAGGACTATGAGTGGGAAAAATTTCAGGAATTTTTGGGCAAGGAAAATTGGGGTTGTAGTAGAAACTCAAATACTGGACATAATTGAAAAGAGATTGTTTTACTCAAAACTTTCAAAAGACAAAGTTTGGTTTTTGCATAAAAGTGATATGTAGGCATCACATGACCTCCCATAATTTTTGTGGAAATTAAAAAGAATTATTTAAATTGGTTGTTGTGCAACAGAGGCATTTAAAGGTTGAAAAAGCTATTTAAAGAATTGTTTTGGGCAGAGTTTTATTATGAAAATAATTCCTTCTGTTATCCAAATATAGATGAAATGTTTTAATAAAACTAACAAAGTCACAATATTATTTCCAAAAATTTCTATATGGAGGGAAGAATTTTGGAAAATAGAAACAGAAAATACCCTGAAAATAATTAAAGGACTTGATATAATTCAAAATTTTATTTCTGGCCAAACTTTTATTTAGTAAAAACATGATTAAATTTTTGGGGTGTTACAAACTCTACCCCCCTTAAGAAAATCTCGTCCTCGAGATTTGTTAGGTGGTCACCAAAATTAAACCCACCTTTCGAGGAAAATTTTCTTAGCCATTTAAAATAACCTATTTAGGCAGAGTTGACGTGGGCTCCTGATAATTGGTGTAACTACAGTGGGGCACTGGTGCTGTGGTTCTACTGTGACTGTTACGACAAATTTGGAAAAAGTGTAAATTCCAAAATTCGCTTGCCGTACTCCAGTGCACAGAGTTCTCTCCAGCTGATAGGTGGACTCAGGGCCCACTGTCAGTCTCTTCTTCTTCCTCCGGCTCTCTTCTCCTTCTCCCTCTTGCGCGCTTTCTCCACCTGCGGCGTCTAGCGCGTAGGATATCTAGGGCCGTACTGTGGTAGTGCGCGGCGTGCAGGCTGTCGGTGCAGTGTGCACTCACCTCGCGGGCCAGCACCTTGTCGGCACTGCTCGCGATATCTCCTCCGGACACCGGTGATCGGGCAATGAGCGGCGCTGGTGGACCTCGTTCACCATGCACCGAGCCCGAGCTATAAAACGAACGCAGTGCTACTCTCTTCTTCATCTCACCTGGCCTCACTTCTTCTTCCTCCTCCTTTTCTGTTCGCAGGAGCTTGGACGGGGCTCCAATGGAGGACGTGCTTCCGGGGTGGTTTACGATTCTGATGTCCGGAGCGGTGGCGGCGTTGCTTGGGTTCTCGCTGCTCCTATGCGCGATGATCCTTGACGATCGCCGTGATGCCGCAGCTCGAGTGGTGGCTCTTCGAGGCGGTGGTGACCGTGAGGATTAGGCATCGGTGGTGGTTACGGGTGAGTGTTAGTGCGTTCTGCAGCAGCTCCGTAGAAATAAAAGAAAACCCACAAATTTTTCTTCAGAAAAATTGGTGGTGTGATGAGAGTGGTCTGGTGTGTGAGGCGGTTGATTAGGTGCCAGTGTGTGTGTGTGGTCTGCACTTAGTGCATGTAGTGGAGTGAGTGTGATTGTAAGCCGGGTGTCGTGGCGGTGTGTGAATTAATTCTGTGTTTGCAAAAATTATTATTCGCAGTGGTCCTTAATAAAATCTCCACAATTACTCATACGCAACTACAACCAAACATTTTATTCATAGGGTAAATCCCAAGATGCAACACAGATATGAAATCATGCAATTTAAACGCTAGGCTAACGCACACAACCATGGTCTCTACGGTACAAAGGTAAAATCGATAGGGTCCTGAGAAAATATCCCCGGCATTGGAACACATTCTTCTCCCCCCGGAGAAAGTGGATGGAGGAGTCAGAGAACGTTCCCTCCTTGGTCTGGTGACAGTGGTCCACCGATGGCGATCTGAGGGTTCAGAATAGCAAGAGTCTGGAGGAAGTCCATCACTTGCTGGGTCAAACGCTCTTGTGCGATGACATATTGAACCAGGTTGGCCAACATTGGATCTCTCTCTGATTGTCTGCAGGGGAAAGATGCTTCTTCTCCGGGTGCTGCACGGCTCGGGAAGTAGTAATACCCCCTTTCGCTGGCACGGGGCACTACGTACCGGAGGCGGGTAATTGCTTCATAGGCAGCGACTTCTATAGCCATTTCTGAAGTTGGCATAGATTTCCCGATGAAGATGACACTTGTAGGGCCTTGCTTTGGGTCTACTGGTGGGATGTGCGCAACTGCCCAATATTTCGAGGCGTTGTGGTTGATCCTCGATTTGAACAGCTCGTACTGGGGTGGCTGAGTGGAGCCAAGAGTGTTGCGGGTGAAATCCCACAATATCTTGACAAAACTGCCCGGGGTTGCTTCTGGGGTTCTCAGATGAATCCCAAGGTGCGACATGGGGAAAATGGTGGTGGAGGCAGTGTACAAGGTGAGGGATGCTAGTTATGGACGCGAGAGTGGTCTCCTATATAGTGCCTGGGCCACGAAACATAAATCAGCAGGGTTACGATTCTGGGTATCGGCTCTGCTCTAGAGTGGTCGGGGTCAAAGTCACAGATACAAATCACGAAATGTGACGTATTACTGTGGTTGTCGGCTAGGGGGATAGGTTGGGCACCGATTATCAAAAGATGTCGGCTGGCCACTGTGTAGGCTTTATTGGATGGAATGGCCTGACGGTGGACAGGAAATGATGTGGGCGGTGTGGAAACCTAGGGATAGTGACCAGGCTAAGATAAGATTAGCCAATGGTCAGCCTGGCTCTGATACCAAGGCTGTCGGGGCCGGATTTCGGGGACACAAAATATCCCAGAAATTTAACCCCTCGTGTTACCACCAGCCCAGGATTACTGTTACTGGTGGACACGTCCTTGTTCCAGATTACCAAGCTATTACAAGAATTGAATACAAAACCATAAAGGTCCAATGATACAACAATGATGTCTGGTGGTGGATGACAGAATTAACTCGTGGTTCTCCAATGTCAATGGGGCTCCATTTCCCACAGGAACAGCTGACCCGGATAATTCCTATCCCGCATGGCTGCTATCCTAGGCTCCGCACGGTCGTCGCTGTGGTACTTCTCATAGAAATCCTGACCTGGCCAAGTAAATAGCCAGGGACAAGCCTGTGAGTACGTTTGAATGTACTCGCAAACATCATGAACAAAAGATATATCGAATGCAGCAGTTAATATATGATCATGATGAACTAAACTATATGCATATGCTCATGATGGGCTCATATTTAATGCATGCTGTCAGGAATTAAATCATGGCATGATAACGTATTAGCATGTACAAATAAATGAATATATGAAAATATTAATGATAAACAAGGAAAGTTAAAGGAAAATAAAATAAAAGAAATGCCGATCGGATGTCAAGTGACACCACGGTAGGTCTTGAAGAGAAATGCCAATCGGGTGTCTACAAGAGTAGTGGCGGGACCGCCTGTAAACTCGAGAGACGCCACGAGAGGTCTTGAAGAGAAATGTCAGTCGGGTGTCAAGTGACGCCATGGTCGGACTTGAAGAGAAATGCCAATCGGGTGTCCACAAGAGTAGTGGCGTGATAAACCGCCTGTTAACTCGAGGGACGCCACGAGAGGTCTTGAAAATAAAATTGAGTGCCCGGGGTAGTCTAGCCAGCCCCTGAGACACTCAGGAAATTAAAATAAGAGAAACGGGTTAGTCCACAGTAATATGCATGACCACAGCAATGTTAATATGCATGACCATATTATTCATGATAACCAAAAATATTCATGATAGCATCAGTGGTGACAATAATTATCCAGCAAAGTAATTCAGGCTCAATTTAATTATTTCCTCCGGAGGCCGACACTAAGACCGATACTTGACCAACCCAGACTGTAGCCCTTAACCGCGGACACGGCTATTCGAATAGGTTTTAAAACTCTGCAGATGGTGTACTCTTTACCCACAAGTAAAGGATTTCCTTAGTCAGCACCGAGACACTGACTAATTCCTATTACGGTCTTTGGGTTGAAAACACACCTAACCCGCACATACCAGCTTTAACTTACCAAAGCCAGGAATCACCCAAGGCAATGATGGAGTAAAACTCTAAGTGGGAAGGCTACAACCTCCAATAGCATGGGATCACAATATTTATATCGGCGCGCAAATAGGGGTGCGACCCCTCTCCGACTACAATCGGAGACACCCATGCCCCCGGACCAAGTGGCATGCCTACCAGTGATCAATGGTATCTTCCACTATGGCCTCTCTGTACGGTGTGTGCAGGAAAGGGGTTAACAACTTACTGAACCATACCCTACCTGTGGTAGGGACATGTGGTAGCACGGATCAAGTTTGGGGGTTACCGGAACAAGACTCGATCTACGGTCGACTCAGGAGGCTCAATTATTTCCTGCAGTGGTTAGCACAACAAGTATTTTCTCAACAGTAATAACAAACAGGGTCACAACCCTTGCATGCTCCACATATATCACGTGACACCATCGTGTCAAAAATGGCCCGTGCCCACCGGCACGTCCAAGGCAGGAGCACGCTCCTCGATTCTCACAATTTCTACAGGTCAGAACTTGAGTGGAGTGCATGCAAGAGAAAATATATACATGATCATGCATGCATGCAAAAATTGCCATATGCCAAATTTTATTAGAATTCAAATTATTCATAATTCCACTATTCATGCAAATAACCAACCATGCATTCACCATATCAAGTGTTTGAGATGCTTGCCTTGAGCATGCAGAAAGATTGGGTGCACTTCAAAAGTTTGAAAAGCTTATCTCCCCTCCATTTCCTATTTTCAAAAATATCTAAATCACCACATAAAACAAAAATAGTGCTAAAAATTATTTCAAATATTTTTGAAATAAGTACTAAAATAAACTAGATGAAAAATTAGAAATACCAGAAAAAGAAACAAATTATTTGGAGTTCATATGAATTACCTATGAATTTTCTAAGTTTAAATAAATGGTTAAAAGGACTATTTAATTGATCCAGCAGAAACTATGCATAATAAAAATGTTCACCTTAGCTAGTTTGATAGAGCACAATTTTATAAGACTGCAAGAATTTGAATCATCAATTTTGGATTAGAAATGGATCCTGTGGAAAAATTTGAAAGCTACTGGAAAGGAAAAATAGAAAGGAGTAGTAGTGCGCCCTGAGCGTTGTTTAGCTGTACTGTACCACTGGGCCGGGCCCAGCCGCTCGGCCGCGCGAAAGGTTGACGATGTCGGAAGCATATTTTGAAAATACGTTTTCCTTCCGTGAAGGCAGCTTCTGGAGAAATCTGTCTCCACTAAACCGCCGCATGGGTCACCGACAGTGGGACCTCCGGGCCCACAGTCAGGTTTGACCCGGTCAATCTGGTCGCCTCCCTCCTCTGGCCGAATGGAGGCGCGGCTCCGGCGATCCCCGCCGGTGAACGACGGCGATTTTGGAGAAGGCGATCACGGGAATGGAATCAGTAGGCTCTGGCGGTTCTCCCGGTGTGCGGCAAGGCCCGCAGGGTCCAACCAATCCACGGCGGCGAGCATCCCCGCGGAACTCCAGCAAACACGAAAAGGGGCTTTCCTCTGTGGTGCTCCTCTGGACAAATTGATGAGTGTCTCGAGCTTGCGGAGGTCACAGGAATGCTCTGGTGTGGAGAGGTTTGAGAGAGGTGGCGTGAGAGCGACGGATTTGAGCAGAGGAGGGGGCGGCTTCCATTATCGGAAGTGAAGAAGGTGGTGCCCTCGGCTCTCTGTCTGCTTCTGG
Source organism: Thinopyrum elongatum (assembly GCA_011799875.1). NCBI lineage: Eukaryota > Viridiplantae > Streptophyta > Magnoliopsida > Poales > Poaceae > Thinopyrum > Thinopyrum elongatum. The sequence continues at coordinate 108,461,394 of CM022302.1, forward strand.
AGAATGGTTGGGGGGCTGGTGAGGTGGTATGGATACAAGGCGGGGTTCAGGGTGGCTTATATAGCCGGAGGAGGTCAGTTCAGTGGGGAACTGCACCAACCGACTTGGCAGTGGCCATTAATGGCAGATAGAGGTCGGCGGCAAGGCCGTTGGGTTGGTGGTGAGCCATGGATAAGCTCATGTAGGTGAGTAATACGGCGAGGGAGAGCTGGTGTTCGGGGATTGGCCAGGGGCTTCTGGACGGTGCCGTGTCCGAACGGCAGACGGCGCAGGTCGGCGGAGTCGGCGCTCCGGATGGGCTCCGGCTCGGGGAAGGTGGTGGCTGGTGCGGGTGGCCAGTGGAGCGTGTGGGGCAAGCCAGGGAAGGCAGCAGGCGCTCGGGCGTCGGCAGTGCCCTGGCCAGCAATTGGTGCGCTCCGGCCGCGCCCTGAGCATGCACCAGAGGTGTTCGACAGAATTCCATTGAGGCTGCAGTGGTCTAATTAAGATGTTATTTGGCAGGGTGATGCTCCAAGATATCCTAGAGACCATGGACATAATGGTTTGGCCAAAAGACCAAGTATTCAGTGCATGTCTAAAACTTTGCCAAATTCTGCCATGCACATGAGCTGTTTGATAAAATGCTAGGGCAATCTAGGGGATTTTGCTGGGTGTGGAATTTACCAGGATGGTGTCTCCTTAGTGGGTATAGATGATGGTGGAGTGGTTTTGGTAAAATGCAAAACTTGCTAGTGCAAGTTTGGGGAAATTTCAATTCTAGACAGTGAATGTAGGGAATATTTGGTGAACTAAAAAGAGCAAATTGGATCTGATCTTATGGACTTAAGGTTTTGGTTGGAAGGACTATGAGTGGGAAAAATTTCAGGAATTTTGGGGCAAGGAAAATTGGGGTTGTAATAGACACTCAAATACTGGACATAATTGAAAAGAGATTGTTTTACTCAAAACTTTCAAAAGACCAAGTTTGGTTTTTGCATAAAAGTGATATGTAGGCATCCCATGACCTCCCATAATTTTTGTGGAAATTAAAAAGAATTATTTAAATTGGTTGTTGTGCAACAGAGGCATTTAAAGGTTGAAAAAGCTATTTAAAGAATTGTTTTGGGCAGAGTTTTATTATGAAAATAATTCCTACTGTTATCCAAATATAGATGAAATGTTTTAATAAAACTAACAAAGTCACAATATTATTTCCAAAAATTTCTATATGGAGGGAAGAATTTTGGAAAATAGAAACAGAAAATACCCTGAAAATAATTAAAGGACTTGATATAATTCAAAATTTTATTTCTGGCCAAACTTTTATTTAGTAAAAACATGATTACATTTTTGGGGTGTTACACTCGGGCCCTAGTGACAAGCATTAAGCATAGCAAAGTCATAGCAACATCAATCTCAGAACATAGTGGATACTTGGGATCAAACCCTAACAAAACTAACTCGATTAGATGATAAATCTCATCCAACCCATCACCGTCCATTAAGCCTACGAAGGAATTACTCACTCCCAGCGGTGAGCATCATGGAATTGGCGATGGAGGAAGGTTGCTGGTGATGATGGCGATGAATCCCCCTCTCTGGAGCCCCGAATGGACTCCAGATCTGTCCTCCCGATGAAGAACAGGAGGTGGCGGTGGCTCCGTATCGTAAAACGCGATGAATCCTTCTCCCTGATTTTTTTCTCCCCGAATAGGGTTATATAGAGGTGGAGTTGAGGTCGGAGGAGGTCCAGGGGGCCCACAAGCCCTCTAGGAGCGCCCCAGGGGGGCGCCCCCAGGCTTTTGGCCTCTGGTTGGACCCGCTCTGGTTAATTCTTGCGCCAGTATTTTTTATATATTCCAACAATATTCTCCGTAGATTTTCAGGTCAATCCGAGAACTTTTATTTTTGCACAAAAATAACACCATGACAATTCTGCTGAAAACAGCGTCAGTCCGGGTTAGTTCCATTCAAATCATGCAAATTAGAGTCCAAAACAAGGGCAAAAGAGTTTGGAAAAGTAGATACGATGGAGACGTATCAACTCCCCCAAGCTTAACCCATTGCTTGTCCTCAAGCAATTCAGCTGACAAACTGAAAGTGATTAAGAAAAACTTTTACAAACTCTGTTTGATCTTGTTGTTGTAAATATGTCTAACTGATGTTCAGGTTTTTAGCAAGCATCATGAACTAACCTTATTCACAATAACATTTAGGTCTCACATTTACTCATTTCAATAGCATAATCAACTAGCGAGCAATAATAATGAATCTCAGATGACAACACTTTTTTCAAAACAATCATGATATAATATGACAAAATGGTATCTCGCTAGCCCTTTCTGAGACCACAAAACATAAATGCAGAGCACCCCTGAAGACCAAGGACTGACTAGACTTTATAATTCACGGCAAAATAAATCCAGTCAAACTCATACTCTACATCAATTAATAGCAAAGCATACAAATGACAGTGGTGCTCTCTAGCTGGTGCTTTTTATAAGAGGATGATGACTCAACAATAAAAGTAAATAGATAGGCCCTTCGCAGAGGGAAGCAGGGATTTGCAGAGGTGCCCGAGCTCGGAGCTTTTAAAACAGATATGAATATAATTTTGAGCGGTATGCTTTCATTGTCAACATAACAACCAAGAGATCTCACTATCTTCCATGCTAGATACATTATAGGCGGTTCCCAAACAGAATGGTAAAGTTTTTACTCCCCCTCCACCAACAATCAGACTCCACGGCTAGCCGAATTCACGGGTGCCGTCCATACCAACAACAGTCCTGGGGGAGTTTTATTTTATGATTATATTTTGATTTGATTTTGAGCATGGAACTGGGCATCCCGATTACCAACCACTTTCTCGTGAATGACAATTGAATAAACACTCATCGTGAGAATAACCCACCTAGCATGGAAGATACTGACAGCCCCCAGTCGCTACATGAGCGATTCAGGCATACAAAACAGATTATTATTTGAAGGTTTAGAGTTTGGCACATGCAAATTTACTTGGAACGGCAGGTAAATACCGCATATAGGTAGGTATGGTGGACTCATATGGAATAATTTTGGGTTTAAGGAAGTGGATGCACAAACAGTATTCCCGCTGAGTACAAGTGAAGGCTAGCAAAAGATTGAGGAGCGACCAACTAGAGAGCGACAACGGTCATAAACATGCATTGAGATTAACCAACATTGAATGCAAGCATGAGTAGGATATAAATCACCATGAACATAAATATCATGGAGGCTATGTTGTTTTTGTTTCAAATACATGCGTGAACATGTGCCAAGTCAAGCCACTTGAATCATTCAAAGGAGGATACCATCCTATCATACTACATCATAACCATTTTAAAATGCATGTTGCCACAGAAGACAAACCATTATACACTCCTGGCTAATTAAGCATGGCATGAGTAACTATAATCTCTAATTGTCATTGCAAACATGTTTCATTCATAATGAGCTGAATCAGGAACGATGAGCTAATCATATTTACAAAAACAAAATAGGTCGAGTTCATACCAGCTTTTCCTCATCTCAATCATTTCATCAAATATCGTCATTATTGCCTTTCACTTGCACGACTGAAAGGTGTGAATAATAATAAGAGTGCACGTGCATTGGACTAAGCTGGAATCTGCAACATTTATTCAAAGGAGAAGACAAGGTAATATGGGCTCTTTGTTAGATCAACAATAATGCATATGAGAGCCACTCAACAGTTTCATCGTGGCCTTCTCCTTACGACCCAAAGAAAAGAAAAGAAATTCAGAGAAACACACTGAAATATTTTTGGAGTTTTTTTCTTCTGAAGAAAGTAAAACAAAAACGAGAAAAACTATTTACACGGGAAAGCTCCCAACAAGCAAAAGAAGAATGAGAAATATTTTTGGGTTTTCCTTTTAATACTACAACTAATTAAACTAGAAAGAAAAACTAAAAAAGAAGCGAGAACTAATTTTTTTGAATCTTCTCAAAGTTTTTTCAAACACACAAGAAGGAAGCGAGAAAAATAAACTAACATGGATAATACAATGGAAAAGTATGAACACCGACAACTAGAATGAGTGTGTGAACATGAATGTAATGTCGGTGAGAAATACGTACTCCCCCAAGCTTAGGCTTTTGGCCTAATTTGGTCTAGGGCCACGGCTGGCCTGGCGGATATCCAAAGTTGTAGTTGGGGTTATACTGTGATGCGGCCGCTACCGCTTGGAGGGCTGCCTCGTGGAGACGAGCGGCCTCCTCTGCTCTCTCATACTCGTCCGCCTCCTCTCTGGTTATGAAGTATCTTTGTTTTTCCTGAAAGTCAAAGAAGGCAGGAGCAAGAAGAGTAATAGGGAAGATGCGCTCCCTATCAAAGATTAGTCGATACCGGAGGGACTGTTCGTTCCTCTCAAGAAACTGGTAATGTACCATAGCATTATAATCAAGGAAAGCAGGTGGTAACTGAGCATCATTTTCTCTTATGGGAACACCAAGGTAAGTAGCTAAGCGGGTGGCATAAATCCACCAAAGAAATCCCCATCTTTAGCATTGTTATGTAATCCGCGTGCAATAATAGCCCCTAAGTTAAATTGTTTATCATTCGTTACTGCACTCTTGAGGACACTCAAATCAGAGGCGCAGAGGTGGCTATGGTCATGTTTACCATTAATGCATCTACCCACAAAGAGAGCAAAGTAATGTAATGAAGGAAAGTGAATGCTCCCTATAGTGGCTTGTGTTATGGTCCTAGTTTCACCTACGATAATGCTAGAAAGAAATCCAATGCAATCAAATTTGCGAGGTTCAGTACATGTACCCCAATGTGTAATTTTGCATGCATCATTAAAGTCTTCTACGTCCATGGTAAATGATTTATCATAAAGATCAAATAAAACAGAATGAGTATTGCGATGGACTGAATACTTAAATCTCCGCACAAAGGAGTCGGTGAGGTTGTAATATTGTAAACACTTATCTGACACGAAGTCTGTCAGGCCAGCGTTCTGTACATACATATCAAATTCTTCCTTGAAACCTACATGAGTCATGAAGTGATCTGACAGCCATTCGCAAGGTTGCACTTGAGCCTCCCTCGGTGGTTTAAGGTCCGGCTCACGTATCGCGAGCCTTGGAGATTTCTTCTTTGAGGAACCACCTTGGAACACTTTCCTCAACATTTTCTTTCTCTGAAAAATTTCTGAAATTTTTAGTAACTCAAAATAAAAGTGAAAAAAACTCAACAAGATTGATAGCAACTACTCCCACAAGTGTCTAGAAGCTATATCATGCAACAAAACTACTTTGGACCATATAAATTTGTCATGCAAGCTCAAGAACATGGTCACCATAGCAACAAAAATTTGCAATATATAAAGCACTAGAACAATAACTAATTGGATCATTGGAGGAGTCACATACCGATGAACAATCTCCCAAAACAGTTTTGCAAATGGAGCTTTGAGCAAGGAGATCGAAAATGGCAGCAAGATGAGCAAGAACACGTGTTTGAGCAACGGGATGATTTTTTCTAGAGGAAGACGAAGTGGATAGGTGCTGGAATAAGTGAGGGCGACCCACATGGGACCCACAAGCCCTGTAGGCACGCTCAGGGGGTGGGCGCGCCCTATGGGCTTGTGGCCCACTGGTGCACCTCCCTGAGGTGTTTTCAGTGCCAAAAATTCTTAAATATTGTGGAAAAAATCATACTAAATTTTTAGGGCATTTGGAGAACTTTTATTTTCTGGTCATTTTTTATTGCATGGATAATTCAGAAAATAGGAAAATAATAGCATTTCTACTTTATTATTCTAAATAACAGAAAGTAAAAGTTGGGTACAGAAAGTTGTGTTTCCTAAATTCATCCAGCTCATGCCCGTCAAAAGAAATCCATTAATAAGGTTGTTCAAGTCTTATTAACAAACTTCTTCCAAATGACATGAAACCGGAGAATTTTTGAATAACACTAGGTTACCTCAACGGGGATATGCATGTCCACATCAATAAGAATATCAAATCTCTTTTTGATAGTAGAAAGAGGGAATTCAAAACCTCCAATAGTAATTGTTGAAATTTTTCCAATAGAATTGATACTATTCACTTGAGGTTGTTTCTTTGGAAAGTGTACAGTATGTTCATTACCATTAACATGAAAAGTGACGTTGCCCTTGTTGCAATCAATAATAGCCCCTGCAGTATTCAAAAAGGGTCTACCAAGGATGATCGGCATACTGTCGTCCTCGGGTATATCAAGAATAACAAAGTCCGTTAAGATAGTAACATTTGCAACTACGACAGGTACATCCTCACAAACACCGATGGGTATAGCAGTTGATTTATTAGCCATTTGCAAAGAGATTTCAGTAGGTGTCAACTTATTCAAATCAAGTCTACGATATAAGGAGAAAGGCATAACACTAACACCGGCTCCAAGATCACATAAAGCAGTTTTAACATAGTTTCTTTTAATGGAGCAAGGTATAGTTGGTATTCCAGGATCTCCTAGTTTCTTTGGTATTCCACCCTTAAATGTATAATTAGCAAGCACGGTGGAAATTTCAGCTTTCGATATCTTTCTTTTATTTGTAACAATATCTTTCATATACTTAGCATAAGGAGACATTTTCAGAATATCAGTCAAGCGCATATGCAAAAAGACAGGTCTAAGCATTTCAACAAAGCGATCAAAATTCTCATCGTCCTTTTTCTTGGATGGTTTAGGAGGAAAGGGCATGGGTTTCTGAACCCATGGTTCTCTTTCTTTACCATGTTTCCTAGCAATGAAGTCTCTCTTATCATATCTTTTATTCTTAGGTTGTGGGTTATCAAGATCAACAGCAGGTTCTATCTCCACATCATTATCATTACTCGATTGAGCATCATCATTAACATTATCACTAGGTTCATGTTCATCACTAGATTGTGTCTCGACATCAGAAATAGAAATATCATTTGGGTTCTTAGGTGTGTCTGTAGTAGGTTCACTAGAAGCATGCAAAGTCCTATCCATTTTCTTTTTCTTTTTATTACTAGAAGGACTAGGTGCATCAGTATTAATTCCTTGAGAATCTTGCTCAATTCTCTTAGGGTGGCCTTCAGGATACAAAGGTTCCTGAGTCATTTTACCACCTCTAGTCATAACTCTAACAACATTATCACTCATTTTATTATTCATTTCATTGAGCAAATCATTCTGTGCCTTGACAACTTGTTCTACTTGAGTTTTTACCATGGAAGTATGTTTACTAATAATCTTGAGATCATTAACAGTTCTACACATATAGTCACCCAAGCATTCAAGCATATAAGCATTATGTTTTAATTGTCTACTAACATATGCATTGAAGTTTTCTTGTTTAACAATAAAGTTATCAAATTCATCCAAGCATTGACTAGTAGACTTATTATAAGGAACATCACCTTCATCGAATCTATAGAGAGAATTTACCTCTACTACCTATGTCGGAGTATTGAGACCATGTATTTCTTCAATAGGTGGTAAAGTCTTAACATCTTCAGCTTTAATACCTTTTTCTTTCATAGATTTCTTTGCCTCTTGCATATCTTCAGGACTGAGAAATAGAATACCTCTCTTCTTCGGAGTTGGTTTAGGAGGTGGTTCGGGAAGAGTCCAATCATTATCATTACTCAATATGTTATTCAATAATACTTCAGCTTGTTCCACAGTTTGTTCCTTGAAAACACAACCAACACAACTATCTAGGTGGTCCCTAGAAGCATCGGTTAGTCCATTATAAAAGATATCAAGTATTTCATTTTTCTTGAGAGGATGATCAGGCAAAGCATTAAGTAATTGGAGAAGCCTCCCCAAGCTTGTGGTAGACTCTCTTCTTCAATTTGCACGAAGTTAAATATTTCATGTAAAGCAGCTTGTTTCTTATGAGCAAGAAAATATTTTTTAGAGAAGTAATATATCATATCCTGGGGACTATGCACACAACCAGGAGCAAGAAAATTAAACCATATCTTAGCATCACTCTTTAATGAGAAAGGAAACAACTTAAGGATATAGTAATAGCGATTTTTTCCCTCATGAGTAAATAGGGTGGCTATATCATTCAATTTAGTAAGATGTGCCACAACAGTTTCAGATTCATAACCATGGAAATGATCAGAGTCAACCAAAGTAATTAACTCAGGATCGACAGAGAATTCATAATCCTTATCAGTAACAAAGATAGGTGAAGTAGCAAACTTAGGATCATATTTCATTCTAGCATTCAAAGATTTTTCTTTCAACTTGGCTAGCAATTTCTTAAGATCATCTCTATCCTTACAAGCAAGAAAGTCCCTAGCTACCTCTCAATCCATAACATAGCCCTTAGGTATAACAGTCAATTCATATCTGGGAGAGCTAGGTCTAATGGGTGTTTCAAAGTTTCCAGTTTCAATGATTTCATCAGTTTCAGAAATATCATCAGATTCAACATTAACTCTAGCAAGTTGTTCATCAAGAAATTCACCCAATGGCATAGTATTATCAAGCATAGTAGCAGTATCATAAGCATCATTCATAGCATAAGTAGCATCATCAATTACTTGCGACATATTAGGATTAACAGCAGGTGGTGGTGTCGCAAGCTTACTCAAAACAGAAGGTGAATCAAGTGCAGAGTGTGATGGCAGTTCCTTACCTCCCCTCGTAGTAGAGGGATAAATCTTGGTTCTTGGATCTTTCGGATTCTTCATAGTGATAAACAGATATAAATCCCAAGTGACTCGGAGAATAGAGCCATGCTCCCCGGCAACGGCGCCAGAAAAAGGTCTCGATAACCCACAAGTACAGGGGATCGCAACAGTTTTAGAGGGTAGAGTATTCAACCCAAATTTATTGATTCGACACAAGGGGGGCCAAAGAATATTCATGAGTATTAGCAGTTGAGTTGTCAATTCAACCACACCTGAAAGACTTAATATCTGTAGCAAAATATTTAGTAGCAAAGTAGTATGGAAGTAACGGTAACGGTGGCAAAAGTAACAGTAGCAGTTTTATAGTGATTGTAACAGTGGCAACGGCAAAGAAACTTAGCAAAGATCAATATGTGAAAAGCTCATAGGCATTGGATCAGCAATGATAATTGTGTTGGATAATATTCATCATGTAGCAATTATAACCTAGGGTGACACAGAACTAGCTCCAATTCATCAATATAATGTAGGCATGTATTCCGTATAGTCATACGTGCTTATGGAAAAGAACTTGCATGACATCTTTTGTCCTACCCTCCCATGGCAGCGGGGTCCTAATGGAAACTAAGGGATATTAAGGCGTCCTTTTAATAGAGAACCGGACCAAAGCATTAGCACTTAGTGAATAAATGAACTCCTCAAACTACGGTAATCACCGGAAAGAATCCCAATTGTTGTCACCTTGGGTATGCTGATCATAACACGTAATAGGTGTCTACAACTTGCAAGATAGGATCAAGAACACATATATATTCATGAAAACATAATAGGTTCAGATCTGAAAATCATGGCACTCGGGCCCTAGTGACAAGCATTAAGCATAGCAAAGTCATAGCAACATCAATCTCAGAACATTGTGGATACTAGGGATCAAACCCTAACAAAACTAACTCGATTACATGAAAAATATCATCCAACCTATCACCGTCCAGCAAGCCTACGAAGGAATTACTCACTCCCGGCGGTGAGCATCATGGAATTGGCGATGGAGGAAGGTTGGTGGTCATGATGGCGACGAATCCCCCTCTCCAGAGCCCCGAACGGACTCCAGATCTGCCCTCCCGATGAAGAACAGGAGGTGGCAGCGGCTCCATATCGTAAAACGTGATGAATCCTTCTCCCTGATTTTTTTCTCCCCGAATAGGGTTATATAGAGTTGGAATTGAGGTCGGTGGAGGTCTAGGGGGCCCACAAGCCCTCTAGGCGCACCCCAGGGGGCGCGCCCCCAGGCTTGTGGCCTCTGGGTGGACCCCCTCTGGTTAATTCTCGTGCCAGTATTTTTTATATATTCCAAAAATATTCTCCGTAGATTTTCAGGTCAATCCGAGAACTTTTATTTCTGCACAAAAATGACACCATGGCAATTCTGCTGAAAAAGCGTCAGTCCGGGTTAGTTCCATTCAAATCATGCAAATTAGAGTCCAAAACAAGGGCAAAAGAGTTTGGAAAAATAGATACGATGGAGACGTATCAGTTTCCACCATTCTCAACTAACTTTTCTTTCTCAAACTGTGGTGCTAAATTGAAACTATTGCTAGCCATTGATCTACAACAATAATCACAAGATTCAATTTTAGACATAATTCATAATTAAGATTGCACTAGTTTATAATAGAAAAATAAAGTGCACTCCCACTCAAATTAATATCTCTCATAATTAATTGTGAGTGATTCAAGATCCAAGTCCAATTATCAGTTATTGATGTGGACATCACTGATGATGAGAATTTTTGACCGGTGTGTAAACTTTTGCCGATCATATCTTCATAGGACCATATGACTCTTGTTCATCTTTTGATGCTTTGTGCTCCGAGCTTAGAACGATTTTTCTAGAACTTCAAGACAACCGAGTGTTATCTGCACATATGGTCTGACCATCCCCGTCTTACACTTCACGCCCCATTTGTACTCATGTGGACATGACGCACTTCGGAATGCTAAGTATTATAGACGGTTGCAACACTGGGAAGAGCACCTTTTATCTTGATTTTATTGTGAGAGATCACCCTAATAATTGACTACTGCGCAATCAAACGGTGAAAACGATAAAGGGATAAACATCTCAGGCAATTCATAAAAGCATAACATGGTATAGCCCTGGGCGCCGGGAGTTCTCCATGATCGTCTTCAATCTTCAGTTGAAGCAACGTGACGGCCAATATTTCATTGCCGTGGCAATTCTTTCAAAAATGTCACCGTGGTGGCAATCTCAGGAAACGTTGTCATGGCGACCATTTCAAAAACGTTGTCGTGACACCAAAATCTGAAATTCCGCCGTGGCACGAAATTATAGCTCCTCGTCCCATGCCTAGCTACATATTCTCCTTCACGGGGTTTTCCGTGTACGTCTTGCCACCATCACATGTAACCTATCTTTATGATATTTACATTAAAGTGGCAATCTCGTGGCTCCAGGCATCATGCTGTGACACGCACGCCACTTAACATTACATCATATAACCATCTCATACATAAACTCATTATCATGACAAAGGCTATACCACATCATATGCAAACCCTACAAAACCAAGTTAGACTTCCTCTAATCGGTTTTAGCAAAATTTTATTTACGTGATTAACCAGTTTTATCAATTAAGACTAGCTACCTGCGCAAGCATAACAAGGCGATGTTTTTTTTTGAATGAAGATAACAAGGCGATGTTCTTGATGCTAGATTAAGTTTTGGGGTGTGTGTGAAAGAGAGACTTAATTAAAAGTCTCATCCCCCACACTAAACTTCATCAATACGCATGACCCCCTAGAAGATCATCCATCTTCGGCACCCTCTTGTCTATGCGACTGTTCACTATTCCCGACTATAATGTAGCCCAAGGAACTGTTAGCATATCGTCGACAGCCAGAGCCGGTCGATTGTCAGAACCTTGTAGCAAAACTACATCATTCTGCCGATGAACTGAACCGAAGAACACTCGTGGGAACCATAGCAAAAACATCAACCCTAACATATATATCAGATGTGATCTAGATCGCAACCTGCATCTACTCATAAACCTGCTCTGATACCACTGTTGGGAAACGTAGTAGAAAACAAAAAAATTCACCCTACGAACACCGAGGAACAATATGAAGATGCATAACGGGTTGTGATTAATGATCGTTACCGACTCCGGGAGTGCAGCGGAAGTAGACAAGCCGGTGTAGATTGTACTTGAAGTCCCTCGAACGTCGATGACGATCCCGCAAACCACCCACGAACGATCCCTCGAACGAAAGACCGAAAGCACGGCTTCTCTACTTGGTTGCAAGCGTACGATCTTCATGATCCGGCAGTGCTTCATCGTCCAGAGCTAATCGTCGCCGGAGAATTAGAGGGAGGAGATTAGAACCACACGGGGCTTCTAATTATGAGGGTTAGAGGTGGCTAGGGCTCGCTCTAATTAGTCAACTAGGACCAACTAGAACGTGCACTAGATCAACTAGAGGAGGCTCCAAAACTTGTGTTGTCATAGGGTGGAAATCCTCTAGTATATATAGGATTGGGGAGGAGGGGCTGCCTCCAAGGGGAAAGAGCCCCCTTGTGGTGCCGGCCAAGGGAGGGGGAGTAGGACTCCCCCAACAAGTAGGATTCGCCCCCCCCCCTTTAGGAAAGGGGGGCGCCTCCCTTGTTGGGCCCTTGTGGCCCAACTCCTTCTCCACCTCTTGGCCTTATTTGGCCCGTTGATATTAAATAAAATAAATTTGTGCTCTAAACATTTTCAGAGCATAATATATATAATTTAACATCTCCCGAAACATTTTCCACCTATATATATTAATCGGTAATACCCTATATTCACTGAAACCCTTTCGGTGACCATGAAACGCTTCCGGAACCTCTTGGAACTATTCCGGATATTAATGAAACAATTCCACAAATATATTCTCATCACTCCCATCCTACTAACACTCAGTAGATCATGATTACCTTAAGCTTGTGACCCCGTAGGTTCATTCGCTAAATCATAGACATGAACGAAACCCCTTCGTTCAATGACTGATAGCGGAACCGTGGACATCCATATCGGTCCCTATGATTACACGAATGATATTCGAGTGAACCTTTGGTTATCATGTGATGTTCCCTTTGCTTCACGATACTTTACAAGACCCGGTGTGCATCAGTATCCTCCTGAGTCATCACCATGCTCACTATATCGTTGCTCCCGTTGCCGGTTTTGTTCTTCTTTCTCGTTGATGAGTTCCGGCATCCCCGTGACATAGTCACCTGTGTCTGGCTAGATGATGATGGATGCCATCACACCGAGAGGCCCCTAAGAATATCTCACCATCTCAGAGGAGCAAATACCACTCTCGAGTTGTCCGGTCACTTGTCAAACTTTCCGGTGTGCCTGAAAGTTGTCGTTATGATCACCTTGTTACAGATGACGTTTGAGCGACCCCAAAGCCCGCCATCCGGTAGGAAGTGACCAAGACACTCTCATGATCTGAGGAACTAAAAAACATGCTAACACTCTATGTTGTAACAGAGGATTTCAGACGATATGACCACAAAGTATAACAGACAAGTATTGGGCCGACTCAATATGATCGTCCTTCTAACGTCATACCCTCAATGTTGTTTTAGGAATATCGTTACACTTAACGATATTCTAAGATCCGAAAAACGTGATCACCAACAACACTTGAGCCGGTCTTAGAGGCGAGATCGGGAACCTATTGTTTACCGTTTATCATTCCACACGTGCATATGAGTTTTCCACTGAATCGCATATTCCAGTATCATAGCAGTTATAGCATGGAATAAAAACTCTTAATTATGAATAATGGAAATATAATAAGACAATATTATTGCCTCTAGGGCATATTTCCAACAGTCTCCCACTTGCACTAGTCAATAATCTAGTTTACATAGTCTCTTTAACACCTATGGCTATCCGTTGTTGCTCATGTTTTCTCATGGTAGAGCCTTTGTCATTGGCTCTGACACATTCAAATCCGTGTGAACCTTGAGAACCTTCACAAAACCCTTCTCGACATGCTGTCGGATAATGTGATATTTGCGCTCGATATGTCTGGTCTTCATGTGGGATCTTGGTTGTTGGAAATATTCCCTAGAGGCAATAATTTTGTATTATTATATTTCCATTATTCATAGTCAAGAGTTTATATTCCATGATATAACTGCTATGATCCTGGAATATGCGATTCAGTGGAAAACTCATATGCATGTGTGGAATGATAAACGGTAAACAATAGGTTCTCGGTCTCGCCTCTAAGAACAGCTCAATTGTTGTTGGTAATCAATTTTTCCGGATCTTAGGATATCGTTAAGTGTAACGATAATCCTAAAACAACATTAAGGGTATGACGTTAGAAGAACGATCATATTGAATCGACCCAATACTTGTCTGTTATACTATGTGATAATATCATCTGAAATTATCTGTTATAACACGGAGTGTTAGCATGTGTTTTAGTTCCTCAAACCATGAGAGTGTTTTGGTCACTTCCTACCGAACGGTGGGCTTTGGGGTTGGTCAAACGTCATCTGTAACAAGGTGACCATAACGACAACTTTCAGGCTCACTGAAAAGTTTGACAAGTGACCGGACAGCTCGAGAGTGGGATTTGCTCCTCCAACGATGGAGAGATATTCTTAGGGCCCTCTCGGTGTGACGGCATCCATCATCGTCTGTCCATACATAGGTGACTACATCATGGGGATGCTGGAACATGTCAACGAGAAAAAAGAACAAAACTAGTAACGGGAGCAACGGTATAGTGAGCATGGTGATGACTCTAGAGGATACCGATGCACACCGGGTTTTGTGAAGTATCGCGAAGCAAAGGGAACATCACATGATAACCAAAGGTGCATTCGAATATCATTCGTGTAATCATAGGGACCGATATAGATGTCCATGGTTCCACTATCGGTCATTGAACGAAGGGGTTTCATTCATGTCTATGGTTACTGAACCTACGGGGTCACAAGCTTAAGGTAATCACGATCTGCTGAGTGTTAGGACGGGAGTGATGAGAATATATTTGTGGAATTGTTTCATTAATATCCGGAATAGTTCCGAGAGGTTCCGGAAGCGTTTCGGGGTCACCGGAAGGGTTTCGGTGAATATCGGGTAATACCGGGTATTACCGATTAATATATATATAGGTGGAAAAATGTCTCCGGGGATGTTAAATTATATATATAATGCTCTGAAAATGTTTAGAACAAATTTATGTTTAATTTAATATCAATGGGGCTAATAAGGCCAAGAGGTGGAAGGCAACTTCGGCCACAAGGGCCCAAGTGGAAGTGGCGCCCCCCCCCCTTTCCTAGTGGGGAGCCGAATCCTACTTCGGGAGGGAGTAGCACTCCCCCCCCCAAGGCTGGTGCACCAAAGGGGCTCCTTCCCCTTTGGTGGCTGCCCTCCCCCTCCCCTCTAACCTATATATACTAGAGGATTTCCACCCTATGAAACACAAAGTTTTGGAGCCTCCTCTAGTTGATCTAGTTCTAGTTCTTGTTGGTCCTAGTTGACTAATTAGAGCTAGTCCTAGCCACCTCTAATCCTCATAATTAGAAGCCCCATGTGGTTCTAATCTCCTCCCTCTAATTCTCCGGCGACGATTAGCTCTGGACGGCGAAGCGCTGCCGGATCGTGAAGACCGTACGCTTGCAACCAAGTAGAGAGGCTGTGCTTTCGGTCTTCCGTTCGAGAGATCGTTTGTGGGCGGTTCACGGGATCGTCATCGACGTTCGAGGGACTTCAAGTATGATCTACACCGACTCGTCTACTTTTGCTGCACTCCCAGAGTCGATAACGATCGTTGATCACAACTTGTTATGCAATTTCATATTGTTCCTAGTGATCGTAGGGTGAATTTTTTTGTTTTCTACTATGTTTCCCAACATTGGTTCCTTTGCTTGAGCAACAACACTACTATTATCACAATAGAGTGCCATTGGGTTCATTGCACTTGGGAGCACACCAACTTCTTCAAGAAATTTCTTGATCCAGACCGCCTCCTTCGAAGCTTCTGAAGCCGCAATGTATTCTGCTTCTGTTGTAGAATCTGCAACAGTGTTTTGTTTGAAACTTTTCCAAACAACCGCACCACCATTAAGGGTGAAAACATAACCTGATTGAGATTTATAGTCATCTATATCAGTCATGAAGCTTGCATCGGTGTAACCTGTAACACCCCGTGTAATTAACAACAGTGATCACCCTTAGTTAATGCCATGTCAGCAAGTTCAATAGTGCCTAGTCATTATTTGCATCATATTGCATTTTGAACTCCTAATTCAAACTTCGAATTAATTAAAAGTAAAAATAAAAGTTGTTCCAAATTGGAAACTAAAATGTTCAGGTCGTGCCAGATAATGCATAAGTGATTTTGGTGGTGAAACCAAACTTTTATGAAATGCTTAAATGCACTAAAATGATTTACATAGTAGCAAACCTAATTATTTAAATGCCTTTATTAATTAATAAAATATCAAACTAAATTATTTGAGGACTAGACTTTTTGTGACAATGGACTAAATTGAAATACTAAATTAGATGCTAAGTATATATTTTATTAAAACTAAAATAAAATGTAACTAAAATAAAACAGGAAAAATAAATAAAAAGAAAAAGACAAAACAGAAATAAAACAAAGTAAAAAAGAAAAAGAAAACCCCCCCTGGCCCAACTGGGCCACGACCCAGCCGAACCGGCCCACCCCGCACTCCCCATAACCCCCACTCCCGTAACCCTAACCCCCCTGTCGCCCCCACTTCGCCCCCGCCCCCCACTCGTCCCACTCCCCCTCTGCCTCCCTCCCCGATCCAAATCGGGTTCGGGGGGTGCTCGACGCCATCGCCGCGCCGCCGCAGCCCGGAACCCCCCGCTGGAGCCGCCCCGCAACCCGCCATCGTCGGTGCCGCCTCCCCGTCTCCGTCGCTCGTCCTCATCCCCCTCCTCGTCGGACGCCGTCGACGCACGCCGCCACGCCGCTGCACCACCGCCTCGACCTCGCCGTCGTCCCCGCCCTCCTCCTCGAGCCCGCTGCCATTCCCCTGCACCGCAAGTGAGGCTCGGCCTCTCCTCCTCTCTCCCCCGTACCATCGCCCGCTGCGCCCCTCGCGCTCACCACGGCCACGTGCCCCTCTCCCCCACTGTCGCCCGAGCTCGCTGGAGCTCGTACCCCCCTGCCGCTGCACGCACTCCGTCGCGGCACCCCCGCAGGCGTACACGCGCGCCGCACCCGCCTGCTTGCGTGCTGCGTCTCGCACGCTCACCGTGCCCCGCTCGCCTCTTCCTACCACCGCTGCTGCTGCCCTCTGCTGCGCCCCCGCTGTCTGCCCGCCGCATCGCCACAGCGGCCCGACCTCTACTCCGCCCCGCCTCCGCCCGCCGGAGGCTGCAGCGCGCCCGCCGTGGCCTTGTTCGGCCATCGCCGACCCCGCGCCACACCGCCCCGGCCTTGCCCCCACGCCGCGCGCCTTCCCCCGTGCCGCCCCGCGGCTGCGTGCTGCTCGCGCCCCTCACCGGCGCTGCTCTCCTCCGTGCCGCGCCTGGCCTCGTCGCGTACGCCGCCCCGCGCCCGGCTCCAACGGGCGAGCCCTGACCGCGACCCCTGCCTCCCTGCATCGCCGGCGCCCCGCCGCGCCTCGCAAGACCCGCCCCCGCGGCTGGCCTGGGCGAGCGCCATAACGGGCGCCCACGCGCCCGCATCCATCGCGCGTCGCCCACTCCCGCTACGGCCTCTGTGCCACTGGACAACGGGGCCCACGCCCAGGACGTTAATAAAAAAAGGGAAACAAAATAATAATAATATATAATTAATTAATTAAATTAAATAATTAATTAACTAAATTAATTAACTTAACCTAATTAATCTATTAATTAAACTAATTAACTTGATTAATTAGTTAGCAGTCAATGACAGTGGGACCCACACGCTAGTTTGACTAAGTCAACTGATTGGTTGACTACTGACATCACCCTGACATCATGCTAACGTCATAATTGCATTTTCTAATTAAAATTAATTCTGTTAATTCTAAAAATGAATTAAAACTTTGAAATTTAATACTAAATAATCCGTAACTCGGATGAAAATACTTTGTACATGAAAGTTGCTCAGAACGACGAGACGAATCCGAATATGCCCTCCTCATACCTGTCACATGCCTCTAACTACCTGAACATGGAACCTTCCCCTCCGGTTCAGTATACCGAGATCGAGCTAAACACCGGGAAAATATCCCAGATATTTTCCCGCTTCGTCTGCGATGTGTAGCACTGCGTTAGGTCACCCCTAACACCGCTTATTGCCATGTCATGCTTTGTGATTGCTTTCATTGCCGTGTATTTATCTGTTTCCTCCCCCTCTTCTCTCTCAGTAGACCCCGGTACAGACGCAGTTCCCGAGACCGACGCAGCTCAGGAGCCCGACACCACCGTTGACGACCTTGCCTTTGCCGCCGAGCAACCAGGCAAGCACCCCCCTTGAGCATACTGATATCGCCTATTCTTTCTCTCTCATGCTTGCCTTAGAAATGCTGCTGCTACTGCTTTACCTATTCTGATGCATAGCCTATTTATTGTAACCTGCTATTGAAACCTTACCTGCTTATCCTAAACTGCTTAGTATAGGCTGGGTAGAGACCTACCAGAGACCCCACTTGTCCCCAGTTGCCCCGCTGGATTATCAGATGACTCGATCAACGGGATCGACAGCCAGACCCCGGCACTGCACTACACCCCCCTTGGTTGTACGACACTGCAGCGTTACTATCGAGTGCCGAGGGAAGAGTTATGGGCACTCTGCATCGTCGCATTAGCCGAAAGCTCTGTCGGACGTCCAGTTCAGCCTCGTGGCCGGGCCGGGCCAGTGCCATCCAGGACTGAGGTGGTGCTCGTCCCGACCCTGCACACACCGACCTGGAGTGCACAGGGCGATGGCCCAAGACCCCTGAGCGCTTAGGATATAGACCGACGGGGACCTCTCTGTTGAGCTGTAGATAGGGTTGCGGTGTATCGTTTGGCCGAGGCCGGGCATGACCCGAAAAAGTGTGTCCGGCCGGAGTTAAGTGAGCGTGGTGGGTAAGTTGGTGCACCCCTGCAGGGAAGAACACATCTATCGATAGCCGGTCCTATGGTAAAGGACACTCGGAGTTGTATCCCGATCAATACAACTAGAACTAGATACTTGTGATGAGTATGGCTCTGGGATTACCTTCTCGCAGGGAGTTGAGAAAGGATCTCTGGCCGAGGTTGATACTTGGATATTATGGCTCTGGGATTACTTTCTCGCAGGGAGTCGAGAAAGGATCTCTGGGTGAGGTTGAGACTTAATGATACTACTACTCCATACTGTACTACTGTACACTCTTCTAATGCTGCAAGACCGTTGAAGATGCTAGTCTTCGATAGGACTAGGCCTTCCCTCTATTCTGGCATTTTCACAGCCCAGTCCACATATACAGCCTCTCTTTGATAATGTTGCATATGTAGTGTAGATCCTTGCTTGCTGAGTACTTCCGATAAGTACTCATGGTTGCTTTGCTTTCTTTTTCTCCCCATATCCTTTTGATGCAACCAGATGACGGAGCCCCTGAGACAGCTGCTCCCGCCGACGATCGCTACTACTACCCCGAGGGTGGATACTACTACGAGTTGGCCGACGATCAGGAGTAGGATCGGAGGGTCCCAGGCAGGAGGCCTGCGCCTTTCGATCGTAGTGTTTTTCTTTTGCCCTGCCTTCTAAGGGCCCTATCTGTGTTTTCTTTTATATCTGTACTTAGATATCTGATGCTTCCGCAGATGATTGTATGCGAGCTTATGTATTCGAGCCCTCGAGGCCCCTGGCTTGTAATATAAAGCTTGTATGACTTTATTTATGTTTTAGAGTTGTGTTGTGATATCTTCCCGTGAGTCCTTAGGCTTGATCGTGTGCATTTGCGTGTATGATTAGTGCACGATTGAGCCGAAGGCGTCACATAACCATTTACAAAGAGTTCTTCATCTCCTCCATAGGCTAGGAGCATATCCTTTATCCTTCTGAGGTCCGTAAGAATATTTTTAACAGCTGCCCAGTGAGCCAATCCAGGATCACTTTGGTACCTGCTACTAACACTTAGTGCATAAGAAACATCTGGTCTAGTACATAACATAGCATACATGATGGATCCAATTGCCGAGGCATATGGGACTCCACTCATCTGCACTCGCTCATCAACTATCTTCGGACATTGATTCCTGGTGAGTGTTGTGCCATGTGACATTGGGAGAAAACTTTTCTTTGCATTCTCCATTTTAAATCTATTTAGAACCTAGTCAATGTACGTGATTTGGCTTAGCGCAATTAGACGTCTTGATCTATCCCTATATATCTTTATGCCTAGTATATATGCAGCTTCGCCTAAATCTTTCATTGAAAACACACTCTTCAAATAATCCTTTATTGTGCTAAGAAACTCACTATCATTTCCAATCAATAATATGTCATCTACATATAAGATTAAAAATGCTACAGAGCTCCCACTAAACTTCTTGTATACACAAGCTTACTCATCATTTTTTATAAAGCCAAACTATTTTACCACTTCATCAAAATGTTGATACCAGCTCCTTGATGCTTGCTTCAAACCATAGATAGATTTTTTAAGCTTGCACACCTTTATGGCATCCTTTGGATTGACAAAACCTTCTGGTTGTATCATGTATACATCCTCTTTCAAAAACCCATTTAGGAAAGCGGTTTTGACATCCACCTGCCATATCTCATAATTGAAATATGCAACAATTGCAATCATAATCCGTACAGACTTTAGCATTGCTACTGGTGAGAAAGTTTCATCATAATCAACTCCCTCAACTTGCGAAAACCCTTTCGCTACTAGCCTTGCTTTATAGATGGTAGGATTACCATCTGCATCTGTTTTTCTTTTGAAGATCCATTTGCACTGTATGGGTTTCACACCCTCTGGAGGATCAACCAAGTTCCAAACTTGATTTTCGTACATGGACTCCATTTCGGATTGCATGGCTTTATGCCATTATTTTGAGCTGGGCGCCGCCATCGCTTCCTTGTAGTGCGCAGGTTCATCTTCTTCCAAGATGAATATTTCATTGTGAAACCATTCAGGTGGTTCAATAACTCTTCCTGATCTAAGCGGTTCAGTTACAGTCTTAACCGGTGTTTCTACAACTGGTGTAGTAACTTCTGGTTCAGTTGTGTGGACAACTTCTGGAGCAGATTCCGTTTTGTTGGTCCTCTCAAATTCTTGAGATTCAGTAATCTCGTTAAGCTGTATTGTCCTCCCACTTACATCTTTAGCGAGAAACTCCTTCTCAAGAAAGTGTCCATTCTTTGCAACAAACGCTTTGTCTTTGGACTTTTGGTAGAAGGAATACCCAATTGTTTCTTTGGGATAACCTACAAAGTAACATTTGTCTACTTTAGGATCGAGCTTATTTGGTTGTAAACATTGTACATAAGTCTCGCATCCCCAAATCTTGAGATGTGACAAGTTGGGTTTCTTCCCATTCCACAATTCATATGGTGTCGTCTCAACAGACTTAGAAGGTGCTCTGTTTAGTGTATATGTTGTTGTTTCAAGTGCATATCCTCAGAATGACAATGACAGATCGGTAAAAGACATCATTGACCTCACCATGTCCAACAAAGTTCGGTTACGCCTTTCCGATACTCCATTTCTCTGTGGAGTTTCGGGAGGAGTAAGTTCTGAAACAATTCCACAATCACTTAGATGTTTGCGAAACTCATGACTTTGATATTCTCCTCCACGATCTGATCCTAGATATTTTATCTTTTTGCCACGATGATTCTCAACTTCGTTCTGAAATTCTTTGAACTTTTCAAATGTTTCAGATTTGTGTTTCATTAAGTAGATATAACCGTATCTACTCAAATCATCAGTGAAGGTTATGAAGTATCAGTATCCACCGCGCGCCAGAGTACTCATCGGACCACATACATCACTATGTATTATGTCCAATAATTCTTGCGCCCATTTAGGATGACATGTGAACGGTGTTTTAGTCATTTTACCCATCAAACAAGCTTCACATGTATCGAATGATTCAAAATCAAATGAGGTTAATACTCCATCTTTATGAAGTTTTTGCATGCATTTCTTTCCGATATGACCAAGACGGCAGTGCCACATGTAAGTATTATCAGTCTTCTTAAGACGTTTAGCATTAATGTTACAGACATCCTTTTCACATTCAAGATCCATTATGAATAAGCCACCTACAATAGGTGCAAATCCATAAAACATATCCTTCTAACATATTGAACAACCATTGTTTTCTAATTTATAAGGATACCTGTCACTTATCAAACATGATACAGAGATAATGTTCTTACATAACTTCGGAACAAAATAACAATTATTTAGTTCTAAAACAAATCCTGAAGGTAAACTCAAAGACATGACACCGATAGCTAGAGTGGCAATCCTATTACCATTCCCGATTCGCATCATGACTTCATTTCTACTAAGCTTGTGAATATTCCGTAGTCCCTGCATCGTGTTGCAAATGTGAGCAATAGATCCGGTATCAAATACCTATGACTTGGAGTTTTCAACAAGTAGAATATCAATAATAATAACTTGTATAACTTTATACCATTACACTGGTACAACGAGGTGCTATACAAACGGTTTTTAACCCCTTTCCGCGATGGCGTTTTGAACCGTCGCCTAGTGAGTGACTGCGATAGGGGGGTCCTTCCCACACGACCCAGAAACCATTGGGGATAGGCCCTCCGGTCACACACACTCGGCAAAGTGAGGTCGTGTGCGACGGGCGAGCGATCAAATACGGTTATACGTACAGTTGTGCTAAAAAAATACAATTATACAGGCCAAATTATTTCCGGTCGTAAGTACATCCCACACAGTCAGTCCCGGCTAAACGTTTCCGTTCATGTGTACATTCCACATAGTCAATCCAAGGAATACGTTTCCATTAGTATGTACATCCCACACAGTTAATCCAAGAAGTACGTTTCCGTTCGTATATACATCCCACACAGTCACTCCAAGGAAAACATTTCTGTTCGCAGGTACATCACACATAATTTTCCCCATTAAATCATTTGTGATAATGTTGCCATTGCAGACGATATTAACAATTTTATCGTTTGCGTTATTGAATGTATCACACACGGTGCGTAGAAGAAACTGTGTGGCAAAGGCTGTCCATCACACACACAATTTATGTGGTAAACATTTGTGCAAGGTGGCCTAACGCAAACAGTTTTCAAGAGGATGTCGTGTGTGATTGTTCATTGATCCAACACGGTTTATTCCTAGAAACTGTGTGCGTTGCCTGAGGTCATCGCCCACGGTGTTTTCTCAATAACCATTTGCAATAGAAAAACCCAATTAGCAGGCTAATTGGCCATTAGCAGGCTAATCGTCCTATTATTAATAATCCATTTATTACTCTAATTGACATTTCATATTAAGCACACAATATATTTCATTTTCATATTAAGGAAGCAAGATTTCATAATTGAAATACATCATAGTACAACATCATATAGCTTCAGCACTCAGCTATCCCATTACACAACTGCACCAGCACCAAGTTTCACATGCAACATCTATAACCTTTCGAAATTAACATCATAGAAGGTACATAGACAGATGAATCTCATCTGGAAAACTGCTGAAGCGGAAGGCGAATATTGAGCCTTCATTGATGTTGAAGGTCTTTGCAACTTTAGGCCAGTGCCTATGGATGATTGACTGTCCATCCTTCATCCTCTTCAGGAACACTTCAATATTGAACCGTGGGTGTTGTATGAATACCTTCTTTGCCTCCTGACCATATAGGTGGTTTGAGAGGTAATCATCAGTGAACTACTTTGGAAAGGCCTGAAAACAAGGATGTGCATAAATATCTTCTCTATATTGGAAATGGGGCAAAGGAATAAAAAAGGTAAGGTATAATAGTTAGTACCATACTGTAGTGAACTGATGTCTTCTTCAGTGTGCAGACAAAGATCTTGTTGTTTTTTGTTGCTAATTTCTTTATCGTAAAAATTTTCTGAGTTTCTTGACTTGTTGATATTCATGGACAACTCATTTCCCCATATGCAAAAAGGGTTGAACAGTGGGTCAAAACCTCTGACAGCAGGACCTACATGTGCAAGAACAAATTGTTAAAAACCTAAATATTAGAATGGTTCGTGCAATTGCACAATAATGTGCTATTAGACAAAGGACCATGCATGTGCAAACCTTGATTGTAAACATCAGTGCTTCCTATTGTTTCCCTGCAACACATATAAGGTAGTTAGTGATCAGGTTAAGTCAGGGTTCGCATGCTATCAGTAAAATATGTTGATGAAAAATAAGCACATTGCAGATTCATCAGATTAATTCAAGCCACATGGAAACCCCATTTATCCAAAGCAAGCATGATTAAGAACTAGGAAATATAGCAATTGTATATGTTTCTCATGTATTAAGTGCAGCCAAATTCTATTTATTCCACACATGCACAACAATACAAAATTCTACCCACGACAACTGGACTTCGCATTGCAGAATTGAACCAAGCAGTTAACTAAACACCACAACAAATGAACCAAACATTAACTGAGCACCACATTGCACAATATAACATACTCCTAATAGAAGATCAGACAGTTAACCAAACCAAGCATGCTTAACAACTTGGAAATATAGCAATTGTATTCGTTTCTCATGTATTTAGTACAGCCAAATTCAATTTATTTCTCACATGGTATACAATAACAGAATACACCCACAACAATTGAACATCGCATTGCAGAATTGAATCAAACAAATTTATATAACTAAACACCACAACAAATGAACCAAATGTTAACTGAGCACCACATTGCACAATGTATAACATACTAGAAGATCAGACAGTTAACCAAACCAAGCATGCTTGACAACTTGGAAATATAGCAATTGTATTTGTTTCTCATGTATTTTGTAAAGATAAAATCGATTTATTTCTCACATGGAAGACAATACAAAATTGCACCCTGAAGAATTGAACATCACATTTGCAGAATTGAACCAAACAGTTAACTGAAGATGACAACTAATTAACCAAATAGTTAATAAGTGAGCACCACATTGCACGACATATAGAACATATACACTAGAGCAACAGATTGCATGGTAAAAGTAGATAGGACAATTCACTAGAATTTGTTAAGGAAAGGCAGGAGCAGCACATGCAATGGGTAAACCGAGCATGCTTAACCGATGTAGCTAGCAAACTGAAAGTAGATCCTTACAGTGAGCTAATAAGACAAGCTACTCCTCATCGTCGGAGATATCGATGATGATTGACTCCTTGGACATGGAAGAGGGCGAGGCCTCCACATCATGGGTGCCCTTGTCATAGTGGTAGTTGCCTGAGGCGCTCCGGGCACCAACCTGCTGGCTCTTGAATTGAGGTAAGCACGGGCACGCTGAGAAAACACCTCGTAGTCTTCGTCGAAGGCACCGATGGTGGCCTCGAGAAAATGCCATGAACTGTCGTTTAAAGTAGCTAACCGCGTCGCGGCATCGGCACACGAGGTGTCAACGGTGGCCTCGATGGCGTGGTGCTCCTCCAAGATCTGGGGGTCGGCACAAATGGCAGCCATCTCGACCTCATCCGCGCGTGCGACCACGATTTGCTTCTCCGCTGCCAAATGCTCCTTGAGCTCCTGGCTATATTGTGTGCACCTAGGGCAGCGCTTATTTGGGGGAGGGGTCGGTGATTTGGGTGGAAAGTGTCGCGCCGGCAGTCGGAGCATGTGGGATGTGGAAGGAGGAGGAGGATGGGGGTCTGGTGTGGATTACCTGCCTGGATCGACGAGACCGAGCAGCGTGAAGGAGGGTCGCCGGCGAGGAGGTGGCACTGCAAGCAAGGAGTGAAGGTTTCAACTTGGAAAGGAAGGCGGAAACAGGGGAAATGTGGCTTTTCGTAAGGGGGAGGGGCGGGGAGGTAGATATTTCCGCGGAAGCCACAAATTTTGAATCAGTGCAGCGAAAAAACTGGCACGCAAAGTGTCATCAGACACGGTCCCTTATTCAGCACTGTGTACGATATGTGAACATCACAAATGATTCATATAGCTTAACCCGTGTGTGATGAGTTTGAACATGCAAATTTTTTGTTCGAATTTCCCTGGTTACAGTGGTCATCCACGTCATTGCATAATTTGGGTACACAAAGGAGACTACAACACACCCACACTTCTTAATCGAGAAAGTTCAGCAATTAAACAGAGCTAGCTGACCTAAACATTACTCTAACAAATTAAAGATCGGCGTACTATACTCCGACGGTGCTCCAAGATATTTTGTACTGCATCTCATACGGTTGGTGATAATAAACTGTGTGTGATCTACTTGATTTTTCATCTTGATTTGAATTACATAATGGGGTCACAGCGGCAAAGGAGGGTGTTTGAATTGCTCGAACTTTTATCTGCAGTGAACTTGCAACTATAGGTGTGTCGTCAAAAAATTGGAATTATTCAGGGTTCGTTTGGACATTTTTATACATTAACTTGGTTTTCTAGCCATTTCAGGTGAACAATTCAAAATTAATCTACATGCACATGTTCCGGTGCACCAAAATGGGTTGTAAAATCATATATGTGTCCATGGGTTTATGCTTATGTCCCATGCAAGAAATGGGGATGAATTTCGAGCACCACGGCACCGTGGCTCTCCGGCAAACGTTGAGGTACTTGCTTTTGTAATTCTAGTAAATCCAAAACCCGTCTGAAATTCATGAACCTTGGCATGCTATCATGGAATGGCATCAACATGCTGGGGTAAAAATATTGTCCCATTTGGGGCAGGTTATGGTATAAGCTTCTCACAAATCAGAGCTTCTCACAAGAAGCCTCATGGTTCCGTTAGGGAAACATGTCACCTTTGTGGACAAAATGATATTCGTCGCCTCTTCTTGCTTTTAAATTTTTTTCTGGTGTCAACGTAGAACAACAGGAGTGTCGTGTTAAATTTTGGAATTTTTCGGGGATCGTTTGGACATTTTTATACGTTAACTGAGTTTTCTAGGCATTTATGTGCATAATTCAAAATTGAATGCACATGCTCCAGTGCATAAAAACGGGTTGAAAAATCAAATGTGTGTCCTTGGTTGCAAGCTTAGCTCACATGCAAGAAATGAGAATGAATGTCAAACACCTTGACACTGTCGCTCGGCCGCTAACATTGAGATACAGGGTTTTAAAATTCTAGTAAATCGAAAACTCGTCTGAAATTCATGAAACTTGACATGATATCATGGAATGGCATCGACATGCCATAGTAAAAATATTGTCCCATTTGGGGTAGGTTTGGGTATAAGCTTCTCGCAAACCAGAGCTTCTCACAACAAGCCTGATGGTTTCAGTAGGGAACGTGCCACCTTGGGGGACGAAACAATATCCGTTGCCTCTTCTTACTTTCAAAATTTTTCTCGTGTGAACATAGAACAGCAGGAGTGTTGTGTCAATTTTTGGGATTTTTCAGGGTTCACTTGGACATTTTTATACATTAACTGAGTTTTCTATGCATTTATGTGCATAATTCAAATTTGAACTACATGCACATGCTCCAGTGCATATAAATGGGTTCAAAATTGAAATGTGTGTCCTTGGTTGCATGCTTAAGTCCCATGCAAGAAATGAGAATGAATGTCAAACACCTTGCCACCGTCGCTCGGCCGCTAACATTGAGATACATGGTTTTTAAATTCTAGTAAATCGAAAACGCGTCTGAAATTTATGAAACTTGACATGCTAGCATGGAACAGCATCAACATGCCGTGGTAAAAATATTGTCCCATTTGGGGCAGGTTGGTGTATAAGCTTCTCACAAACCAGAGCTTCTCACAACAAGCCTCATGGTTACGGTAGGGAACGTTTCACCTTTCTGGACGAAACGATATCTGTTGCCTCTTCTTGATTTCAATTTTTTTCTAGTGTCAACATAGAACAACAGGAGTGTTGTGTTAAATTTAGGAATTTTTCGGGGTTCGTTTGGACATTTTTATACATTAACTGAGTTTTCTATGCATTTATGTGCATAATTCAAATTTGAACTACAGGCACATGCTCCAGTGCATGTAAATTGGTTGAAAAATCAAATATGTGTCCTTGGTTGCATGCTTAGGTCCCATGCAAGAAATGAGAATAAATGTCAAACACCTTGCCACCGTCGCTCGGCCGCAAAGATTGAGATACATGGTTTTTAAATTCTAGTAAATCCAAAACTCGTCTGTAGTTCATGAAACTTGGCATGCTATCATGGAGCGGCATCAACATGCTGTGGTAAAAATTTTGTCCCATTTGGGGCAGGCTTGGGTATAAGCTTCTCACAAACTAGAGCTTCTCACAACAACCCTGATGGTTTCGGTAGGGAACGTGCCACCTTTGGGGACGAAATGATATCCGTTGCCTCCTCTTGCTTTCAAATTTTTTTTAGTGTCAACATAGAACAACAGGAGTGTTGTGTCAATTTTTTGGATTTTTCGAGGTTCGCTTGGACATTTTTATACATTAACTGGGGTTTCTAGGCATTTTATGTGCATAATTAAAATTTGAACTACATGCACAAGCTCCAGTGTAGAAAAATGGGTTGACATATCAAATGTGTGTCGTTGGCTGCATGCTTAGGTCCCATGCAAGAAATGGGAATGAATTTCAAACACCAGGGCACTGCTGATTGCCGGCAAAACGTTGAGATACTTTGTTTTGAAATTCTAGTAAATCAAAAACTCGTCTGAAATTCATGAAACTTGGCATGCTATCATGGAATGGCACCCGACATGTTGTGGTATTTTTCGTGTCCATTTTGAGAGGAGGCGCACTCGAATAACAGCCAACAAAGGCATTTTGAAACAAATAGCCGCCACTTTAACATCTCAAACGTTTGTATAATTGAAATCGTGTGTGTTCTATTAACCATTCACGTGACGCCATGTGTCTCTCTTTTAATGGCCATAGGAGGTGCCGTGCGGACAGCTGCTTGACTAAACGGGAGGCGTGCGAACGCAGTCCGGTGCGCAGGCTGACCGAGAGGCGTGCAAGCTGTCCTCCAATGCGCAGGCTCACCGGGAAGCGTGTGAGTTGTACGCTGCGCAGGCTCACTGGGAAGCGAGCCCTTTGACTTCCTTGGCTGCCCGCCTTGCTCGCATCCTCTCCATTAATGGCGCCCGAGCCGTTGTTTAATACGGGCAGCCTTACTGTTCGCCTCCCATTCCCCTCCCCCCCCCGCTGGCCCCTCGCAAACTCCACCAACGCCATGGCGCAGAAGGATCATCTGCCACTAGTCTTCCAGTTTGGTGAAGTCGACTACGAGCCGGAGGAGATAGAAAATAAGGAGGAATGGGGCCTCATGGACATGGCCCTGAACGAGCTGGCCGCGGTGGTTGATGCCCCCGCGCCTGTCCCAGCTCCCATCCCCGCGCCCGCGCCAACGACCATCCCCGTAGCATTGACGGGCTGGTCGCCAAGCACTATCGTAGAGCAAGAAGCCGTTGGCATCAGCGAGGTCTCCACGGACCCGCGCGAGCTCGTGTACATGCCAGCGCCCGTGCCCGTGCCCCTGCGCGCCCACGCACCCACCGCGGCACCGGTCCCCATGTGTTTGCCTGCACCCGCCGCACCCGTGCACGTGCACGCGCCCCCCTCAGCGGCATGGGACGCCTCCGTCGACCGCTACCTCACAGCGCCACGAGTTGCCATCCTCTCGCGCCCCGCCCGTCGATCGCGCGACGACATGATGTTTGCTTTCCAAGTGAAGAACATTCTGAGCTGCCTTGAAGACTTCAACAACGGCGTCCCGGAGGACGACAACGCCGGCGCGGCACACCGCCACTGGAATTAGTTTTTTAGGGATTTAATACTGTATCAGTGTATCTTGATCATCTGAATATAAATTCGCAGTGTGACTGAATGAAAGATATGGTTTGAACGAACTTGCGTTTTTCTCTCTGAATGTACAGACTTATCAAACGATTTTCTTTAAAAACAACATAAATGGTTTTTAAATATAAAACACTCATCGCAAACATTTTGGATAGAACACCCGTATACAAACCGACAGCTTCCCCAGGAAGCCAAGGCAAAATGTGCAGAGCAGGATTTGTGCAGCTCTTGATCGCAAACAATTTAGATAGAACACCCGTATGCAAAGTGAGAGCTATGGTCTTCCCCAGTAAGCCAAGGGAAAATTCGCAGCGCAGGATTTGTGCATCTCTTCAACGCAAATAGTTCTAATTGAATACGGTATGCAAAGCCAGACTTCGGCGCTAAGCCAAGAGAAAATGTGCCGAGCAGGATTTGTACATCCCTTCAACGCAAATGGTTGTTTTGGATCACCCCTGTGCAAGCACGTACAGACAATTTGGTAAGATTTGCATCTGTCATATTGGGTATATTGCCATTTGTCAAACTGGAAAGATTGACATTTGTTGATCTAGTAAGATTGCCATTTGTCAACCTTGTAACAATGCCATTTGTCAAAATATGCAGCTAAAAATCACTAGCACTATCTAATTTTTGCAACTAAAATTCAGTAATTAAGCATAGATTTCATTCATAGATTAATCAGTCATTCTTTATACAAACAGTTCAACTCGACAGCTGAACCGACCAAACTTTTCCCCAATTGTTGCCAACCACGTACTGAAATAGCTAGTTCAACTATATATACTAGCTAATTTTAAGTACGTTGTACAGTTCCACCACATCTATAGTCAGATGAGATGAACAAAATAGTCCCTAAATACTACTACTACGGAGGGGCTTTGTACTACTTCCGGCAGCCTCTCCTCTGCCGAGCGCGCTTAGTAAGAGGCAGAGGAGGAGGAGCCTAACGACGAGCTGGACAACTGCAATACGGTGCCTGCCGCTGCTGCACCTTCAGCAACGCTCACCTCGAACGCCCTCTACCGCTCCAGACGACCCCTCTCGAAGCGGTGGTTCTCCTTGTAGATCTCCTGATTCCTCGCCTCTGCGGCGGCGTGTGTTGCGGCCACGGCGGCGGTAAGGCTCTTTGCATGCTCGACGAGGCGCTCCTCCTCCTCCCGCAAGAACTCGATGTAGCGCGCAAGGTCGCTGACGCACGTGCGGGCCTCCACCTCTGGCTCCCGCCTTCAGGCGGCGGTGGCGGAGCGGGTGATGACCCCGGCAGTCGACGGTGGGCTAGTGGCCACGGCAGCTGATGATGGGGTGGCGGCAACGACCACCACCTCCCGCCTTCAGGCCGCGGTGGCGGAGCGGGTGATGGCCACGGTGGCCGCCAGTGGGGTGGCGGCCACGACGGCCACCTCCCGCCTTCGGGCCGCCGCGGCGGAGCGGGCGATGGCCCTGGCTT
Source organism: Thinopyrum elongatum (assembly GCA_011799875.1). NCBI lineage: Eukaryota > Viridiplantae > Streptophyta > Magnoliopsida > Poales > Poaceae > Thinopyrum > Thinopyrum elongatum. The sequence continues at coordinate 108,492,445 of CM022302.1, forward strand.
TCGACGGTGGGGTGGCGGCAACGGCTGCCGGCAACAGCTGCCGACGGGCAGCGACGGCGGAGCGTGTGGTGGGTGTTCCGCAAACACCCAACAGGGACGCCACGCGCACTACACTATGCCAGGGACTGCGTCGCCGCCGCGGTGTAGCCTCCCAGCTCGAGCTGTCCTCTGATGACGGCGGAGTGGCTGAGCGACAACGACGGACCGGTGCCATTGGCGATTGTGGGAGAAGCAGACGAGATAAGCTTCAGGGTGGGAGGGGAAAATGCGACGCAGGACTCGCCGGCCGTGAGGGTTTATATAGCAGGCCGGTAAGCATTGGGATTTTGGGGGATTTCACCGAGTCGGGCGGGAAGCTTGCGCGGGAACCTGCGAGGTTGTGCGGGAACGGGCTCACTGACAATTCATTGGCGCCACTTCGAGCCACCGTTTGGCCAAAAGAACGTCCATGCGTGCTGCGCAAGCTTGCGCTGTAAGCCGTCTGTGGCAGCGGGGTGACAAGACGTGCGAGAGGAGGACGAAAGGACACGTACACATACAGTTAATAAAAAAAATGTTTGCGATTTAATTACCTACTACCCCCGTCCTGGTTTATAAGTCGTCTATATATTTTTGTGCCAAATTTTGACTAGAGATTTAACTAATAAAATACGAATGCATGTCGCCAAAGATTATATCGTTGGATTCGTATTTGAACATAGTTTCCAATTATATAATTTTTAGAACATGCATCAACATTTTGTTGGTTAAATTTAAGGTCAAAATATGGCACAGAATATAAAGGGGACTAATAGACGAAGACGGAGGTAGTAGCACATGGCCGCTCTCTATGCAGCGTCGCAACTTCCGGTTGGCTTGTAGACGACCATTCCCTACGTGTTCAACTGCTCTATGCATGTGGTTGCTCGCGGTTGAGGCGGCCGCGGCGCACTCTGCTCACGTCCCGCCACGCGCGCTGTGCTCTCGCATCCCTCCGGGCGCTCTGCCCTCGTCCCTCCACGCGCGCTGCCAGTGTTTGGGGCCAGCGCACGATCACATACGTTCGTGCTGCCATTATGCATGCGGTTGCACCGGGCGCGGCGCCACGATGCAGCTACCCGCTGCAAAAACTGCCATGCGGACATGCCGAGAATCCAGGCCACCCGGCCCCCATTTATTGCTGTGGCCATTTACCTTCATCTCTCACGCCACACGACACAATAAGCACACCCACGACGACACATACAGAGAGGACATCCAGCGGTTCCAATGGCGCTCCCCGTGGCTCCAATGGCGCTCCCAGCGGCCGATGATGACAACGGGGGGCAGTTCACCACGCATCACATAGTGGACACCCACGTGATGGGGAAGGCCCTCTCGGTGGTGTACACGAACGAGCCGGTCTCGGTGGAGAGCTCCATCCAAACTATGGAGCAGTTGCTTGCTGTGGACAAGTACCAAGTGGTCGGCTTCGACCTTGAGTACACCATCGGTCGTGCCGGGCACGATCAGAAGGTTGCCGTCGCCCAGTTGTGCGTGCGACATGACGTCCTCATCTACCACTACCACCTGGCCACAAGGCCTTGCGAGCGTTTCTCCAGGTTGATCAACAGCTCCGACTACAGTTTCGCAACGGTGGACACCACCAACGATCTCAAAGCGCTCAAGGTTTCGGACTTGAAATGCAAGAATCTTGTCAACATCCAGGACCACTACAAGGTCTGGGGCAGTGACAACAACAAACAGAACTCCCTGGTTGACCTCGCCTCAGCCATCATCGACCCCTACTACATGAAGATGAAGGATGAGAGCAATAAGGACAAGAACGCCTGGCACAGTGTCTGGCATCAGAGACTGGATGAACAACACGTCAAGTACGCGGCCAAGGACATGTACACAAGCTATGAGATGTACAAGTGGATCGTTGATATAAGGAAGTGTCTTCTTCCTGCCCCAGACGAGGGATCGAGCCACAGAGCAGTGGCAGGAGCGTCACAAGAAGTAGATGACTAGACGATCGTTTCTCCTAATTTAGAATGCATGCAATTGTTTATTGAGGTGTGTGCGAATGATCTGTATAGTCACTTATGTAATTAGATGTTTATTTCAGATATATATATATATATATATATATATATATATATATATATATATATATATGTATGTATGTATATATGTTATTCTTCTGTAGACAGACCAAATCACACGGCTCATTAGCAGCAATGGTCTATGTTATTATTGGTCTTTCCACACATTTCTGATTACGGACATGTTTCCGCGTATCACACACATCTTGTTCAGTTGAACTGTTTCTGTTGTCTTGGCTCATCGCAAACAGTTCATCCGAGTGAACTGTATGCCCTCCATCGCACACACCTTGATCTGGCTGACCATTTCTATTGTGTTGCCTAATCGCACACAGTTCATCCTAGTGAATTGTATGCGTATATCACACACACCCTCATCTGGCTGCCCATTTCTGTTGTTCTGCCTCATCGCAAACAGTTCTGCTGGATTAACCATTTGCCACGCATCACACACGCAACTCTAATATGAACCGTGTTCGATGTCACCGCCATCACAAATGTTTTGTATCTTTTTTGACGGTTTTATTACATCACCGTTTGTGATTAATGCATCGCACACTGTTTCGTCGAAGAGTCTCTGATTGGACTGTCGTGTTTGGACCAACCTGTAGTAGTGTTACCAGAAGACGAGTTCTTCTTATCTACTAGATATTTCAAGCAATTTTTTCCAGTGTCCTATCTCTTTGCAGTAAAAACATGAAGTCTCATGAGATGCTCCACCCTTGTTACTATTGGTGTTGCGCATCCTCTTCGAACTTTTTGTTTTGTTTACCAATAACTTTTGTTGATTCTGCAATCCAATCTCATTGGTTTTGAGCATTGCTTCATAAAGCGAAGTGAGGAGCAAGTCATTTTCTGGAGTTTTGGGAAAATCAATTCCCATTGCAGTTATACTATCATAATAGTCTATCAGCCTAGCACCTTGCTTTACACCTTCAGTTATCTTGCATTCTACCATTGCTTTAGTCATCTCATGAACTTCAGCTGGTTCTTTGTGATACAGAACTTCCAATGCCTTGACAATTTTGATAGTACTGGAATGTTCAAAACATTTCTGTAACACAGTGTCCATGCAAGCTAACATAATACTCTTGACAACACTGAAATCATTCTTGCGAGATAAAAACACGTCGATGACATCTTGCGATGCTCCAAGTGTCGGGTAGTCACCAAGTGGTTGATCCAGCACATATTCTTTCTTTGCACTCCTGAGAATGCATCTTAGAGTGTGGATCCAATCCTCATAGTTTCCACCATTCTCAGCTAACTTTTCTTTCTCAAACAGTGGTGCTAAATTGAAACTATTGCCAGCCATTGATATACCACAATAATCACATGATTCAATTTTAGACACAATTCATAATTAATATTGCACTAGTTTATAATAGAAAAATAAGGTGCACTCCCACTCAAATTAATATCTCTCATAATTAATTGTGAGTATTCAAGATCCAAGTCTAGTTCTCAGTCATTGATGTGGACATCACTGATGACAAGAATTTTTTACCGGTGGGAAAACTTTTTGCTGACCATATCTCCATATGACTCTTGTTCATCTTTCGATGCTTTGCGCTCCGAGCTCAGAACAATTCTGCTAGAACTTCAAGACAACTGAGTGTTATCTGCACATATGGTCAGACCATCCCCGTCTTACACTTCACGCCCCATTTGTACTCATGTGGACATGACGCACTTCGGAATGCTACGTGTTATAGACAGTTGCAACACTGGGAAGAGCACCTTTTATCTTGAGTTTATTGTGAGAGATCACCCTAATGATTGACTACTGCGCAATCAAAGGGTGAAAACAATAAAGGGATAAACATCTCAGGCAATTCATAAAAGCATGACATGGTATAGCCCTGGGCGCCGGGAGTTCTCCATGATCATCTTCAATCTTCAGTTGAAGCAACGGGACGGCCAATTTTTCATTGTCGTCGCAATCGTTTCAAAAACGTCGCCGTGGTGGCTGTAGCGACCCGACCCGAATGGATCGAATCTCTGTGTTCAAGTGTCATCCCTGGATCGGTAATGCTGACACACACAGTACTTGAGGGATTTATAACAGAGTAGCAATCACACACTTATTACATCGAATGTCTCAAAAGAGAACTGCTTACAATAAATATGGCTTAAGGCCATCTAAATAAGATAACAGCGGAAGGCTTGGAAGATAAAGTGAGTCCATCAACTCCAACGGCATAGCTGAGTGCACGACAACGACCTAGCACACCTTACTCTTCGTCTGAAAAGTCTGCAACATGATACGTTGCAGCCTGAAACGGGTCAGCACATGGAATATGCTGGCAATATAACACAGTAGAGCAATGAACAGAATAAATGCTAATACTACATGCATATTTGGCTGGTGGAAAAGCTCTAGTGTTATACTGTTTTGCGAAAAGCCAATTTTTCCCTACAACAAAGGAATATATTTTATTTAACTATCATGGTGGTTGTTGAACATTGAGAAGGTAAATCCCCCTCTCAATCCCAATTAAAAGTAATTATTAATCCCAACAAATTAATTTAGAGTGATGGGATTCAATATGATGATCCAAGAACCAGATACTCAAGATGTCCATAACCGGGGACACGGCTAATCATGATTAGTTTGTACACTCTGCAGAGGTTTGTGCACTTTTCCCCACAAGACTCGATCTCCTCCGTTGGATTTCTCGCACTTCATGGTGTTTGAGAAATGGATGACCGAGACACAGTCTTTCTGAAGCATTTACTCTTTACTCTGGGTAGACAGTTACACCTACTTTCCCCTACATCTGCTAGCCTACCACTGAAAGAGGTCATGTAACATACTCAACTATGCTAGAGCCCATAATAGCTTGTGGCTGCACACGGAAGTTTCTAGCATGAATAATCTTATGATCCCTTTGAGCCTGGGTGGCGGACCGTAGGAGGATCACACGGTATATCCCCGGGATCTCCTAGGACAACACTGGTATATCCCCAGGTGCCCAAACAAGCAATCCACCCAGATGTGTATTAAAGTTGCCACCTTAAGTTGAACCATTAATTAAAAATCTCACATCTGTCATGGATACACTCAAAACCCAATCCACGTCTACGAGCATAGCATGGCAACATAAGCATAGCGTGGAAGTAACTCCCAAGGGTTTTATAAAAAAAAGGCAATAGGTTCTACCTCATCATCTACTTCCCAGTACCCACAAGTTAATCACATCCTAATCATGCAATATTTGAGGGTCGAAACTAATGCATAAAAACTGGGTAACGAAGAAGTATGATCAATGTGTTACTTGCCTTGCTGACGATCTGCAAATCCTAGAGACTCGTAGTAGCACGCTTCGCACTCCGGGAATTCTATCGCAAACAAACAATAGCATACATAAGCAATCAAGCGAAGATGCACGGGTAAAACCCAAATGAGAAGACCTAACCAGAAAGTTCAACTGAAGAACTCCGGTTTGCAAAAAGAATCGAATCAAACGGAGCAACGAAACTCAAACTGCGAAAGAAACAAGCTTTGATTACTAATCTGGGCTAAAGTCAAATCGGATCAGAAATCGCGATCGAAAATAATCGCGGAAAATCCGAGAAAAAGAAAACTAACGAACAGGCTAACGAACGAACGTTCGCTGTCTGCGGTTAAACGGTGAAAACCGTTCGTTAAAACGAACGTACGGACGAACGTCCGCTAAATAACTAAACCGACGGAAAACCGATCTAAAAAGAATAAACTGGTATTTAAAAAAAACCGAATCTAGATCTAGGGTTTAAACAAAAACCGATCGGTTTTTCTCACGAAAACCGACGGCGGCGGCGGCTACCTCCGGCGGTCGGCGGGACAGCGGCGGCGGCGAGGCGACGGGGCGGGGCGCGCGCGGTGCGGCGGGCGGGGTGCGGCGGCTCGGCGGCGAGCGGCGGCGGCTGGCGCGGCGAGCGAGGCGGCGCGGCGGCTCGGCGGCGCGGCGAGGGCAGGCGGCGGCGGCGGCTTGGGGCTCCAGGGGGGGCCCCGGGTCGGCTTTTAAAGAGGGGGAGGGGTGGCGGCTTGGGGAAGGGGCGAAGGGCAGCGACGGCGGCGGCTCGGACTCCTCCGGCGAGTCCGTCTCCGGCACGGGACGGGATGGCGGCGCGGGGCGGCTGGGCCGGCTGGGCTTCGGCCCAGTTCGGTCCGGCGGATATTTTTTTTTTAAATAATTCCGCGCAAAAAACAAATAAAAGAAATACTAAACGGACTCCAAAATTCCCGAAATAAATTTTCCCCGTCCTCTAAAAATCTCCCGGACAAGGTAAACATTTATTTGGGACTCTAATGCAATTTTGAAAAATGCATATTTTTCTAAATTCAAATAAAATTGCAATAAAAATCCAAATAAAATATTTATTTGATTTTAATATTTTTCCTCCAATATTCCATTTATTTTGGAGAAGTCATATTATCTCCTCTCATATATTTTTAATATGAAATATTTTCGGAGAGAAAAATAGTTAAACCAAATTGATCCCTGTTTCAATATTTGAGAAAATTCAAATATGAAAACGGTGAAATCCCCAACTCTCTCCGTGGGTCCTTGAGTTGCTTAGAATTTTCGAGGATCGCAAAACGAAATGCAATAAAATATGATATGCATGGATGACCTATGTATAACATTCCAAATTAAAAATTTGGGATGTTACAGTGGCAATCTCAGGAAACGTTGTCATGGCGACCATTTCAAAAATGTTGCCGTGACACCAAAATATGAAATTCCGGTGTGGCACGAAATTATAGCTCCTCATCCCGCGCCTAGGTACATCTTCTCCTTGATGGGGTTTTCCATGTACGTCTTGCCACCATCACCTGTAACCTATCTCTATGATATTTACATTAAGGTGGCAATCTCATGGCTCCAGCCATCATGCCGTGACGCACACGCCACTTAACATTACATCATATAGCCATCTCATACATAAACTCATTATCATGACGAAGGCTATACCACATCATATGCAAACCCTGCAAAACCAAGTTAGACGTCCTCTAATCGGTTTTAGCAAAATTTTATTTACGTGGTTAACCAATTTTATCAATTAAGACTAGCTACCTACGCAAGCACAACAAGATGATGTTCTTGATGCTAGATTAAGTGTTCGGGTGTGTGAAAGAGAGACTTAATTAAAAGTCTCATCCCCCACACTAAACTTCATCAATACACGTGACGCTCTAGAAGATCATCCATCTTAGGCACCCTCTTGTGTACTTGAAGTCCCTCGAACGTCGATGACGATCCCGCGAACCACCCACGAACGATCCCGCGAACGGAAGACCGAAAGCACGGCCTCTCTACTGATGAAAATATAACCTAGAGGCAATAATAAAATGGTTATTATTATATTTCCTTAATCATGATAAAGGTTTATTATTCATGCTAGAATTGTATTGACCAGAAACTTAAATACATGTGTGGATACATAAACAAATACCGTGTCCCTAGTGAGCCTCTACAAGACTAGCTCGTTGATCAAAGATGGTTAAGGTTTCCTAACCATAGACATGAGTTGTCATTTGATAACGGGATCACATCATTAGGAGAATGACGTGATGGGCAAGACCCAACCGTTAGCATAGCATATGATCGTTCAGTTTATTGCTACTGCTTTATTAATGTCAAATACATGTTCCTTCAACCATGAGATCATGAAACTCCCGGATACCAGAGGAATACTTTGTGTGCTGTCAAACATCACAACGTAACTGGGTGATCATAAAGATGCTCTACAGGTATCTCCGAAGGTGTCTGTTGAGTTAGTGTGAATCGAGATTGGGATTTGTCACTCCGTGTATCGAAGAGGTATCTCTGGGCCCTCTCGGTAATACACATCACAAGAAGCTTGCAAGCAAAGTGACTAAGGAGTTAGTTGCAAGATGATGTATTACGGAACAAGTAAAGAGACTTGCCAGTAATTAGATTGAACTAGGTATAGAGATACCAATGATCGAATCTCGGGCAAGTAACATACCGACAGACAAAGGGTATTACGTATGTTGTCATAAAGGTTCAACCGATAAAAGATCTTCATGGAATATGTAGGAATCAATATGGGAATCCAGGTCCCGCTATTGGTTAGTGACCGGAGAGGTGTGATACGTCTCCAACGTATCTATAATTTTTGATTGTTCCATGCTATTATATTATCTGTTTTGGATGTTTTATATGCATTAATATGCTATTTTATATTATTTTTGGGACTAACCTTGACCTAGAGCCCAGTGCCAGTTCCTATTTTTTCCCTGTTTTTGAGTTTCGCAGAAAAGGAATACCAAACGGAGTCCAAACGGAATAAAATTTCATGATGATCTTTCTTGGACCAAAAGGAAACCAGAGGACTTGGAGTGCAAGTCAGAGAAGCCACGAGGCGTCCACAAGGACGGAGGGTGCGCCCAGGGGGGTAGGGCGCGCACCCCACCCTTGTGAGCCCCTCATGCGCCTCCTGACCTAATTCTTTCGCCTATATATACTCTTATATGCCCAAACCACTAGAGGCATCCACGAAAAGACTTTTCCACCGCCGCAACCTTCTGCACCCGTGAGATCCCATCTAGGGGCCTTTTCCGGTGTCCTGCCGGAGGGGGATTCGATCACGGAGGGCTTCTACATCAACACCATTGCCCTTCCGACGAAGCGTGAGTAGTTTACCTCAGACCTACGGGTCCATAGCTAGTAGCTAGATGGCTTCTTCTCTTTCTTTGATTCTCAATACCATGTTCTCCTCGATGTTCTTGGAGATCTATTCGATGTAATACCTTTTTGCAGTGTGTTTGCCGAGATCCGATGAATTATGGATTTATGATCAGCTTATCTATGAATATTATTTGAATCTTCTCTGAATTCTTTTATGCATGATTTGATATCTTTGCAAGTCTCTTTGAACTATCGATTTGGTTTGGCCAACTAGATTAGTTTTTCTTGCAATGGGAGAAGTGCTTAGCTTTGGGTTCAATCTTGCGGTGTCCTTTCTTAGAATACTCTTTGTGCTTCACTTATATCTTTTGAGCTAGGCAATTTTGCTCTAGTGCTTCACTTACATCTTTTTAGAGCACGGCGGTGGCTTTATTTTATAGAAATTGATGAACTCTCATGCTTCACTTATATTATTTTGAGAGTCTTTAAAACAGCATGGTAATTTGCTTTGGTTATAAATTTAGTGCTAATATGATAGGCATCCAAGAGGGATATAATAAAAACTTTCATATAAAGTGCATTGAATACTATGAGAAGTTTGATTCCTTATGATTGTTTTGAGATATGAAGATGGTGATATTAGAGTCATGCTAGTGAGTAGTTATGAAATTGAGAAATACTTGTGTTAAGGTTTGTGAGTCCCGTAGCATGCACGTATGGTGAACCGTTATGTAACAAAGTTGGAGCATGAGATATTTTTTTGATTGTCATCCTTTGTGTGGAAGTCGGGATCGCGCGATGGTTAACTCCTACCAACCCTTCCCCTAGGAGCATGCGTCTAGTACTTTGTTTCGATGACTAATAGATTTTTGCAATAAGTATGTGAGTTCTTTATGACTAATGTTGAGTCCATTGATTATACGCACTCTCACCCTTCCACCTTTGCTAGCCTCTCTAGTGCCGCGCAATTTTCGCTAGTACCATAAACCCACCATATACCTTCCTCAAAACAGCCACCATACCTACCTATTATGGCATTTCCATAGCCATTCCGAGATATATTGCCATGCAACTTTCCACCGTTCCGTTTATTATGACACGCATCATCATTGTCATATTGCTTTGCATGATCCTGTAGTTGACATCGTATTTGTGGCAAAGCCACCGTTCATAATTCTTTCATACATGTCACTCTTGATTCATTGCACATCCCGGTACACCGCCGGAGGCATTCATATAGAGTCATATTTTGTTCTAGTATCGAGTTGTAATTTTTGAGTTGTAAGTAAATAGAAGTATGATGATTTTCATTATTAGAGCATTGTCCCATGTGAGAAAAAAAAAGAGAAAAGAAAGAAAAAGAAAAAAAGAGGAAAGAAAAAAAAAAGAGGAAAGAAAAAAAAGGAAGAAGAAAAAAAAGGAAGAAGAAAAAAAATTAGAGAAAAAGAGAGAAGGGCAATGTTACTATCCTTTTTCCATACTTGTGCTTCAAAGTAGCACCATGATCTTCATGATAGAGAGTCTCCTATGTTTTCACTTTCATATACTAGTGGGAATTTTTCATTATAGAACTTGGCTTGTATATTCCAACGATGGGCTTCCTCAAATTGCTCTAGGTCTTCATGAGCAAGCAAGTTGGATGCACACCCACTTAGTTTTCTTTTTTGAGCTTTCATAAACTTATAGCTCTAGTGCATCCGTTGCATGGCAATCCCTACTCACTCACATTGATATCTATTGATGGGCATCTCCATAGCCCGTTGATACACCTAGTTGATGTGAGACTATCTCCCTCTTTTTGTCTTCTCCACAACCACCTTCTATTCCACCTATAGTGCTATGTCCATGGCTCACGCTCATGTATTGCGTGAAAGTTGAAAAAATTTGAGAATACTAAAGTAAGAAACAATTGCTTGGCTAAAACCGGGGTTGTGCATGATTTGAGTATTTTGTGTGATGAAGATGGAGCATAGCCAGACTATATGATTTTGTAGGGATAAGCTTTCTTTGGCCATGTTATTTTGAGAAGACATAATTATCTTGTTAGTATGCTTGAAGTATTATTGTTTTTATGTCAATACTAAACTTTTGTTTTGAATCATCCGGATCTGAACATTCATGCCACAATAAAGAAATTACATGGATAAATATGTTAGGTAGCATTCCACATCAAAAATTCTGTTTTTATCATTTACCTACTCGAGGACGAGCAGGAATTAAGCTTGGGGATGCTTGATACGTCTCCAATGTATCTATAATTTGTGATTGTTCCATGCTATTATATTATCTGTTTTGGATGTTTTATATGCATTAATATGCTATTTTATATTATTTTTGGGACTAACCTATTAACCTAGAGCCCAATGCCAGTTCCTGTTTTTGAGTTTCGCAGAAAAGGAATACCAAACGGAGTCCAAACTAAATAAAACTTTCACGATGATCTTTCTTGGACCAAAAGGAAACCAGAGGACTTGGAGTGCAAGTCAGAGAAGCCACGAGGTGGCCACATGGATGGAAGGCGCGCCCCCCACCCTTGTGGGCCCCTCGTGCGCCTCCTGACCTAATTCTTTCACCTATATATACTCTTATATGCCCAAACCACCAGAGGCATCCACGAAAAGACTTTTCCACCGCCGCAACCTTCTGCACCCGTGAGATCCCATCTAAGGGCCTTTTCCGGCGTCCTGCCGGAGGGGGATTCGATCACGGAGGGCTTCTACATCAACACCACTGCACTTCCGATGAAGCGTGAGTAGTTTACCTCAGACCTACGGGTCCATAGCTAGTAGCTAGATGGCTTCTTCTCTCTCTTTGATTCTCAATACCACGTTCTCCTCGATGTTCTTGGAGATCTATTCGATGTAATACCTTTTTGCGGTGTGTTTGCCGAGATCTGATGAATTGTGGATTTATGATCAGCTTATCTATGAATATTATTTGAATCTTCTCTGAATTCTTTTATGCATGATTTGATATCTTTGCAAGTCTCTTTGAACTATCGATTTGGTTTGGCCAACTAGATTGGTTTTTCTTGCAATGGGAGAAGTGCTTAGCTTTGGGTTCAATCTTGCGGTGTCCTTTCCCAGTGACAGTAGGGGTAGCAAGGCACGTATTGTATTGTTGCCATCGAGGATAAAAAGATGGGGTTTTCATCATATTGCTTGAGTTAATTCCTCTACATCATGTCATCTTTCTTAATGCGTTACTCTGTTCTTCATGAACTTAATACTCTAGATGCAGGCAGGAGTCGGTCGATGTGTGGAGTAATAGTAGTAGATGCAGAATCATTTCGGTCTACTTGACACGGACGTGATGCCTATATTCATGATCATTGCCTTAGATATTATCATAACTTTGCGCTTTTCTATCAATTGCTCGGCAGTAATTTGTTCACCCACCGTATTATTTTCTATCTTGAGGGAAGCCTCTAGTGAAACCTATGGCCCCCGGGTCTATTTTCCATTATACAATCTTCTTCTTTCCAATCTACGAGTTTCCGATCTACTATTTTGCAATCTTTTACTTTCCAATCTATAAAACAAAAATACCAAAAATATTTACTTTACTGTTTATCTATCTTTATCATATCTCACTTTTGCAAGTAACTGTGAAGGGATTGACAACCCCTTATCGCGTTGGGTGCAAGTTTGGTGTTTGTTTGTGGAGGTATTCGGTGACTTGCGTGTTGTCTCCTACTGGATTGATACCTTGGTTCTCAAAGCCGAGGGAAATACTTACTCTACTTTGCTGCATCACCCTTTCCTCTTCAAGGGAAAAACCAACGCAAGCTCAAGAAGTAGCAGAAAGAATTTCTGGCGCCGTTGCCGGGGAGATCTCCATCAAGTCAAGACATACCAAGTACCCATCATAAAATCTCATCTCTCGCATTACATTATTCGCCATTCGCCTCTCATTTTCCTCTCCCCCACTTCTAAAACGATTTTCGAAAAGTTTGCCTATTCTTCGCCTCTCTCTTTGCCTTTTCTTCGCCCCTCTTCCGTTCGTCTTCTTCATGTGCTTTTTGTGTGCTTGTGCGTTTGATCGCTTGTCTCGCTCCTATGGCTAGTCTTCCCGTCATTGTTAACACTCCCGATAACGAAGTTCTTAATTTTAAACAAAGGGAGGGAGAAAAATTAAAAGATGCTTGGTATAGAATTTGCAATGCTCGAAATAGATCTACTCAAAAGCAATCCATTCCCGTTCTTCTTCGTAATTTTTATGTGGGTGTTACTCCTTGGAATAGATATATTCTAGCTACCATAACTGGAGGGAATTTCTTGGGTAGCCATACTTGTGATTCTTACAATGCCATGATAGATTTGTTAGGCCCACCACCTCTTTTGGTCAATGAAATTGTTTTAATCTTGCAGCATGTAATGCAAAGGCTTGATATTATTGAAAATAAGATTGCTACCATTGAGTTGATTGAAAATTTGGATAAAAATATTCATAATCAGATTACTCAATATGGATCTAAAGTAGGAGTTACTTTAAAGAATCTTAGAGAAAAGGAACCCATAGTTAACGAAAAGATAGATCAAGATTCTACTAGAATTGGCAAACTAGAAGATATTATTACCACCTTGGGTTCCGCTTTTTCCTCCATCAAAACTACTCCAAAGCCTCCTCCTACTAAAATTGCCAAGTTTATTTATGTTCCTAAGGATAAGGGTGAATCTTCTAGTAAAGATAATGAAGATCTCAAATCTATAAGTGTTCACCCCAACTTTTTTGATATTATTAAGGAACCAATTGCTATGGATGAATTTCTTAATTTCTTGCCTAGGAGTTTGACCATTTATAAAACCAAAGAACCTCCTAAGGATAATAAGTGTGTAATTGAAGAGTTGCATACCAAAGATGACAATACTGAGATCTATTCTTGTTTTTATGCCTAGCTAAGGGAGTTAAACAATAGCGCTTGTTGGGAGGCAACCCAATTTTATTTTTGTTTTTGCTTTTTAGATTCTTTTTTGCAATAAATAATTCATCTAGCCTCTGGTTAGATGTGGTTTTGTGTTTTAATTAGTGTTTGTGCCAAGTAAGACCTTTGGGATGGCTTACGGTGATAGTCGATTTGATCTTGCTGAAAAACAGAAACTTTTGCGTCCAGTCTCAGAATTTTAGTAATTAACTGGAGAGTTTAAAAACCCTGAATTTTTTATAAAACATTGATATACAAATTTAATATATTGTCCTAATTTTGCAGAATTTTTTGAGTTATATAAGTATTAGAACAATTCGGATCTTCGCAGACTGTTCTGTTTTTGGCAGATTCATTTTTCTTTGTGTTGTTTGCTTATTTTGATGAATCTATGGGTAATATCGGGGGGTATGAACCATGGAAAAGTTGTAATACAGTAGATAATACACTAATATAAATAAAGAATGAGTTCACAACAGTACCAAAAGTGGTGATTTATTTTCTTATACTAACGGAGCTTATGAGATTTTCTGTTGAGTTTTGTGTTGTGAAGTTTTCAAGTTTTGGGTAAGGATTTGATGGACTATGGAATAAGGAGTGGCAAGAGCCTAAGCTTGGGGATGCCCAAGTCACCACAAGGTAATATTCAAGGACAACCAAGAGCCTAAGCTTGGGGATGCCCCGGAAGGCATCCCCTCTTTCGTCTTCGTCTATCGGTAACTTTACTTGAGGCTATATTTTTATTCACCACATGATATGTGTTTTGCTTGGAGCGTCTTGTATGATTTGAGTCTTTGCTTTTTAGTTTGGCACAATCATCCTTGCTGTACACACATTTTGAGAGACACACGCATGAATCGTGATTTATTAGAATACTCTTTGTGCTTCACTTATATCTTTTGAGCTAGGCAATTTTGCTCTAGTGCTTCACTTACATCTTTTTAGAGCACGGCGGTGGCTTTATTTTATAGAAATTGATGAACTCTCATGCTTCACTTATATTATTTTGAGAGTCTTTAAAACAGCATGGTAATTTGCTTTGGTTATAAATTTAGTCCTAATATGATAGGCATCCAAGAGGGATATAATAAAAACTTTCATATAAAGTACATTGAATACTATGAGAAGTTTGATTCCTTATGATTGTTTTGAGATATGAAGATGGTGATATTAGAGTCATGCTAGTGAGTAGATGTGAATTTGAGAAATACTTGTGTTAAGGTTTGTGAGTCCCGTAGCATGCACGTATGGTGAACCGTTATGTAACGAAGTTGGAGCATGAGATATCTCTGTGTTATTAACCATTAACTCATGACGAATGTATCTCATAGCATAACATTAATCCGGGTCGATTCAACACAAATGTTCTGCTAACATTGTGCCCTCAAAGTTGCTGGCATAGACATGCCCATGATCAGGAAAACAGAACCATCATGCAACACTTGAGCTAGTCTTAGAGGCCAGACCAGGAATATATTTTATCGTTTATTATTCCACACGTGCATATGAGTCTTCCTCCAAGCCTCGTTTTATTTGTAGACTCGAGAACCATAGCAGTTATAGCATGGAACATAAACCTAATTATGAACAGGGAGATAAATAATAACATTTATTATTGCCTCTAGGGAATATCTCCTACAGACTCCCACTTGCACTAGAGTCAATAATCTACAGACTCCCACTTTTTATCTTTGCAAGTCTCTTTGAACTATCAATTTGGTTTGGCCAACTAGATTGGTTTTTCTTGCAATGGGAGAAGTGCTTAGCTTTGGGTTCAATCTTGCGGTGTCCTTTCCCAGTGACAGTAGGGGCAGCAAGGCAAGTATTGTATTGTTGCCATCGAGGATAAAAAGATGGGGTTTTCATCATATTGCTTGAGTTAATTCCTCTACATCATGTCATCTTTCTTAATGCGTTACTCTGTTCTTCATGAACTTAATACTCTAGATGCAGGCAGGAGTCGGTCGATGTGTGGAGTAATAGTAGTAGATGCAGAATCGTTTCGGTCTACTTGACACGGACGTGATGCCTATATTCATGATCATTGCCTTAGATATCGTCATAACTTTGCGCTTTTCTATCAATTGCTCGGCAGTAATTTGTTCACCCACCATATTATTTTCTATCTTGAGAGAAGCCTCTAGTGAAACCTATGGCCCCCGGGTCTATTTTCCATTATACAATCTTCTACTTTCCAATCTACGAGTTTCCGATCTACTATTTTGCAATCTTTTACTTTCCAATCTATAAAACAAAAATACCAAAAATATTTACTTTACCGTTTATCTATCTTTATCAGATCTCACTTTTGCAAGTAACCGTGAAGGGATTGACAACCCCTTATCGCGTTGGGTGCAAATTTGGTGTTTGTTTGTGCAGGTATTCGGTGACTTGCGTGTTGTCTCCTACAGGATTGATACCTTGGTTCTCAAAACTGAGGGAAATACTTACTCTACTTTGCTGCATCACCCTTTCCTCTTCAAGGGCTTGGAGGGGCTGTTTCCCACGCCCCTCCACCTATATATAGAGGGGAGGGGCGCCCCAAGAGGATACACCAAGCCCTTGGTGCCCCTCTCTCTCCCGTTACTCCGTAGTTCCACCGCCTCGTCCCGGCGACGCTTAGCGAAGCGCTGTCGGTGCTCCACCACCACCATCACCACCACGCCATCATGTTGGTGGTGATCCCATCTACTTCTCCTCTCCTACTTGCTAGATCAAGAAGGAGGAGATGACATCGAGCCGCACGTGTGCTAAACTCGGAGGTGTCGTCCGTTCGGCACTAGATCGGTTGGATCGTGATCGGATCGCGAAGAGTACGACTACATCAACCGCGTGATAAACGCTTCCGCTTAGTGATCTACACGGGTTTGTAGATGCTCTCCCCCTCTCGTAGCTATGCATCTCCATGGATAGATCTTGCGTGTGCATAGAATTTTTTTTGTTTTCCATGCAACGTTACCCAACAGTGGCATCATGAGCCAGGTCTATACGTAAATGATATGTGATACGTCTCCAACGTATCTATAATTTTTTATTGTTCCATGCTATTATATTATCTGTTTTGGATGTTTTATATGCATTAATATGCTATTTTATATTATTTTTGGGACTAATCTATTAACCTAGAGCCCAGTGCCAGTTTCTGTTTTTTCCTTGTTTTTGAGTTTTACAAAAAAGGAATATCAAACGGAGTCCAAACGGAATGAAACTTCCGTGATGATTTTTCTTGGACCAGAAGACACCCACGGAACTTGGAGAGGAAGTCAGAAGAGTCCCGAGAAGGCGACAAGCCACCAGGGCCCCTGGCTTGTGGCCCCCCGGGAGTCCACCGACCTCGTTCTCAGCCCTATAAATCCTCAAATATTCCCAAACCACCAGAGGCATCCACCAAAATACTTTTCCGCCGCCGTAACCTTCTGTACCCGTGAGATCCCATCTAGGGACCTTTTCCGGCACCCTGCCGGAGGGTGATTCGATCACGGAGGGCTTCTACATCAACCCTATTGCCCTTCCGATGAAGCGTGAGTAGTTTACCACAGACCTATGGGTCCATAGCTAGTAGCTAGATGGCTTCTTCTCTCTCTTTGATCTTCAATACAATGTTCTCCTCGATGTTCTTACAGTTCTATCCGATGTAATATTCTTTTGCGGTTTGTTTGTCGAGATCCGATGAATTGTGGATTTATGATCAGATTATCTATGAATATTATTTGAATCTTCTCTGAATTCTTATATACATGATTTAATATCTTTGTATTTCTCTTCGAATTATCGGTTTGGTTTGGCCAACTAGATTGGTTTTTCTTGCAATGGGAGAGGTGCTTAGTTTTGGGTTCAATCTTGCGGTGTCCTCACCCAGTTACGTAGTAGGGGTAGCGAGGCACGTATTGTATTGTTGCCATCAAGGGTAAAAAGATGGGGTTTTCATCATATTGCTTGAGTTTATCCCTCTACATCATGTCATCTTGCTTAAGGTGTTACTCTGTTCTCTTGAACTTAATACTCTAGATGCAGGCAGGAGTCGGTCGATGTGTGGAGTAATAGTAGTAGATGCAGGCAGGAGTCAGTCTACTTTTCACGGACGTGATGCCTATATTCATAATCATTGCCTTGGATATCGTCATAACTTTGCACTTTTCTATCAATTGCTTGAAAGTAATTTGTTCACCCATCGTATATTTTCTTTCAAGAGAGAAGCCTCTAGTGAAACCTAAGGCCCCTGGGTCAATTTTTCACCATATAGTTTCATATCTATAAACCAAAAAACCCAAAAATACCTTGCTGCAATTTATTTGTTTTTACTTTGTTTTACGTTTCAGTAATCTTTTATATCTATCTCTATCAGATCTCACCTTTGCAATTGACCGTGAAGGGATTGACAACCCCTTTATCGCGTTGGGTGCAAGTGTTTGATTGTTTGCGCAGGTGCATAGATTGGAGACTTGCTTGTACCTCCTACTGGATTGATACCTTGGTTCTCAAACTAAGGGGAATACTTATCTCTACTTTGCTGCATCACCCTTTCCTCTTCAAGGGAAAAACCAACACAAGCTCAAGAAGTAGCGGGAAGAATTTCTGGCGCCATTGCCGGGGAGGTTCTACATCAAGCCTACCAAGTACCCACCATAAACTCTCATATCTTGCATTACATAATTCGCCATTTGCCTCTCGTTTTCCTCTCCCCCACTTCTAAAACGTTTTCAGAAAATCACAAAAAGATTTTCCTTTTTATTCGCCCTTCTTTCGTTCGCTTGCTCGTTTGCTATCTTTGCTTGTGTTACCATGTGCCTTCTATTTGCTTGCATCTTTGCTTGCTAAAAAGCTATTGATATGGATCCACTTAAAGTTTTCTACTTGGATCATCTTCGATCCATATGTGCTCGTGCTGAAACCCCAACTAGTTTAGTTGAAGGAAAATCTTTAGATGAGCACGCTCATTTTGTGCATCACCATTTGTCTCAAAAAGGGGGACTCTTATGGAATCAAATAAATTGTTTGCTATGATATGCTTGGAATCTATGTGAAATTTATGATTTTACTTGTTGCTCGGAGAACCCTAAAAAACACCTTCCCTACCTATGTGAGTTTAATGATGATGAAATCCTATCTTCTTATGCCAAAGTTGTTTATAGTTACTATGATATCGAACAAATTGAAGAATTTGTTGCTTTTAAGGGTGCTTATGAAGTTGCTTCTTTGATTGAAAAGTATGATATTACTCTCTACAAATCTGAAAATTTTGACATACTTAAATATTGCTATGAAAACTATGCTCATAATGCCTATGTTAAAAAATTCATTGAGAGAATGTCCGCTACTTTGGAAGAAAATAATGATATGCATGAATCTATAGATAATTATGATTCCGTTGATTTGATTGAAATTTCCCCTCTTGATGAATGTGATGCTTGCTATGCTTGTGGCCATGATGCCAATATTAATGATGCTTTTGGAGACGAAATAGCTATAGTTCCTTATGTTAAACATGAAATTATTGCTATTGCACCCACACTTGATAGCCCCTTGAATGAAAAGCATGATTGCAATGATGTTGTTATAAATTCTATTAATGTCAATTATGCTAAAAATATGCAAAACCCTAAGCTTGGGGATGCTAGTTCTGCTATGTCCATTACTTATTGCAATGATCATGATTGGGGTGATGATGTTTCTTATGATCTTGAAAATTTATTTAAGCCTCATGATGAATATTATATTGATAATAGTGTTTGCAATAATATTGAAAGTGGGTTTGGAAGAGTGTCAACTCTAGGTAATAATGATCCCACTACTTTAGAGAATGATCAATCTCATGATTTTTTTTATAAAAGTGGGTTTGGAGAGGTCATGACTTTATTTGATGATAATCCCACTATATTGGAAGAGTGTCAACTTTGCATGCATGTGAATCATGAAGAGAATATTTTATGTGACACTTATATTGTTGAATTTTATTATGATCCTACATGTAATTATTATGAGAGAGGAAAATATGGTTGTAGAAATCATGTTACTAAATTACCTCTCGTTATGTTGAGATTGCTATTGTTTCTTTCTTCTTCCTTGCATATGCTAGATCTTGTTTGTCTTGCTAATTTGTTTTCCTATAAAATTCCTATGCATAGGAAGTATGTTAGACTTAAATGTGTTTGTCACATGTTTTATGATGCTCTCTTTGTGTTTCAATTATTATCTTTCTTGTGAGCATCATTAAAATTATCAATGCCTAGCTAAAAGGCTTTAAAGAAAAGCGCTTGTTGGGAGACAACCCAATATTTTTATTTTCTATTTTTATGAGAATACACATTATTACTTCTGTAGTAATTGTGTTTTGGTGTTTTAATTAGTGTTTGAGCCAAGTAAGACCTTTGTAAAATAATTTTAGAAATTCAGAGAAAAGTGATTTTGATCTTATTCTTTCTGTGAAAGATTGATATACAAATTTCCCAGGTTTTCCTAATTTTTCAGAATTTTTGGAGTTACAGAAGTATACGAAGTTTCCAGATTACTACAGACTGTTCTGTTTTTGACAGATTCTGTTTTCTATGTGTTGTTTGCTTATTTTGATGAATCTATGGGTAGTATCGGGGGGTATGAACCATGGAGAAGTTGGAATACAGTAGATATTACACTAATATAAGTAAATAATGAGTTCACAACAGTACCAAAAGTGGTTATTTATTTTTCTTATACTAACGGATCTCATGAGTTTTTTGTTGAGTTTTGTGTTGTGAAGTTTTCAAGTTTTGGGTAAAGATTTGATGGACTATGGAATAAAGAGTGGAAAGAGCCTAAGCTTGGGGATGCCCAAGGCACCCCAAGGTAATATTCAAGGACAACCAAGCATCTAAGCTTGGGGATGCCCCGGATGGCATCCCCTCTTTCGTCTTCGATCCATCGGTAAATTTACTTGAGGCTATATTTTTATTCACCACATGATATGTGTTTTGCTTGGAGCGTCTTGTATAATATGAGTCTTTGCTTTTTAGTTTACCACAATTATCCTTGCTGTACACACCTTTCGAGAGGGACACGCATGAATCGTGAATTTATTAGAATACTCTATGTGCTTCACTTATATCTTTTGAGCTAGGCAATTTGCTCTAGTGCTTCACTTATATCTTTTTAGAGCACGGCGGTGGCTTTATTTTATAGAAATTGTTGAACTCACATGCTTCACTTATATTATTTTGAGAGTCTTAAAACAGCATGGTAATTTGCTTAGGTTATGAATTTAGCCCTAATATGATGGGCATCCAAGAGAGATATAATAAAAACTTTCATATAAAGAGCGTTGAATACTATGAGAAGTTTGATTCCTTGCATTTGTTTTGAGATATAAAGATGGTGATATTAGAGTCATGCTAGTAAGTAATTGTGGATTGGTAGAAATACTTGTGTTAAACTTTGTGATTCCCGTAGCATGCACGTATGGCGAACCGTTATGTGATGAAGTCGGAGCATGATTTATTTATTGATTTTCTTCCTTATGAGTGGCGGTCGGGGACGAGCGATGGTCTTTTCATACCAATCAATCCCCCTAGGAGCATGCGTGTAGTACTTTGTTTTGATAGCTAATAGACTTTTGCAACAAGTATGTGAGTTCTTTATGACTAATGTTGAGTCCATGGATTATACGCACTCTCACCCTTCCACCTTTGCTAGCCTCTCAAGTACCGCACAACTTTCGCCGGTGCATTAAACCCACCATATACCTTCCTCAAAACAGCCACCATACCTACCAATTATGGCATTTCCATAGCCATTCCGAGATATATTGCCATGCAACTTCCACCGTTCTGTTTATTATGACACGCACCATCATTGTCATATTGCTTTGCATGATCATGTAGTTGGCATAGTATTTGTGGCAAAGCCACCGTTCATATTATTTATACATGTCACTCTTGATCATTGCACATCCCGGTATACCGTCGGAGGCATTCATATAGAGTCATATTTTTGTTCTAGAATCGAGTTGTAATTCTTGAGTTGTAAAGTAAATAAAAGTGTGATGATCTTCATTATTAGAGCATTGTCCCAAGTGAGGAAAGGATGATGGAGGCTATGATTCCCCCACAAGTCGGGATGAGACTCCGGACGAAAAAAAAAGACCAAAGAGCCCAAAATAAAAAAAATGAGAGAAAAGAGAGAAGGGGCAATGTTACTATCCTTTTTCCACACTTATGCTTCAAAGTAGCACCATGATCTTCATGATAGAGAGTCTCCTATTTTGTCACTTTCATATACTAGTGGGAATTTTCATTATAGAACTTGGCTTGTATATTCCAATGATGGGCTTCCTCAAAGTGCCCTAGGTCTTCGTGAGCAAGCAAGTTGGATGCACACCCACTTAGATTCTTTTTGAGCTTTCATACACTTATAGCTCTAGTGCATCCGTTGCATGGCAATCCCTACTCACTAACGTTGATATCTATTGATGGGCATCTCCATAGCCCGTTGATACACCTAGTTGATGTGAGACTATCTCCTTATTTTTGTCTTCTCCACAACCACCATATTCTATTCCACCTATAGTGGTATATCCATGGCTCACGCTCATGTATTGCGTGAAAGTTGAAAAAGTTTGAGAACATCAAAAGTATGAAACAATTGCTTGGCTTGTCATCGGGGTTGTGCATGATAAAATATTTTGTGTGATGAAGATGGAGCATAGCCAGACTATATGATTTTGTAGGGATAACTTTCTTTGGCCATGTTATTTTGAGAAGACATGATTGCTTTATTAGTATGCTTGAAGTATTATTGTTTTTATGTCAATATTAAACTTTTGTTTTGAATCTTATGGATCTGAATATTCATGCCACAATAAAGAAAATTACATGGATAATTATGTTAGGTAGCATTCCACATCAAAAATTCTATTTTTATCATTTACCTACTCGAGGACGAGTAGGAATTAAGCTTGGGGATGCTTTTTACGTCTCCAACGTATCTATAATTTTTTATTGTTCCATTCTATTATATTATCTATTTTAGATGTTTTATATGCATTACTATGCTATTTTATATTATTTTTGGGACTAATCTATTAACCTAGAGCCCAGTGCCAATTTCTGTTTTTTCCTTGTTTTTGAGTTTTACAGAAAAGGAATATCAAACGGAGTCCAAACGGAATGAAACTTTCGCGATGATTTTTCTTGGACCAGAAGACACCCACGGAACTTGGAGGGGAAATCAGAAGATTCCCGAGGAGGCGACAAGCCACCAGGGCGCGCCCCCTGGCTTGTGGCCCCCCGGGAGTCCACCGACCTCATTCTCAGCTCTATGAATCCTCAAATATTCCCAAACCACCAGAGGCATCCACCAAAATACTTTTCCGCCACCGTAACCTTCTGTACCCGTGAGATCCCATCTAGGGACCTTTTTCGGCACCCTGCCGGAGGGGGATTCGATCACGGAGGGCTTCTACATCAACCCTATTGCCCTTCCGATGAAGCGTGAGTAGTTTACCACAGACCTACAGGTCCATAGCTAGTAGCTAGATGGCTTCTTCTCTCTCTTTGATCTTCAATACAATGTTCTCCTCGATGTTCTTGGAGTTCTATCCGATGTAATATTCTTTTGCGGTGTGTTTGTCGAGATCCAATGGATTGTGGATTTATGATCAGATTATCTATGAATATTATTTGAATCTTCTCTGAATTCTTATATGCATGATTTAATATCTTTGTATTTCTCTTTGAATTATCGGTTTG
Source organism: Thinopyrum elongatum (assembly GCA_011799875.1). NCBI lineage: Eukaryota > Viridiplantae > Streptophyta > Magnoliopsida > Poales > Poaceae > Thinopyrum > Thinopyrum elongatum. The sequence continues at coordinate 108,515,798 of CM022302.1, forward strand.
GTTTGGCCAACTAGATTGGTTTTTCTTGCAATGGGAGAGGTGCTTAGTTTTGGGTTCAATCTTGCGGTGTCCTCACCCAGTTACGTAGTAGGGGTAGCGAGGCACGTATTGTATTGTTGCCATCAAGGGTAAAAAGATGGGGTTTTCATCATATTGCTTGAGTTTATCCCTCTACATCATGTCATCTTGCTTAAGGCGTTACTCTGTTCTCTTGAACTTAATACTCTAGATGCAGGCACGAGTCAGTCGATGTTTGGAGTAATATTAGTAGATGCAGGCAGGAGTCGGTCTACTTGTCACAGACGTGATGCCTATATTCATAATCATTGCCTTGGATATCGTCATAACTTTGTGCTTTTCTATCAATTGCTCGACAGTAATTTGTTCACCCACCGTATGTTTCCTTTCAAGAGAGAAGCCTCTAGTGAAACCTACGGCCCCAGGGTCAATTTTCCACCATATATTTTCAGATCTATAAACCAAAAAACCCAAAAATACCTTGCTGCAATTTGTTTTTACTTTGTTTTACGTTTTAGTAATCTTTTATATCTATCTCTATCAGATCTCACCTTTACAATTGACCATGAAGGGATTAACAACCCCTTTATCGCGTTGGGTGCAAGTGTTTGATTATTTGTGCAGGTGCATAGATTGGAGACTTGCTTGTACCTCCTACTGGATTGATACCTTGGTTCTCAAACTGAGGGAAATACTTATCTCTACTTTGCTGCATCACCCTTTCCTCTTCAAGGGAAAAACCAACGCAAGCTCAAGAAGTAGCAATATGCACGAGTAGAACACAAAGGAGTTGTGGGCGGTGATGTTCATACTGCATACCACCAACGTCTTATTTTGATTCGGCGGCATTGTGGGATGAAGCGGCCCAGACCAACCTTACATGTCCACGCACATGAGACCGGTTCCACCGACTGACATGCAACTTGTTTTGCATAAAGCTGGCTGGCGGGTGTCTGTTTCTCCTACTTTAGTTGAATCGAATTTGACTACGGCCGGTCCTTGAAGAAGGTTAAAACAGCAAACTTGATAACCACCGTTGTGGTTTTGCGTAGGTAAGAACGGTTCTTGCTAGTTGCCCATAGCAGCCACGTAAAACTTGCAACAACAAAGTAGAGGACGTCTAACTTGTTTTTGCAGGTATGTTGTGATGTGATATGGTCAAGACGTGATGTGATATACGTTGTTGTATGAGATGATCATGTTTTGTAATATCGACAACCGGCAGGAGCCTTAGGGTTATCTTTTAATTATTTTATGAAATGCAAGCGCCATGTAATTGCTTTACTTTATTGCTATGCGTTAGCAATAGTTGTAAAAGCAATAGTTGGCAAGATGACCCCGACGCAACGATGGAGATCAAGGTGTCGAGCCGGTGACGATGGAGATCATGCCGATGCTTTGGAGATGGAGATCAAAAGCACAAGATGATGATGGCCATATCATGTCACATATTTTGATTGCATCTGATGTTTATCCTTTCTGCATCTTATTTTGCTTAGAACGACGGTAGCATTATAATATGAACCCTTCACTTAATTTCAAGATAAAAGTGTTCTCCTTGAGTATGCACCGTTGCCAAAGTTCGCCGTTTCGAAGCACCACGTGATGATCGGGTGTGATAGACTCTACGTTCACATACAATGGGTGTAAGCCAGTTTTGCACACGCAGAATACTTGGGTTAAACTTGGCGAGCCTAGCATGTACAGACATGGTCTCGGAACACTAGAGACCGAAAGGTCGAACATGAGTCATATAGTAGATATGATCAACATAAAGATGTTCACCATTGAAGGCTACTCCATCTCACGTGATGATCAGACATGGTTTAGTTGATTTGGATCATGTATCACTTAGACAACTTGAGGGATGTTGATTTAAGTGGGAGTTCATTAGTAATTTGATTAATTGAACTAAGATTTATCATGAACATAGTCAAAATGTCTTTGCAAATTATGTTGTAGTTCAATAGCTCGCGATGTAGCTTCCACATTTTTTTGATACGTTCCTAGAGAAAACTAAGTTGAAAGATGATGGTAGCAATAATGCGGACTAGGTCCATGATCTGAGGATTATCCTCATTGCTGCACAAAAGAATTATGTCCTTGATGCACCGCTAGGAGACAGACCTGCTACAGGAGCTGATGCAGACGTTATGAATGTTTAACAAGCTCGATCTGATGACTACTTGATAGTTTAGTGCGCCATGCTTTACGACTTAGAATCGGGGCTCCAAAGACGTTTTGAATGCCATGGAACATATGAGATGTTCCAAGAGCTGAAATTGGTATTTCAGGCTCATGCCCATGTTGAGAGGTATGATACCTCTGACAAGTACTTTGCCTACAAGATGGAGGAGAATAGCTCAGCCAGTGAGCATGTGCTCAGAATGTCTGGGTACTACAATCGCTTGAATCAAGTGGGAGTTAATCTTCCAGATAAGATAGTGATTGATAGAGTTCTCCAGTCACTATCACCAAGCTACTAGAGCTTCGTGATGAACTATAATATGCAAGGGATGACGAAAACGATTCCCAAGCTCTTCGCGATGCTGAAATCGGCGGAGGTAGAAATCAAGAAAGAACATCAAGTGTTGATGGTTAACAAGACCACCAGTTTTAAGAAAAAGGGCAAGGGAAAGAAAGGGAACTTCAAGAAGAATAGCAAGCAAGTTACCGCTCCCGTGAAGAAGCCCAAAGCTGGACCCAAGCCTGAAACTGAGAGCTTCTACTGCAAAGGAAATGGTCACTGAAAAATGGAACTGCCCCAAATACTTGGCAGATAAGAAGGATGGCAAAGTAAACAAAGGTATATTTGATATACATGTTATTCATGTGTACCTTACTGGTGCTCGTAGTACCCCTGGGTATTTGATACCAGTTCAGTTGCTGAGATTAGTAACTCGAAACAGGAGTTGCAGAATAAACGGAGACTAGTTAAGGGCGAGGTAACGATGTGTGTTGGAAGTGTTTCTAAGATTGATATGATCACCATTGCACACTCCCTCTACCTTCGGGATTAGTGTTGAGCCTAAATAAATGTTATTTGGTGTTTGCGTTGAGCATGAACATGATCAGATCGTGTTTATTGCAGTACGGTTATTCATTTAAGTCAGAGAATAATTGTTGTTCTGTTTACATGAATAAAACCTTCTATGGTCATACACCCAATGTAAATGGTTTATTGAATCTCGATCGTAGTGATACACATATTCATAATATTGATGCCAAAAGATACAAAGTTGATAATGATAGTGCAATATACTTGTGGCACTGCCGTTTAGGTCATATTGGTGTGAAGCGCATGAAGAAACTCCATGCGGATGGACTTTTGGAATCACTTGATTATGAATCATTTGATACTTGCGAACCATGCCTCATGGGCAAGATGACTAAAACTCCGTTCTCCGGAACAATGGAGCGAGCTAATGACTTACTAGAAATAATACATACCGATGTATGCGGTCCGATGAGTGTTGAAGCACGCGGCGGGTATTGTTATTTTCTCACCTTCACAGATGATTTGAGTAGGTATGGGTATATCTACTTGATGAAACACAAGTCTGAAACGTTTGAAAAGTTCAAAGAATTTCAGAGTGAAGTGGAGAATCATCGTAACAAGAAAATAAAGTTTCTACGACCTGATCGCGGAGGCGAATATTTGAGTTACGAGTTTGGCTTTCATTTAAAACAATGTGGAATAGTTTCACAACTCACGCCACCTAGAACACCACAGTGTAATGGTGTGTCCGAATGTCGTAACTGTACTTTATTAGATATGGTGCGTTCTATGATGTCTCTTACCGATTTGCCACTATCGTTTTGGGGTTATGCATTAGAGACAACCGCATTCACGTTAAATAGGGTACCGTCTAAATCCGTTGAGATGAGACCGTATGAACTGTGGTTTGGCAAGAAACCTAAGCTGTCGTTTCTTAAAAGTTTGGGGATGCGACGCTTATGTCAAAAGGCTTCAGCCTGATAAGCTCGAACCCAAAGCGGAGAAGTGCATCTTCATAGGGTACCCGAAAGAAACTATTGGGTAATACCTTCTACCATAGATCCGAAGGCAAAATCTTTGTTGCTAAGAATGGGTCCTTTTTAGAGAAGGAGTTTCTCTCGAAATAAGTGAGTGGGAGGAAAATAGAACTTGATGAGGTAGTTGTACCTTCTCTCGGATTAGAAAGTAGTACATTAGAGAAAGCCGTTCCCGTGATGCCTACACCAACCAGAGAGGAGGCAAATGATGATGATCATGAAACTTCAGATCAAGTTACTACTAAACCTCGTAGGTCGACCAGAACACGTTCCGCACCGGACTGGTACGGCAATCCTGTCCTGGAAGTCATGTTGTTGGACAACAGCGAACCTACGAACTATGAAGAAACTATGATGAGCCCAGATTCCAAAAAATAGCTTGAGGCCATGAAATCTGAGATAGGATCCATGTATGAGAACAAAGTGTGGACTTTGGTGGATTTGCCCGATGATCGGCAAGCCATTGAGAATAAGTGGATCTTCAAGAGGAAGACGGGGGCTGATATCACTGTCTACAAAGCTCGACTTGTCGCAAAAAGTTTATGACAAATTCAAGGGGTTGACTACGATGAGACTTTCTCACCCGTAGCGATGCTTAAGTCTGTCTGAATCATGTTAGCAATTCCCGCATTTTATGATTATGAAATCTGGCAAATGGATGTGAAAAACTTGCATTACTTAACGGGTTTCTTGAGGAAGAGTTGTATATGATGAAACCGGAAGTTTTTATCGATCCTAAAGGTGCTAACAAAGTGTGCAAGCTCCAGCGATCCATCTATGGACTGGTGCAAGCATCTCAGAGTTGGAATATACACTTTGATGAGGTGATCAAAGCATATGGTTTTATACAGACTTATGGTGAAGCCTGTATTTACAAGAAAGTGAGTGGGAGCTCTGTAGCATTTCTGATATTATATGTGGATGACATATTGTTGATGGGAAATGATATAAAATTTCTGGATAACATAAAAGGATACTTGAATAAGAATTTTTCAATGAAAGACGTCGGTGAAGCTACTTACATATTGGGCATCAAAATCTATAGAGATAGATCAAGACGCTTAATAGGGCTTTCAGAAAGCACATACCTTGACAAAGTTTTGAAGGAGTTCAAAATGGATCAATCAAAGAAAGGGTTCTTGCTTGTATTCAAGGTGTGAAGTTGAGTAAGACTCAAAGCCCGACCACGGCAGAACATAGAGAGAGAATGAAAGTCATTCCCTATGCCTCAGCCATAGGTTCTATAAAGTAGGCCATGCTATGTACCAGACCTGTTGTGTGCCTTGCCATGAGTCTGGCAAGGGGGTACAATAGTGATCCAGGAGTGGATCACTAGACAACGGTCAAAATTATCCTTAGGTACCTAAAGAGGACTAAGGAAATGTTTCTCGATTATGGAGGTGATAAAGAGTTCGTCGTAAAGGGTTACGTCGATGCAAGCTTTGACACTGATCCGGATGACTCTGAGTCTCAATCTGGATATGTATTGAACATGGGAGAAATTAGCTAGAGTAGCTCTATGCAGAGCATTGTAGACATAGATATTTGCAAAGTACACACAGATCTGAATGTTGCAGACCCGTTGACTAAAACCCTCTCTCACAAGCAAAACATAATCACACCTTAGAACTCTTTGGGTGTTAATCACATGGCGATGTGAACTAGATTATTGACTCTAGTGAACTCTTTGGGTGTTAATCACATGGCGATGTGAACTAGATTATTGACTCTAGTGCAAGTGGGAGACTGATGGAAATATGCCCTAGAGGCAATAATAAAATGGTTATTATTATATTTCCTTAATCATGATAAAGGTTTATTATTCATGCTAGAATTGTATTGACCGGAAACTTAAATACATGTGTGGATACATAAACAAATACCGTGTCCCTAGTGAGCCTCTACAAGACTAGCTTGTTATTCAAAGATGGTTAAGGTTTCCTAACCATAGACATGAGTTGTCATTTGATAACGGGATCACATCATTAGGAGAATGATGTGATGGACAAGACCCAACCGTTAGCATAGCATATGATCGTTCAGTTTATTGCTACTGCTTTCTTAATGTCAAATACATGTTCCTTCGACCATGAGATCATGCAACTCCCGGATACCGGAGGAATATCTTGTGTGCTATCAAACATCACAACATAACTGGGTGATCATAAAGATGCTCTACAGGTATCTCCGAAGGTGTCTGTTGAGTTGGTGTGAATCGAGATTGGGATTTGTCACTCCGTGTATCGGAGAGGTATCTCTGGGCCCTCTCGGTAATACACATCACAAGAAGCTTGCAAGCAAAGTAAATAAGGAGTTAGTTGCAAGATGATGTATTACGGAACAAGTAAAGAGACTTGGCGGTAATGAGATTGAACTAGGTATAGAGATACCAACGATCGAATCTCGGGCAAGTAACATACCGACAGACAAAGGGAATTACGTATGTTGTCATAAAGGTTCAACCGATAAAAGATCTTCGTGGAATATGTAGGAATCAATAAGGGCATCCAGGTCCTGCTATTGGTTATTGACCGGAGAGGTGTCTCGGTCATGACTACATAATTCCCGAACCCGTAGGGTCGCATGCTTAACGTTCGTTGACGCTAGAGTAATATTGGGATATTTGATGAGTGGTAACCAAATGTTGTTCGGAGTCCCGGATGAGATCCCTGATGTCACGAGGAGTCTCGGAATGGTCGAGAGGTAAAGATTTATATATGGGAAGTCATATTTTGGGTTCCGGAAAAAGGTACAGTTTTTTCGGTATTGTACCGGGAAGCTTCCAGAAGGTTCCGGAGGATTCCGGAGGGGTCTGGAAGTCCACAAGTGGGTTCACCACGACCCAAGGGCTAGCATGGGCTGCAGGGAGGCGCCCTAGCCTTATTGGGCTAGGCGCACCAAGTCCTCAAAAGCCCATGTGGCTAGGGAAGGCAAAAAAGGAAGGAGTGCTAGTAGGAATAGGATAGGACTTGGAGTCCAAGTCCTCTCCCCCTTAGCTGCGCCCTAGGGCTTGGAGGGGCTGTTTCCCACGCCCCTCCACCTATATATAGAGGGGAGGGGTTGCCCCAAGAGGATACACCAAGCCCTTGGCGCCCCTCTCTCTCCTGTTACTCCGTAGTTCCACCGCCTCGTCCCAGCGACACTTAGCGCTGTCGGTGCTCCACCACCACCATCACCACCACGCCGTCGTGTTGGTTATGATCCCATCTACCTATCATCTCCCTCTTGCTAGATCAAGAAGGAGGAGACGTCATCGAGACGCACATGTGCTAAACTCGGAGGTGCCGTCCGTTCGGCACTAGATCGGTTGGATCGTGATCGGATCGCGAAGAGTACGACTACATCAATTGCGTGATAAATGCTTCCGCTTAGCGATCTACAAGGGTATGTAGATGCTCTCCCCCTCTCGTAGCTATGCATCTCCATGGATAGATCTTGCGTGTGCGTAGAATTTTTTTTGTTTTCCATGCAACGTTCCCCAACATCTACTTGGTTGCAAGCGTACGGTCTTCACGATCAGGCAGCGCTTCGCCGTCCAGAGCTAATCGTCGCCGGAGAATTAGAGGGAGGAGATTAGAACCACATAGGGCTTCTAATTATGAGGATTAGAGGTGGCTAGGGCTCGCTCTAATTAGTCAACTAGGACCAACTAGAACATGCACTAGATCAACTAGAGGAGGCTCCAAAACATGTGTTGTCATAGGGTGGAAATCCTCTAGTATATATAAGATTGGGGGGGGGGAAGAGGGGGCTGCCAACAAGGGGGAAAGATCCCCCTTGGGGCGCCGGCCAAGGGAGGGGGAGTAGGACTCCCCCTCCAAGTAGGATTCGCCCCCCTTAGGAAAGCCCCCCCCCCCCCTTGTTGGGCCCTTGTGGCCCAACTCCTTCTCCACCTCTTGGCCCTATTTGGCCCGTTGATATTAAATTAAATATATTTTTGTTCTAAACATTTTCAGAGCATAATATATATAATTTAACATCTCTGGAAACATTTTCCACCTATATATATTAATCGGTAATACCCGGTATTACCCGATATTCACCGAAACCCTTCCGGTGACCCCGAAACACTTCCGGAACCTCTCGGAACTATTCCGAATATTAATGAAACAATTCCACAAATATATTCTCATCACTCCCGTCCTACTAACACTCAGCAGATCGTGGTTACCTTAAGCTTGTGACCCCGTAGGTTCGGTAAACCATAGACATGAACGAAACCCCTTCGTCCAATGACCAATAGCGGAACCGTGGACATCCATATCGGTCCCTATGATTACACGAATGATATTCGAATGAACCTTTGGTTATCATGTGATGCTCCCTTTGCTTCGCGATACTCTACAAGACCTGGTGTGCATTGGTATCCTCCTGGGTCATCACCATGCTCACTATACTGTTGCTCCCGTTACCGGTTTTGTTCTTCTTTCTCGTTGACGTGTTCCGGCATCCCCGTGACGTAGTCACCTGGCCAGATGATGATGGATGCCATCACGCCGAGAGCCCTAAGAATATCTCTCCATCGTCGGAGGAGCAAATCCCACTCTTGAGCTGTCCAGTCACTTGTCAAACTTTCCGGTGTGCCTGAAAGTTGTCGTTATGATCACCTTGTTACAGATGACGTGTGAGCAACCCCAAAGCCCACCGTCCGGTAGGAAGTGACCAAGACACTCTCATGGTCTGAGGAACTAAAACACATGCTAACACTCCGTGTTATAACAGATGATTTCAGACGATATGATCACAAAGTATAACAGACAAGTATTGGGTCGACTCAATATGATCGTTCTTCTAAAGTCATACCCTCAATGTTGTTTTAGGACTATCATTACACTTAACGATATTCTAAGATCCGAAAAATGTGATCACCAACAACACTTGAGCCGGTCTTAGAGGCGAGACCGGGAACCTATTGTTTACCGTTTATCATTCCACACATGCATATGAGTTTTCCACTGAATCGCATATTCCAGGATCATAGCAGTTATAGCATGGAATAAAAACTCTTAATTATGAATAATGGAAATATAATAATACAATATTATTGCCTCTAGGGCATATTTCCAACAGTATCGGTCCGCCAACCGGTCCGAACATGCTTTTTCCCTCAAACCGAAAACAAAAAGGGGGCTTTGCGAGCGTCCGGACCGCTGCCACATCCGCTTCTGAGTGCCCTGGCCCACCCGAAAACCCTTTCCTCTTCCGCGTCCTTTCCTGCTCGAAGCCAGCTGTCCACGTTCATGCCGCTCCGCATTGATGTCGGCCCAGACCGGACGCCACCTCTCGCTGGCGCCGGCATTGAAGCGGCTCGCTAGCCGAGGGCACTGCCCGCGCCGGTCTCTGGCATTCGCGCCTGTTCAATGCCGGAGTGACGTTTACTGGATAGGACGGGACGAATATCTACCCCACCCTTTCAATGCCCGCCCCTCCGTCTACCGACATCAAACAGGCTCGCCGGCCGAGAAATAAACTCCTTCACTAGCGCATTGACGCACCCAGACGCTTCGCCTCGCTGGGATTCACTATTTAAAGGCGGCCACACCCGGCTCACAGCACACCACAACCCATCCGCTCGACATCTTCCACCTGTGCACCACGTCTGCCATGACCGCGAGCGGGAACACTTTATGGGAGATCCTCTTGACAAAGTAGAAGCACGAGGTGGCCACCCTTGTGACCGCCTGGTAAAGTCGTTGTGTCAGGCGAATACAGGCAGGCATGCCGGCCAGCTCTCCGGAGTAGTAACGCAATAACCTGTTCCTCCTCGAGCAGCCCCAACTGGCGGAGGGACAGATCTACGGCGAGCCATGGTAGCCATGGCCGCGGCGAACCCCAACTCCGTCGCTGAGCAGCAAGCTCTCTACGAGGCCGCCCACACTCAAGCCGCCGCTCGCAACGTACAGGCGGCGCGGCCGGTTGCGGAGGCGGCACTGGCTGCACAGGCGATCACGAACGAGAATGCCGCCAGCTGTGCGTCCTATGCACCGCCAAACGCTGTTTGGCCGTACCGGTGGGACGACAAGCATGCATGCACCTCCACTTCCATCGTGGGCCTCACGTCCACCGGCGACAGACAGGCTGCGGACTCCTACGAGGATGAGTAGATCATGGGAAGCGGCGGGGGCTCGAGTCCAAAGTGGGTCGGTCCGCCTTCCATGTTCTACTCTTCCTCGCCGCTCGCCGGCGACCGCACCTTCACTTCACGGGTCTTATCCCCGCCGCTCATGGACAGATGAAAGGAACAACAAGGAATGAACCACAGGCGCCGCCATAGGCTAGGTTTAGGTTTAGTCCCTTTTTTTTAATGTAAATTGTTCGAAATGTAATGAATGTGCTCCGGTTTGTATGAAAATCATCCGGTTCGCATGTAATTTGTCTGGTTTGTTGAAATCCGATTTGAAATGTATGCGGATAGCTTTGGACAGCTGGCTGCCGCATCCGTGTCCGCGGACCCGTGGACCAGTGTCCGATTTGCGGGTCTGGAGAAGCCCTAATCGTTGCTTATTGTGAAGAGAGATACATGTACATCTCTGTTAGAATTTTTTGGTGTGTAAATTAATGTTTTCTGACTTTTTTTTCCAAGAAAAGACCGGGTATGACCCCAAAAAAAAAACCTCAACAAACCCCAAGGAACTCGGCCGAACACGACAGCCGGTGAGGCACCCATGTTGCGCACGGCGATCGCCGCTGAGGCCCGGCGGCGCATATCCCTTGCTCCAGCAAGATTCGCGCACGAGCTCGCGCAGGCGCAGGCCCAGGCCCAGCCGGCCGTCCCTGGACGGGATGACCTTGATCCGTCGTGGGTCCCGCTCTACAGGAGAATCTCGAGGCTGTACGGCAGGCCACCGGGAATGGTGGCGGCGGAGATGGACAAATATCTCCGCAAGAGGCGCCCGCTCTCGGCGGACCAGATCGTCGCCTACGTCCGGAAGCTCCGCAAGTTCAAGAGCAACGCTTGCGCGCTCGAGGTGAGCCCCCACCCCCAATCTCCCCGCGAAATGGTGGCCTGATTTGGATCGGGATGCGTTTGCGCCTTCATATTGTTGTTCGATGCCACATTTGACAGACTAGCGTATTTGTGCCGAAAGTAGTAGGTTCGGGATAAAGCGAGTAGCGAGGAAAGGGGATGGATTGACATGCTAGGGTGTTCACTGAAGCTCCATTCTGCATGGTCTTTGTGGATAATTTTAGTTTAAGGTCACTATTGGATAATTGTGCATTCTGCATTCTCGACTGAAGAATAGGATTGTGGTCAACTAACTGCGTTGCCAGCAACAACAATGGTAATTTGTTGTCTGACGCTAAGTGAAACTAGGTGCCATACTGCACATTGCTGCAGCTTCAGAGGTCAGCGCTATTAGGTAGGGAGGGCATGGTATATCTTATACTAACAATAATCGCAAAATCAGGTGATATATCGTGGCGCTACCTGTTCTGCCTGGGAACTTTGGGGAGATGTTGCAGCTTCCTTTTCTTTCTAAATATTTATTATGGCTCCTTAGATTTCACTTTTCATAGTCTGAAAAAGATGATTGTGTATAAGATGTCTTTAGCCTCAGACTTAGCGCATTGAGGTCAATTTTACTAAAGTGGCTTAATAAATGAGGGATTGGCTGGATGTAAGCCGCCTGAAAATCAAATTTGGGTGAGTCGATTCGCTGTGAACCGTCGGATGCAAGATGGGCATCCAGATCAGCTTCTTCACCTCCGAAACCTTCACTGTTCATCGTCTTCAACCTCTAACCGCTGATCTACCACCGGCCTAACTGCCTGCTGCCGCCGGCGCTCCCCCGCCAGCCTCGCCGCCCCGACCTCCCCCCAACTGCCGCTCACCACCGTGCTGCCGCTACCCCTGGCCATCCCTCCAACCCCGGCCATGAACCATTTTTTCTAGCGAACCTGCACCCCCACCCCAACACCCCTAAGATAGATAATGGGGTAGCCTGCCACCCTAAGATAGATAGTGGGGTCGCCTGCCACCCTAACATAGACCCAGAGTGCTTCTCTGGCGAGCCAGTGACTGCTTCTTCCTTCTCTCCGGCGGCTTCTTCCTTCCTTCCAAAATCGACTGACCCAAATTTGATTTTCAGGCGACTTACAAGTAACTACTGTGAATAAATAAACATTGAAAACTTGGACTTAAATGACCACAGTGAGTCAGTGACTTTAGGTTCCATTACGCGTGTTGATTTAGTGCATGTGCATCCATCCAGGTGCTGATGTGTAGAGGAGAGAAGCAGATGGTTGTATTTGAGAGGGATCGACAGCCAGCCCTGTTGTTATTTTGGTATAAGGGTGATGTTTTGTAAAACAGATAGGCCACAAATGCTGGGCCGATAAGAAACATGTCAAATTGTCAATGTACCGGCAGTTTTCTGTACGAAACCCTGGATTTTCTGTATTTACACAAAAACTAGCAACTGGTGGATGCTTGCTAAATTATACTCCCTCGATCCATATTAATTGTTGAAGTTGTACTAAATCAGCGACAATTAATATGGATCAAACGGGACAAGCTTCAGTTGCTTTTTGTTGAAATTGAACAATTTATGGATCTCAGGAATCAGCCAATTGTAGGTAGATACAAAGTCCAAACAAGTGAGCGGCCCTATGGCCAGGAGGGGCTCTGAAGGGTTATTGGAGAACAATGGACGTGATAGAAGTTGGATGTTCTCCACAAACTCAGAATGTCTCGTCAAACTACAGCCCTCCAGTTATTTATAGCAGGGGATGTCCTAGGGCTCCTTCATATTTTACTAATATGAACTGTACACAGGTCATGTTCTCGCAAATATCTGGTGGCACTATCACCTATCTGTACTTTCCATTTCTTGGCGTCTGGTTTCAGTGGTCAGATTGGGACCTTTTGTCGTATCATGAGCCTCCTGTCCCTTCCTAGTGTGGCTTGGAAGCCTCCCGGCCCTGGACCTCTGGGACCTCGGGAGGTTTCTATAGCGTGATATGGCACGCTAATAGCGTATTTTAAGGCCGACGTTGTTTTGCTACAGCGCGCTATTTTTTTCATTGGGAGGTTTCTATAGCGTGATATAGCACGCTAATAGCGTATTTTAAGGCCGACGCTGTTTTGCTACAGCGCGCTATTTTTTTCATTGGGCGTAGGTGACATTCAAGTAGCCTTGGGTTCCCGGGACCACCATTTCCTCTCACGACACTGTTCCTCGGCCTTAGGTAGGATCCTGGGAGTCCCCTCCCCTCCCTCCTTCCTCCATAAGTGTCCTTGACTCCTTTCGGCTCTCACAATGCTGTCCCTTAGTCTTGGATCAGCCCCGGTAGGGATTGACTTGAGAGCCGCACCAGCACAGGAATCGGGGGATCGTAATCCATTTCCCAACACCAGTAATGTAGGAATATTTGTAGAGGTATATGTTAAGGTCAGAACTGAATCCAAAACAATACATGTCGCTATGATAACGAGATAATATGGGAGTGCTTTCCCCCACTCCCCCAAAAAATGATTCTTCTACAAACAATATTTGCAATCAATTAATAACTCATTTATGAACCTTATGATTGATAATTATGAATGCTGTCACCAAAGAGAATACATTGAGATTTGAAAGAAAAGATGCATTTGCCATGAGCTTGTTCATTAGAACAGTGAATGTTGTGTTGGTTTATTGTTTCTAACAGACAATTACTGGAAACATTTTTATGGGTATACATTTCAAACAAACATCTCTTTCCTGTGCTGTACAAATAACCACTGATCAAACATATACAGTCTGGTATTTGAACAATCAGGTCTACCACAAAAACAATTTCTGGTTAAGAATGTTCTTAAACAGAGTTAATTTCCAATTTCGGGGATTAATCTGCCATTGTTAGGTTACCCGTAACACACTCTACTGCTAAGTCGGGGATCTCGATTCTCACACATAAATAGGCAAAAACCTGGAGAAATAATGTTCTAGAGGGAAGGAAAGTAAGACTTCACAATAGGAAGTGAAGGTTCAAGTTCTAACAGTAGAGGTTTAAATTGTGATAGCATTAATGCGTCTCTCCTAAGGATCTTTTTTATCTCTGTAGAGATTTCATATGCTATTCTGGTGCAACCTCTTTCTGAGCAGGGTATCTTTTTTTTGTTCACTCTGTAATATCCAACTGTGTCGTTTTGTACCCAGTTGATGGACTGGATGTAATCTCGTGGAGCAAAGTTGACGCTTGGGCATCAAGCGCTGCGGCTTGACCTCGTTTCAAAAGTGCATGGGATACAGGCGGCTGAAGAATATTTCTGGAGCCTTCCAGATAAGTCAAAGGAAACCTATTCATGTTTGCTTAACTGCTATGGTGAACACGGAATGGCATGCAAAGGTCTGGAACTCTATGAGAAGATGAAAGTCATGGACATTGTTCCAAATACACTGGTGTACAACAACTTGATGACTTTGTACCAAAAGGCGGGCCAGCCAGAGAAAATCCCCTCCACATTTGAAGAAATGCGAGAAAGCGGTATAAGTGCTAACAATTTTACATACTTCACTTTGATAGAAAGCTATATCACAATGAATGACCTGGAGGCTGCAGAGAAAGTCCTGGAAGAATTGGAGAAGGTGGCTCCAGTTCACTGGTCCTTGTACACTTTGATGGCAAACAGTTACATTAAACTAGAGCTGTTTGGAAAGTCCGAAGTGGCCCTAAAGAAAGCTGAGGAAGTCATGGACAAAGCTGAGTTGTTGTCCATTCTGGCAATTCAACCAAGGTTAAGAGGATCTGGGAGTCTTTGAAGTCCACATTCAAGAAATGCTTGAACAAAAACTATATTGTGATGCTTGAAGCTCTGAGTATGATTGATGACTTTGAGTCTTTGCAGCAAATCTTTCAGGAGCGGTAATCGAGAAATGAACATTATGACATGAGGATAGCAAATGTTATGATCAAAGCTTACCTTGATAAGGGTATGATAGACGAAGCTGAGGCTATCCGTCATGTCTCAGCCTCATTGCAACGGGAGGATGGTTTGCATATTTGCCGAGTTCTATTTGGACAAATCTGATGTTACCGCGGCATTGGAGATCTTGAGAGATGCAAAGAAGATGCTTACGGCACACAAATGAGTGCCATCGGAAAAGCTTACGAGCAGATTTCTGAAGCACTATGAATAGTCAAAGGATGTTGATGGTGTGGAGTCTTTCTGCGAGTGCCTGAAGAAGCTCGAATGCCTTGATGCGGAAGCTTGTGAGGGCATGGTGCAGACCTATATAGCTGCAGGTAGAACCAACCCATCCATTGCTTAGCGCATCGAAGATGACGGGATTCACGTAGGACCTGAGACGACGAAATTGCTGGAGAGTGTATCCGGCAATTCAAAATGAGTAGGAAAGAAACATTGTTAGAAGTCGAGGCCACTGTAGACTTTCTCTTGGTTATTATAGAGCAGAATTATGACTTGTCGAAGATGTTGTTATCTCGTGAAAAGCCCGGGAGGAAGTATCTGCTGTACAAGAAATTTATGGATCTTTATCATCCCTTGCTGTCACCGGATTTCTATATTACCTACATTTCTAGGGCTTTTGGTATTTTACATTTGATTTCTGCTAGCTCCCCCTGACTACTGTGTAACATATAGCTGTGCTGCTAGTACGATTCTCTAATGCTTAATGTTGCCAAACATTCATGAAGCAGCTAGTGATTTCTTTTTTAGGGAAACTGGCTCACTTCATTAATCAACCATTTGGGATACAATGACAATGTCAGGCGAATGATTAAGCAGCCAGTGAGTTCTTTTGGACGGCTTAAAAAATAAGCTGCCTATCCCATAACTAGTTTAGAAGCCTCAGTGAATAAGAGAGACGGCTTATTGAAAAAACTGGGAAGAAGACGGCTTATTATTTAAGCTGTCAAAAGAACTGGCCCTCTGTAGATGGAGAGCTATGAACCATTTTCAGCATGGGAGTTTGAATCTGTCAAAAACGACTTTGACGGAAAGTTTTTTACGGGAGCTATTGGAGATGCTCTGTTAATTAAGGGGGAGTTGTTTGATGACTACTTACTCCGTCCGGTGAAAAATGTACATATAGAATTTTAGGACAAAATATGAAGTGGAGTAAAATATGCATTGGAAAGATGCAAGCCATTATCTCTCTCCTCTTTAATTATCTAACCCCCAATAAGCTCAGTGCATGTAGAAATTAAGAAGACATGTTATTGGTCTTGATTACCGTGTGATGAGAGAAATACATTTGTTCTATACTTTAAAGTGCATTGGGAAGATAGAAGTACACTCTTTTGTGGACAAATTTTAAAGCCAAAAGTACACTCTTCACCGGACGGAGGGAGTACTTTTAAGAAACGACTTTGACTGTGATTAAAATTTTAAAAAATGTTCACCACGAATCTGGAAAATTTGAGCAGTGTACAAATTTGTAAGTGTAATTTAAAAAAACTATTGATAGCATTTAAAAAATGTTTGTGACATGTAAAAAATGTTCATGTGTTTCAATAAAATGTATACTTTATCTTTTTAAAATTATACAATGTAAAAAATTGTTCCTGCAATTACAAAAAATGTTTCATGCCATAAAAAGTGTACGTTACATTTCAAAAAATGTTCACTGCGAATCTGTAAAATTTGAACGTGGTGTAACATTTTGCAAGTGTAATTTAAGAAAATATTGATAGCATTTCAAAAAAAATATGACATGTAAAAAATGTTCATGTGTTTCAATAAAATGTATACTTTATTTTTTTAAATCATAAAATGTAAAAAAATGTTCCTGCAATTCCGAAAAAATCTATGTTACATTTTAAGAAATGTTGGAGCGTTTCAAAAATATGTTTATGACTTATTGAAAAAATGTGTATACAATGTAAAAAAAATCCGAATAGTTTAAAAAAAATCTATATCATTCAAAAAATGTTTCAACGTGTATTTGACAAATGTTTAACACATTCAAAAAATACTCAAAAAGAAATATCTGAAAAAAGATAAACCTGTATAATTTCTTTTCTTGATGTCTTTGATAAATGTATAATGTATATTGACGGTGATTGTAGGCAACTATAGTGTTGCGTAGCGTTGCACAAGAGGCTAGGGGCGTGTTTGGTTGCCCGCATGCAGCCCAACCAGGCCCGCGCGGAATGTGCGTGGCCTGTTTGGTTGGCTGGGCTGCATGCGATTCGTGGCCCGCACGAAACTTA
Source organism: Thinopyrum elongatum (assembly GCA_011799875.1). Classification (NCBI taxonomy): domain Eukaryota; kingdom Viridiplantae; phylum Streptophyta; class Magnoliopsida; order Poales; family Poaceae; genus Thinopyrum; species Thinopyrum elongatum. The sequence continues at coordinate 108,533,009 of CM022302.1, forward strand.
AAGCAGGCCTGAGTCTTGCCCGGTGGAAACTGCCGAATCGGCAGTTTCTCGCGAGCCTGGCCCGGCGCGGCCACGCGTGCGAGGAGGCTGCATGCCTCGGGCAGCGCGGGAGACGGAGGGGACGTCTCATAACTACCCCCCTCTCCTGTCACCGCCCCGCCCGCACTGTTCCCACCGCTCCTCTCTGCCTCACCGCCCCTCCCTCTCCTCTCCTCCGATGGCTCCGCCTCGCCCACCGCCGCGCCGTCCTCTGACCCCCGTCGACGAGCGCAACGCCAGGATCCGAGAGCGCTGGGTGGTCGGGCTCCAGAACTCGGGCAAGGACCTGGTGTCGGCGCTGCGAGCACCGTCCCCCATCTGCTGCCGGCCACCACGAGGGCCGGCCAATGCGGTGCCGGCCGTTCCTGCTCCGCCGCCGTTTCCGGACCTCGTGGTCGTGGGCTCGGCGCCGGCGCCGTCCACGGAGCTGCCGCTTCTTGGGACCCCATTGGGCAGGGGGGGTTTCTTGACCCCCGTCCAAGGGTTTTCTCCTGTCGGCGCGCCGTCCTCCTCGACCTCCAGCGTGGCCATGAGCATGGGGCCGATGCCGCCGGCCGTCACCAGGGCCAGCTCCTTCTCTGCTCCGCCACCTCTCTCCTTCCCGCCGGGGTTTTCACCCCGGCCTCGGTTCGCTGCGACTGCGCAAGCTCCGGTGAGTCAAAGAATCCCCAATGCTTGCTCGTAGATGTAGATTAGGGGTTTCTTTCTTAGGCATGTGCTAGTACTTAGTGGATTCGATAGGATTAGATAGGATTCGAGTAGATCCGATTCGATGCGATCCCAATCGAATTGAATCCGACCGATCTGTTCTTGTTTGCTACACTGTGTGTTCTAGGATAATGTTCTTCTGCTAGTGCTTTCCAAGGATCTGTGTTCATGCTAGGATGTGTGTTCATGCTAGAATCCCCAATGCTAGTGTGTTTTGCTAGGATCTGTGTTCATGCTAGGGTCTGTGTTCATGCAAATGGCATGTTCATGTTCAAGCTAGGATCATGTTCATGTTGCTGTTCATGTTGCTACATACATGTTCGAGCTAGGGTTTGTGTTGCATGCTCTAGATTGTTATACGTGCATGTAGTAGGACCATTTTAGGATGCTGCTGTGACACCCCCTGTAATTAACCACAGTGATCACCTTAGTTAATGTCATGTCAGCAAGATTAACAGTGCCTAATCATCATCTGCATCATATTGCATTTCAAATCCTAATTCAAACTTCAAATTAAATCAAAGTGGAAAATAAAAGTTATTCAAAACAGAGACTAAAATGCTCATTAAATAACAAATATTCCAGAGGCAATTATGAAATTGTAACCAACATTATTGAAACTGGATAAGTGACTCAAACATCCTCAAACAGTGGCTAAAAACAATATTTAATAACGTTTTTACTAATCCAAAATTAATATGAAATAGTAATTGCCTCAAACTAGTTTTTGGTGCCAGGATATATTACACTGTGATTTGTGGGCTAGGTCTCATATTTTACAAAAACCATTTAGTGCCAAACAATTTACAAAGCAGAAAAGAAAAGAAAACAGAAAAAGGGAAAATAGCAAAAGGCCTAAACCTACTGTGCACTTAGGCCTGCCTTCTACAGCACCGGCCCAGCCCACCCCGCGCTTCCCCCACCTCCCGCACTGCTCACCGATGCCGCTATCGAGCACCTGGAGCGCGCAGCCAGGCCCCCCCTCCGTGCGCTCGACAGCGCGTCGCCGCGCGCGATGAGGATAAGAGCAACTCCCCGCACCCCCTGGCGAACCCTAGCCGCCCCGTTCGCCCCTCTCCCTCGTTCTCCCACTTCACCCGAGCGCTGCCATGGGCGGCTGCGGCTGAGCTGCGCGGCCACCGTGCCCTGTTCGCATCCCCGACGTGCCCACCGTGCTCGCCGTCGTCGCCTTCTTCGACCGCGCCAACGAACCGAAGCCAGGAGCCACCGCAGCGCCTCCCCGAGCCCTTCTTCCTCCCCGGATTGCCGCCGCACGCCGTCGTCGATTCCGGCCACCCCACGCCTTCCCCGAGCCCGCTTACGCACATCTGCAGGTCCTGGTGAGCCTCCGCCCCTCCCCCTTCTTCCTCGCCGTTAGATTCGAACCGTAGTCGCCGACCTGTACGTGCCCGAGCCCATCACCGCGGGAGCTCATCGCCGACGAGCTCCTGACGACCAAATGGTCCCGCGCCAGTGCCCGTTTAGCTCGCCCGCGCGCGTAGGGCCTCGCTAACCTTTTGCCTCGCCCGTTTGCGCACTGCTGCTGCTGATCCACTTCCACCCGAAGTTCGCCGTCCGCTGCGGTTCTCGCCGCCGGCGATTCCGACCACCTCGGCCCGTGAGACCACCACAGAACGACGCGGCTCAGAATGCCCGATCGAACAAGCCAAACCCCGCCCGAAACGATGCACCACAGTCGAATCCTGAGCTCGCCGGAGTTCGACGCCGCGCTCGGGCTCGCCGGCGCACTTCGGTGGCTGGTGCCGACGTGGCTGCCACCTGGCACCGCAGGCCCCGCCTCCCTGCCGCTAACAAAGGGACCCACTGGGCCCCATTGACCCCAGTCAACGCTGACTGGGCAGGCCCTGAGTCTGTGACATACGGGCCCCACTACTTTAAACATTTTTAAAATAAATAAAATCTATTAATTAATTAATTAGTTAATTAAATCACTGATTAGCCACTGACCAGTAGGGCCCACCGTCTAATTTAGTTAATTAGTTAAATCTAACTCTGTTTAATTAGCTGAGTCACTGACATGTGGGTCCCACTGGACCCACAGGTCAGGTTTGACTCTGGTCGGCTGGGTTTGACCTGCTGACATCATGGTGATGTCATGCTGACATCATCATTTACTACTCTGGATAATTTGAATTTAAATAAATAATTAAATTCTGAAAATGATTAAAACTTTAGAAAATCATATAAAATAAACTGTAACTCAGATGAAAATACTTTCTACATGAAAGTTGCTCAAAATTTCGAGACGCATCCGAATACGTGGTCCGTTCATCTGTCAGATGCCCCTAGCTATCTGAACATGGAACTTTTAGACTGATTTCGATAAATGAATAGTGCTCAACTTTAATAAAATAAATCCAAATAAATTCCCAATTTAACTAAATCATTTAGTTAGGCAGTAGAACACCTCTGCATATCATTTAGGCATGTCATACATATTGTTTGCATTTTGCTGTGAATTTATTGTTTCTCTCCCCCTCCTTCTCTCTCGATAGATGCCGAGACCGACGCCGTTGCAGCTGAGTACGACTACGCTCCAGACGAGCAGCCCGTTGATGACCCCTCTTTCTTGCCAGAGCAACCAGGCAAGCCCCCCCCCCCCCCCTCCTGAGCATCCAGATATCGCCCATTCCATTTCTCCTGCTTGCATTAGATTTTGCTACTATTAATGTTTGCTCCTATTATGATGCATAGTCTGCTTTTGTAACCTGTTTATTGTTACCTTACCTGCCTATGTTAAACTGCTTAGTATAGGTTGGTAGTGAACCATCAGTGACCCCCACCACCTTACCCTTGTTGCCCCTGCTTGATCATCGACGACTCGATCAATGTGATCGTCGACCAGAGACCGACACATCACTTCACCCCCTTAGTTGTACGACTCTGAATAGTTACTATCGAGTGCCGAGGGTGATACCTCGTAACGCACTCCTGATGAATACTCTACAGTGTAGCCGTTCAGTCGTGGTCATCGAGTGTGATTCCTCCTTCTCCACTTCCGATACGACTCTGTCGTGCAACCCCTCAGTGTGAACCTCGAGGGTGATGCCTCATACGTTTACCCTGATGATTTCATCGAGTGGAATCCACCGAGGGTGATTCCTCGGGGTTTCCCCCTTGATGTTATGACCACACCGTTACTTTGACCTTTGTTACAAGCGGGTCAACCCTGATGGGTACCCGCAGGGGATCTATGATGTCGGGTGTGCCGGAAGGGCACTCGAGTGTGATATTGTGGCGGAGCTTCAGAAACTCTGATTGTCTCCGCGTGTTAATAAAGGAGCCTATTGGATTTGGGTATTTGATCTGAGTGGGTCGACGTGCCCTATACGCACTACCACCACGCGGCATTATGGTTTATGGGGCCCTCTACGTCGTACATTTCTCCCGAAAGCTCTTCAGACGTCACGTTTCACCGTGCGGGCTGATCGCCGGTAATGGGCTGAATACTTCACTGACGAGTTCAGTGTCGCGCTTGCACCCCGGCCAGCCACGCAACGCGCAGGGTGCCCAGGGCGATGGCCCAAGACCTTTGGGTGCATAGGTTAGTCCGGCGTGCTGACCTCTCTGCTGAGCCTAGGTAGGGCGCTGCTTTGTGTTGATCTCCCGAGGCCGGGCATTACCCAGCAAGTGTGTCCGGCCAGAGGTGATCGAGCATCTTGGGTAACAGTAGTGCACCCCTGCAGGGAAGAATAATCTATCGATAGCCGGTCCTACGGTAAAGGACGCTCAGTTTGTGTATCCCGATCTACTACTTGAACTGGATACTTGTTACTTAATTGAAGCTTCGGGATCGCTTTCTCGCAGGGAGTCGAGGAAGGATCTCTAGGCTTACTTCCACATGTTTGCTTAATAAAATGCTATTCTACTCTCTTTTATTGCTGCAAGATGGTGGCTTCGTGAAGATGTTTGAAAATGCTAGTCTTCGATAGGACTAGGCCTTCTCTCTATTCTGGCATTTCTGCAGCCCAGTCCACATATACAGCCTTTCCCCTTTGATAATGTTGCATATGTAGTGTAGATCCTTGCTTGCTGAGTACTTACAGTTGCTTTGCTTCCTCTTTTTCCCTATATTCCCCCTACTTGATGATACAACAGACGATGGAGCCTAGGAGCCAGATGCCACTGCAGGAGCTTACTACCAGATGGGTCCAGACGGTACTTACTACTGGATCGAGCCAGCCGACCAGGAGTAGGATCGGAGGCTCCCAGGCAGGAGGCCTTCGCCTTTCGATCTAGAGTCGTTGTTTGTGCTAGCCTTCTTAAGGCAAACCTTGTCTAACTATGTCTGTTCTCAGATATTATTTGTATGACTGACTTATGTATTCGGATCCTCGTGATCCCTGGTCTGTAATATTGTGGATCTCCATATATTTGTGTTAGAGTTGTGTTGTGATATCTTCCCGTGAGTCCCTGTGCTTGATCATGCATGTTTGCGTGTATGATTAGTGCACGATTGAGTCAGGGGCGTCACAAGTTGGTATCAGAGCCGACTGCCTGTAGGAAGCTCCCTTCCAATTCCTTGGCCAAAGTTGAGTCTAGAAACCGAAAAAATTATTTTACTAACTTGGCTGTGTGGCTTACGGGCCCACGTCGCCAACTGGGTGGTATTAGGATCTTTTATTCCTCGTCTATACTCTGGGACTCTGATCTCTCTTCTTTTCAGGTTAAATACATTTACTAACGCCGACACTTAGGATCTCGTAAATCTCGTCTACCCGGAGAGCTGGATATCTGTGCTTGATTCCTTTCCATTGATCTGATTATTCTGATAATCATTTTCCTTTCCATTGTTTTGTTTAACCTTTCTTCCCGAATTGTACTATACCTCTCATTGTCGTTTGACAATCCTGAATTTCCTCTGTTTCAGATGGATCGTTTGTTTCCACTACGTCCTACGACACAGCTTGTGCTTCGCACTTGGGCTCGTGAAGCCCCTGGTTTTCCAGCTGTTCTGATCGCCCTCCTGACCAGACTAGGCTACCGCTGGTACCCCGAGTACATGGTCTACGAGGATTACCGCGAGTTCAACCAGAAGCAGTACCATGCTGATGTTCGTATCTATGATCAGCAAGATGACTCAGACACTGAGCTGCACCTTTTCCACGGTATCGGCGTGTCGATTGAGATGGCAGTCCATGATGCCGCCTGTAACACCCCAGTGTAACTACCACTGTGATCAGCTGCTAATATTGCCAAGTCATATCATTTGCAGTGCCTAAACATAGTGGTTATCCAAATCCAATCAACTCCAATCTGAAAATTTACTCAAATTCAAAAGTGCAAAATAAGTTTCCTCAAACACCTTTGAAAAAATGTTCACTAATTAGTAAATATTCCAAGAGCACACATAAAAATATCACCAGTAATACTTGGATTAATTAAGTGACTTAAACGATTTGAAACAACACCAAAACAGCAATATTAAATCCAATTAAAATCATTTCAATTTCAAATGGAACCCAATTTGGCTCAAGCCAATTTTTGGTCAAGGCTAATATTGCATTACAATATTTGGGACAATTCTCATACTTTACAAAAATGCAAAAGTGCCCTAACTAAATCAAAACAGAAAAGAAAAGTGAAACAGAAAATAAGAAAAAGAAAAAGGCTTAAACTGGACTGGACCAAGTGCACAGTGCACTGGCCCAGCCAAGCAGGCCCACCTCACCTCTCTCCCTCGCGCTGTCGTCCTCCCGCTGGCCGAGCCCGCGCGCGCCGGCGCGGCGCCGACACGTCGCCGCCACCGACGAAACAGGGACGAGGGGAGGATAAGGTCGAGCTCCTCCATCCCCCCTGGCTCCCTCGGTCACTCCCCCGTCCTCTCCCTCGCTCGCGCCGTTCCTTTTCCCCTCGGATCTCCCTCGACCGAACGCCGCCATCGTCGCCGCTCGCCGTTGCCGTGGCCACTGCCGCTTCCACGTCGCCTACTCAAGTCCCACAGCTCCGCCGTCGACTGCAGCGTCGAGTGGTGTTACTTGGAGGAGCTGGGACCCCCTGCATCAAGCGCATCGTCCTCGTCTTCTTCCTCTCGGACGCCGGCGATCTTCTCCAACTCCGGCGACGTCTGCTGCTACTAAGCTGTCGAAGGCCTTCCGTGGCCGCTAGGTGAGCAGCAGCTCCTCTCCATTCACCTCTACCCGCTCGAAATGGCCCGTGGGCGCGGATCCACTTTAGCCGAACCTGCCGCCGTGGAGCTCGTCGCCGACGAGGCTCTGGTGACCAAAAGGTCACGGGCGCGCGTCTGTTAGGTCGGCCGCATCGCGTAGAGCGCGCCTAGCTGCTTCGTTCGATCGTCTGCGCGCTGCACCGTCGATTCCACCGAGCTCCCGAACACGCCGCCGCCTTTGCCCATCGCCGGCGATGTTTCCGGCCGAGCCCGGCCCTGCCACCACCACCAGACGACGCGGCGTTGAGTCCCCATTCGAACGCAACCAAAATCACGCGAAACGGCGCATCACAGCGCTTTTCCGGCCAACTCCGGCGATCTTCCGCCGCGAAAACGGACGCCGGCGTTGAGCCGCCGGCCGCCGCCGACGTGGCTCGATGGGGTCCACCCCTGGGCCGCTGCCAGTGGGTCCCAGGGGGCCCAGTGGACCCGTTGACCGTGGTCAACGTGCTGACTGGGCGCAGCCCTGTCGCTGACATGTGGGCCCGCCTCGTTTAATTGTCTAATTAATCATTTTGCTAATTAAGTTTGATTAATTAATTAATTAGTGACACTAACAGATGGGGCCCACTCCTAATTAACCCTGCTAATTAAACTAATCCACTGTTAGTCTAAACAGAGGCTGACATGTGGGTCCCACTGGACCCACATGTCGGGTTTGACCAGGTCAGCGTCAGTGTTGACCTGCTGATGTCAGCAACACGTCATGCTGATGTCATAATTCAATTCTGTTAATAAAAATAATTCCAGAAAATCATTTAAACTTCAAAAATTAATAACTTTTAAACCGTAGCTCAGATCGAAAAAGTTAAAACATGAAAGTTGCTCAGAACGACGAGACAAGTTTGATCGTGTCGTCTGTTTCCTTGTCGGAACCTCCTACGTAGGAGAACTTGTAACTCCGAGCCCGATTTCAGTAGATGAATAGTGCACACACACCGGTTAATAAATCCTAGATTAATTCTAAAATAACTAAAATGACTTAGAGGCATATTTAGGCAACCCTACACTGCATCATAGCATCGCACGCACTGTGTTGCATCTGATTGCATTATATTTACTTGTTTCCTCCCCCTCTTCTCTTTTGGTAGACCCCGGCGTTGCCGTAGCTCCTGAGGCAGACGCCGCTCCGGAGTACGACTACGTCCCCGACGACCCTGCCCTTGCCGTCGAGCAGACAGGCAAGCACCCCCATTTTGAGCATTCCGATATCACCTAATCTCTTTCCTCTTATGCTTGCATTAGATGTTACTGCTGCTGTTACCATCCTATATCTGTTGCATAGCCTGTTTAATTGTAGCCTACTGTTGATACCTGCCTGTTATCCTAAACTGTTTAGATAGGATGGGTAGAGCCTGATCAGAGACCCACTTGTCCCGACTGCCCCGCTGGACTCTCAGAAGACCCGAGCAACGGGATCGAAGATCAGACCCGGGCACCGCACATCACTTCCCCCTATGTTGCTCGACACTACTGGGTTACTATCGAGTGCCGAGGGTGATACCTCGACAGCACTTCAGATGTTAACCTTGTAGGTTAGTTAATCGGTCATGGTAAGCGAGGGTGATTCCTCCTACACCACCCCCGATACCGACGCCGTCATGCAACACCTCAAGTGTGGACCTCGAGGGTGATTCCTCCTTCGTTCACCTTGATGATAACATCGAGCGGGAATTCCATCGAGGGTGATTCCTCAGGGTTCCCCCTTGGTGTCAGACACACGGAGACTTTGGATACTATGACTGATCATTGAACTTTCATACTAAAGACGGGTCGGCCCTGAGGGGTACCCGCGCGAGCATGAATGCGAAGTGATGTGGAGTCGGGTTGACCTGAGAGGTGCCCGCGAGATAACTACGAGGCGTGGCCGGGCATTCTTAGCCCTTGCCGCAAGTCCTCGAGACGGGGCGACGGGGTCACATCGATCGTGAGTCTCTGCTCGTTACCGCGCGCTCCTAATCCACTAACGGTTTGGATATTTGATCCGAGGGGCCTCTGGCCTGATAGCACTAACCATCACGTGGGCATAGTATGGGCGTTCTGCGTCGTATACTTCAGCCGAAGCTTAATAGACGTCAGCAACTGAGCGGCACACGCTGGGTTGGACTGGGAACGCAACCGCGCTTGTATTAAGGGGTTGCTAGGTCTGCTCACCGGCGGTGTACGCAACATGCAGGAGCGTCCGGGGCGATGGCCCAAGACCCCTGGGGGCATAGGTTAGTCCGGCGTGCTGACCTCTCTGTTAAGTATTTGGTCGGGTTGCGGCGTGTTGCTTAGCCGAGGCCGGGCATGACCCAGAAAAGTGTGTCCGGCCGGAGTTAAGCGAGCGTGGTGGGTAAGTTGGTGCACCCCTGCAGGGAAGAAACTTCTATCGATAGCCTGTCCTACGGTAACGGACACTCGGAGTTGTATCCCGATCGGTACAACTAGAACATGACATGAGATGAGAACTGGATAGTATGGCTCTGGGATTGCTTTCTCGCGGGGAGTCGAGGAAGAATCTCTGGCCGAGGTTGATGACAATACTGCTATAATTTACATTATGTTATTCTGCTCTCTTCTAATGCTGCGAGACCGTTGAAGATGCTAGTCTTCGATAGGACTAGGCTTTCTCCCTCTATTCTGGCATTTCTGCAGCCCAGTCCACATATACAGCCCCCTTTGAAAATGTTGCATATGTAGTGTAGATCCTTGCTTGCTGAGTACTTCGGATGAGTACTCACGTTTGCTATTTTTTTCCTTTTCCCCTCTTTATCCATTTGTCGCATCCAGACGACGGAGTCCCGGAGCCAGATGTCCCCGTCGACGACCACTACTACTACCAGCCCGGAGAGTACTACTACTACGAGGAGCCGTCTGACGACCAGGAGTAGGATCGGAGGGTCCAGGGCAGGAGGCCCACGCCTTTTCGATCGTAGTTTTATTTTGCCCCGCCTCTGTGAAGGCTTATCTCTCTGTTCTGTAATATATCTGTACCCAGATATCTGACGCTTCCGCTGACACTTGTATGCCATTGAGCTATGTATTTGAGCCCTCGAGGCCCTGACTTGTAATATTAAGCTTGTATGAATTTATTTATGTTTTAGAGTTGTGTTGTGATATCTTCAAGTGAGTCTTAGGCTTGATCGTGTGCATTTGCGTGTATGATTAGTGCACGATTAAGCCGGGGTCCTCACAGGTTGGTATCAGAGCCGACTGCCTCTAGAAATCCCCCTATCCAACTCTTTGGTTGAAGTTGAGTCTAGTGGTCGAAAATTGTTTTACTAACTTGGCTGTGTGGCTTACGGGCCCACGTCGCCAACTGGGTGGTATTAGGATCTTTTATTCCTCGACCTTTACTCTGGGACTCTGATCTCTCTTCTATTCGGGTTTAATAAAATTTACTAACACCGACACTTAGGATCCCGATAATTCTATCCACCCGGAGAGCTGGATTCAGTGCGATTTCCATGTCTTTGATCTGATTAGTCTGATAATCATTTCCTTTCCATTGTTTTGTTTAATCTTTCCATTCGGGATCTATTATATTTCTCGTCGTCGAATGACAATTTTGAATCTTCTTATTTCAGATGGACCGTCTGTTTCCACCTCGCCCTGCGACACAGCTTGTGCTTCGCACCTGTGCTCGAGACGTCCCTGGGTTTCCAGCTGTTCTGATCGCCCTCTTGATCAGGCTGGGATACCGCTGGTGCCCCGAGTACATGGTCTACGAGGTTTATCGTGAGTTCAACCAGGAGCAGTACTATGCTGATGTTCGCATCTATGATCAGCAGGATGACTCAGACACTGAGCTACACCGTTTTCACGGTATCGGCGTGACGATTGAGATGGCAGTCCATGATGCCGCCTACTCTGCTGTCGCACGTCTTCGAGGACAGTTCAGTGCTGACTTGGATGCCTCAGAGTATCGTTACATTCCGTATGCCCCTGCTGGAGATGCTTCTGGATTCTACACAGAGTTCTGTGCCCCTTATGAGCCTCGTCGCTACGATCAGCGAGTTCTGATTCACTGTACTCAGGCTCTGGATCGCACGGTTCGCGCTCTTGCTGTCGAGTTGTTCGCCACTCGAGCACGACTCTACGAGGCTATGATGCAGTTGTTACCAACTGTTCATGCAGGGATACACCCGGAGCACATTCTTTACCAGAGCAGGACCAAGATGCCATCAGGGATCGATTGGCCTGCTGTGGGAGGTCACACGCCTGCACGTGGACCTCTTCTTACAGTTCGAGACTGGATTCTGCATCAGAGTGCACACGGAGAGTAGGATCCAGCAAGTTGATCGATCATCGGTGTTCTCTAAACTCGACTTGAGGTTGGGTTATCACCAGATCCGTGTCCGCGAAGAGGATATTCCAAAGACTGCATTCGTTACTCGATATGGCTCCTATGAATACACCGTCATGTCATTTGGTCTCACGAATGCTCCAGCTACGTTCTCCCGTCTGATGAATTACATATTCATGGACTACCTCGACTAGTTCATCGTGGTATATCTAGACGATATCCTAGTATATTCGAAGAATAAGGAAGAACATGCCGAACATCTTCGCCTTGTTCTGAAAAGGCTTCGAGAGCACAAGTTATATGCCAAGTACTCCAAATGTGAATTCTGGCTTTCCGAAGTGACCTACCTTGGACATGTGATTTCCAAGGATGGTATTGCCGTTAACCCGGAGCGTGTTCAGTCTATCCTTGACTGGACTCCTCCGAAGAATGCCAAGCAAGTCCGAAGCTTCCTCGGTCTAGCCAGTTATTGTCGCCGATTCGTCGAGAACTTCTCCAAGATCGCCAAGCCCTTGACTAATCTGCTCCACAAAGGCGTTAAGTTTGAGTGGACAGACAAATGCCAGGAAAGTTTCCAGACCCTCAAGGACAAGCTTACTTCCGCTCCAGTGCTTGCTCCTCCTGATTCTCGAAAGGACTTTGTCATATACTGCGACGCCTCACGTCAGGGATTAGGTTGTGTCCTAATGCAAGAACGAAGAGTGATTGCGTATGCTTCACGTCAATTGCGTCCACATGAAGAAAATTATCCAGTGCATGATCTTGAACTTGCTGCAGTGATCTATGCATTAAAGTTATGGCGACATTACCTTCTTGGTAATCGGTGTGAGATTTATACCGATCACCAAAGTCTGAAGTACTTGTTCACTCAACCGGATCTTAATCTCCGTCAGCAACGATGGTTAGAAACAATTACGGACTATGACTGCGGTATTTCATATACCCCGGGCAAGGCTAACGTGATGGCTGATGCCCTGAGCCGCAAGTCATATTGCAACAACCTCATGGTTAGGCGAGCTCAACCTCGTCTCTATGCAGAATTGAATCAGCTGAATCTGCGAATTGTTCCCCAAGGTTCTCTTAATAACCTTGTGGTACAACCAGACCTTCAAAAGGCTGTTAAGGAAGCGCAAGCCAAAGATGCTGAGATTGACCTAATGAAGAAAGAGCTTCACCTAGATAAGTACCGGGATTTCTCAGTTGCTGAAGATGGAACATTATATTTTCGAGACCGCATCGTAGTACCTCGCTTCGAGCTTATGACTGACAAGGTCATGAAGGAGGCTCATGATACACCGCTATCTATCCATCCGGGTAGCACTAAGATGTATCGCGATCTCCGACAGAGGTACTGGTGGTCCAGAATGAAGCAGGACATTGCTCGATACGTTGCCGAATGTGACGTATGTCGTCGCGTGAAGGCAGAACATCAGAAACCTGCTGGAATTCTTCAACCACTCCCTATTCCTCTATGGAAGTGGGATAAAGTGCAGATGGATTTCATTACTGGTCTTCCCAAGTCTCAGAAAGGTCACGACGCTATTCTTGTCGTCGTCGATCAACTTTCCAAGGTTGCTCATTTTCTGCCTGTCAAGGAGACTATCACTGCTAGCCAGCTAGCAGAGCTGTATATCTCCAGAATCGTTTCACTCCATGGTATTCCAAAGGAGATAAGTTCGGACCGTGGTGGTCTTTTCACGTCCAAGTTCTGGGAAAGTTTCCAAGAAGCTATGGGAACTTACATTACTTGGAGTTCAGCTTATCATCCCCAATCCCAAGGCCAAGTTGAGCGCGTTAATCAAGTGCTTGAAGACATGCTTCGAGCCTGTGTTATATCCTTCGGTAAGAAATGGGAGGAATCTCTCCCGTATGCCGAGTTCTCTTATAACAACAGCTATCAAGCCAGCTTGAAAATGGCCCCCTTCGAAGTTCTCTATGGACGTAAATGTCAAACCCCTCTGAATTGGTCAGAAACTGGGGAACGACCTCTTGTTGGACCGGACATTATTCAACACGCTGAAGAACAAGTCAAAATTGTCCGAGAGAATCTCAAAGCAGCTCAGGACCGTCAGAAGAGCAATTATGATCGCAAGCGATGGGGTCTGACTTATCAACCAGGTGATCATGCTTATCTTCGTGTCACTCCTATGAAGGGCACCCGTCGTTTCGGAATCAAGGGCAAGCTAGCTCCTCGCTATATCGGTCCTTTCCGCATCGTCGCTAGACGTGGACAGGTGGCTTATAAATTGGAGTTGCCGCCGCAATTCTCTCATATCCACGATGTCTTCCATCTGTCGCAACTTCGAAAATGCTTCAAGGAATCTCCGCACCGCGCAGTGGATCACGAGATGCTTTAGTTACAAGATGACTTATCTTATAAGGAGCATCCGATCCGCATCCTTGATGAAGCTGAACGTCGAACTCGTCAGAAGACGACCAAGTTCCTGAAAGTGCAATTGTCGAATCACACTGAAGATGAAGCCACTTGGGAACGCGAGGATCATCTTCGGGAAGAATACCCCGACCTCTTTCCTTCTACCTCCTAAATTCTCGGGACGAGAATTTCTTTTAGAGGAGGAGAACTTGTAACACCCCAGTGTAACTACCACTGTGATTAGCTGCTAATATTGCCAAGTCATATCATTTGCAGTGCCTAAACATAGTGGTTATCCAAATCCAATCAACTCCAATCTGAAAATTTACTCAAATTCAAAAGTGCAAAATAAGTTTGCTCAAACACCTTTGGAAAAATGTTCACTAATTAGTAAATATTCCAAGAGCACACATAAAAATATCACCAGTAATACTTGGATTAATTAAGTGACTTAAACGAATTGAAATAGCACCAAAACAGCAACATTAAATCCAATTAAAATCATTTCAATTTCAAATGGAACCCAATTTGACTCAAACCAATTTTTGGTCAAGGTTAATATTGCATTACAATATTTGGGACAATTCTCATACTTTACAAAAATGCAAAAGTGCCCTAACTAAATCAAAACAGAAAAGAAAAGTGAAACAGAAAATAAGAAAAAGAAAAAGGCTTAAACTGGACTGGGCCAAGTGCACAGTGCACTGGCCCAGCCCAGCAGGCCCACCTCACCTCTCTCCCTCGCGCTATCGTCCTCCTGCTGGCCGAGCCCGCGCGCGCCGGCGCGGCGCCGACACATCGCCGCCACCGACGAAACAGGGACGAGGGGAGGATAAGGTCGAGCTCCTCCATCCCCCTGGCTCCCTCGGTCACTCCCCCGTCCTCTCCCTTGCTCGTGCCGTTCCTTTTCCCCTCAGATCTCCCTCGACCGAACGCCGCCATCGTCGCCGCTCGCCGTTGCCACGGCCACCGCCGCTTCCACGTCGCCTACTCAAGTCCCACAGCTCCGCCGTCGACAGTAGCGTCGAGTGGTGTTACTTGGAGGAGCTAGGACCCCCTGCATCAAGCGCATCGTCCTCGTCTTCTTCCTCTCGGACGCCGGCGATCTTCTCCAACTCCGGCGACGTCTGCTGCTACTAAGCTGTCGAAGGCCTTCCGTCGCCGCTAGGTGAGCAGCAGCTCCTCTTCATTCACCTCTACCCGCTCCAAATGGCCCGTGGGCGCGGATCCACTTTAGCCAAACCTGCCGCCGTGGAGCTCGTCGCCGACGAGGCTCTGGTGACCAAAAGGTCACGGGCGCGCGTCTGTTAGGTCGGCCGCATCGCGTAGAGCGCGCCTAGCTGCTTCGTTCGATCGTCTGCGCGCTGCACCGTCGATTCCACCGAGCTCCCGAACACGCCGCTGCCTTTGCCCGTTGCCGGCGATGTTTCTGGCCGAGCCCGGCCCTGCCACCACCACCAGACGACGCGGCGTTGAGTCCCCGTTCGAACGCAACCAAAATCACGCGAAACGGCGCATCACAGCGCGTTACCGGCCAACTCCGGCGATCTTCCGCCGCGAAAACGGACGCCGGCGTTGAGCCGCCGGCCGCCGCCGACGTGGCTCGATGGGGTCCACCCCTGGGCCGCTGCCAGTGGGTCCCAGGGGGCCTAGTTGACCCATTGACCGTGGTCAACGTGCTGACTGGTCGCAACCCTGTCGCTGACATGTGGGCCCGCCTTGTTTAATTGTCTAATTAATCATTTTGCTAATTAAGTTTGATTAATTAAATAATTAGTGACACTGACAAATGGGGCCCACTCCCTAATTAACCCTGCTAATTAAACTAATCCACTGTTAGTCTAAACAGAGGCTGACATGTGGGTCCCACTGGACCCACATGTCGGGTTTGACTTGGTCAGCGTCACTGTTGACCTGCTGATGTCAGCAACATGTCATGCTGACATCATAATTCAATTCTGTTAATAAAAATAATTCCAAAAAATCATTTAAACTTCAAAAATTAATAACTTTTAAACCATAGCTCAGATCGAAAAAGTTAAAGCATGAAAGTTGCTCAGAACGACGAGACGAGTCTGATCGTGCCGTCTGTTTCCTTGTCGGAACCTCCTACGTAGGAGAACTCGTAACTCCGAGCCCGATTTCAGTAGATGAATAGTGCATACACACCGGTTAATAAATCCCAGATTAATTCTAAAATAACTAAAATGACTTAGAGGCATATTTAGGTAACCCTACACTGCATCATAGCATCGCACGCACTGTGTTGCATCTGATTGCATTATATTTACTTGTTTCCTCCCCCTCTTCTATTTCGGTAGACCCCGACGTTGCCGTAGCTCTGAGGCAGACGCCACTCCGGAGTACGACTACGTCCCCGACAACCCTACCCTTGCCGTCGAGCAGACAGGCAAGCACCCCCACTTTGCGCATTCCAATATCACATAATCTCTTTCCTCTTATGCTTGCATTAGATGTTACTGCTGTTGTTACCATCCTATATCTGTTGCATAGCCTGTTTAATTGTAGCCTACTGTTGATACCTGCCTGTTATCCTAAACTGTTTAGATTGGATAGGTAGAGCCTGATCAGAGACCCACTTGTCCCGACTGCCCCGCTGGACTCTCAGAAGACACGAGCAACGGGATCGAAGATCAGACCCGGGCACCGCACGTCACTTCCCCCTATGTTGCTCGACACTACTGGGTTACTATCGAGTGCCGAGGGTGATACCTCGACAGCACTTCAGATGTTAACCTTGTAGGTTAGTTAATCGGTCGTGGTAAGCGAGGGTGATTCCTCCTACACCACCCCCGATACCGACGCCGTCATGCAACACCTCAAGTGTGGACCTCGAGGGTGATTCCTCCTTCGTTCACCTTGATGATAACATCGAGCGGGAATTCCATCGAGGGTGATTCCTTAGGGTTCCCCCTTGGTGTCAGACACACGGAGACTTTGGATACTATGACTGATCACTGAACTTTGATACTAAAGACGGTTTGGCCCTGAGGGGTACCCGCGCGAGCATGAATGCGAAGTGATGTGGAGTCGGGTTGACCTGAGAGGTGCCCGCGAGATAACTACGAGGCGTGGCCGGGCATTCTTAGCCCTTGCCGCAAGTCCTCGAGACGGGGCGACGGGGTCACATCGATCGTGAGTCTCTGCTCGTTACCGCGCACTCCTAATCCACTAACGGTTTGGATATTTGATCCGAGGGGCCTCTGGCCTGATAGCACTAACCATCACGTGGGCATAGTATGGACGTTCTGCGTCGTATACTTCAGCCGAAGCTTAATAGACGTCAGCAACTGAGCGGCACACGCTGGGTTGGACTGGGAACGCAACCGCGCTTGTATTAAGGGGTTGCTAGGTCTGCTCACCGGCGGTGTATGCAACGTGCAGGAGCGTCCGGGGCGATGGCCCAAGACCCCTGGGGGCATAGGTTAGTCCGGCGTGCTGACCTCTCTGTTAAGTATTTGGTCGGGTTGCGGCGTGTTGCTTAGCCGAGGCCGGGCATGACCCAGAAAAGTGTGTCCGGCCGGAGTTAAGCGAGCGTGGTGGGTAAGTTGGTGCACCCCTGCAGGGAAGAAACTTCTATCGATAGCTTGTCCTACGGTAGCGGACACTCGGAGTTGTATCCCGATCGGTACAACTAGAACATGACATGAGATGAGAACTGGATAGTACGGCTCTGGGATTGCTTTCTCGCGGGGAGTCGAGGAAGAATCTCTTGCCGAGGTTGATGACAGTACTGCTATAATTTACATTATGTTATTCTGCTCTCTTCTAATGCTGCGAGACCGTTGAAGATGCTGAAGATGCTAGTCTTCGATAGGACTAGGCTTTCCCCCTCTATTCTGGCATTTCTGCAGCCCAGTCCACATATACAGCCCCCTTTGAAAATGTTGCATATGTAGTGTAGATCCTTGCTTGCTGAGTACTTCGGATGAGTACTCACGTTTGCTATTTTTTTCCTTTTCCCCCCTTTATCCATTTGTCGCATCCAGACGACGGAGTCCCGGAGCCAGATGTCCCCGTCGACGACCACTACTACTACCAGCCCGGAGAGTACTACTACTACGAGGAGCCGTCTGACGACCAGGAGTAGGATCGGAGGGTCCAAGGTAGGAGGCCCACGCCTTTTCGATCGTAGTTTTATTTTGCCCCGCCTCTGTGAAGGCTTATCTCTCTGTTCTGTAATATATCTGTACCCAGATATCTGACGCTTCCGCTGACACATGTATGCCATCGAGCTATATATTCGAGCCCTCGAGGCCCTGGCTTGTAATATTAAGCTTGTATGAATTTATTTATGTTTTAGAGTTGTGTTGTGATATCTTCAAGTGAGTCCTTAGGCTTGATCGTGTGCATTTGCGTGTATGATTAGTGCACGATTAAGCCGGGGTCCTCACACCGCCTACTCTGCTCTCGCACGTCTCCGAGGAGAGTTCAGCAGTATCTTGGATCCCTCCGAGTTCCGATACATTCTGTATGCCCCTACTGGAGATGCTACTGGATACTACACAGCTATCTGTGCCCCGTACGAGCCTCGTTGCTACGACCCGCACGTTCTGATTCAGTGCACTCAGGCTCTGGATCGCACTGTTCGGGCTCTTGCCGTCGAGTTGGTTGCCACTCGAGCATGTCTCTACGATGCTATGACACAGTTGCTACCCGTTGTTCATGCAGGGATACATCCGGAGCACATCCTTTATCCGCGCAGGACTCAGATGTATGCTGGTATTGTTTGGCCTGTTGTTGGAGGTCACACACCTGCACGTGGACCTCTTCTTTCAGCTCGAGACCGGGTTCTGCATCAGAGTGCACATGGAGCGCATGATCCTACCGCGACGAACATTCGTCGTCCGCACGTGCAGTTACCCCGTTTTAGTGGTTTTCTCCGACGTTGATGTAGCCTTTGCTATGTCTCGTTGTGTACTTCCTTACTGCATACCTGCGCGCCGCCTAGCATGTCTAGTTTTTAAATTTGCGTCGTTATGCTGTCTGCATGTACCCGACTCCGTGTATGGATCTGTATGTCTTAATTGACTACTGTTAAGTATCTGTTACACTACTTAATTGTTGTCGAGTTACATCATGCTTGTCGCTAAACACTCGCAATTTCTTTTACTAAACTGCCCCCTATTGATACTTAGCAGGATGGTTAGACCAGGTGGTCGTGGTCCTGGTTGTGCCCCCGAACGCCCACCACCGCCAGACTATATGGCAGCTATGATGCAACAATTCGAGCTCAACCGTCAGTTCATGACCGGAATCATGGCTCAATTTCCGCATCAGAACAACCAGAACCAGAACCCTGCTTCAATAACTTTGACAGAGTTTATGCAACTCAACCCCACTCAGTTCCACAACTCTGACAAGCCACTGGATGCTGATGACTGGCTCCGCGACATCACTCACGAGATGGAGTCTGCTAATGTCGCCCCTGCCAACTTCATCACCTTCGCGGCCTTTTTCTTAAAGGGCCCCGCTGCTCAATCGTGGGACACACACAAGCGTACACTACCTACTGGAACAGCCGTTACTTGGCTTGAGTTCCAGGCTGCCTTTCGTGCCCATTATATTCCTCAGGGAATTATGGACAGGATGAAAACCCAGTTCCGCAACCTCACTCAGGGCAACCAGACTGTCGAAGCCTACCAGTGGGAATTCCTTGACCTGTCCCGCTATGCTGAAGAAGACATCGCCACGGATGCCCGTAGACAAGAGAAGTTCCGTAATGGACTCCACCCAGACCTCGAGCTTGCACTTGCTGCTCAAGACTTCAACGACTTTTCTACCCTTGTGAACAAGGCTATTCTGGTTGAGACCGCTCAGATGAAGCATAAGGACTCGCAGAAGCGCTATCGTGATGCTGGCTCATCTTCGGGCTCAGCACTGAAGCATCGAGTCTGGATTCCCAACAACGTGTTCCGTCCAAATGCCCCTGCGCCAAAGAACAACTATGCTGCACCACGTCTGCCTCCTGCACCACCGAGGCAGCCAAGAGCTCAAGCTGCTCTACCCAATGTTCCTCTTCGTCCTGAAGATGGTCTGTGCTTCAAGTGCCACAAACCAGGTCACCTTGCTAAGGACTGCCGCCAGACTCAGAATTAGTTAGCTTTCCCTCGTACTGGCCATGGCAATGGTCGTGGCAACAATCAGGCCCGTAACTATAATACTGGGTCTGCTGCTCATGGTCATGGACACGCTTACAACATTGATATTGAAGAAGTCCAGGATCAACCTGCTACTGTGATGGGTACCCTTCTCGTTAACTCAGTACCTGCTTCTGTATTATTTGATTCAGGAGCATCGCATTCATTCATGGCAGAAGCATGTGCATTATCGCATGACATTGCATTTCGAAAGATGAACCTGCCAGTAGTTATCCGCACCCCTGGAGGCCAGTGTCAAACCACTATGATGGCACACAATGTCCCCGTTGAAATTAAAGGATTGGAGTTCCTTGTTTCGCCCATTATCCTGAAGTCTTCCACCATAGACCTCATCCTCGGAATTGATTGGTTGAAAGCTCACATTGCTTCGATCAATTGTGCCACTAAAGTTGTCCAACTTCTTCACCCCTCCGACGAGATAGTGAACTACACCGCCCGAATTACTCGGGATGCTGAAGCTCAGATATATGCTCTGAATGCTTTGAACGCCTCACCTCTGGAAGGAATCGAGAACGTTCCTGTCGTTCAAGATTTTCGGGATGTCTTTCCGGAAGAACTTCCAGGAATACCCCCGGTTAGAGCTGTCGAGTTCGTCATCGACTTGAAGCCTGGCACTACCCCTATTGCGAAGCGTCCTTATAAGATGCCTCCGCACCACCTTCTTGAGCTTAAGGAAGAAATCGACAAGTCACTTAAGAAAGGTTTCATCTGCCCCAGTTCCTCTGCTTGGGGAGCACCTTCACTCTTCGTTAGGAAGAAGGATGGAACTAACCGATTGGTTCAGGATTATTGGCCGATTAACCAAGCCACAATGCAAAATAAATACCCACTGCCCCAGATCAATGATCTTTATGATCAGCTTGCTGGATCCTCTGTGTTTTCTAAAATCGACTTGAGGTTGGGTTATCATCAGATCCGTGTTCGCAAAGAGGATATTCCGAAGACTGCCTTTGTCACTCGTTATGGCTCTTATGAGTACACCGTCATGTCATTTGGCTTAACAAATGCTCCAGCAACCTTCTCCCGGTTGATGAACTATATCTTCATGGATTACCTCGACAAATTCGTCATGGTTTATTTGGATGATATCCTTATATATTCCAAGAATGAAGAGGAACACGCTGAACATCTTCGGCTTGTATTGGAAAGGCTTCGGGAACACCAGCTTTACGCCAAGTACTCTAAGTGTGAATTCTGATTATCTGAAGTGACCTACCTTGGTCATGTGATTTCCAAGAATGGCATTGCTGTTAACCCCAAGCGAGTACAGGCTATTCTTGACTGGACTCCCCCGAAGAATGTCAAGCAAGTCAGGAGTTTTCTCGGACTCGCTAGTTATTGTCGTCGATTCGTTGAGAACTTTTCCAAGATTGCAAAGCTACTGACTGACCTGCTCCACAAAGGTGTTAAATTTGAGTGGACAGAAAAATGTCAAGAAAGCTTTCAAACACTTAAAGATAAGTTAACATCTGCCCCACTGCTAGCACCCCCGGATTCCCAAAAGGATTTCGTGATATACTGTGATGCATCTCGTCAAGGATTAGGCTTTGTCCTAATGCAAGAGCGCAAAGTGATTGCTTATGCCTCTCGACAATTGCGTCCTCATGAAGAATATTACCCAGGGCATGATCTCGAACATTCTGCGGTTATTTATGCTCTGAAGCTATGGAGACATTACCTTCTCGGTAACTATTGCGATATATACACGGATCATCAAAGTTTGAACTATCTATATACTCAACCAGATCTGAACCTTCGTCAACAAAGATGGCTCGAGACAATTGCCGATTATGATATGAATATCTCATACACCCCTGGCAAGGCTAATGTAATGGCCGATGCTTTAAGTCGCAAGGCTTATTGTAGCAACCATATGGTTCAGGAAGCACAACCTGTTCTTTATGAAGAGCTTCGCAAATTGAACCTCCACATTGTTCCACAGGGTTATCTCAATACCCTGGTTGTTGAACCAGATTTAGAACACAGCATTAAGACTATGCAAAGGTATGACTCTGAAGTTGAAAGGATTAAGCGATACCTCAAAAAAGGAAAGCCGTCGGAATTCCATCTTGATAATGATGGGATCCTATTCTTCCAACGCCGTCTCTTCGTACCCAAATTCAAGGATGAGAGAGAACACGTTATGAAAGAAGCTCATGACACTCCTCTGTCAATTCATCCTGGTAGCACAAAGATGTACCGTGGCATTTGTCAGAGATACTGGTGGCCTAATATGAAGCGAGACATTGCTCGTTATGTTTCTGAGTGTGACGTTTGCCGCCGCATTAAGGCAGAACATCAAAGGCCTGCTGGAACTCTGCAACCCCTTGAAATTCCTGAATGGAAATGGGACAAGGTCCAAATGGATTTCATTACTGGTTTTCCCAGATCTCAGAAGGGTCATGATGCTATCTTTGTCGTCATTGACCGATTCTCCAAGGTTGCTCACTTTCTGCCAGTCAAGGAGACAATCACTGCTAGTCAGTTAGCAGACTTGTATGTTTCCCGAATGGTATCACTCCACGGTGTACCGTTGGAGATCAATTCTGATCGTGGTAGTCTCTTTACCTCAAGATTCTGGAAAAGTTTCCAAGAAGCTATGGGAACTCATCTGTCCTTCAGCACTGCCTTTCACCCTCAGTCACAGGGTCAAGTCGAACGAGTTAATCAAGTGCTCGAAGATATGCTTCGGGCTTGTGTCATCTCCTTCGGTAAGAAATGGGAAGAATCTCTCCCGTATGCCGAATTCTCTTACAACAATAGCTACCAAGCTAGTTTGAAGATGGCATCGTTTGAAGTTCTTTACGGACGTAAGTGTCGAACCCCTCTGAATTGGTCAGAAACTGGGGAACGCTCACTCGTCGGACCGGACATTAGCCAACAAGCTGAAGAAAAAGTCTGCATCGTCCGTGAACATCTGAAAACTGCTCAGTCTCGTCAGAAGAGCAACTATGACCGAAAGCACCAGGAAATGGTCTATCAACCTGGCGAGCAAGCTTACCTCCGCGTCACTCCATTGAAAGGCACTCATCGGTTCGGAATCAAAGGCAAGTTAGCTCCTAGCTACATTGGCCCGTTCCGTATTCTTGCCCATCGAGGAGAAGTGGCATATCAATTGCAATTGCCGCCAAATCTTTCTCAAGTGCATGATGTTTTTCATGTATCCCAACTCCGTCGTTGCTTCAAGGATCCTATTCGAGCTGTGGATCATGAAATACTTGAATTGCGGGAAGATCTGTCTTATCCAGAATATCCCATCCGTATTCTTGATCAAACTGAGCGTCAAACCCGTCAGAAGTCGATCAAATTTCTCAAGGTCCAGTGGTCGAATCATTCTGAAGATGAAGCCACCTGGGAACGCGAGGATCGTCCTCGCGAAAAATACCCCGCTTTCTTCCAGTCTTCCTCTCAATTCTCGGGACGAGAATTCTTGTTAGATGAGGAGAATTGTGACACCCCCTGTAATTAACCACAGTGATCACCTTAGTTAATGTCATGTCAGCAAGATTAACAGTGCCTAATCATCATCTGCATCATATTGCATTTCAAATCCTAATTCAAACTTCAAATTAAATCAAAGTGGAAAATAAAAGTTATTCAAAACAGAAACTAAAATGCTCATTAAATAACAAATATTCCAGAGGCAATTATGAAATTGTAACCAACATTATTGAAACTGGATAAGTGACTCAAACATCCTCAAACAATGGCTAAAAACAATATTTAATAACCTTTTTACTAATCCAAAATTAATATGAAATAGTAATTGCCCCAAACTAGTTTTTGGTGCCAGGATATATTACACTGTGATTTGTGGGCTAGGTCTCATATTTTACAAAAACCATTTAGTGCCCAAACAATTTACAAAGCAGACAAGAAAAGAAAACAGAAAAACGGAAAATAGCAAAAGGCCTAAACCTACTGTGCACTTAGGCCTGCCTTCTACAGCACCGGCCCAGCCCACCCCGCGCTTCCCCCACCTCCCGCACTACTCACCACTGCTCACTGACGCCGCTGCCGAGCACCTGGAGCGTGCCCAGCCAGCCCCCCCCCCTCCGTGCGCTCGACAGCACATCATCGCGCGCGATGAGGATAAGAGCAACTCCCCGCACCCCCTGGCGAACCCTAGTCGCCCCGTTCGCCCCTCTCCCTCGTTCCCCCACTTCACCCGAGCGCCGCCATGGGCGGCTGCGGCTGAGCTGCGCGGCCACCGCGCCCTGATCGCCTCCCCGACGTGCCCACCGTGCTCGTCGTCATCGCCTTCTTCGACCGCGCCAACGAACCGAAGCCAGGAGCCACCGCAGCGCCTCCCCGAGCCCTTCTTCCTCCCCGGATCGCCTCCGCACGCCGTCGCCGATTCCGGCCACCCCACGCCTTCCTCGAGACCGCTTAGGCACATCTGCAGGTCCTGGTGAGCCTCCGCCCCTCCCCCTTCTTCCTCGCCGTTGGATTCGAACCATAGTCGCTGACCCCTACGTGCCCGAGCCCATCGCCGCGGGAGCTCATCGCCGACGAGCTCCTGACGACCAAATGGTCCCACGCCAGTGCCCGTTTAGCTCGCCCGCGCGCGTAGGGCCTCGCTAACCTTTTGCCTCGCCCGTTTGTGCACTGCTGCTGCTGATCCACTTCCACCCGAAGTTCGCCGTCCGCTGCGGTGCTCGCCGCCGGCGATTCCGACCACCTCGGCCCGTGAGACCACTGCAGAATGACGCAGCTCAGAACGCCCGATCGAACAAGCCAAACCCCGCCCGAAACGATGCACCACAGCAGAATCCCGAGCTCGCCGGAGTTCGACGCCTCGCTCGGGCTCGCCGGCGCACTCCGGTGGCCGGTGCCGACGTGGCTGCCACCTGGCACCGCGGGCCCCGCCTCCCTGCCGCTGACAAAGGGACCCACTGGGCCCAGTTGACCCCAGTCAACACTGACTGGGCAGGCCCTAAGTCTATGACATACGGGCCCCACTACTTTAAACGTTTTTAAAATAAATGAAATATATTAATTAATTAATTAATTAATTAAATCACTGATTAGCCACTGACCAGTAGGGCCCACCATCTAATTTAGTTAATTAGTTAAATCTAACTCTGTTTAATTAGGTGAGTCACTGACGTGTGGGTCCCACTGGACCCACAGGTCAGGTTTGACTCTGATCGGCTGGGTTTGACCTGTTGACATCATGGTGATGTCATGCTGATGTCATCATTTACTATTCTGGATAATTCGAATTTAAATAAATAATTAAATTTTGAAAATGATTAAAACTTTAGAAAATCATATAAAATAAACCGTAACTCAGATGAAAATACTTTCTACATGAAAGTTGCTCAGAATTTCGAGACGCATCCGAATACGTGGTCCGTTCATCTGTCAGATGCCCCTAGCTATCTGAACATGAAACTTTTAGAGTGATTTCGATAAATGAATAGTGCTCAACTTTAATAAAATAAATCCAAATAAATTCCTAATTTAACTAAATCATTTAGTTAGGCAGTAGAACACCTCTGCATATCATTTAGGCATGTCATACATATTGTTTGCATTTTTGTCATGAATTTATTGTTTCTCTCCCCCTCCTTCTCTCTCGATAGACGACGAGACCGGCGCCGTTGCAGCTGAGTACGACTACGCTCCAGACGAGCAGCCCGTTGATGACCCCTCTTTCTTGCCAGAGCAACCAGGCAAGCCCCCCCTTGAGCATCCAGATATCGCCCATTCCATTTCTCCTGCTTGCATTAGATTTTGCTACTATTAATGTTTGCTCCTATTCTGATGCATAGCCTACTTTTGTAACCTGTTTATTGTTACCTTACCTGCCTATGTTAAACTGCTTAGTATAGGTTGGTAGCGAATCATCAGTGACCCCCACCACCTTACCCTTGTTGCCCCTGCTTGATCATCGACGACTCGATCAATGTGATCGTCGACCAGAGACCGACACATCATTTCACCCCCTTAGTTGTACGACTCTGCATAGTTACTATCGAGTGCCGAGGGTGATACCTCGTAACGCACTCCTGATGAATACTCTGCAGTGTAGCTGTTCGGTCGTGGTCATCGAGGGTGATTCCTCCTTCTCCACTTCCGATACGACTCTGTCGTGCAACCCCTCAGTGTGAACCTCGAGGGTGATGCCTCATACGTTCACCCTGATGATTTCATCGAGTGGAATCCACCGAGGGTGAGTCCTCGGGGTTTCCCCCTTGATGTTATGACCACACCATTACTTTGACCTTTGTTACAGGCGTGTCAACCCTGATGGGTACCCGCAGGGGATCTATGATGTCGGGTGTGCCCGAAGGGCACTCGAGTGTGATATTGTGGCGGAGCTTCAGAAACTCTGATTGTCTCCGCGTGTTAATAAAGGAGCCTATTGGATTTGGGTATTTGATCTGAGTGGGTCGACGTGCCCTATACGCACTACCACCACGCGGGATTATGGTTTATGGGGCCCTCTACGTCGTACGTTTCTCCCGAAAGCTCTTCAGACGTCTCGTTTCACCGTGCGGGCTGATCGCCGGGAATTGGCTGGATACTTCACAGACGAGTTCAGTGTCGCGCCTGCACCCCGGCCAGCCACGCAACGCGCAGGGTGCCCAGGGCGATGGCCCAAGACCTCTGGGTGCATAGGTTAGTCCGGCGTGCTGACCTCTCTGCTGAGCCTAGGTAGGGCGCTGCTTCGTGTTGATCTCCCGAGGCCGGGCATTACCCAGCAAGTGTGTCCGGTCAGAGGTGATCGAGCGTGTTGGGTAACAGTAGTGCACACCTGCAGGGAAGAATAATCTATCGATAGCCGGTCCTACGGTAAAGGACGCTCAGTTTGTGTATCCCGATCTACTACTTGAACTGGATACTAGTTACTTAATTGAAGCTTCAGGATCGCTTTCTCGCAGGGAGTCGAGGAAGGATCTCTAGGCTTACTTCCACATGTTTGTTTAATAAAATGCTATTCTACTCTCTTCTATTGCTGCAGGATGGTGTCTTCGTGAAGATGTTTGAAGATGCTAGTCTTCGATAGGACTAGGCCTTCTCTCTATTCTGGCATTTCTGCAGCCCAGTCCATATATACAGCCTTTCCCCTTTGATAATGTTGCATATGTAGTGTAGATCCTTGTTTGCTGAGTACTTACAGTTGCTTTGCTTCCTCTTTTTCCCTATATTCCCCCTACTTGATGATACAACAGACGATGGAGCCCAGGAGCCAGATGCCACTGCAGGAGCTTACTACTAGATGGGTCCAGACGGTACTTACTACTGGATCGAGCCAGCCGACCAGGAGTAGGATCGGAGGCTCCCAGGCAGGAAGCCTTCGCCTTTCGATCTAGAGTCGTTGTTTGTGCTAGCCTTCTTAAGGCAAACCTTGTCTAACTATGTCTGTACTCAGATATTATTTGTATGACTGACTTATGTATTCGGATCCTCGTGATCCCTGGTCTGTAATATTGTGGATCTCCGTATATTTGTGTTAGAGTTGTGTTGCGATATCTTCCCATGAGTCCCTGTGCTTGATCGTGCATGTTTGCGTGTATGATTAGTGCACGATTGAGTCGGGGGCGTCACAGCTGCCAAATGTGCATGGGTGCACATGGGTGCTATTTGTAGATGTTTCCATGCTTAGGATAGTGCACTGATGAGTGGCAGTTGCAGAAGACCAGATGTCACTGATCAGTGGCATTTGCTCATGGGCAACTACCACTGATCAGTGCCATTTGCTCTTGGGCAAGTCCCGTGATCAGTGGCACTTGCCCAAGAGCAAATGGCACTGATCGGTGGCATTTGCCCAAGAGCAAGTGCCATTGATAAGTGGCATTTGGCAAAGAGTTTGTGCACTAATAAATGGTATTTGCTCTTGGGCAAATGTCTCTGATCAGTGCCATTTGCTGTAGTGCTAGTGCAACTGATCAGTGGCATTTGCAGAAGAGCTAATGCCACTGATCAGTGGTTGTTCATTTTGCAAGCACCTCTAATACTTGTCATCTTACCTGACAAGATATTGAAGAGTGACTGGGATGTGGCGGGTGGAGGAGCTCAGGTGGTGGCCGGAGCTGAGGGCGCCGAGGATCTCATCCCCACGAACAGGTGGCTCAAGAGGGTGGACCTGCCTGGCAGGGTCGCCTTCATGAGCCTGCCTCATTCAAGGGGACGATCTCCGAGGACCGGCCACGAGGAGAGGGCCCGGGAGCCGCTGCGCTTCTACCAGCAGATCAAGGACGACGAAGACCTCGCCATGCTCATCATCTCTCGCAAGTTCGTGGAGGTAATGAACGAGTGGCTGGTCATCAAGCGGCTCCCGCGCGTGGTCAGGCTGTCGGCGAACAAGTGGTGCGCGTTCTGGGTGCAAGTCCAGAACTTCGAGGGGCACATGGTGCTTGGCCGGGGATGGAACTACTTCTGTCGCCGCCACCGGATCGTCCCCGGTGACCTAGTCGTTGTGCGCATCTCAGGACTCGGCCTGAAGGTCCAAATCTACAACCACGACTCCTCGGTCATGTGCAGGTTTCGTTGCAGCAGACACAGCTGCGTTGGTGACATTGAGCATGCAATGTAGTTAACTAAGGTGTTAGTGTTGAACTTGTTACGGTCTGTGGCTAGAACTTATGGTACTTGTGCTGTGAACTTGTTAATATTTTGGCCAGGAGCAGCACCCTGGCGTGGAGCAGGGAAGGAGGATGCCCCTGCTGTTAATCTAAGTAGTTTGTTGTCATTTCCGTTGCTTGTTTTGTTTGATCTCATTTGGTTGCTTGTTTTGTTTGCTGTCAGTGCTTGCCTCTTTGACCTGCTGTCAGTTGTGCTTGCTGTTGTGCTGATCATGTGGTGGTAAGGCCACCACATTTGAATGGGGTGAGCAGAACATAAACGTTGTTTGCAACCAAACAGCTGAAGTTTGCATCTGCTTACACCCTATGCACAAAAACGGTAACTAAACAGCAGGGGGGGGGTAAGTGCCCCTTCATGCGATACAGGCAACCAAACAGCTTGCATCTGCTGCATATGAAGAACCAGACTGACTGGAGATGGACATGCAATGCAGCTACTATAGCAAACTGCAACCAAACACGCCCTAGCCGGAGCTACGTCTTGCAATGAGGGGGACATAGCCTCCGTGCTATTTTTCGCCGAGTCGAGGCGGTATATGTATATGTACCAGAGTCGCATTTGGACGTCGCGTACAATGTTTGAAATACTTGTCGGAGAGAAGTGCTTGTCTCCTCTTGCCACGTGCTTGCATGCATGCAATGCAGCCCCTGTATCTAGTGTCATATCTATAGAAGTTTTGTTTGATCCATGTGGTCACTTGTGCACGGGAGAATCGCTCGATGTGGCCTGCAAGCACCCTGGCTGTTTGAGCTGGGTACGTACGTTAACTGGCCGGTGAGGTGGTCGTCGTCTGAATCATGAGAGATGAGACGCATCATCGAGAGTGCTTGTTTACAGAGCCCATCGGTGAAAATTGAAAACCCGGTAGGAGTAGTTCGTCTGTCGATCCATCGTGCATCCTTCTGCTTCCGCTGCCGGCCGCTGCTGCTAGCTGGTCAGGTGGTGCATGCGTCCACTTGTTCACTCCTAAGCTAGCTCCCTGATGGGAATCTGTCCGTAGTTAGAAGCACTGACAGAAGTGAACACCATGTATGCCACACGACACTCGACAAGGAAGCAACGCATGAACGACCCATGCAAATTAAGGCTGCATGCCAAGCGAGTCATGCATGAAACGAAATGAATAGATTAACAGTTACTAGTACCGCAGCAATTGGCATGCAGCTCCTCCATCGTGTGCCCACCTCAATTCTTCCATCGGGGCAAGACAAGGCTTCCTTTCTTCTTTATCGGGCTCGCTGCTAGCTCCCCTCTGATTCATGCATTCATGTGAGGGTCTTGGATCTAGCTCACATAGCCATGGCGAAGTGGGGAATTTGAGCTAGGAATTTGAATTGCAGACGTATTCCTCCCAACCACCCACACGTCTGTATCAGTACAAGTTTGGCCAAAGCCGCCCAGTCCATTGCCAAAAGAAAAGAGAAAGCAGCCAACGGCTATAAATAGTATTACACCCGAGTTAAAGGGCCAGTTTGGACTAGCAAGCCACTGGGGAATCTTCTTGGGCCTGGTAGACTTGGGCCTCAGCTTTGGTCCTGTAGCCGTCTTGCCGTTGTCGACACCAGCTTCAGCTGATGCTGTTCCTTCATCTTCAGTCGTAGTAGAGGGTGACAGTGGGCTGCTGACAATTCATGGCGGTGGCCATGGCACTTGTGGGATCCTTCCCTTCCTTGGTGGATTTGATTGCGTGCCGGCAAATTGCGGGCCCGAATCATGCACCTTTTCCTTGTGTTGCATGTCACCGCTTAATCTATTTAGATACGCTGACTGTGTGTCAGGAACCTGACTTGGGCAACGTCAGTAACTTTTGTCCCACCTCGGATATGGGAGGAGGCTAGGACCTCCTTATAAGGGAGAGTGCCACACTCCCTTCAAGCCGGTCTTTTGGGATGTTGTGGGCTCTCCACTTGTAGTGAAGTATCCGATGCGCATCGGAAACGTCCAAACATATGCCGATGGACCGGGAGCTGAGCCTGGGTTGCTAACACTGTGGCTGACAGTCTCGTGTTAATCTATCTATGCAGCATATGCTCACTAACTTATATGCATGCTACATGTCTTTACGTACCTAGTGGTTCGTTAGAATTAACATATGTTTGGACCCATAATAATGCCATTGTTTGGCAAAGTTGGCGAGAGCACCGGGGTTGGGATTGAGGGGGCAGTAGTATCATCACATGATCCTCCGTCTAGAAAGACGCGCAATACATGAGATACAGTATACACGGCGTCAGATTGCCATTGCTCAAATTAGAGAAGAAGTTGAAAGTTGAATCATGAACTTTGAAAACCCAGAAACTCTAGTTCCACAACTGGTGCGTGTCAAGTTTTAGTTGCGCGGCCGCGGCTGGTTCGCTTGTAATTTCAAACTGAGTTTACCACTCAGGAACACAGAGTCGACAATGTATTAATAGTTCTGACGACGGAGTTTTAAACAAGTTTCAGCGAAGGCACACTAGCTGTTCATAGGCGTAGCAGTGCCGTGAATGCTAGCTGCTTCTGCATCGTAGTTTCAGTCACCGGCAATAAAAAAAATTGAAGAAAAAAAAAAGCATGAGCGCGTTTCGAGAATAACCAAAAGAGGTGGATCAGTGGATGGATCGAATGCTTTTCGTGATCGAACTAAAAGCAAAACTACACCAAAGTATTAGCAAGTTCCACGCTACTGATCTGTGGGCCTGGACTGGAGTAGCCGGTCCGTATATTCTCGGTAGCAACTTTGCAGGATGGCCCACCCTCCTCTGTGTACTCATTCTTGACTGACCTGGCTGGCCTCATGACCTACTCCAAACAAACGAATTGCACTTTTGTTTCAATAACGAAAAACTCTAGTTCCTGTTGCAGCAGCTCATGCATCAGCAAACAAAAGTTCAGCAGTTCATTCATCTGCTATCGAATTCACTTATTTGAGGGCAAGGCGGTTGGCAATTTGGCAGACCGTAGTGCGTTTTACGATTTTACCAGTAGGAAGGAGCGCATGCTCATTGCATTTCCATGGCATACAGGCAAGGCAAGGCAGGATATGAAAGCTCTGAATGCCGTGCTGGTGCATCCTGTTTCTGTACCTGGGTTCTGCTCTTTTTCGCGTTCAAGGGTGCCCACGTGCTCGACGGCCGCGACGAGTTCATGCCACCGCCGCGCGCCGGTGGCGGGTCGCCTTGCCCTTGCCGTCGAGTACTGATCATCAATGCCTTGGAGGCAGGAAAGCCGTTTGCAACTGCATCTCTGTATTAGGAAAAAGTAACTTTGACAGCGAGAGAGATAGAGATAAAGACCACTGCATATCCTTCCATTGTCTATGACATGCATGTGCTCCACCGTCACCACCTCCCCGTGGCCGATTTTGGTGTTTTCACCCTTTTGTGAAAGTTTAGCGAGATCTAACCCTGATTTAATTCTTTTTCAAGATCTGACCATTTTTCTACCGCCAAGATGGATGGCGGTAGGATATAACAGCCTACTGCTGGGGCCCTTGGCGATAGGGATGCACACCCTACCACAAATAATTTCTAAGTATCAAATACAGTGTGTGTGCTCACTTACTGCTGGGCACCTCGGCGGTAGGGGTACACAGGCTACCGCTAGCCTGTTTGGCGGTAGGGTGGCAGTGCGCTGACGTGGATACGTTGCCTACCTCCAGGGCCCTTGGCGGTAGGCTGGTATACGCTACCGCCATCGACCTTAGCGGTTGAAAAAGGGTCAGATCCTGAATTTTTTTCAAACCAGGGTCAAATCTCGCTAAACTTTTGTGAAACGGTAAAAACGCCGTTTTGGCGCCACCAACAAATTGAAAACAAACTGCCTTTTACCATGCATTAAGCATCCCGCCTTTGTACTCTTTTCCTTGAGAGAGCATATCCTGTTGACCTGAACATTGTTTTCTGAATTTTTTGTCGAATAGGTGTTCAGTGTTGGTTCTTCTGAATTTTCTTTGTCTTCTTTCTGCCCCGTGACACCGCGGCATATGTGTGCAGCTCCGGAAATGAGGCCGGCAGGAATTCACCGCGTGGAATTCAGCGTTTTCTGTTTCCGATTCCATCCCATCCATTCCAAACAAGCAAGCATATCTCTATCTATCTACGTAGCTCTGCTTCTTGTTGCATCACGGCCAGGCCGGCTTTAATAATTTGCCCAAAGCGCCGTGACGACGGACAGTAGAGGCTCAGCTCAGCTTTAGGAAAAGCAGCGTACAATGATCGATGAGTAGTACGTATCGGAGAGATACTTTTGCCCATCGAGCCAAGTACGAGCGTGAGAGAAAGAGGGCGAGAGAGACGGACGAACCGAAATTTCCACTGACCCTCATCTGTCTTTTGGCGCGAAATGCTTTGGATGGATGAGAATGAGATGGATAGATGATTGGACGGTAAATCGATGGTTAAACCATGAATTAATGAAAACATGTTTATCACGGCACGTGTATATACGGAGTCGTCCGCAATGTCCTCTTGTTGTCGGGTGTCGCTCTCTTTGTTCGTATCGTAAGGTAAGGTTTGCCTGCTGGAGCAGTATGTTTCTTGTTCGATCCATATGTGCATTTGCGGTCGCGCGAGGAATCTCTGAAATATATTCAGTGACCCTGAAACATGCAGTGCCACAGTGTGCAGTGCACCACCTCGCTCGCCTGTTTGTTTGGAGGACCGCATGCAGTGCGTGTGTGGTCAGTGGTCACCGTCTGGATCAGGAAACAGTGGGCAGACAAACGAACTGCTGCTCATTCTCATTTGAATTTTGTTCTACCCATTTGTATCTAGGAGTAACAACCATGTCAGTGCTAGCTGGTGGGTCATCTACTGATACTACTTGTGTGTTTACTGCAAAGACCACAATGCATGCATGCATGCCACGCAACAGTTCACACGTCCTCGGCCATTGCCGGAGCCGGTCGCCCATCCAAGAGGAAGAAGGTACTACTCCGGCAGCAGCAGCTTAAGGCTAAGGCTGCATCAACCTCGATTGCAGGCAGCATAAATGTTGCCGCAGCATCAACTCCCGTGCAAAAGCGCCTTCAATTTTTTTCTTTCTTTGATTTGATTTGATCCGCCTGTGCTTCGTCCAACGACGAACCCTCATCCGTTTGTCTCTTGCGCGGAGAATCTATAGTGAGCCACGAAATGAAGTGGTAGCAACTGTTCTGGTACGGAAATTGGCATGCATGCAGCTCCTCCATCGTGCTCCTTCAATTCGCACCGTCCATTGGGAGAAGCGAAGGCTTACACACACCTTGGCCCTTTATTATTTCTTCTTTCCTGGCCTCGCTCCTTCCTCGGCCCCCCATTCATGCATTCATGGTGAGGATCATGGCATGGCAGGATGGTACTTGTGCAGGAGCGTGATCCTCGGTGGATTTGGTTGCGGGGCACATGATGGGTGCCGGAGGATCGCGAGCTCGAATCATGCGTCTTTCTTCGCCTCCGTCTCAGCTGATCGAATCGATCTCAGTGACGATGACAGTCTCTCCGGTTAATCTACACACACTCACTTCCTTCTATGCAGGCGTGTCTTTCTGTAGCTACTGGTTAGTTAGGATTAGCATATGTTTTGACCCATAAATAATGATGGCGCTCTTTGGCAAATTTGGTGAGACCACCGGGGTTGGGATTGAGGGGGTAGTATCATCACAGGAACCTCTCCATCTAGAAAGAAGAGAGGCATGAGTAGTAATTTACCGTGCGAGTTTGTGAGTTTATACTACTTTGAGCTCCACGTACGGATGCAACAGAGTTCCTCGCTTCCTTGTGTTGTTTCTCCGGTGAATTGGCCACACCTTCGTACACGTACGAGTACATCTTTTGCGTCTGAAACTCCAGAACAAAACTGAGCGACTTCCAAGTTCCAACCGGGCAGTTCTAGCTAGGCAACTTCCATACAATTCCCAGTGTACGTTCTGGATGCTGCCTAATTCTTCGACTGCAGTTCAAGTTTTGCCGTGGCAACCGCATCCATTGTTCAGTCTATCGCAAAATATGAAGAAAAAAAGGAAAGCATTCAAGTCGCCGAGAATGACCAAAAAACATGGATCCATCGAGTGCTTTTCATGATCGAACCAAAAGCAGAGACCGCACAAAAGTAGTAAGTTCCACACTACTGCTCATCATCTGTACGAGTCATGTACTCCCACCGTTCCTAAATGTAAGTCTTTATATAGATTCCAATAAGTGACTACATACAGAGCAAAATAAGTGAATTTACACTCAAATATGTCTACATACATCCGTATGTTGTTGTCCATTTCAAATGTCTAAAATGACTTGTTGGAATTTGTTAGTGGGCCTTTGGCCCAAAGCCCAACTAAAATTCTGAAATTATCTTGGCCCATTCATGCATAGTTTGTGAGTGGTGTGAGTGGGACTAAAGCCACCATGAAAGTTGAGTGAGACTTGAACATCTTTATAAGGTGAGCTCTTCTACCACTTGTAAGAGCATGAGAAGAGGAGACCTACACGCGCACTCCTCCTCCTCCTCGCTCGCCACGCCATGCCTCGCCTCGCGGGATTGAGCCGAGCTGAGGATAGAGCTATGCACGTTGTCTATATTTTTGCTGCTCGAGAAAAATTAATGAGTCATTAATTAATAATTAACGGACGCGTTAATTACTAAACCGTTTCTCCCACGACCTACCCGGCCCGCATTATATAGTCAGGAAGACGTCTACCCTAGCCGCCGCCGCATCATATGGTTTCACACCACCGTTCCAGATCATTGCGCCGCCACGCAAGTCTTCTCCATCCCTCCTTTCGTCGTGCACCGGGAGAAGGGACAACAGGCCTCCGGAACCCCGCCTCTCGTGATCCTGTACGGGAGAGGGGCGATCAGGTTTTTGGGGAGCGCACTCGCGCGACTGCTGGCAGCGACGACTTCGTCGACGACGACTTCTTCCCCGACCTCGGCAACCTCATCCTCAACGACATGGGCGACAACATCAACGCCGGCGGTGCTGCTCCCGCTGCACCGTATGTGATTCTATCCTTCTTGTTCGAGATCGTGGTAGAATTCAAGTTTCTAGTATGTGCCCTAGATGTGATCTGTTCATCTACTATGCTAGTTCGCATGATTAGTTTAATCTCTGCTAGTGTTGTCATGATTTATCTTCTGTTTATTCGGATTAAATCTCATAGTAATTTGCTCATATTTTCAACATGACTTATATTTAGAAATGGAGGGAGTAGTAATAGTAGTAGTAGTAGTAACTTTTATGGATTCTCTTCCAGCTGACCGTCTTCTCAAACATAGTTAGCCCATGACCAACACCAAACAAACACACAAACAAATTCCATTTTATCTTTTGTTTGTCCAAATAATACAACAGTTTCATCCCGCAAAAACAAAGTTACAGCAGTTTCATTCATTTTTGCTGCTAATTTGAATCCACTAATTTGGGAGTCGGTCAATTCGCAATTCGACATGACAAGGATCATCTTCCCTAGCCTGCCCACTCCACGCGGATGGACAGCTACTGTTCATGCATGCATGGGACCTAGGAAGAACAGAATATATCCACTGCTTTCTTTCTGCTTTCACTTTGCTTTTGCATGCATGTCTGGATAGACTCATGGACAGATGGAAATATGTATGCAATCCTCTTGAGATCAAACGCTTGGCCCTTTCTTGTGTTTAATTGATCAACCGCTTTGTTTTTTTCCTTTCCCGAGAAGTCCAAGGCCATATATTACAATTGTCTAACTCGTACAAACATGATTGCAAAAGCAGACAATAACCCACAAGTGCTTAGCTAGAGTATATCAATAGCGTCTTCCAACTTACATAATCTAACCTCTTTTCGAGAAAATTATTTATATATGGAGTGACTGACATTCATCTAGCCTCCATTTCGAAATGGACATTTTTTTCATAGTTGGAGTAAAGAAAAAAAAATAGAAGCATGTGTTGGTGAAATGCACCAACTATCTATATTGCCCAACTGGTTGGGGGAGTGGATGTACAAACCCAACACCTAGGTTCAAATTCTCACGGAGGCGAATTTAGGTTCCTATTTATTCTTTAGGACCAGGCTTTCCTGGTACTCACTCATTCATTGAGGACTAGGCTCGGTGCGTAACCGAGTTTAAAAATCCTAGTACTCATACTTGAAAGACCGTATGCATCCCTAGTTGGTGTAGAGGCTGGGGAAGTGAAATTCTCCACTAATTTTAAAATCTATATTGCCCATCCCATGTTTTTCCTCACTAGTCATGCAAGCACAATAGTAGTTAATTTGTAATCAAGGACAAATTAGTTAGTCGGTATCAGGCCACTTGCATCTGTAACGCAAAAGGCAAATTAGCAAACTATTCACAGTTCACGGGTGCGACGTGCCGGCCCAGGTGTTGGACCGTGACAGCGGGTAAGGTACAGTGGGCAAAATCTGCAAATAATAACACCATGCTGATCCATCGTTCAGATCGATCGATCAGACGTGGTCCATGCATGCATCAATGCATTTTGGCGCCACATATGAATGATACGTCCATGTGGAGCCTTTGACCCTCGAGCTAGGGCGCACGATAAAGAGTCATTAACACCATTGATCGATCTCTGCACCGAACAAGCCCTGTCGTCGTCTAAGTTCAGAAATTCAGAGTACAAACATATATATCTTTCTCTATTTAAGAATGTGAAGTCCGAAGATATCTAGTGGTGAACGAACGATGTGCATGTGCGTAACGTATACGCGTGTATACATCATATACATGCATACAAGATGCTTGACCGGAAAGGGAAAAAGAGACAGACTACAGGATACGTACAAGACGTATGTTTTTTCTTTTGCATGGGTACAAAGGACGTATGATTGGGGCCGTTACGTTGGACCTTTGTATATAGGTTGTACATATAGTACTGACATATTTTGATGTGATTAATGAGGCAACCATGACACTAGCATTGCATCATATTGGATGCAAAATTAGTTAAGGTCAATCATTTTCCACATATTTGTTTTCTCGATTGGCACCGATGACATTAGCTATGTTTTCCGAAGTTTCGGTTGTGGGGTTCCGACAGTGTGGTGATTTACCCTCCTTTGTTGAAAGCATCATCGGGAGTTTCCTTGAAATTTCTTTCTTGGATGAGAACACTTGATGTGGTTTGTGTGGTCAGATCCGACAATCACGATGCCTATGCACTGTTTTCTTTGTGAAGGCAGTGCTGTTGAAAAGCTTCTCATAGTCCTGGTCTTTGTAAAATACGGTGGTGTTCGTTGATGTTTTGCTGCACGGTAAGTAGCAATATATATATATTTGATTATGACATCCAAAAGTTGTCACGTTTTTAATCAGTTAGATAGGAGTAGCGACAGATGTTGCGAAGATGGTGGCTTCAGACTTATTGATGTATTTTTCTATAAGGTCTTTGTGAATAAACAATAAAATGGCCGCATGCATCTTCCAGATGCAGAGGCCGGGGGTCTTCCACCTTTAAAAAAAAAGTTGTCATGTTTGATTCGTTGGAAAACAATGCCCTTCTTGAAAGAAAAAGAGGTCTCAAACACAAATTCCTAAAGCTATGGGAAGGAACTTGCCGACGGGAGATGCCACATACAAGCTGACATGGAACTATGTCACATAATGCTACCTGATTTTTATGTGAATATAGTCTATGTGATTGAATACCGTAACAAACCATTAAGTGTAGCATTTTTTACGTTGTCACCTGATTTTGTAAGTTTACTTCCGGCAAATCTTAGAATTCTACCGTCAGATATCTTATGCTAAAAAAGTGACGACCAGATTTGTCATGCCGAAATATCTAAATTTGCCATGTGTTTTGTGTAAGATTTGCCATGTTCTAAAGCAAAAATATAGTCATATAGTGTACCAATTTGTCAGAAAATTGCCACGTTGTAGTCATTAGTTGCCATCA
The DNA here is from genome assembly GCA_011799875.1 of Thinopyrum elongatum. NCBI lineage: Eukaryota > Viridiplantae > Streptophyta > Magnoliopsida > Poales > Poaceae > Thinopyrum > Thinopyrum elongatum. The sequence goes on from CM022302.1 coordinate 108,571,246, forward strand.
TTTTAATCGCGTACATAAGTCCAACGCCGACCCGTAAACTGCCCGCATTCGTCCGGACTGCGTTGTCTGGACCGTGGAAGCCATCCAACGTGGTCCTGTATCGGTCTGCGGCGCAGTCCGGATATACTTTCTCCCGCAAATCGGAGACAAATGTGGGGGGCTTTGCGGGAGTCCGGACTGCTGCCACGCCCTGGCCCACCCAAACCCCTCCTCCCTCCCGCACGCGCTTCCTGCTCGAAACGGTCAGCGCCGCCCCAAACTTGGCGGGCTCAACATCGTGTAGGGTAACGCAGCAGAAAACAAAAAATTTCCGACCTACGCACCAGCCCAGGACCACTATGGAGACTGCATACAAGGTTTGATCATTTTCGTTACCGACTCGTAGCGCAGCGGAAGTAGAGTCGATGATGATCGTCGGTGCAGATCCCCGCAGCTAGGATTTACAACCTCCCAACCGCGAGGATGTACTCCCTCATCCGCCACTCGGACAGCCCTCCGGGAGGTGGTCGGACAGTCCCCCGGACGGTGTCGTGGACAGCCCTTCGGGAGGACTCACAGAACTCGGACCGTCACTCGGACAGCCCTTCGGGAGGACACTCGAACAGCCCCTCGGGCAAAAGGATGAAACTACGACCTCTCTACGGGGTTGCACACATACGGTGTCATCTATCCGGCAGGGCTTCGCCGTCCAGAACTAGTTCCCACCGGAACCCAGACAGCCTTTCGGCACTACGAAACTATTTCGTGGGAGGGAGAGAGAATGCCAGATCATGCATGGCTTGTGTGAGAGAGTTGGAGTGGAGTTGGAGAGCACCTCTCCTCCTCCTTATATAGTGGTGGAAGGGGTGGAGGGGGCTGAAATTTCAGCCCACTAAACATGGGGAAAACATGTTCCCACAAAACAAGGAGAACATGTTCCCACCAAACAAGGGAAAAACATGTTCCCTTGTCCATGATGTTCCCCCATGGGGCCCCACCTTTCTCCCAACACTCTCCACCATTTGTGGGGGCTGCCCCCCACCATGGGGGGCCCCCCCAACATCTTTGTCCAGCCACAAGGGGCTGCCCCCCCAAGGGGAGCGCCCCCAAAACAGCCCCCACGTATCGTGGGATCTTGTCCCCTCACGCTGGGACAAGATGTTTTCCGCGACTATTACTTCTGAAAATTCCGAAAGGTCCCAGAACATTTCCGACACCCTCTAAAATTATCTGGACACGCTCTGGAACATTTCCAGTATGGTGGTTTAATTTAAAACCATCTTTGTTTACCCGGTAAACAACTCCGGCAGCTCCGAAACTTTTTTTTCGGTTTTTTCTCCAGAAAAATTCTAGAAATTACCAGACCAATCTGGCAACCTCCAAAACATTCCCGGTGCTTGCCGAAACCTTTTTGGATCAATGGTTTTATCCGAAACAACTTTTCGGTTTTACCGAAACTTTTTCAGTGTTCTCTCTCCGGAACTCTTCCGTTGTCTCCGAAACTTTTCGGTGATTTTCTCTCAGACTCCCTGTCTAGTATTCAGCAGATAGATGACCCTTAAGCGTGTGACCCTATAGGTTCGGTGAAGTATAGACATGACACGGAACACCTTCCGATCAATGATCAACATCGGAGCCGTGGATACCCATATTGACCCCTATACCCACACGAATGAATATTCGAGTGAACCTCCAGTTGCCGTGTGCTATTCCTGTTGCTTCACGATATGTTACAAATACCCGAGGTTAGACATGTAGGCATTTCCGTGGATCAACAACTTGTCCACTATGCCAGTTACCTCGTTACCGGTATTGTTCTCTTTTCTCGTTACCGTGTTCCGGCATCCCTGTGATCAAATCACAAAGTGTCTGGCCAGACGATGATGGATACCGTAACACCGAGAGGGCCCAGAGATATCTCTCCATTGTCGGAGGAGCAAATCCCAATCTCGAGCTATCAAGTTACTTGACACACTTTTCCATGAACCCGTAAGCCGCCGTAATAGCCACCCATTTACGGATGACGTTTAACAAACCCCAAAGTTCATGAAGCAAGTATGAAGAAACTCGACACTCTCATGGTCTAAGGAATTTTGCAAACATTAACCATCTCTGTGTTATTAACCATTAATATGTGACGAATGTAACTCATAGCATAACATCAATTTGGGTTGATTCAACACAAATGTTCTTCTAACACTGTGCCCTCAAAATTGCTGGCATAGACATGCCCATGATCAGGAAAACAGAACCATCATGCAATACTTGAGCTAGTCTTAGAGGCCAGACTAGGAATACATATTACCGTTTATTATTCCACACGTGCATATGAGTCTTCCTCCGAGCCTCGTTTTATTTGCAGACTGGAGAACCATAGCAGTTATAGCATGGAACATAAACCTAATTATGAACAGGGAGATAATCAATAACATTTATTATTGCCTCTAGGGCATATCTCCTACAGACTCCCACTTGCACTAGAGTCAATAATCTAGTTAATGCTAATGCACTTTACACCTGTGGCACACCGGTGTAAATATGCTTCGCTTGTGGTATAGCCTGAATGTTCAACGGATCTGACGACTTCAGCTCCGTGTGTATCTTTGCATATCCTCGCGTTTTCACGCTTTCACAAAAGTCATATTTTGTGTGGACTTGGCTTGATATGTATGCGAATCACAGGTCGAACCTGGATTCCTCAGACTGAGTTATGGAGCAACTACTTGCAGTAGTGTCCCATTGACAAAAGCCATCTTGGAACCATACTAAGTTCATGAATGGACTATATGATTCAACATCTTCTTTGTCGCTTTAAAAGCGGCAACATACTTTGCCTCTGTTATAGAATTCGCCACAGTAACTTGTTTGAACAAATTCCAACTAACTGTGCCACCATATTGTGTGTTACACAAAACCGTCAATTTAAATCGAAAATCGCATGGAGAAATGATGAAGACTGTATCGATGTAACCTTTTACAACGAACTCTTCATGATCTCTACTTGCGAGAAAACTTGTCATCAGTGCTACTATAGTACTCAATGACCCTTTTTCACTGTTGTCCCTTGATCAATACTTTTGATCACTTTGGTATCTATACTCGCAACAACTTTGGAGTATTGGACATATCTGGTTGTTTTACATACCATGGAATACATGATTAATCCAAACACAAGAGTGTGTGGAATCTCCATCATGTATTTTGCTCATTAGTGTTTTGGGACACCGAGTCTTGCAAAAACTCTTTCCATGTGACTTCGGCAAGAATCACTCCTTGACGTTTTTAATGCTAAAAGGTTTTAGCATTTTGTCAATATGTATCTTTGCTCAGCCCCATTAGGTAAATCTATCTCCATAGATCATCATGCCTAATATAAAGGCTATTTAGCCCAAGCACTTCATCAAAAAACTATTTTTAAATGAAGTCCTAATTCGTGTCAAGAAATTTATTTCCAATTAACAATGTGTCAAGCACACAACGTTTCTAGAAATATTATTATGCTCCCACTTACTTTCTTGAATCATAAGCATCTTCGTTACACATTGATGAAGTCAAACCCCTTTGACTATTTCATCAAAACACGAAGATTCCAACTCTATTTTGCTCTCTTCTGTCCATTGCTGGAACTCTGAAGTTTGCATACTTACTAGCATCCTCTGGATTGACAAAATACCTTGGACTGTAACACATGCAAGTCCTTGGTTTCATTTCCATCAGATGGAAATCCTTTTGTCTTCCATTGTTTTATATCTCATGATATGAAATATGTATTAATTGCTAGTTCAACCCGAACCGACTTTAAGCATCGCTACGGTGAAGCAACCTCATCGTAGTCAACTCCTTGAACTTGTATATTGCAACAAGTCGAGCTTTATGGATAAAACATTTTTATTCGTATCAGTTATAGTTCCATAAATATTCGTCAGACTCTAAGTCTTCCGAAAGGTGTATCAAGGTTTTAATCTTGAATCACTTATATGGAAACTATCTCGGATTGTATTGGCATTTAGCCAATTCCGGAGTCAGGGCCCATCAACGCTTCATTGTGTATCGTAGGTATACTGTTGTCTAACAACAATATCTCATTTGCGCACCTGAGAGGTTTGCACGAGCCTTGCCTACATGGTTCAGCTGCAAGTTCGACCGAAGTCCATACATTTTATTGTAGAGACTTCCGTATCAGTCGCAGTAGGAAACTCTGGAATTACTTCCAAGGTCTCTTTCCTTTGACCTGATGATGGAGATACTGGTTATCTCGTCGAGTTGCATTATTCTCCCACTCACCTTTTTGAAAGAACCATTTTCTTCAAAAAGCATACCGTTCTTTGTGGCAAACCTATTTGCCTCGGTATAGTGAGGGAGGAATACCCAATGACTTGGGATAACCTACAAAGTAGCACTTGTCTGATTTGGAATAGGTTTGTAACCTTTTACACAAGCCACATATTCCAAATGTTAAGAAAAGATATAACATGGTTGGGCGTACCATACCATGGTGTCATTTCAACAGACCTGATGGAGCTCTTTTCAGTGTAAAAGCCGCAGTCTCTAAAGCATCACTTTAAAAAGGGATAATGGCAAATTTATTTATGTCATCTTTGATCTTACCATGTCATAAATGGTTCGATTACATCTTCACGGACTTTCCACTCATAGTGGTGTTCCGGGAGGTGTAAGTTATGAAACTCTTTTCACAACTCATCAGACATTCGCTAAACTTGTAACTCAAATATTTCTTTCTGCAATCGAATTGTAGAAACATAATTTTCTTGTTACAATAACTTCTACTTCATATTTGAAAACCTTTCGAATGATTTCAAAAGATCCAGACTTACGTCTCATCAAGTAAATATCCATATATCTACTTGAGTCATTTGTGAAGATAGATAAATCCACTACTTGCAACCTTTATTGAACTACACACATCAAAATGTATGATCACCAATAAGTTTGTTGCTCGTTCCTTATGGCATGTTAACGGTATTTCAGTCACTTCACTTTCGGAGGAAAGTTGCAAGTGTCAGATGATTCAAAATCAAACGACTTCAAAATCCATCATAATGGAATTTTCCATGCCGGCTTCTCCAATGTGACCAAATGTAGTGCCACACTTGTGTGGTATTCTTTTAGTCTTACGACATTTAGCGTCAGTGTTATGGATGTATCATATTACCATCAATATTCATAACATACGTCCCATCTAGGATGGAAGCATGGCCCTTCATGTTATTCATAATACTGAACAACAATTGTTGCTTTTATGAACAACTCTTTTGCAACAAACATTATGCAATGGGCTAGAGTGTTTAAAACTCTAAGATGAATTTATGAAAGTAAATCCAGAGGTAATATATTGTTATCATTATTCATAACATACATCTCATTCTCAATGAAAGTATGGCCCTTATGTTATTCATAACATCGAACATCAAAAGTTCTCTTATGAACAACCTTCTTGCAAGATACCTTATGCAATGGGCTAGAGTTTGTGAAACTCTAAATGAATTATGAAAATAAATACAGACGGTAATACACCGATGGAAGGTATAGTAACAATTACTATGTTCCCTGTGTATACCTAAAACTCATTTCTGGCTGGTCTTTCAGGCCATAGTAGTTCTTACATCGAGTTGCAACAGAATGCAATTGAGCGGGTATCTTTGTGATTAACTCACAATACCCAAAAATTAGTGATTAACATGTTTAACCATAATTCCCAAGAACTATATCTTTGACCAGCCTTCTATACATCAAAAACTTGTATGACATTCATACATGAGCTGGATATTCCAGTCTTCTTTCCTTTTTGCCATTGTACTTCTAACAGTTTAACTTTTAGTATTTCTCCTACTCTCAGAAGAAGCACCGAACTTAAGAGTGGCGTTAGCCCCGGACTTCCTAGGTGTGTAAGTCACACTAACATCCTTCGGACACTTCCTTTCTCTTTAAGTTGTTGTTTTATTCACCTTTCATCATATGACAGGCGTTCTTCTGGATCCCTCTCTTATCAGTCTAATGCATAGTAAACTCCTTTACTAATAGTTTGCAAACAAACATTGCTTTGGATATCTCATATCTTTTAGCCTTTGTCTGTCTCTGAAAATGATTTTCAGATTCCATGAATATCACATAACTATCCAAACTTTCGAAGTTTGGGTCTCATGGAAGTAAACATATTGCACTTGACTGAAACGGAATTCTAGTTTTTGGATCGAAGGATGAGAGTCACATGATCCATAGCATAAGCGAGAGAATACCAAAGTATGCGATAGGACAAAGTCCTTCTCGGCACTCTTGAGGACAATCCTCACATTACGTTACCAACCGTAAAGTTTTAACCAGATATTTAACAGCTATCCAATTTTAACAGGGAAGGTGGAAATGCGAGCCATTATTCTACAACTATTATGCAAAATACACTTAGACAGTGTTCAAAATTAATTGCACTGAGAATTTAAACAAGTTAATTCATCAGTGCGCTCCCACTCAAATCAATATCTCTCATAATTGATTGTGAGTGATTCAAGATCCGCATTTCAATTCGACGCCATTGACGGGTTCATCACTGATGACGTGAATTTCAATCGGTAGGCCAACTTGCCAATCACATCTCTATGTGACTCTTGTCCATCTTTCGATGCGTGTGTTCCGAGCTCAGGACTGTCCTGCCTGAACGTCAAGACAACCAAGTGATCACGCAGTGAGGTCTGACCTTCACCCGCCTTACACCTCTCTAATCGTTCGTGCTCATGTGTACATGGCGCACCCCGAAAAGATACGTGTTGTAGACGGTGCTACACTTGGGAGAACACTAACTACTTGATATTTTTGTGAGAGATCACCCTAATAAAAGCGACTACTGCGCAATCAAGAAGGGTGCATCATAAGGGATAAACATCTCAGGCAATTCATAATAGCATGATATGGTATAGCCCTTTCTGACGGAGAAGTCTTGTATTTCTTCGTCTTCAGCATTCGCGTCGGTGTTCACCTTCGCGAAGATTGCCACCACCTTGTCGATGCACCAGATAATATTGCTATCTCTATAGCTAATAAAATAATGCATTACACAAGGTCGACACGCAGGTCATTTAAAGTGCAATCATATGGCTCCAGCCATCATGCCAAATCATGACACGCAGGTCATGTTAATCAATTTACATCATATAGTCATCTCATACATAATCAAATTATTATGAGCACTGCTATACCACATCACATGCACATGCAAACCCTCCTGCAAAACCAAGTTAGACGCCTCTAATCGGTTCATGCAAAAACTTGTTTTAGGTGGCTTCTAAGGTTTCGAAACAAACCGAAGCTACCAACGTCCATCATCAAGTATGATAATTCAAGCGCTAGATTAACAACGCGGGGTGTATGAAACACGAGATAATTAAATCTCGAGCCCCATACTGAACTTCGTCATACGCATGACCCCCGTGCAGATCATATCTGCATTGCCCTTTCATCTGCGAAACATCCATCTTTCTTTGACTAAAGTGGAACCCAAAGAACTGTTAGCACTTCGTTGATCTATCAATCAGCATACTCAGGAGCAGCATGAAAGGATCGCGGATTGCCAGAACTTTGTGAGATTCCACAATGCTGTCAAGATCAGGACTACGCAAATTCAAGGGAAGCAACAAGAACATCGGGTAACAGATTTCATCTGCTACCCGCACAAATAATTTTCAGTAATAGAACTCATCTACTACCTAATTATATTGTGCAACACCCATACATCTCTATGTATTCTAGATCGCAACCTGCATCTACGCATAGCACGGCTCATGATGCCACTGTAGGGTAACGCAGCAGAAAACAAAAAATTTCCGACCTACGCACCAGCCCAGGACCACTATGGAGACTGCATACAAGGTTTGATCATTTTCGTTACCGACTCGTAGCGCAGCGGAAGTAGAGTCGATGACGATCGTCGGTGCAGATCCCCGCAGCTAGGATTTACAACCTCCCAACCGCGAGGATGTACTCCCTCATCCGCCACTCGGACAGCCCTCCGGGAGGTGGTCGGACAGTCCCCCGGACGGTGTCGTGGACAGCCCTTCGGGAGGACTCACAGAACTCGGACCGTCACTCGGACAGCCCTTCGGGAGGACACTCGAACAGCCCCTCGGGCAAAAGGATGAAACTACGACCTCTCTACGGGGTTGCACACATACGGTGTCATCTATCCGGCAGGGCTTCGCCGTCCAGAACTAGTTCCCACCGGAACCCAGACAGCCTTTCGGCACTACGAAACTATTTCGTGGGAGGGAGAGAGAATGCCAGATCATGCATGGCTTGTGTGAGAGAGTTGGAGTGGAGTTGGAGAGCACCTCTCCTCCTCCTTATATAGTGGTGGAAGGGGTGGAGGGGGCTGAAATTTCAGCCCACTAAACATGGGGAAAACATGTTCCCACAAAACAAGGAGAACATGTTCCCACCAAACAAGGGAAAAACATGTTCCCTTGTCCATGATGTTCCCCCATGGGGCCCCACCTTTCTCCCAACACTCTCCACCATTTGTGGGGGCTGCCCCCCACCATGGGGGGCCCCCCCAACATCTTTGTCCAGCCACAAGGGGCTGCCCCCCCAAGGGGAGCGCCCCCAAAACAGCCCCCACGTATCGTGGGATCTTGTCCCCTCACGCTGGGACAAGATGTTTTCCGCGACTATTACTTCTGAAAATTCCGAAAGGTCCCAGAACATTTCCGACACCCTCTAAAATTATCTGGACACGCTCTGGAACATTTCCAGTATGGTGGTTTAATTTAAAACCATCTTTGTTTACCCGGTAAACAACTCCGGCAGCTCCGAAACTTTTTTTTCGGTTTTTTCTCCAGAAAAATTCTAGAAATTACCAGACCAATCTGGCAACCTCCAAAACATTCCCGGTGCTTGCCGAAACCTTTTTGGATCAATGGTTTTATCCGAAACAACTTTTCGGTTTTACCGAAACTTTTTCAGTGTTCTCTCTCCGGAACTCTTCCGTTGTCTCCGAAACTTTTCGGTGATTTTCTCTCAGACTCCATGTCTAGTATTCAGCAGATAGATGACCCTTAAGCGTGTGACCCTATAGGTTCGGTGAAGTATAGACATGACACGGAACACCTTCCGATCAATGATCAACATCGGAGCCGTGGACACCCATATTGACCCCTATACCCACACGAATGAATATTCGAGTGAACCTCCAGTTGCCGTGTGCTATTCCTGTTGCTTCACGATATGTTACAAATACCCGAGGTTAGACATGTAGGCATTTCCGTGGATCAACAACTTGTCCACTATGCCAGTTACCTCGTTACCGGTATTGTTCTCTTTTCTCGTTACCGTGTTCCGGCATCCCTGTGATCAAATCACAAAGTGTCTGGCCAGACGATGATGGATACCGTAACACCGAGAGGGCCCAGAGATATCTCTCCATCGTCGGAGGAGCAAATCCCAATCTCGAGCTATCAAGTTACTTGACACACTTTTCCATGAACCCGTAAGCCGCCGTAATAGCCACACATTTACGGATGACGTTTAACAAACCCCAAAGTTCATGAAGCAAGTATGAAGAAACTCGACACTCTCATGGTCTAAGGAATTTTGCAAACATTAACCATCTCTGTGTTATTAACCATTAATATGTGACGAATGTAACTCATAGCATAACATCAATTTGGGTCGATTCAACACAAATGTTCTTCTAACACTGTGCCCTCAAAATTGCTGGCATAGACATGCCCATGATCAGGAAAACAGAACCATCATGCAATACTTGAGCTAGTCTTAGAGGCCAGACTAGGAATACATATTACCGTTTATTATTCCACACGTGCATATGAGTCTTCCTCCGAGCCTCGTTTTATTTGCAGACTCGAGAACCATAGCAGTTATAGCATGGAACATAAACCTAATTATGAACAGGGAGATAATCAATAACATTTATTATTGCCTCTAGGGCATATCTCCTACACATCGGCGGCCGATTAGCCACTTGACAGCAACGTGTGAGCGGACAACTTCACTTCTCGGGTCTCCGGAGGCGGAGGTTACGGAGGTGGAGCTGCATAGCGTCGAGTCGGAGCTGGAGAAGGAGTAACTTCAGTTCTCGGGGCTCATGGCCGAACACGGGGAATGGGCGCCGGCGACAATTTAGATTAGGTATTAATTATACCTCCAGAGCCGGACTAGCACCGCTTAGTTGATGTAAATGTAATGAAATCCGTCATGTTTATATGAAATCAGTCATGTTTATATGAATATGTCCGTGTTTGATCGAATTTCGTCCGGTTAGTTTGAATTGTTGGCCGGATGTATGCAGACATCGTTGGATGGCGGCCTCTCGCATCCATGTCCGCAGACGGAAGCGGGAGAAAATTTGCGGGTTGCCGTTAAAGATGTCCTAAGGACGTCAAATTTTTACCCTAAAAAATTTGACATGAGATTTATATTAGTGTTCTTAATTTCGGAAAATTAGTTATGTCCATGAAGTCACTGATTAGATGGTAATAAATCTGCCCGTTCTAAGTAAAACCCAGGCGGCGAACGAAACCTGGTGGTGTTATCGTATCCACTGGTCTATCCACATCCTAGCCGTACAAGGGATACACGTGGGGCCAGATTGATTGAAGAATGATTCGGGCATCCACATGGCACGTACTCCCATGCACACAAACTCTACTGTACTGCCTGCATGGCCCGTCTCGTTGTTAGGACAGCGACCGCAACAGCCACGCTGTCTGCCTCGCCTTCCTTGTGACCTTGTCGATCCATCTCTTCCAAAAACAAAGCAAAGCATGTGACCTTGCATGGTAGTACAAGCAGACCACGGATGATATATGAGGAGTTGTGAGAAGCTGCCAAGTGCCAACGTTCATTCCTGGGCCAAAGGTTACAGGCAAAGCCACCATGAAAGCTCTGCCGTGTTGATGATGCATCCAGTACTAGAGTATCCTGCGCCAAAGGATTCGCTTCTTTGGACCGCGTTCGTTTCTGGGTGCCTGATATACCACTCCATCAAATATTTCTCGAATACGCGGGAGCGTGCGTATCATATGCTATGATACACGGGGTGAGCACATCCACCTCACTCTTACAGTTTTTTTTTTTTTGTGCACATCCATCCAATATTACAGTTGCATCATGTACTATACAATTAGTTCATCAGCAACACGCAACACAGAGATACATATACACATTCCAACCTTGGTACCCCCATGCAACTTTCCTTTTTCCTTTTTTTCAAGAAAAAACTTAATTTTTATTTTGTGAAAATGTACCCATGCATTATTGATCGTTTACATTTTCAAGAAAGAAAAATCGACACCTAATCCACGTGTTTGCCTCGTCCTAATAGAACTAGCTAGTTAATAAGTAACTAAAACCACCACAATTATTTTGGAAGAATGAAGTATATATTCTTCTAATATGTACGCAGGGTGATGCATGAACTAGCTTTAGTTTTGTCACAAATGCAGGTGCGTGTTTTGCCTGTCACCTGAGGTCTTCATGTTTTCTCTTCACTAACCACACCTCTCACTATACTTTGTGCCTCTATTTTCCTATGATCAAGTGACACTCCTTGCATTGCTAACGCGTATTACTACTATGCCGACTGAGCAGAGCAGCTGATGCGTGCCTTTTGCCTTTTTTTGATATTGTACCTTTATTTTGTTTTACATATATTGCTTTCCCCTTTATTTATGGAGGGTGATGGCTGACTATCTGATGACATGTCACTTTGGCTCGCTAGCTGGGTTGATGTACCTTGCTTAAGTTAGTTAAGGATACCAGAACGAAGAGAAGACGAACAAGTTAAATGTCTATGCCCTGGATTCTAGTTGGTTGATTAGTCTTATTTCAAAAGAGTCGAGCTAGGGTTGCATGCAGCGTCATGGTGGTTAAGTGTTGAATTTTGGGTGCTTCACCCGTTGAGTAACACATGATAATGGCAAAGCAATTAATAACAAGCCCCACACAGTGTCTAATTATGTCCTAACGAGCCCGTCTGTATCTAAACTTTTCACCAAACCTAAGTTATATTTTTCATACATTAACGTAATTAGAAGTGAACAAAATCTCAGATGACTTAAGATTGGCAAATGGGGTTGCTAGCCACACCTCCGTATTGGTATACAAGGACACCACGTATTTTGAGTGTAATTTTAGTCATCAACATGATCAAAAAATTAATATGAGTTATGCCAGAAAAGATACGATAACATCAACATGATCAACAAATTAATATGAGTTATGTGCCACAAAAGATACGATGTAAGAAACTTAATTCTTTCATATTATGTTCCAATGGTACATTTCTTATGTCCTATAACTCATATTTTATTGATTAAAAACAATTATTAATGTTAGACTCCAAATATGACATGATCTTATATACCACAAAATGAGAGGTCAACGAGTAAAAGGTAATGTAGTTAGTTCAAAGAACATCGGCGTAGCAAAGGCGGGAATTAAATATTTGAATGTGTGTCCATTATTATTCCTGTTTGCTTTGCATTCCCTCTAGCAATAGCTATGTAAGAGATCATGAGTTTTTGCCGTAGAGAATCCAGTCTCGGCAGGCTCTATAATTAACTAATCAATAAGCTAAACACATTGGTAAACAATCTGCATATAAAATTTGTCTGAAGTCAAACTTCATAAAGCTTGATCATCTATATAGAAAAACGTATCAACATTTACAATACAAAATCAATTTCACTAAATGTCTCATGAAATCAATTTTCATACCATATAATTTCAGTATAGTAGATGTTGATATTTTTTAATATACATTTAGTCAAATTTTATGTAGTTTGACTTGAAACAAATCTTATATGTGAAGATAAAATAAACGGAAGACAAGATGGATCACCTGATTGTGGCCGTCATCATGGTAACCATGCACGATACTCCTACGTAGACATAAGCCGATTCAATAATTCAATATTCTCTCCGTCCGGAAATACTTGTCGGAGAAACGGATGTATCTAGACGTATTTTATTTCTAGATCCATCTATTTTTATCCTCAAGTATCTTCCTTCTTTTCCATTTTATTAAGCATGACTAATTTAGTTGTTAAGAACCCTTGGCCGGCTAAGGCCCTAGCTTAGCTGATCTTTCCACACAACTAGATGCATAAAACTATTCAAAGTTCCATAGATGGGGGTGGCCACCAGCTGCCTCTGTCACATGCTAGCTAGAATTGGAAAGAGAAACCTAATTTCTCTAAACTATACACGAAATCCTCAGCAGTTCCATGAGGTGGCTTGGATAGGATCAGAGAGAGGGGAGGCATCTGTTGGATGATGATGATGCCGCCAACGACCCTTGTACGCCGACCTTCCCCGATTCTCGCAGCGTATCCACCCATCGGTCAGCAGGGCGAGAAAGGACAGGAGGCATGGCGTTCATTGGGCAATCACGCCCCCCCCCCCCCCCCCCCCCTCCCCTCGCCCCTGCTCCCAAATCCCAACTGCTCACCCCTCATCCTCAAGTATCTTCCTTCCTTCTCCTTGCGAGGACAAGAATATCTGTCTGATTCCGACTCCTCTCGCTGAGATTATAAGATACTAAATCACCTTGGATCGGTTCATCATCGCCATCATTACACCGAGGGCTAGCTCATGGCCTCATCCTATTTTGAGTCAGATCGTTGTGGACGACGAAAGTGTAGGAGATATGCCCTAGAGGCAATAATAAATGTTATTAATTATCTCCCTGTTCATAATTAAGTTTATATTCCATGCTATAACTGTTATGGTTTCCGAGCCCGTATATCCATAAAGGCTCTGGGGAAAACCCATGTGCACGTGTGGTATAATAAATGGTAAAATGTATTCCTAATCGTGCCTCTAAGACTAGCTCAAGTGTTGCATGATGATTATGTTTTCCCAATCATGGGCATGTCTATGCCAGCAATTTTGAGGGCACAATGTCAGGAAGGACATTTGTGTTGAATCGACCCGAATTGATGTTATGCTATGAGATACATTCGTCATAAGTTAATGTTTAATAACACAGAGATGGTTAACGTTTGCATGATTCCTTAGACCATGAGAGTATCGAGTTTCTTTATGCTTGCTTCATGAACTTTGGGGTTTGTTAAACGTCATCCGTAAATGGGTGGCTATTACGGCGGCTTACGGGTTCATGGAAAAGTATGTCAAGTAACTTGATAGCTCAAGATTGGGATTTGCTCCTCCGACGATGGAGAGATATCTCTGGGCCCTCTCGGTGTTACGGTATCCATCATCGTCTGACCAGACACTTTGTGATTTGATCACAGGGATGCCAGAACACGGTAACGAGAAAAGAGAACAATACCGGTAACGAGGTAACTAGCATAGTGGACAAGTTGTTGATCCACGGGAATGCCAACATGTCTCACCTCGGGTATTTGTAACATATCGCGAAGCAACAGGAATAGCACACGGCAACTGGAGGTTCACTCGAATATTCATTCGTGTGGGTATAGGGGTCAATATGGGTGTCCACGGCTCCGATGTTGATCATTGATCGGAAGGTGTTCCAGTTCATGTCTATACTTCACCGAACCTATAGGGTCACACGCTTAAGGGTCATCTATCTGCTGAATACTAGACAGGGAGTCTGAGAGAAAATCACCGAAAAAGTTTCGGACACCGAAAAGTTTCGGACAGCGGAAAAGTTCCGCAGAGAGAGGTCACCGGATGAGTTCCGGTGAAACTGAAAAGTTGTTTCAGAGGATACCATAAAGTCAAATTGGTTTCGGCACATGCCTGATAATTCTTGGAGGGTGCCAGAATCATTCTGGAAACTTTTGGGAATTTTCTGGAAGAAAAACCGGAAATGTTCCGAAGCTGCCGGAACCACTTCAGATGCTTTTCGCAGATGAAAATCACTAAACTGGAATTGTTCCAGAACGCGTTGAAAATTATTTTAGTGGGTACTGGAAATGTTCTAAGCCCACATAAATATTTTCAGTTCAAACAGACGCTGAAAAATGTCGTCGTGAATAGTGAAAATCAGCTTTATGGTTATTTTTTGGAAAGCCATTATTTTTGGGATTTATCCCAAGATATTTTTGGGGGTGACATGGATGGATGAGGCCCCCTTGGGGGGCCCCTACAAGGAGATGGCCGGCCACATGGGGGCTCCTCCTTGGAGTCCCCACTTGTCCCTTGATTTCTCACTTGGGTCCTTGTGGAAGGACTTCATCCATGTGCATTTTGGGTTTTCTTGTAAAACCACCCTACCCCTTGGGTTTCCTATAAATAGAGGAGAGTGGGCTGCCCACAACACTCATCCCTTCTCACATACAAGTGCCATGCAATGATCTGGCTTCTTTCTCCCTCCCCGCGAAATAGTTTCGTAGAGCCGAAAGGCTGTCTGGGTTCCGGTGGGAACTAGTTCTGGACGGCGAAGCCCTGCCGGATAGATGACACCGTATGTGTGCAACTCTGTAGAGAGGTCGTAGTTTCGATCTTAGTGCCCGAGGGGCTGTTCGAGAGTGCCTCCCGGAGGGCTGTCCAAGTGACGGTCCGAGTTCTGTAGGTCCTCCCGAAGGGCTGTCCGCGACACCATCCGGGGGACTGTCCGACCGCCTCCCGGAGGGCTGTCCGAGTGACGGATGAGGGTATACATCCTCGCGGTTGGGAGGTTGTAAATCCTAGCTGCGGGGATCTGCACCGCCGATCGTCATCGACTCTACTTCCGCTGCGCTACGAGTCGGTAACGAATATGATCAAACCTTGTATGCAGTCTCCATAGTGGTCCTGGGTTGGTGCGTAGGTCGGAATTTTTTTGTTTTCTGCTGCGTTACCCTACAGAAAGTACTATTTTCCTTTTTTGTCAAAGAAAAATGCTCTGCTTCCTCAGGTGAGAGGAGAAGAATAGTTGGGTGCCAAACCATGTGATTTACCTTATCCAGGGCCGAGCATATTCCAAACCTTGGACGGCACGGTACGTACCAGCTCAGCAAAATGCCAAAGAAGCCACCTTTCCTCCTCTCGAGATTCTTTGCAAAACGAACCGACTTCTATTCTACTATACCGAGGGAAAGGCGGCATTGCTCTTTTCATGGAGAGATACGAAACCTCCCTGTGGTCTCATGCATACCACCAATGTGAACAGAGGTTCTTCGGAACTCGGTCGACACGCGTATTAGTGCTGTAATTCCATGCAGTTTGCAATAGGAGGAACACAAAGTTTCATTACTCAAGTATACAATCCAAGTATAAAAATATATTTATACTTCTCCTTTGGTACTACATAGTAGAAGGAAATCTCCCACCTCTGCATCCACAATTTTTTTTTTTCAAGAAGACCAATACAAGATCCTCCTTACAAAAATAAAAAATAACATACATGTCATTTGGCATGTCGTCACCGTCTTACTTTTGCATTCGCTGGTAGGGCACTACGGGCAAAGCTCGATGCTGCCTCTATATCTCCAAAACATTCTCGGAGCCGGGGTAACATTGTTGACGCGGTGGTCAGGAAGTCAAAATTGAATCCAGAAGAAGCCGGCGACCATGAAATCAGATCGCCGTCTCAGGGAAGAAAGCAACAAAAAGGTTTGGACAATCATCCCCGATATGTCCAAAGACGGATAGTCTAACCTCACTTGCTTCCAGACGAGCCAATGGTTCCCACAAAATTTCTTTGCGGGTAGTAGCTTCTTCTCTACCATGGCAAAGAAATGGTGCAGTTTTTGCAGAAAAATGGGCCGGATCCGAGAAAGCTGAAGACAGAATTGCATTGTCAAGTTCAAAGGGTCCTGTTGCGTTTTTCAGGGGTTTATTTTCATTATTTTTCTCACTGGTATGCAGTAATGCAATGCTACTGAGCTACTACACGCCTACACTGATCAACGGCTTTATGAGAGGAAAGTGGCCTGCAACTGCATCTCCGGATTAGGAAAAGTAACTTTGAGGGAGGGAGAAAAGGACCAGCGCATATGTACTGCCTGCGATGCTCTGTTTCGTTGCACCGCGTGCTACGTGCATGTGCTCCACCACCACCACTGCATAATCGGCGCCACCTTCAAATTTGAAAGAAATTGTATTTTGCTCTTTTAAGTAGTCCGTGCCTTTTAAAGTTAAAAACAACCGCTAAATTATTACTACTACTCTCTCCGTCTAGGTGTATAAGTTACCTTACGAAAACCAAATAATTCCAAAACACTTAGGCGTGGTGCATTAACTTTCACCTCGTTTTTTGTTTCTTGACATATCAACCAATAAGACATGTGGGGCGTGCATGTTTTCAATGACTCAAGACTACCAAACACGACATTTAGTGATTAGTTCATTGCATACAATGCTATTAATTAGCAAATAAACATTAAGTTCTCTCGTTTTCCTCTCCTTCTTAATCACGGTGCACAACCTAAAATGACTTATTCACCTAGACGAAGGAAGTACTGTGCTTGAAAGGAAGAGAGAGTGTTGGTGTTCTTTGTGTTCCGCGACGTTTGACCTCGGTGCAACACATCACAGGTGCGCTATATATGCTACTGCAATGGTAGCTGCCTAGAAATGAGGCCGACAGGAATTCACCGTGTGGAATTCAGCGTTCTTGTTTCCCATTCCATCCCATCCATTCAAACAACCAAGCATATCTCGTGGTTCAAAGCGCCGGGACGGGACAGGAGAGGCCCAGCTAGCAGCTGCTTTAGGAAAGCAGAAGTACCATGATGAGCAGTATGTATCGAAGACGATATGCTTTGCCGTCGAGTAATGGCGAGCACGAAATTTCCACTGAAATCTTGTTAGCTTTTGGACGCCAAAATGCATGGCCTGATCACGCTGATCCATCAGCCATCTGCCTGCCGCTGCTCGATCTCGATTGACTTCTGTTCAATGCATTTGTATGCCACTATGTATGCAGTGCACACAGGCGCAGGCAAGACGCCGGCCGGCCGGGTGGACAGGCATGAATGACACACAACAGTTTACTACAGGACCCCATTGCCGGACGGCCATCCATCCAAGAAGAAGGCTATATTGCAGGCAAGGCAGCATAAATGTTGCTGCAGCAGCGTGCGTCTCCCGTGCAAATGCGCGCCTTCAATTCTTTCTTTTCCTCCTTTGATCTTCCCTGCGCTGCGCTCCATCCAACGACGAAGCCCCATATGCCCATATCCTCTCTGCAGTATGCGCTTGTCTCTTGCGCGGAGAATCTCTAGGGAGCCACGAAATGAATGGACAGTAATTCTAGTAGTGTACAGGTACAGCAATCGGCATGCATGCAGCTCCTCCACCCCACTTCAATTTGTCCATTGGGAGAAGAGAAGGCTTACACACCTCGCTCTTTTCTTGGGCTCGCTGCTTCCCGGCCCTCTGATTCATCCATTCATGTTCATGGTGGTGCTCATGCCATGGCAGGATGGCTTATGATACTTCTCAGGTGGACGTGCCACATGATGCGTGCCGGCGGATCGCGAGCCCGAATCATGCGTCTTTTCTCACCTTCGCCTCAGCTGACAGTCTCCAGTTAATCTATATATATAGTCTCACTTCCTTCTATGCGTGTATTTACCTAGCTTAGGAGCCTATAGTACTGCTAGTGGTAGTTACGATTAGCATATGTTTTGACCCATGATAATGTCACTGTTTGGCAAAGTTAGTGAAAGCACTGGGGTTGGGATTGAGGGGGTAGTATCATAACAGAATCCATCTTGAAAGAAGAGAACCAGGAGTATACACTAATTTACTGCGCGATAGAGATTGTGATTTCATACGTAGTAGTACATTAAGCTCAACACTGTCAATACTCATTTTGACTGCCCAAGCTAGCTAGTCCATGACCAGCACCAAATATCCACTAATTTGGGAGTGGGGCAATTGGTAATTTGACATTGCATGGGTCATCTTTCCTAGCCTGCCCACTCCACGTAGATGGACAGCTACGGTTCATGAAAGGCATGCATGCATGGCATGGTGCCCCAGAAGAACAGAATATATCCACTTCACTTGACTGCTTTCTCCTTTGCTTCTGCATGCATGTCCGGATAGACTGACGGACAGATGAGATGGAGGTGTATTTTTCTTGAGATCGAACACACGTCTCTTTGGTCTATCTACTTACCGAGGGGAAAGTGCATCTCTATATTCACTGAGGGAGTGACGGGTCATCTAGTCCATCCCTCTCGAAATGGATGTCTTTTCTTGAGATTTGGAGCCAGAATTGGCAGTATGTGTCGGTGAAATGTCTATACTGCCCGTGTCTTTGTTTTTCTCGACAGTTATGCGAGCACAGTGAGTTAATTAGCAGAAAAAAAATCATGGCGCTGATTAATGACATGATACCCAAAGAAAGGGACAAAATAGAACTGCACGGAGGATAAATTGCATCCAAAGCATATAAATATTATTCTAAAAACAGTTTTGCTACATCATAGTTGCATGAAAACCTAAATGGCGTTAGTCAATTCTTGCAGGAAGAAAAGGGAGCGTCAATGGCCGAGTCGAGACAACATGGCCGGCCCGGTGAGGCCACGTTAGGAGGGAGCTGGAGCCATCGACGACACGGCTATCCAGGATCACAGGCAGAGGCAAGTCAGAGGTTGACAAGTGCGGGTGAAGAGGCTTTCGTATTGAACATATATTTTTTTTTTGCGCGGGGTGAAAGACCTTCTATTAATCAGTTTGGACAAGGAGCATAAGTGTACAACCTCCTCGGTCGGATGGGAGAGAGCCCGAGCTGAAGACGGGGACATCGCAACCTATTACGGTGTCGATCGTGGGTTGAAGTTGAATAGTGCACGATCAAAGGTTGAAGACGAAGGACGGCTGTTGGATGTTGGATTGCAATCCAATGGTTCAAGACTAATCTGAAAGAAAAAAAAAACAGACACCTAACGTATAGGTGGTCTTTTTTTGTAAAACTTTGAAGTGGCTAATTAATCGGAATCGGGCCATTTGTAGCTGTGACGGAAAGGCCAGACCGGCCACTATTCAGAGTTCACGGGTGCAACATATATTACCATGCAGATCCATCGTTCCGATTGATCGGACGTGGTCCATGCATGCATGAATGCCTTTTGGCGCCACTTATGATGAAGCCATGTGTCGTCTTTGACCCTCAAGCAGAGAGATTTGCCGCCGACAAAGGGTCATAGCACCATCGATCGATATCAGCACCGCACACACCCGGTCGTACGTGTTCAGAAATTTAGAGTACGAAACCTATCTAGTAGTGGTGAAACAACGGCACACATGTGTGTAATATAATGTAGACGTGTGACATGCATACATACTCCTACTAACTCTGTAAAGAAATTAGTGATCCAAACACTCTTATATTTCTTTACGGAGGGAGTACAGTACATTTGCAAAACAGAGTATCTGAATTCACTGGGATTTTTGAAATTGTAGATTGTCTGGTTAACATGAATAGAAAAAAAAAAAAAAGAAACACCACGATCAAGCAGAGTCATAACTCAAATATTATCGCATGATTCTTCTTTATCATGACTTCATGTCGGTGCACTCACTAAATATAAATGAGATCCACTCAAAAAAGAAAACTAAATCTAAATGAGAGTGGTCATATTAGAATCCAGGCGGTGATTCCCTCAAAAAGAAAAAGGAAAAGTATCCAGGTTGTGAACGAACCTGCGGTGGTATCGTGTCCAGTGGCCTAATCACACCTGGCCGTACAAGGGATACACGTGGAGCAGAGATCGATTGACGAATATTCGGCCCCCCACTTGGCACGTAGTAGTCCCATGCAAATGCATCACAGGTTACTCTACCGCCTGCCTGCCTGCATGGCCCCGTCTCGTTGTTCCGACAGCGACAGCGACCGCGACAGCCACGCTGTCCCTTGTGACCTTCCTTGTGACCTTGTCCATCTTGGCAAAGCATGTGACTGGCTACTGTGATGTGAGCAGCATTGTTGCTGCGTCCCCTGGTACTACTATACCAAGGAATACTGTAGCACTGTACAAGGAGGTTGCGACTGGCGAGAAGCTGCCAGCCTTCATTCCGCTTCCGTGGCATACAGGCAAGGCCGCCATGAAAGCTCTGCCGTGTTGACGGTGCATCCCGAACTAGAGTATCCTGCACCAAAGGATCTCTTCATTTGGATCCTGTTCGTTGCTGGATGCCTGATGTACTACTAAGACCAAAATTAATTCATCCGCAACCGACTCCCGGCTACACGTAGTAGATACCAACATTCCCTTCTAGTGCTTACATATTCAAACAAGAAAAATCGATACCCCATACCACGTGTTTGACTCGTATAGTCGCATCACAGCACTCTGGTTCTTTTCGTATCACAATATACTATGCGTGTTTGGCCGGTCACCTGCGTTCTGCATGTCCTATCGTTAATTCGTACTAGTACTATGATGATTGCCGACGGAGGAGAGCAGCTGACACATGCCTTTGGCCTTTTCTTTCTTCTTCTTTTCTTGATATTGTTCCTTTATTTTGTTTTTCAGATTTTGCTTTGCCCTTTGCACGTACATGGAGAGTGATGGCTGACCTTCTGATGCCATGTCCCTTTGGCTAGGTCTCAGCGTACGTACCTTGCACAGGTTATTTAGGATACCGAAAGGACGAGAGAAAATGAACACATATAATATCGATGCCCTGGATTCTGTTTCTTGGATGGTCGATTGGTCTTGTTTCAAAAGGGTCGAACTAGGGGTTGCATGCAGCGTTATGGCTGTGAAGTGTTGAATTTTCATTGCTTAGTTATTGGTTGTTGAGTGCTGGATTTTTATTGCTGAATAATTTGTAAGGTGTTTGGCCCGTTGGTTACCCATGATGGCATGTTAATTAATAGCAAGCACACCTCGACTTATATATCTAAGTTGTCTGAGTTTTTTCTTTACGTCCAAGCCGATTTTGGACAAGTGTTGGTTGGATTGATCAATAGTGTTACACCTTTTCAGAAAGTGAATTAGTTAGACATGAAACCAAATCTCATACAAAGTAGGATTAGCATAAATGTATTGTAAGTACAACTAGAAGTAATGACGCACACCCCTACTAGCTGCATGCTCCCTTGTCACGGTATTACAAGGTATTAGAGATACGACAAGCAAATCAACTCAACGAAGAACGAAGAACAAGCAAGGGACACGAGATTTTAACGTGGAAAACCCCTCCAACACGAAGGGGAAAAAACCACGGGCGCCAGCCAACCAAATTTCACTATATCGTGGGAGGTTACAAACGCCGGGGATTTACAACTGATCAACTTATCCTGTGCGGCGGCTTACAAGAGGTATATATAACACAGGTGACCTACGGGTCTCGCTCCGCTCGCTCGTCAGAAGTTAGCCTCTCTCTTTATACTTGAATTTGGAGCGTAACATAACAAACTCCACCTTGAGACAAATTCCATCTCGTAGCATGAATGAGAACCTCCTCCCTGAACAACAAACAAAACACTTTCGGCGCCAAACAACCACTAGGGCTAATGAGTTATACCAACTAAGTCTGAGCAAAGCTCAAACTTAGCAACAGGAACTGGCTTTGTCAATATATCAGCAGGATTATCATGAGTACTAATCTTGCATACCTTCAGTTTACCTTGCTCAACAATGTCTCGAAAATAATGACATTTGATGTCAATGTGCTTTGTTCTCTCATGGAATATCTGATCCTTAGTAAGGTAAATGGCACTCTGACTGTCACAAAACAAGTTAATGCAAGAATTATCTCCACAAAGCTCAGCATACAAACATTTTAGCCAAACTGATTCTTTGCATGCTTCTGCAATAGCCATGTATTCTGCTTCCGTGGTAGACTAGGCAACTACTAGCTGCAACGTTGCCCTCCAACTCACGGCACAACCACCAACAGTGAACACATAACCTGTAAGGGACCTCCTCTTGTCCAAATCGCTGGAAGCAAAATCTGAATCCACATAGCCATCTAGTCCCTCACCAGTTCTACCGAATTTCAAACAAGCATTGGAAGTGCCACGAAGGTACCTGAAAATCCACTGAACAGCCTTCCAATGTTCTTTACCAGTGTTAGCCATGTATCGATTGACCAAACTCATTGCAAATGACAAATCAGGCCTAGAACACACCATGTCATACATTAAAAAACCAACAACACTGGAATATGGAACTCTTGACATATACTCAAATTCTTCATCATTACTAGGACAATGAGAAGATGACAATTTGAAATGAGGAGCAATGGGAGTGCTTACTGACTTAGCATCATGCATGTTAAAACAATGAAGAACTTTCTTAATGTAACTCTCATGACTAAGAAATAACAATTCAGAATTTCTGTCCCTCGTAATCTCCATACCTAGAATTTTCTTAGCAGCACCAAGATCCTTCATCTCAAACTCGCTACTTAACTGTGCCTTTAAAGTAGTGATCTCTTTCTTGCCCTTGGCAGCAATCAACATATCATCAACATATAACAGCAAGTATATAGGTGATCCATCAACAAATTTAATGTAAACACAACTATCATATGCAGACCTCTTAAATCCATGTGCTATCATAAATGAATCAAACCTTTTATACCACTATCTCGGAGACCGTTTCAAACCATATAGGGACCTCTTTAACTTACAAACAAATTTCTCCTTACCAGGCACAATGAAACCTTCTGGTTGGTCCATGTAAATCTCCTCATCCAGTTCATCATGCAGAAAAGCAGTCTTGACATCTAACTGCTCAAGCTCAAGATCATGCATAGCAACAATACCAAAAAATGCACGAATGGAACTATGCTTCACAACTAGAGAGAACACATCATTATAATCAATACCTGGTATCTGACTGAAGCTCTTAGCCACTAACCTTGCCTTAAACCTCGCGGGCTCACTAGGAGACAAACCCTCCTTTCTTTTGAAGATCCATTTGCAGTGAACGATCTTATTATGTTTAGGCAAGCTCACAACATCCCATGTGTCATTTTTCTCAAGTGACTGCATCTCTTCTTGCATAGCAGCAATCCACTTCTCACGGTCACCGAAAACAACTGCTTCAGTGTATGTGGATGGCTCATGGATGTTCTCAACCTGTTATGCACAATTGAAAGCATAATGAACAATGTCACACTCTTCAATTAGGCGGTTAGTTTTCTCAATGACTCTCTTGCTCCTGTCATCTGCAAGAGACTGAACTTGTCGCTGCAAAACAGGGGGTGTGTGTTGCACAACATCATCATCATCGTGGACCTCTGTATCTGGAGCATCATCAACATTATCATCAATTACATGTTCCTCCTCATCAAGGTGCTCCACCTGCACAGTAACTCGTTGTGGCTCTACATCAAAAGTATTTGTGGACAGATCATCATGATACATAACAGATTCATTGAAAACAACACTCCTGCTCACAAAAACCTTATTAGTTTCAGGATTCCATAACCTGTATCCTTTTACTCCTGAACCGTATCCAACAAACACACACTTAATAGCTCTAGGCTCAAGTTTCCATTATCAACGTGTGCATATGTAGTGCAACCGAAAACTCTCAACTGTGAATAATCAGCTGGTGTACTAGACCATAGAAGGTATATTAGATTATGTACATGCTGATTTATGGGGTCCTTCCCGTAAACCCTCGCTTGCTGGTGCTCGTTATATGCTTACAATTATTTATGATTACTCCAGAAAAGTGTGGCCTTATTTTCTGAAAAATAAATATGATGTGTTTGATGCCTTTAAGGATTGGAAAGTTATGATAGAAAGGCAAACTGAGAGGAAGGTAAAAATACTTCGTACTGACAATGGTATGGAATTCTGTTCAAAAGCTTTTAACAGTTATTGCAGAAACTTGGGCATCGTCAGGCACCACACCATCCCATACACTCCTCAACAGAACGGTGTGGCGGAGCTCATGAACAGAACCATCATCTCCAGGGCTCGCTACATGGTGTCCAATGCTCGCATGGGCAAGCGTTTTTGGGCTGAAGCCGCCTCCACCGCCTTCTACCTCATCAACAGGTCACCATCCATTCCACTTAATAAGAAAACTCCCATTGAGGTATACTCTGATACCACTTGTTAGAGATACGACAAGCAAATCACCTCAACGAAGAACAAAGAACAAGCAAGGGACACGAGATTTTAACGTGGAAAACGCCTCCAACACGAAGGGGGAAAAACCACGGGCGCCGACCAGCCAAACTTCACTATATCGGGGGAGGTCACAAATGCCGCGGATTTACAACTGATCAACTCATCCCGTGTGCCGGCTTACAAGAGGTATATATAACACAGGTGACCTACGGGCCTCGCTCCGCTCGCTCGTCAGAAGTTAGCATCCCTCTATATACACTAGTAGAAAAAGGGCCTAATGTGAAGCTCATTAGTCTCGGTTTGTAATTGAACCGGCACTAATGTGACCATTAGTGCCGGTTCCAACGGCTAGGCGGGCGGCGCTCATTAGTACCGGTTCGTGGCGAACCTTTAGTACCGGTTCGTGCCACGAACCGGTACTAAAGAGGTGGTGGCAGGCTGTTGTCAGGCTGGGGCCCCACCAGCACCTTTAGTACCGGTTCATGCCATGAACCGGGACTAGAGATGCACCTTTTGTCCCGGTTCGTCTAACCAACCGGGACTAAAGATATCACTATATATAGTGCTTCATCCAGCCCGAGCCGAAGCGCTCTGTTTTTCCCCTCATCTCTGTTTTTCTTCCCCTCTTGCTCGAGCTCACCTCCATTTTGGCCAAAATTTGTGAAGATTTGAAGGCACCCCATCCATCCAACTGATCACAAAGGTTAGCAACTTTGTCTTTTTATCTCTCATTGCTAGATTAGCTCTTGCATGCTCTATAAGTATAGTGATTTGTGGGTTTTTTAGATTGGGAGGAATTATATGTGGTAGTTTATTTGATTTATATGCAATTTGAGGTCAAAATAACTCTTAGTTTGCATATGTAGGTATGGTTTACTTAGTGCCTTCCCGTCTCCGTCCTAACCACCGTCGATCGTCCGCACCGTCCCGTCGCCGGCACCACCTTGTGGTGAGCCTCTTGTTCTTATCTTTTATATATAAAAAAAAATCATGTTTGTGTGATTTATATATATAGTTACTTGTATAATTATCTTACCCGGCCCGTACGTTGTTTGTTATACATAGTGCCATTGTTTTGATATCCGTCCATGTCGGCCCTCGTCCGGGTTATGATTCGGATGTGGTATATTCTCTTTTAAAACTATTTGTTGCATTTCGTGTTTATGACAAATTATGCCCATCAAGTTGACATAGATATTTTTATCTAGGAGGTATGTGAACCGGATATTCCAACCGACCCTATTGTCGAGAGGTTAAATTTAGTTGAAAAAGAAAACGAGTATTTGAAAGAAAAATTGAAAAGAATTGAGGGGGAGAAGATGGAATTGCAGTTGCATGTTGCCGATGTCGTCGATGATCAGAAGATCAAGATGGAGAAAATGCGCTTGAAGATTAGAAAGATTAGAAAATATGCCATCGATAGTGAGGCTTGGTATCATTATGCTGTTGCTGTTTGTGACCATCAATGATTGACCTGCTCTCAGTAACCTTTCATGACAGACAAACGAGGGATACCGCGCATGCACGCACTGTTTGGATGATACCAACAGTATATATTTGGATAATTGTAAGAAGAATATGTACCTGGGACATCGTCGATTTCTTCCGAGCAGGCATCCCGTAAGAAAGAAAGGCAAGTATTTCAAAGGTGAGGCAGATCACCAGACGAAGCCTCGCCACCGTACTGGTGATGATGTACATGATATGGTCAAGGATTTGAAGGTAATCTTTGGAAAGGGTCCTGGCGGACAATCTGTTCTGAATGGCGCTGACGGACGCGCACCCATGTGAAAGAAGAAATCTATATTTTGGGACCTACCCTATTGGAAAGACCTAGAGGTCCGCTCTGCAATCGACGTGATGCACGTGATGAAGAATCTTTGTGTGACCCTGCTTGGCTTCTTGGGCGTGTATGGGAAGACAAAAGATACACCGGAGGCACGGGAGGACCAGCAACGTATGCACGGAAAAGATGGCATACATCAGGGTCATGCCAGCTACGCTCTTACCAAAGAAGAGAAGGAAATCTTCTTTGAATGCCTGCTCAGTATGAAGGTCCTGTCTGGCTTCTCGTTGAATATAAAGAGAATAATAAATATGGCAGAGAAAAAGTTCCAGAACCTAAAGTCTCATGACTGCCACGTGATTATGACGCAACTGCTTCCGGTTGCATTGAGGGGGCTTCTACTGAAAAACATTCGATTAGCCATTGTGAAGCTATGTGCATTCCTCAATGCAATCTCTCAGAAGGTAATCGATCCAGAAACCATACCAAGGTTAGAGAATGATTTGGTGCAATGTCTTGTCAGTTTCGAGTTGGTGTTCCCACCATCCTTCTTCAACATCATGACGCACGTCCTAGTTCACCAATGCGAAGAGATTAACGTTTTGGGTCCTGTATTTCTACACAATATGTTCCCCTTTGAGAGGTTCATGGGAGTCCTAAAGAAATATGTTCATAACCGTGCTAGGCCAGAAGGAAGCATCTCCCAGGGCCATGAAAATGAGGAGGTCATTGGGTTTTGTATTGACTTTATTCCTGACCTTAAGCCGATTGGTGTTCCTGAATCACGGTATAAGGGCAGACTGGGTGGAAATGGCACACTAGGACCGGAACAAATAATATGTATGGACGGGCATTCTCTCACTCAAGCACACTACACAGTTCTACAAAATTCCGCCTTGGTGGCTCCGTATATGAAGGAACACAATAATATTCTACGCTCCAAACACCCGGAGCAGTCTGACGACTGGATTACATGTGAACAAACGGGGACTTTCGCCGATTGATTGCAGACACGTGCCATGCATGACGACGCTGTTGACGATGACCTGTACTTGTTGTCCCAGTTACAATCTTCGAATATAATGACTTTCAAAGGGTACGAGATAAATGGGAATACATTTTACACGATCGCCCAAGATAAGAAGAGCACCAACCAAAATAGTGGTGTCCGCTTTGATGCAGCAACCAAGAGTGGAAAGGACACATATTATGGTTACATAGAGGAGATATGGGAACTTGACTATGGACGTGGTTTGAAGGTCCCTTTGTTTCGGTGCAAATGGGTCAATATGACACGAGGCGGGGTAACGGAAGACCCGCAGTACGGAATGACAACAGTGGATCTCAACAATCTTGCGTACGCAGACGAACCATTCGTCCTAGACAATGATGTGGCGCAGGTTTTCTATGTGAAGGACATGTCTACCAAGCCTAGAAAAAGAAAAGATAAGGAAGCGAATACATCATACGATGAGCCAAAGCGCCACATAGTTCTTCCAGGGAAAAGAAACATCGTGGGAGTGGATGACAAGACAGACATGTCAGAAGATTATAAAAAGTTTCATAAAATTGCTCCCTTCACAGTGAATATTGACCCGAGCATCCAGTTAAATGATGAAGATTATCCATGGTTACGGCGCAAAGGGACACACGCGAAGAAAAAGTTTCAGACCCAAAGATCCCACTCTGGGATGTGACCGGCTTCACTGTCATCACTTTCTTCTCTAGTGAGTTTCGGACTTATATAACTGGAAATCCCCACTTTGGACAAACCGTAGGGAATATTTGTAATAGTTAGGGTGCTTATGTGTTTTGGCATTTGAAACATGTACTTTTGTGCTTCGGACAAACGTGTACCTGAAATTGAAAAGCACTACAAAATGAACTGTGAAAAGGTTGAAAGTTGGCATGGTTTCATCATTTCACCCACATAGCATGTTATAAAAAGTTGAGAGGGTTACGGCAAAAACTGGATCCACTTCGTGTACAAAATGGACAATCTCTTTCGAAGTATCAGGGTTTGGGACGAAAACTCATCTGTTACAAAGGCATTTCATTTTTTTAAACTTATTTCAACTCCAGACTTTTTGTGTGTTCAGTATGCACCATTCAAAGCCACGTCATCAATTTTCAACCCTTTCTGACTTCATTTGCTATTTTTCATGCATTTACTGATTTTTTTGACTTAAATGACCCTGAAATTGAAAAGCACTACAAATGAACTCTGAAAAGGTTGAAACTTGGCATGGTATCATCATTTCACCCACATAGAATGTTCTAAAAAGTTGAGAGGGTTACGGCAAAAACTGGATCCACTTCATGTACAAAATGGACAATCTCTTTCGAAGTATCAGGGTTTCGGACAAAAACTCATCTATTACAAAGGCATTTCATTTTTTTAAACTTTTTTCAACTCCAGACTTTTTGTGCATTCAGTATGCACCATTCAAAGCCACGTCATCAATTTTCAACCATTTCTGACTTCATTTGCTATTTTTTATGCATTTACTGATTTTCTTGAGCTAAATGACCCTGAAATTCAAAAGCACTACAAATGAACTCTGAAAAGGTTGAAACTTGGCATGGTTTCATCATTTCACCCACATAGCATGTTCTAAAAAGTTGAGAGGGTTACGGCAAAAACTGGATCTACTTCGTGTACAAAATGGACAATTTCTTTCGAAGTATCAGGGTTTCGGACGAAAACTCATCTGTTACAAAGGCATTTCATTTTTTTAAACTTATTTCAACTCCAGACTTTTTGTGTGTTCAGTTTGCACCATTCAAAGCCACGTCATCAATTTTTAACCATTTCTGACTTCATTTGCTATCTTTCATCCATTTATTGATTTTTTGAGCTAAATGACCCTGAAATTGAAATGCACTACAAATGAACTCTTAAAAGGTTGAAACTTGGCATGGTTTCATCATTTCACCCACATAGCATGTTCTAAAAAGTTGAAAGGGTTACAGCAAAAACTGGATCCACTTCGTATACAAAATGGACAATCTCTTTCGAAGTATCAGGGTTTCGGACAAAAACTCATCTGTTACAAAGGCATTTCATTTTTTTAAATAACCTAAGTATTACCAAATTGTATATAATGATAAAACACACTAATATTAAACATAAGAAAAAAGAATCACTGAAAAATCTATTTTTAAAGTAAGTTATTCACAAACTAGTGATTCACACAAATTTCAAATAATTCAAAATTAAACTATTCAAATTTGAAAACTACTGGCACTAACAGAAAGTTTGTAATTTTTTGTACCTAAAGCAAAAATATTCACAAAGAAACTCTAAATACAACAAAAAACAACTCAGAAATAAATAAAAGAAAATAAATAAAGAAGAAAAGAAAAAAAAGAAACAAAAAAAGCCCGCTTACTGGGCCACATCGGCCTGCATACGACTAGAATCCCAACCTGTAGTTGGGCCAGGATGCAGGCCCGCAAGCCCAGTAGGCCCAACAGGGCATCGCAGCAGAGGTAGGCCCAGAAGGCCTGCATTAGAGAGGAGGCCGGGGCAGATGCCGCGGCAGGGCTTATAAGCTGGTGCGGGCGCCCCTCGGCAAGCGAGGTGGGACTAACCTTGCCCGCACCGCACCTGCGCCAGCGCACCACCTTTAGTACCGGGTCGTGGGTCCAACCGGTACTAAAGGGGGGGGGCGGTCTTTAGTACCGGTTGGAGCCACGACCCGGTACTAAAGGGGTGCGCTTCCCGCCGCTTGGCCTGGCCAAAACAGGCCTTTAGTACCGGTTGGTGGCTCCAACCGGTACTAAAGGTCCATCCTATATATACAACACTTCAAAATTTTGCAGTTTCACCTCCCTCTTCGTCTCTGCTCTCGACATCGCCGCCGCCCCCCCGTCGCCACCCCCGTTGCGCGCCGTCGCCGTCGCCGTCCCTGTCGCCGCCCCCGTCGCGCGTCGTCGCCATCGCCGTCCCCGTCGCCGCACCCCGTCGCCGCCCCGGTCGCCCCGCGCTGTGAGCCCCCTGCGCCATGGTCGCGCCCTCGATCATCCGATTGAGCCCGCCCGCACACACACACACACACACACACACACACACTGTACCCACACACAATACACACACACACATTTTTCTTAATTATTTTCTATTTTTTATTTTTTAGTTTTTTATACTTTTAGTTATATAAATGTTAGAATAATGTTAAAGTTTTAGCTACATGAATTAGATTAATGTCAAAGTTTTAGCTAGATGAATTAGATTAATGTCAAATTGTTAGATGATCGAATTAGATATATTAATGTCAAATGTTAGATGAATTAGATAGGAAATGTAGATTAATGTCAAATGTAGATGAATTAGATAGAAATGTTAGTGAATTAGTTTTTTATACTTTTAGTTATAGATGAATTGATATATTAATGTTTAGATGATCGAATTAGTTTTTATACCTCTATACTTTTGTCAAATATGTTAGATGAATTAGCTAGATATATTAATGTTAGATGAATTAGCGAGCTAGATATCATATGTCAATGTTTGAATTTTTACATATGCAATATTTGATCATATGTCAAAGTTTAACTTTTGACATAGATTTATCAAGAATGCCCCCAAGAGAATCCGTTATATTACATTTGCATATAGAATTTGTATATAAGAAATCACAATCACCAATCATTTAAAAAATGTTACATTTGCATATAGATCGAATTTGTTATCGACGTCAACGATATGCCCGGCCCGCAACCTCGCCGTCGACCCGTTCGCGACGACGTCCTGCTTCAGAGGAGCCATGTCCGGGACTGGGCTTCGCCGGGCTAGCACTGGGAGGTGCTACCTTCAGGGGCGCGCCGCTTGGTGAGGAACCCGGGTCCCGTCATCGACCCGGAGCTCCTTTGGTGGCGTTCGCGTGGGCCACTTTCGGTGCCGAGGGAGCCGGCCCCGCCGGAGGTGGTACGTCGCCGTGTCAGGGAGGAGGACGAGCACGTCCGTCGCTACATGGCTGCGTTGGACGTGAGGTTCTCCAATACCTGGCAGGTTCTTCGGGGATCTCACCCGAGCCATAATCCTGTGATGGTTCCTTCTCTTTGGGTGTCCACCGCCCGCGCCTCAGGAACCGCGAGTGAACTAGATTATTCGATAGTATTCGATCTGTATTAGCTAGCTAGTGATGTATTCGATAATATTCGAGACGATGTATTCGAGATTATATATATTATTAGATAATATTTGAGACGATGTATTCGAGATTATATTCGATGATGCATATGTTATGTACTATGTTTCAGTTTTTCCTTATTGATTGCATGCAGGCATTCTAATTTGAATACTAAATTGTTTTATATTTCTTCTGGATTAGTTAAATAAAAGCTATGGACAATACCGGCAGAGAAGGAGAGGAGGCCCTGTTCAACATCATACGCTCATCCCCTAGCCCAGATGAGTTTGAAGAAGATGACGGCTCGCAATATCTGAACCCTACCGGTGAGGGTATGATATTTGATGAAGACGAACGAATAGATGAAGTCCAGAACTATGATGACGAAGAAAATGTTGATCTTGAAATAACAAAGACCGGCGAGGTATATTTATATAAAGCAGGCATCTGGTGATCATCACATGTTTTAATTGATTTGTATATATATATTAATGAATCAATCTTTCTTCTTTCAGCCCTCCGGATCGAGCAAATCTTCTACAGGCAGCAGGACAGTGCGAGGCCCGGCCAAAAAGTTGAAGGATGGCGTAAAGTACAACATCGATGCCATCAAACCTAATGGCGAACCAAGCGAGCCTAAGAAGAATGCGGTCAAGTTCGTTCGTCAGTGCGGAGTTCTTGTGAAGGACCAATTCCCGATCTCCATTCAAGAATGGAAAAAGCCAGGAAAGGAACATCCAGATCTTACTTTTATTGACCAAAGAGCAAAAAATCTGCTTTGGGAATCTCTCATGTCACATTTCACCCTACCAGATCATTTCACAGATGCAGATGTGCAAAAAGTCAAGGACGCTGCTCTTAGGAAGATGGCGGTTGCATTCAACAACCACAAGAAAAGTATATGGGCCAAGTACGTCGAAGGAGGAAAGAAGACTCCAAAATTCACGGGAACACTGGAGAAGCAAAGAGATCACTGGCCCGCTCTCATGAAATTCAAGGAATCGGAATTAGCTAAGGAACGGTCGAGAATAAACAAGCTCAATGCCGCGAAAAAGGAGCATTACCATAGGCTAGGGCCAGGTGGCTACGCGGTGGCCCGGTCTAAGTGGGATAAGGCTGAGCAAGAGATGATGGATGCAGGGGTCATTCCAGTTACATTGAGCTGGCCCCCCAGGTGCAGGACCTGGTTCTATGCGCATGGGGGGACGTTGGACCCAAAGACAGGCCAGGTTTTGCAGCGGGCAAGTCTTAAGGGAGCCGACCTCGATATAATTGTTGCAATAGAAGAGGCTCGAACGGGGGTGTTCACGCCCAACAGAGAGAATGATGAGCTTACGCGCGCCCTGAAGAACCCTGAACACCCGGGAAGAACACGAGGCAAAGGCATTGTTCCGTGGTTTGAGGGGTTTGCGGACTGGAACGCCGACTACAGAAGTCGTGCGAGAAAGAAGATGGAGGAGGAGAAGAAGAGGAAGCTGGAGGAGGAGCAGAGGAAGCAGGAAGCAGAACGCCTTCAAGGCCTAGAATCAAGGCACGCGGAGTTGGCACTCCAATTCCAGCGGCAGCAGCAGCAGATCGACTCACTTAGCCAGGAAAGGGGGTCTCAGCAACGGCAGCAGCTTGCGGATCCAGCATTGGATAGCACCGTCCCATCCATGCCGAGAAGCAGCGTGGGTTCCGCCCCGGGCGATGAGGAATTGCTGGATAGATACCCTGTGGATGACATCATGGATAACACTAATTGTGAGCTACACTTCAAAATGAAGAACATATCCATGAAGGTGGCGGACGCCGTTGCTTATACAAATCCCCCTGAAGCAACCTTCCATTGCAACCCGATTCCAGCTGGCTATGCTCGTGTCGTGGTTGATGAAGTGGTGGCACAATATTTGGGGCTAGAGCTTGACATTCCTGGAGGTGACGACGAGCACACACTAGGAGAGGCCATACATCGTATCATTCTATGGAGAAAGGATTGCGTCATCTTTCCAAGGCCACCGACATCGCGTCAGCCGACTCCTCCTCGAAGTCCGCCACCGCGTCAGCAGACTCCCGCTCCTCCAAGTCATCAGCCACCGCCTCAGCAGAGTCCAGCTCCTTCAAGTCCGCCAACGCGTCAGGCCACTCCTCGTCCTCCAAGTCCGGCACCGCGTCAGCCCACTCCTCCTCCATGTCCGGCACCGCGTCAGCCTAGTCCTCCTCCTCCAAGTCAGGCACCGCGTCAGCCGTCTCTGCCGCCTCAGCGTCAGCCTAGACCTCCTCCTCCAAGTCAGGCACCGCGTCAGCCGTCTCCGCCGCCTCAGCGGGCTTCGCCGCCTAAGCAAAAGCGGAAGAGAGCCATCGCAGCTATGGCGGCTAGCGGTACAAGTACATGACGCAAAAGATACCAATTTGGTCCAAGCCTCGCGCCTCTTCCGAAGAGGCCTTACGACATGACTGTGGAGGAAAACGAAGCCGAAGTGCAAGCCCAACTGAGGGCCCATTTTGGACCGAAACCGCCACCGCCGCCAAAGGAGAAAGTGCCTGACGATGTCATTGACCACTTTATTCGTATGGCTGCCGAAACAGCTCCCAAGCCTATTGACTCAGACTATGAGCGCCAAATCAGGAAGGCATATCAAGCACAACAAAAGAAGGAGTCGAGCTCGAGCTCGAGCCAAGTAGCTGCCAAAAAAAGAGGGAAAACTGTTCCCCAGCTGGGAGAACAGGCGGTGCAATCGATCCCCCCGCTCATTGTACCAACACACATGAGTACCGACGCCAATCAGCTGGTAATAACCGACGATCATAGAAGGCAGGCTGCAGAGATCGGATGCACTATAGAACAACTCCTAGAGATCGAGCCCATGGAAAAGTTTACAGAGCAGGAACTAAAACGGAAATATGCCCGCGGCGAACCTCTGGTCAAGCCTGAGGAGGTTAAGAAGCTCTCAACGAGAATGTATGAATTTCATGAATGGTACATGAAAATTGCCAAGACTACCAATCGAGAGTCCCTCATGGTGAGAGTCAAGCCAGAGCATTACTACAATGCGAATGCTCTGTATGTTGAGTTTACATAACTGTTTTAGTTATTCAATCAAGAAGCACTCCACAAATCTATCGTCAGTTGCTATTGTCTGTAAGTGATTTCTTTCTGTAATTTAAGTCTCAAGCTAGCTGTAGTGCTCGTTGATCATTGCCTGTAATTATCCTCACTATATTCTTTTCTGTGGTATTATGCAGAATGAAGATCTATAAAATGAAAAAAGCTGGACGCTATGGCATTGGGTTCATTGACCCAAATACCATTAATCAAGAGACATGGTCACAAGAATGGTCGCAAAAAGACATAGAGAAAACCTTGCTAGAGTTCTTGAAGCGTCTAAATACCAATCGAGATATACTACTTCCTTACCACTTCGAGTGAGTCACACTGTGTTGTACTACAAATTCTGTTTTTGCTTACTAGCTAGATGTTAATAAGTGTATAGGGTTTAGGGTAGTTGATGAGTGTTATGCGCATGCCCGCTTAATTTATACATGCAAACGTGTGTGCATGCAATTTCCACTGGATCTTGTTAATCATTCAAGTTGAAGATGGAAAAGTTGAAGTACTGGACTCACTACTTAAACCAGATACTGAGTACTCAATCGTGAAGAGGATGGTCGACAGGTAATTTCAATCATTATCGAACTATATGTCGGCCTCTTCAGTTCGTCATTTCCTGATATCAACTAATTAATAACTCCTTTATTTATTTTCTTTGCCGGCGGGCAGGGCTTGGGAAAAGTTCATCAAACAGGTTCCAGGTCAATGGAAACAAAAGCTGAAATGGCACCGACCCAAGTTAATTAATTAAGTAGTACTAGCTAGCTACCATCTCTTTAATTCTAGTTTCAATACCATTAATTATCATGCTTGATTAATTATTATCTGATTGAATTCTATTCTCGTAATGGCCCTGAAGCAGGCGCCGGGGACTGATTTATGTGCATACTACGTTTGCGATAACATTCGCATGATGGCGTCCGAAATGAGCTTATCTAATAGACAGCTATGGGTACGTTTGCCAGAACACTATTCACAATTTTTACATTATTATCTAATATATATACACACAACTAATACATGCATATTGATCTCCTTCTTTAAAGTTCTCGGAGATGCGCGATAAGCTCGTACCAACGGATTGCGTACGAGCAATTCAAGAGGAAATAGCGGGATTTTTGCTCGACCAGGTCATAAATCCCAAAGGAGAATTTCATTACCCGCTGCCGCAGTAATGACTCCATATATGTAGGAGAAATTGTATATATACATGTGTATGTGTGAATGGTGGTGCGAGACATTCGATGATATATATATATATATATATATGATCGGTTCTACAAGAAATTTTATTTATATATATGCATAACATGTACAGTATGTAGTATCGTAAAATATCATCAAATGAAAAAGAATTAAATGGAAAACACAAATTAAAAGAAAAATAAATCATAAACCCAAAACCCCCTAAACCTTTTAGTACCGGTTGGTGTTACCAACCGGTACTAAAGGTCTCCCAGCCCCCAGCGCGGGCTCGTGCCACGTAGTGGCCCTTTAGTGGCGGTTTGTATTGAACCGGGACAAGGGGGGGGGGGGGGCATTTAGTCCCCACCCTTTAGTGCCGGTTCCGGCACTAAAGGGCCTCATGAACCGGTGCTAAAACCCAATTCTGCACTAGTGATACTTGAATTTGGAGCATAACATAACAACAAGGCCACCTCCTATTTTACTACCTTTGATCATCGGCTCGACCAACAAAATATGACCTATATGCACTAACGACATATCATTAGAAACTTTCTTCAGATGTAGATACAGTGGTATGTTTTTTGTGTGTGGCATAACTCATGTCAAGTTGGTCAGGTTAATGGCCAACGTTACATAAAATGAACAACAAAATGGAGGAAGTAAGGAAGACATAGTTATGGTAACCCCCCTTGTCACCACCAAACGTACATTGCCGACTGGATCTACTCGCTTGTTGTCCTAAAGGTGGTCTTAATCCTCGATCTTCCTTGTTAACCACTTGTAAACTACCAGTAGACATTACTAGTATAGTTCTAAGCTCTCTTTAGTTCGCAATAATTCTAGAAAAAAAGTATGAATTGAACAGAAAACATATGTTTGCAATTCATGTACATTTTAAATTCTACGGGATTTGGTTTGTTTTCCGTTATTTTATTGCGTCACCAGAAAAAAAAGTATGAGTGGTGCAAAATTTTCTACAGAACGTAGTACGAAGGAATCCTTCAAAATTTATAATTCTTTTTGCATCAAATAGACCCTTAAGATGTCAGCGAGTAAAAGGCAGTGTGGTTAGTCTGAACGAGCAAAGGCGCGAACTAAAGAGTTTGAACGTGTGCCCATTATTATGCCCTTTCGCTTTCTCTCTAGCTACGTAGCATGCAATCGTACTACGTAGGAGACTCGCCTCTTGTACAGTTTGCACTGTTGACCAACGACCACGGTTCCATCGGGATCGACAGCAAAAGCCATCATATCGATCAGCAGTAGAGAATCCTGTCCCGGCCCGCTTTACTCCCTCCACTCCAAAATATAGTGCGTCCGCGCTTCCCGAAGTCAACTTTGACTTAAATTTAATCAATGAGATCGACTGCGAGGGGAGAAAAAAATTATATAATTGACAACTTCTTTTGAATACGAATTCACTGATATAACTTTTGCTCACGCCGCAGTCGGTCTCGTTGGTTAAATTTATGGTCAAAGTTGAAGCACGGGAATGAAGAAAGCACTATATTTTGAAATGGAGGGAGTATAATATTTATTTATTGAACAAGAAAACACTAGTAGAATAATAGTAGTGCATGCATATGCCCTACTATATGGATCAGCTGATTGTGGGCGTCATCATGAAAATCACCACCATGCATGATACTCCTACTACGTAAACGTACGTTCATACATTTCCTAATTAGTTATTTGTATAAGCACGAACCCTTGGCCGGTGAGGATCTAGCTGATCTTTCCACACAACCAAATGCACGAACATAAAATATCCAAGGCGTCACTAGCTGCTGCCGGTGTCACATGCTAAGCTAGCTAGGATTATTACTTCTTTAGAGAGAGAAACGAGCCGATTAGTTGCGACCTAGTATTAATCTGTTGATCGAGAGCCGTGCCCTAGCGATGGCGGCATTGTCGCTCAACCGATGCACGAAATTGTCAGCAGTTCCATTAGGGCACATGCGAGCTAGTACGGTGTCATCTTAATATAATTATTTTGAGATGCAAGAATGTTGTTACACTATCATCTTAGCTGGGCTAGCTAGGATAGGATGAGAGGGAAGGAATCATGATGGCGCAAACGACCCCCGTACAGTACGTCGTTGCTGTTTCCGGCTGCGTATCCGTCAGCAATGGGCACGAAAGGAGAGGAGGACAGAGCATTCATTGGGCAATCACGCCCCCCCTCACCCTGCTCCCAAATAGTCCTGGCCATGGGCCGCCCGGCCCGAACAGCCCGGCCCGATGCTGCTCCCTGACCGGGCCTGGGCCTAGGTTTTGAGCCCGAATACGAGGTCTGGCCGGGTCTGGGCCCGTTGTTTCTGCCATTTACTGAAGAGGCCCGGCCCGAGGCCCGAGGCCCGGTGTGTTTTTTGCTATGACGGGTTGGGCTTGGGCCTGAAAAGTAAGCCCGACGGCCAGGCCGGGCCGGGCTCGGGCCTGAGTTTTCTACCTCGGGCTTGGTCAGGCCCGGCCCGAAGGATGGCCAGGTCTACTCCCAAATCCCAACTGCTCATGCCGGCCTCAAGGATCCTTTCTTCTTTCGCGAGGACAAGAATATCTGTCTGATTCTGAACCCTCTCGCCGAGATTAAAATACTATAACACCATGGATCGGTTCATCATCGCCATGATTACGTATTAAGGGAGGGCTAGCTAGCTAATGCTAGTTTGGGTCGGGTCGATATGGATGACGGAACTTTTCCATTTTTATCAAACAAAACACTATGACCGTGCTATAAACTAGCTGTGCTGCCTCAGGTGAGAGGGGAAGAATAGTTGGATGCCAAACCGTGTGATTCATCTTGCCCGTCGCTGAGCATATTCCAAACCTTGGGTGGCAAGGTACGTACGCACCAGCAACATTGCCGAGGAAGCCACCTTTCCGCGTTCTCAGATTCTTGTGCAAAACCTACATCGAATAGGGAGGGAGAGGCCAAAAAGTCACTTTGGAGGATGGTTGTATTGGAGCCCTATATTTTGAATAGTGCCAAAATGCTTTTTTGAAGTTTGAAAAAATTCTGAAAACAAATCAACACGTTTATATGGATGTGTATTACACATGTGCAAATTTTGATGCTGAAATAAGTAACCATGTGAGTTACACAAAAAAGACAAAATCATGATTTTGGAAAGATGAACAGTGCATGCATTATTCACTATTTGGAAATCACCATTTTGTCATTTTTGTATAGCTCACATGTTTACTTATTTCATCGTCAAACTTTACACATGTGTAACATACATCCATATGATCACGTAGAATTATTTTCGGAATTTTTTAAAACTTTAAATGTGATTTGTAAAGTATTTAAAATAAGGTCCTCCAATACATCCGGGCTCCAAAAATCCACTCCCGGGAGAGGCGGCATTGCTCTTTTGATCGGGAGACGCCGAACCTCCCTCTCCCTGTATGCGGTCTGGTGCGTAGGCACCACCGTCCACCACCAATGAGTAGGGAGGCACACACGCGGACGCGGGTGCAGCTGCTGCACTTCCATGCAGCCTGCAAATACGTGGCATACAAAGTTTGATTAGTCAAGTATACAATCCAAGTACAAATATTTATTTAGATATACTTTTTCCATAGTCCATAAAAAGAAATATCCACTAGTAGAAAACGGCCCATTTGTCCCGATTTCAGAGGCCCATTAGCCCCGGTTCTGGAACCGGGACTAAAGGGTCGGGACTAAAGCCCAAAACCTTTAGTCCCGGTTCGCTTACGAACCGGGACAGAAGGGGCTCCACGTGGCCGCTGCGGGGAGCCCAGGCAGGAGGACCTTTAGTCTCGGTTGGTAACACCAACCGGGACCAAAAGGCATCCACACGTCAGCATTTGGCAGGAGCTGGGGTTTTTTTTTTTAAGGGGGGGGGGGGGGGGGTTAGGGGGTTTTGGAGGGTTAATTTAGGGGTTTGATATTGTGTTAGCTAGCTAATAGAGAGAAGTGTCATCTCTTTCTCCGTGCTTGGTCGACGCTAGCTACTATATGTATAGAGAGAACTCGACACGCTAGCTAGTAAGCAAATGAAGGAAGCATTAAGTACACAAGATCGTCATGAACATATACAGAGAGAAGTGATCGACCACTCTTTCTCCGAGAGATTGGTCGAACAACAAGTTTTCGTATATCTATCCGGCGCTACTAGCTACATATATACAATATAAGATCTCTTATGTACAATCCCTAACATCTAATGTCAAATTCCACATGGTATTCTCCGGCTTTATTTATGACGTGGTCAAGAAAGAATCCCACCAATTCCTCTTGAATTGCTCGTATGCGATCATGTGGTAGGAGTTCATGCCGCATCTGCCACAACTAATTTGAAGAAGGGGGTCAATACATATATATGAATGAAACTCAACACAAATGATGGTAATAAAATAAAATTGTGAATATTATTGCTTACGCACTTCATATTGTTTTTCAGAGTAGCGCCGCTTAGAGGTCGTCGCATTGTAGATGAACTCGCAAATGTAGTATCCACAAAAATCATTCCCGGCTTCCTGCCACAAGCACTTTACGAGAAATAGAGTTCAATCAAACTGATAATCAAGCATTATAAATGGTATTGATGAAACTAGAATCAATGGGAGATGCGCGGAACTAGCTAGTAATACTTACTTTTGGGTGTGTAAATCCCAGCTCCCTCAACAGTGCCGGAACAATTCCCGTGAGCTCTTTCCAAACCCTGCCAGACAAAGAAAATAATTACTTGATATCAGGAAATGAACAAAGTTGCCGATATGGTGCGATAATGATCGATTGAACTTATTTCTGGAGCATTTCAGTCATGTCCGCATACTCCTGGGGATCTTTTCGTCTTGAGTCTAAGACGGTTACTACTCCCCGCTCAAGCTTAATCTCTAGCAGAATAAAGTGGAACCTGCGCACGCATGCATGCATAACTCATCAATTACATTACTATAACCTCGAGTAATAAGGGAAACCGAATATGCACAAGACAGTAACACTCACTTGAAGTTGTAAGGAAAGAGTTTTCTCTTTGTTTTGATTTTTAAGCAACGATTGTAGCAAGTTGTCCTCGGTTTCTGTGACATTCTTTTGAACCGTCCATTCATGTATAATATTTGGGTTAATGAACACAATGTCATAGATTTGTGCTTTTCTGCGTTCGACGATCTTCAATCTACATAATATAGTGAGGATAATTATATATACATGCAACGAAAGAGCTGAGCTATATATAGAGACTTAATTACAGAAGTAGTACTTACAGACAGTAGCAAGTCATGAGTGTTTTGTCGAGAGCCTTTTGATTGTATAATTGGAATAACTCGTCAAATTCAACAGACAACTGATCCATTCCAACAAGGTCATGCTCCTCTTTAATTCTCAGCGTCAAAGTATCCTTCCCAGACTCGCTGTAGGTTTTCAT
This sequence comes from Thinopyrum elongatum, assembly GCA_011799875.1. NCBI lineage: Eukaryota > Viridiplantae > Streptophyta > Magnoliopsida > Poales > Poaceae > Thinopyrum > Thinopyrum elongatum. The sequence continues at coordinate 108,612,812 of CM022302.1, forward strand.
GTACCATTCATGGAATCTTCGCATCGTCGTTGTTAGAGGAGGATGATCAGGTTTGACGAGAGGCTGCCCGTAGTGGTATCTGAATTCGTCCACCTCCATTATTTCAAACTCTACATCATCGCTCAGGTAATCAGCAGGATTGGTACCGGGCACCATCCCCGGCTGATTAGCGACGATATCGCTAGACACCTTGAGCGGGGGGCACGATTGGTTCGCCTGTTCGCCGAGCTGGGGAATTTTTCCCCACTTCTTCATTCTGCTAACTTTGCATGCATGCAAGTACTTCCCGACCGCTCCGCTTCCTTATATATCCTTTCAATAATGCGCTCATAGTTGGATTGCGGCGGAGACGGTGGTGGTCGCTTCAGGGCATCGATAGTGCGCTTCAGTTTCACCGGATCTATCGTCTCCTTCGGAGGTGGAGGTTTCTGTGAAAATGTTCATGCACTTCGGCAGCACTGATTTTCGCGGTTTCCTCGCCGGTCCTCTCATATGGTAACTTTTCCAGAGGCTTGAGAGATGGACCGTATCTGAATTGCTTCCCGCCTCTGCTTGTACTGCTAGCCGCCAGAGCGGCGGCGGCTCTCTTCCGCCGTTGCTGACGAGATGGAGAAGGAGGAGGCGGAGTGCTCTGACGCGCCGGAGGAGGCGGAGGAGGAGGTGGAGTGCCCTCACGCGCCGGAGGAGGCGGAGTGCCCTCACGCGCCGGAGGAGGCGGAGAAGGAGGCGGAGTGCCCTGATTCGCCGGAGGAGGAGAGGAGGAGGCGTCCAGTTTGGAAGCTTGATGTACTCCTTCCTCCATAGACATGTACTCCTCAAAGCATAAAGCAGCTGATTCTCCCCGTCACCTGTAGGGTGGTCAAGCTCGAGCTCCTCAAATCCCTCCATTATTTCATCCACCGTCACAACAGCATAGCCATGTAGAATCGGACGGCAGTGAAAAGTTCCGTCGGGTTGAGGAGGTGCAACAGATCCGACAGCCGCCTTCAAAGTGAGGTTCTGCCATTTCGTCATAAGCTGGCAAAGTTGAGCCTCCGTGATAGTATCCACGGGGTAGCGAGGAGCCGTGGAATCAGGCTGAACGAGCTCCGTGGAAGCCACGCTGCTTCTCCGCTGAGATGGCGGGGTAGCTTCTGGGGTAGCTTCGTGCCGCTGAGATGGTTGGCCGGCAGCTGCAAGTTCCTCTAGCTTTACTAGTCTTGCATTGAGCTTCTGCATTTCGCTCAGCTCCGCTTTCCTCTTTCTCTCCCGGCTTCTGTAACCGCCTGTGCCGGCAAACCCAACCACCCACGGAACGAAGCCTGGTGTGCCTCGTGTTCATCTAGGGTGCTCAGGATTCCCGAGGGCCTCAGTCAGCTTGTCCTTCTCTTTGTTGGGAATGAATGTCCCTTGCTGCGCTGCGGTGATATAAGCCTGAAGCTTCTTGACGGGTATTGCAAGTTGCTCGTCCGTCCAACGGCACTCCCCTGTTTCTGGGTCCAAAGTTCCCCCAACCCCGTAGAACCAAGTCCTTGAACGGTCTGGCCAGTTCAATGTCGCAGGTTGGACCCCTTTAGCAAGCAGGTCTTGCTCAACTTTGTCCCACAACAGCCGGGCTTTGTGGTAGCCACCTGACCCCGTGTGATGGTGATACTTCTTCTTTGCAGCTTTTATCTTGTTTGTCTCTGACATTTTCTTGCCCTTCTCCGATGTCTTGTAGGCCACAAATGCGGGCCAGTGATCTCTTATCTTCTCATATCGGCCGATGAAATCTGGAGTCTTCCCTTTGTCGACAAACTTTGTGTTCAACTCTTTCTTCCACCTCCTGAATAGATCTGCCATCTTCTTAAGAGCACACGCCTTGACCTTTGGCTCTATAACTAGCGTATTCAGATCCTCCTTTGGCGGTAGGGTGAAATTTGCCTTCAACGAGGTCCAAAGATCATCTTTCTGTCTATCGGTGACATAAGAAACTTCAGGGTCGTCCTTAGCCGGCTTATTCCATTTCTGGATGCTGATCGGGATGATGTCCCTAACAATAGCTCCGCACTGAGCAACAAATGCGTCCTTGGTCCGCTTGGGTTCAATCGGTTGGCCATCGTCCGCGAGTTCTGTGATCGTGAGCCTTTCATCCTGGTGCAACCTTTTCTTCGGGCCTCGTCTCGTTACAGAAGTTTGGCTTGATCCGGAGGGCTATAAAAGAAGAAAGAAGTGTTAATATATGTACATAGCAAAACAATTAATGCATCAATTAGTCAGCACAGGCTTAATTAATATATATACCTCGCCAGACTTTGCAACCGCTCCCTCCTCCGTTCGGTCACCGGGGCCGTCATCATGGTCTCCTTCTTCCTCCGCCATTCGGTCACCGGAGCCGTCATGATCATGTCCTTCCTCCTCCATTGTTCGATCACCGGAGCCGTCATCCTCTCCTTCCTGACCATCGGTGTCGTTGAGAAACGACAAGACATCACCTCCGCCGAGGATTATATCCCCCAACAACTGTTCTTGTTCCAAGTCTCTTTGCTCCATAGTTTCTGCAAATATATATTACAACATGGCAATATACAAACATGAGAGATGGATTTATTAGTGGCAAACATAGACCTAGCTAATATCACAACAAGGGATCATATTAGTGGCCTCGACGCTTCTACGGTTTAGGGTGGCCTCGACAACGCTTCTAGGGTTTGGGGTGGCCTCGACAACGCTTCTAGGGTTTGGGGTGGCCTCGACAACGCTCTTTTAACTTGGTAAATTTTGGTGGCCTCGACGCTTCTAGGGTTTGGGGTGGCCTCGACAATGTTTCTAGGGTTTGGGGTGGCCTCGACGCTTCTAGGGTTTGGTCGGGCGAGAGGGGGTTGATCGACGTTCCTCCTCATGTTGAAGAGTTACCGGAGTTTTCTATGAACAAAAAAAAATACTACCTATCACATGACATGTCCGGCGACCGGACCGGACCGCCTCTCTCATGAATGTCCGACGTTCGGACCGCCTCTCTCATGAATGTCAAACAAGGGATTCTCTTAACCTTTAAGGGATTTAACAAAATGGCGCCATTCTGGATGTGTTGAAAATGGTCCATATTTTTCCTGATCTCATCTACCCTTCTATATGTCATGTTGTCTAGTGTCAAAGGATTCAAGAAAACCATGGCTTCATCATTAGCCGGAAGTAACAGGCGCATGATGGTACGAAGCTCTCCAAAGTTGTTTTGGAACGGAGTCCCGGATAAGATAATTCGCTTTTTGGTACGAAGTTCAGCAAGAGCCTTCCGAATATCGCTATTTGGAAGGCCTTTGCTGAACTTCGTACCAAAAAGCGAATTATCCTATCTGGACTCCGTTCCAAAACAACTTTGGAAACTTTTGTACCATCATGCGCCTGTTACTTCCGGCTAATTATGAAACCATGGATTTCTTCAATACTTTGACACAAGAGAACGTGCACATATAGAAGCGTAGATGGGATCAGGAAAAATATGGATCAACTTAATTATGCACATCCATAATGGGGGCATTCTTGATAAATCTCTTATTAATGGGGGCATTCTTGATAAATCCCTCGACAATGCTTCTAGGGTTTGGGGTGGCCTCGACAACGCTCTTTTAACTTGGTAAATTTGGGTGGCCTTGACGCTTCTAGGGTTTGGGGTGGCCTCGACAACGCTTCTAGGGTTTGGGGTGGCCTCGGCGCTTCTAGGGTTTGGTCGGGCGAGAGGGGGTTGATCGACGTCCCCCCGCATGTTGAAGAGTTACCGGAGTTTTCTATGAACAAAAAAAAATACTACATATCATATGACATGTCCGGCGACCGGACCGGACTGTATCTTATTAATGGGGGCATTCTTGATAAATCCCTTATTAAATGTTGCATATGTCAAAATTCAAACTTTGACATATGATCAAACTTTGACATATGATCAAATGTTGCATACGTCAAAATTCAAACTTTGACACATATGATCAAACTTTGATATATGATCAAATGTTGCATATGCCAAAATTCAAACTTTGACATATGATCAAAATTATTGCATCTAGTTACATTGCATCAAATGTTGCATCGTGAAATATGCAACATTCAAACTTTTTTCAATATGACAAACTTTTAATACATTCAAACATCAAAACATACATATATACATCTAAAACATCAAAAATTCCTACTCAATAAAACATCTAAAACATCAAAACATAAAGTATATCATCATATCATCAATTTTTCATATATCATCATATCACCAAGTTTTCATATATATACTACAGAAAAAATAGACCAAGTTTTCATATATATACATCTAAAAAAAACATCTAAAACTTTCTATGAACAAAAAAAGCGTACATCAATTGACAAAAAAAATTCTATGAACAAAAAAAATGAAAAAACATGACATATCATCATATATATACACATACATATCATCATATACACTACATATATATCATCTATGAACAAAAAAAATCATCATATTAAAAAAACAAAAACAGAGAGGAGGAGGCCGGCCGGACTGAACGGGGAGGAGAGGTGCGGCGTGGTCGGGGCAGGCCGGGGGCGTGGGGCAGGGGCACGTCACGGCCGGCGTCGAGGCAGGGAGCACGGGGCGGCCGACGTACGTTGAGGCAGGGGGCACGGGCCGGGCGGTGCGTCGGGGCAGGGCAGGGGCACGGGGCGACGGCGACGAGGAGCGGGCGGCGACAGCGACCACGGGGCAGCGACGACGTCGAGGAAGCAGGGGCAGCCTGGCGGCGTTCAAAGAAGAATGGCGGGGTGGGAGGAAATTTCTCTAAGTGTGGGGTTATATACCCACACCTTTGGTCCCGGTTCGTGCCAGCAACCGGGACCAAAGGTGTGCATTGGTCCAGGTTCGTGCCACCAACCGGGACCAATGGGCTTGCACAACGGCATGGTGGGAGTTTAGTCCCACCTCGCTAGTTGAGAGAGTGGTGCGCCTGAGCCTTCGAGCTCCTCTCTAAAGCAGGCTTATGGGTCTAACCTCTCTGTATATGTCTGTGGGCCTACTGGGCCTTCTGCGGGCCTGAATCCTGGCCCACCTGGCTGTTTGGGTTTCTAGTCATATTCAGGCCGTGGTGGTGTAACAACCTGGTTTTCGCTCCTGTTTTTTTTCCTTCACGGGATTTGACTCCCGTCTTTTTTCTCGGTGTTATCGGATTTCTCCAGCTCTTGGGTATATGAAGATGGTCATCTAGCCTTGCCTTTTCTATCCAACCAGAGATTCTCTTCAGTCCAATCTTGCCACCCGAGACATATTCTCCGGACTTCGCCATCAAAACCCCTACCTTCCGAGTTATCGGAAGGGAAACCCCAACTCCTGCAGTTACAAAGGAACCCCAATTTCCTTTGATCTGCCGACTCCCAAACTTTTCCCAGTGATCATCCTATCTTTTTAAACCCTGGATATGTAAAAATATTGCCAAGTCATTTGCAATATTTTTCATCTATAATTAATTCCTTTTTCTTCCAGTTAAAGGAATTAAATCCAGGAAAATATCTATCCATCTCCAAAGTTCATGAAAACTTGAGGAGATATTCTTTGTGATCATATTGAGCTCCCATAAAAATGTTGGCCATAATTAAAAAAGGGAAATTGCCTTTTCCTACTTAAAGCCAATATTGCATTCTGGGCAGTTTCTAAAGGAACTACCATTTTGGTAGCTAGGAAAAAATCCCAAATAAATTGTGGAGCTTATCCAATCCATATCTTCCCCATTTTCATCAAAATTCAAGTCCCATAGTTAAAAGTTTAAGCACATCATCCATTTGCAAATTCTGTCCAGATTTTTAGCTTGCAAAGGAAGTACTTGAACCCTCGATCTATTTCAGCTGAAACTTTTCATGGTGATTAACATTCACAAATCACTCATGGAAAACAAAAACCAGCTCAATCCATCTACCCATGCTCCCACAGTAATTTTCTTAAGTTTCTGTCCATTTCAAAGCTCAGTGAAGGAAGTACCATTTTGGCATTTCCAAATGAGCTAAAATTTTCCAACACCTCCATACTTCCAAATAACTTCTCTGCACAAAAATTCAGCTCATTTCATCAAGCCATCTGAGCACAGCTTCAAGATCCCTTTTCTGGACCAATTTTTGGTTTGTGAAGGAAGTATATGCAAACCTGTCCCAAATGACTTGAAATTCTACCAGAGTCTACACCTTCCTACTACATTCCATTTTGGCAACATCTTGGCTCTATTTACCCAACCATTTCACCATAGATACTCCTCCAAAATTCTATCCAGAAGATGTTCTGGATCGTTCTGATCAACTTAGATCCCTCCCAACCCATCCAGTGGCTAACCCTATCTAATTGAGCAGTGAACAACCTGTTGGACAAGGCCTGACAGGCAGACGCGGGCCAGAGCGTGCGGTGCACGAGATGACCATGTAGCGGGCGTGCAGAAACAGCGCTCTGCGGCTCTGTCGTCTCCGTGCCGTCGCCTCCGGCCAGACTTCGCTTGTCGGAGCATGTCCAGTGGCTCTGCGGAGTCCACATGCCCCTCTCCCGACCCTTCTCCACTCCTCTCCCATCTTCCCCACGCCACGGCAAGCCTCGCCGAAGTTCTGTACCGTCCGAGATCGCCGTCGTTTTCCCACCCCCGTTGGCTTCTTCCTCCCTGAGCCGTCCCCTCCCCCTGTTGCTCGTCAGGTCGGCAGCGCTGCGATACCCGCAAGGCTCCAGCCACGTCGCCCGCAACCTCCAGAACGTCGGCCAGCTCGGCGGGCGGCCGTGCTTATCCACTGCCTCGGCTGGGCTATATATAGCCGAGCCCTGAGCCCCTCAAGGGCATCAGCAACCCCCTCTTCCCCTCCTAGCTCCGCCCCACCTCTAAACCGAGCTCGAGGAGCTCTCTGAACCCTCCCATGGCCGAAGCTTTGCCGCTGCCCACCTCTCAAATTCCCATGCCTCAGTCATCCCCGACTCCATTCGAGCTCGCTTCCGGGCTCCCCAGCCGCCGTAGACCATCCCCGCCCCCTTTCCCAGCCTCCACGGCCACCGGAACCCCGTCGTCACCGCGAAGCCGCCGCCTTCGGCCGTTGTTGCCACGACCAACTCCGGCCATCCCCGGCGCCCTCTCCGCCACCTACGGTCGCAGAGTGGGGTGGCGCATCCATCCCGGGCGACGCCCTAGCCCGCCGCGGCCTCCAGGCGTCGGCGAGGCCGAGCCCCTGCTGCTCTCTATCGGGGAGGAGGAAGAAGGAGATGGAAGGAGGAGAGAGAAGGAGCGCGGGGGCCACCTGTCGGCGGCTATGGGCCGGCCAGCGTGGATAAGTGGCGACGCCCAGGCCACAAATACGTCTTCACCACTGGAAGACGTATTCTCTCCAAATGCATGACCAGCCGCGCTGTCAGGGACCCGGTTGTGAATATTTCTTTTACAGAAAGGTCCCTGTCAGACAAACCTTTATATCTTTTTGCCCGTAGCTCCGATTCAGGTGAATCCAACACCCACGTCTTCGTTTCGTCGAGCCCATTCCGATGGATTCATTTTCATAATGTTTAAACATTCTGAAAATGACCATTTTGCCCTTACCTCTAAACAGCCCCCTCCGAGAGAGAACCGTTCTGGTATATCGTTCTGCGGCTTCATCACACTTCTTCCCGGAGTATTTCTTCGACCCGAGGCAAGTCGACCATCTGATATATGCCCTAAAGCATCACTCTGTGTTATTCTTGCATGTTTAAACTAATGTGCTTATGCTTGTATGCATAGTAGTGAGCTGTATGGGACGCTAATGAACATTTGCCTGCCTTTCTTTGGTGACGGCACCACGCCTGTGTTCTGAGCTGTTTCCGGCCATCCGGGGTGGATGCCGACTTTATATTCCTCTTTTCAACAACTGGCCCGTGTTCTGAGCAGCTTTTCGGCCGTCTAGGGCAGCTGTTAAATATTTTCCGTAGCAGTGACCCTATGCTCTGAGCTGTTTCTTGGCCGTCTTAGGGAATTGCTACTTTCTTCTTATCGACACCGTCTCATGCTCTGAGCTGCTTTTCAGCCGTCTTGAGTCGGGGTTGAGTTATTCCAGTACTGTCCCAGATCTGAGTTGTAAAGACCGTTCTGGCGGCTACTAGTTTATTTGCCGGTTTCATACAAGGGTCCAGATGGTCGTTACCCTACAGCTGCAACTTGTAAAGTAATAAGCCTGCCATTTAAATACTGATTCACTAATGACTTGTCGTGATATTATACGGAGATAGGTTGTTATGATCATGCATAGTTACCACCATGTTCAGTTATTCATGATAAACAACCATGCTTGCTAAGTACCAGCTAAAGCTAAACCTAGTCGGTTGATCCAGAGTCACCTGTTCAGACTTATCCGTGCAACCACATTTGCCGGTATGGGACGGCCTTGACTTGGTCTGATCGCGTGCTCTTTTATCGGTACCGCTAACTAGGGAAGGTTATGCGTGCGCGCTACCCTGGCCCGGTAGGCGGCGATAACCTTGTGAGCCCAGTTGATTGTTTAACCCAGGAGTCCCCGTTTGGGACAGTTTAGTTTGGCCACGACAGTGGCAGGTGTCATAAGGTGACACAGGGGCCACCCAGGGCAGGACTCCGGGGGAGGATGATTGCCGGTGGTACGGTGGAGGAGTCACGGGTTAGGCAGGTTTCGTTGGAGCAACCCTGGTCCACCCGAATGGGATCACGAGGTCAGGTGCTCCAAGGTGTGGGTAAAGTGCGCAACCTCTGCAGAGTGTAAAATCTATTCGAATAGCCGCATCCACGGTATTGGACAGTCCGTCCAGACCTCTCTAGGTGGTCAACCGTAACAAAGATAATAATGATGGAAGAACTTGTCTTATGATCAGAAGTACTCAGTGGATCGTGAGTATTCTGAGGGTTGTAAGGCAACCTGGAAGAGAGTAAGTTGGATCTGGTTAAGAGTTGGATTGGACCATGAGAATGTTCGGAGTATGGATTATTTACTTGCCATGCTTTACTTTACTTTAGTATCACACTGGATACTCCTGTTATGACATGATAATTAATATTGCTAGCTAGTTATGCCAAGCCATGATTATTTAATATTGCTCTAATAACAAATGCATGCTTGATTGCCATGGATTGCTTTGCTTGGTGTATATGTTAGTTTGGTTTGCTTGCGAGTACATTCAAAAGTACTCAGCGGCCTTCAATGTGGCCAGGTTCACATAAGGATCCGTCGTCCGTCGATGAGGAGCCGGAGCGTTCGCGGGCTAGGAGAGTAACCCAGTCAGATCCCTGTGGATTGGAGCCGCACCAAGACCATGCTGCCTTAGATAGAGCTTTTCCGCTGCCATCACTCTTGTAATATATCATGTAAGACTTATATATCCATTAATAGAAATGCATGTGTTCTTGATACTTGTTGTAAACGCGCATGCCAGAGTGATTTCCTGGGCTGGTATGCGTGGCGACCGTCTGGCTACAGTGGTAATCAGGCAGGGCGCCACAGGTGGCCCAGTAGGCGGCATTTTTTTTTTCCAGTTTTTTTTGTTTTTTGCATTATTTATTTTCTTTTGTTTTTTGCTTTATTTTTTTTAATTCTTTTTGCTGTTAGGTCAGAAAAATTATAAACTTTCTGTTAGTGCCATTAGTTTTTAAATTTGAATTCTTTGAAATTTATGTGAATCACTAGTTTGTGAATAACTTTACTATAAAAATAGATTTTTGAGTGATTCTTTTTCCTGCTATTTAATATTATTGTGTTTTATCATTATATTCAAAAACAGATTTTGTTATTTTAGTTTCTAACAAAAAAATTCTTTATGATAATTCTTTTTGCTATTAATGTTTTGAACAAAAAATACTTTGATAAATTTTAGTTGCATAATTTCTTATAATTTTAGTTTCAAAAATACTAGAAGTTTATAAAATGTTTTTAGTTGATTCCTTTTGCTATTAGAGTTTTATAAAAGCTTTTTAGTTGATTCTTTTTGCTATTGAGAGATTATTAGTTTTGTTTTAGTTGATCATAATAGAATATTTAATTGATTTTTTTAGTTGATTCCTTTTGATATTAGAGTTTATAAAAGTTTTTCTAGTTCATTCTTTTTGCTATTAGTTCATTCTTTGAGCTAAATGACCCTGAAATTGAAAAGCACTTCAAATGAACTATGAAAGGTTGAAAGTTGGCATGGTATCATCATATCACCCACATAGCATGTGCTAAAAAGTTGAGAGGGTTATGGCAAAAATTGGATGCACTTCGTGTACAAAATGGAACATCTCTTTCGAAGTATCAGGCTTTCGGACGAAAACTCATCTGTTACAAAGGGATTTCATTTTTTTCAACTTATTTGAACTCCAGACTTTTTGTGTGTTCAAAATGCACCATTCAAAGCCACATCATCAATTTTCAACCCTTTCTGACTTCATTTGGTATTTTTCATGCATTTACTGATTTTTTTGAGCTAAATGACCCTGAAATTGAAAAGCACTTCAAATGAACTGTGAAAAGGTTGAAAGTTGGCATGGCATCATAATTTCACCCACATAGCATGTGCTAAAAAGTTGAGAGGGTTATGGCAAAAACTGGATGAACTTCGTGTACAAAATGGACAATCTCTTTCGAAGTATGAGGGTTTTGGACGAAAACTCATCTGTTACAAAGGGATTTCATTTTTTTGAACTTATTTGAACTCCAGACTTTTTGTGTGTTCAAAATGCACCATTCAAAGCCACATCATCAATTTTCAACCCTTTCTGACTTCATTTGATATTTTTCATGCATTTACTGATTTTTTTGAGCTAAATGACCCTGAAATTGAAAAGCACTTCAAATGAACTGTGAAAAGGTTGAAAGTTGGCATGGTATCATCATTTCACCCACATAGCATGTGCTAAAAAGTTGAGAGGCTTATGGCAAAAACTGGATGCACTTCGTGTACAAAATGGACAATCTCTTTCGAAGTATCAGGGTTTCGGACGAAAACTCATCTGTTACAAAGGGATTTCATTTTATTGAACTTATTTGAACTCCAAACTTTTTGTGTGTTCAAAATGCACCATTCAAAGCCACATCATCAATTTTCAACCCTTTCTGACTTCATTTGGTATTTTTCATGCATTTACTGATTTTTTGAGCTAAATGACCCTGAAATTGAAAAGCTCATCAAATGAACTATGAAAAGGTTGAAAGTTGGCATGGTATCATCATTTCACCCACATAGCATGTGCTAAAAAGTTGAGAGGGTTACGGAAAAAACTGGATGCACTTCGTGTACAAAAAAGCATTTCATTTCTTCACATGTAACTGCAGTGATATTCTAGATCAAAGGCATCATCATAATAGTTGTGGAGAGAAAGTCTTCTCTTTTTTTTGCTTGTGTCCTTTGCTTATTGCACCGTAACCATGGATAATCTTCATCGTTTAACAGGGTGCTTGGGTCAGCCTTGACTTTGAAGGGAGGAATTTCATGAAACTTTTCATAATCTTCAGACATGTCTATCTTGCCCTCCAATCCCACGATGTCTCCTTTTCTTGAAAGAACTATGTGGCGCTTTGGCACATCGTATGATGTATTCGCTTCCTTATCTTTTCTTTTTCTCGGTTTGGTAGACATGTCCTTCACATAGAAAACCTGCGCCACATCATTGGCTAGGACGAATGGTTCGTCTGTGTACCCAAGATTGTTCAGATCCACTGTTGTTATTCCGTACTGTGGGTCTACCTGTACCCCGCCTCCTGACAGATTGACCCATTTGCACTGAAACAAACGGACCTTAAAATCATGTCCATAGTCAAGTTCCCATATGTCCACTATGTAACCATAATATGTGTCCTTTCCCCTCTTGGTTGCTGCATCAAAGCGGACACCGCTGTTTTGGTTGGTGCTCTTTTGATCTTGGGCGATCGTGTAAAATGTATTCCCATTTATCTCGTACCCTTTGTAAGTCAATACAGTCGAAGATGGTCCCCTTGCCAACGAGTACAGCTCATCAGAAATAGTGTTGTCACCCATGAGACGTGTTTGCAACCAACTGCCGAAAGTCCTGATGTGTTCACATGTAATCTAGTCGTCACACTGCTCCGGGTGTTTGGAGCGTAGAATATACTTGTGTTCATTGACATACGGGGTCACCAAGGTAGAATTCTGTAGGACTGTGTAGTGTGCTTGAGACCAAGAATGCCCGTCCCTATATATTATTGAGTCCGCTCCTAGCGTGCCTTTTCCAGTCAGTCTCCCCTCATTCAGTCTCCCCTCATACCGCGATTGAGGGAGACCAATCTTCTTAAGGTTAGGAATAAAGTCAACACAAAACCCAATGACCTCCTCTGTTTGATGGCCCGTGGAGATGCTTCCTTCTGGCCTAGCACGGTTACGAACATATTTCTTTAAGACTCCCATGAACCTCTCAAAGGGGAACATATTGTGTAGAAATACAGGGCCTAGAATGGCAATCTTATCGACTTGATGAACTAGGACGTGCGTCATGATATTGAAGAAGGATGGTGGGAACACCAGCTCGAAACTGACAAGACATTGCGCCAAATCACTCCTTAACTTTGGTAGGATTTCTGGATCGATCACCTTCTGAGAGATTGCATTGAGGAATGCACATAGCTTCACAATGGCTAGTCGAACGTTTTTCGGTAGAAGCCCCCTCAATGCAACCGGAAGCAGTTGCGTCATAATCACGTGGCAGTCATGAGACTTTAGGTTCTGGAACTTTTTCTCTGGGATATTTATTATTCCCTTTATATTGGACGAGAAGCCAGACGGGACCTTCATACTGAGCAAGCATTCAAAGAAGATTTCCTTCTCTTCTTTGGTAAGAGCGTAGCTGGCAGGACCTTCATACTGCTTTGGAGGCATGCCGTCTATTTCGTGCACACGTTGCTGGTCCTCCCGTGCCTCCGGTGTATCTTTTGTCTTCCCATACACGCCCAAGAAGCCAAGCAGGTTCACGCAAAGATTCTTCTGTAGGAGATATGCCCTAGAGGCAATAATAAATGTTATTGATTATCTCCCTGTTCATAATTAGGTTTATGTTCCATGCTATAACTGCTATGGTTCTCGAGTCTGCAAATAAAACGAGGCTCGGAGGAAGACTCATATGCACGTGTGGAATAATAAATGATAAAATGTATTCCTAGTCAAGCCTCTATGACTGGCTCAAGTATTGCATGATGATCCTGTTTTCCTGATCATGGGCATGACTATGCCAGCAATTTTGAGGGCACAATGTTAACAGAACATTTGTGTTGAATCGACCCGATTGATGTTATGCTATGAGGTTCTTTCGTCACAAGTTAATGGTTAATAACACAGAGATGGTTAATGTTTGCATGATTCCTTAGACCATGAGAGTATCGAGTTTCTTCATGCTTGCTTCATGAACTTTGGGGTTTGTTAAACGTCATCCGTAAATGGGTGGCTATTACGGCGGCTTACGGGTTCATGGAAAAGTGTGTCAAGTAACTTGATAGCTCAAGATTGGGATTTTCTCCTCCGGCGATGGAGAGATATCTCTGGGCCCTCTCGGTGTTACGGTATCCATCATCGTCTGGCCAGACACTTTGTGATTTGATCACGGGGATGCCGGAACATGGTAACGAGAAAAGAGAACAATACCGGTAACGAGGTAACTAGCATAGTGGACAAGTGTTGATCCACGGGAATGCCAACATGTCTCACCTCGGGTATTTGTAACATATCACGAAGCAACAGGAATAGCACACGGCAACTGGAGGTTCACTCGAATATTCATTCGTGTGGGTATAGGGGTCAATATGGGTGTCCACGGCTCCGATGTTGATCATTGATCGGAAGGGGTTCCGTGTCATGTCTATACTTCACCGAACCTATAGGGTCACACGCTTAAGGGTCATCTATCTGCTGAATACTAGATAGGGAGTCTGAGAGAAAATCACCGAAAAAGTTTCGGACACCGAAAAGTTCCGGACAGCGGAAAAGTTCCGCAGAGAGAGGTCACCGGATGAGTTCCGGTGAAACTGAAAAGTTGTTTCAGGGGATACCATTAAGTCAAAATGGTTTCGGCACATGCCTGATAATTCTTGGAGGATACCAGAATCATTCTGGAAACTTCTGGGAATTTTCTGGAAGAAAAACCGGAAATGTTCCGGGGCTGCCGGAACCGCTTCAGATGCTTTTCGCAGATGAAATCACTAAACTGGAATTGTTCCAGAACGCATTGAAAATTATTTTAGTGGGTACTGGAAATGTTCTAAGCCCACATAAATATTTTCAGTTCGAACGGACGCTGAAAAATGTCGTCGTGAATAGTGAAAGTGCTTTTTGGGAATTTTATGGAAAGCACCTTTTTGGAAATTCCAAAAGGGCCTTCTAGAAGGGGAAGGAGGGCATGGCACCTCATGGGGGGGGGGGTCCCCCCCAAGGGTGGCCGGCCAAGGAGGTGGAGCACCATGGTGCTCCACATGGCACTCCCATATGGCATATTCCCTTTTGGAAAGGGATATTCCAAGGGCACTTTGGGGTTTTTGTGTGACAATTTTACCCCTTGGCTAGCCTATATATAGGAGTGATCTTGGCAGCCATTTCCCCATCCTTAGCTCTCACACAAGCCATGCATGATCTGGCATTCTCTCTCCCTCCCAGCGAAATAGTTTCGTAGAGCCGAAAGGCTGTCTGGGTTCCGGTGGGAACTAGTTCTGGACGGCGAAGCCCTGCCGGATAGATGACACCGTATGTGTGCAACTTTGTAGAGAGGTCGTAGTTTCGATCTTAGTGCCCGAGGGGCTGTTCGAGAGTGCCTCCCGAAGGGCTGTCCGAGTGACCGTTCAAGTTTCGAAGGTCCTCCCGAAGGGCTGTCCGCGACATCGTCTGGGGGACTGTTCGACAGCCTCCCGGAGGGCTGTCCGAAGGGAAGACGAGGGTATACATCCTCGCGGTTGGGAGGTTGTAAATCCTAGCTGCGGGGATCTGCACCGCCGATCGTCATTGACTCTACTTCCGCTGCGCTTCGAGTCGGTAACGAAAATGATCAAACCTTGTATGCAGTCTCCATAGTGGTCCTGGGCTGGTGCGTAGGTCGGAAAATTTTTGTTTTCTGCTGCGTTACCCTACATCTTCGTCATGTGCATCACGTCGATTGCAGAGCGGACCTCTAGGTCTTTCCAATAGGGTAGGTCCCAAAATATAGATTTCTTCTTCCACATGGGTGTGCGTCCCTCAGCGTCATTCAGAACAGATAGTCCGCCGTGACCCTTTCCAAAGATTACTTGTAAATCATTGACCATAGCAAGTATGTGATCACCAGTACGGACGGCGGGCTTCCTCCGGTGATCTGCCTCGCCTTTGAAATGCTTGCCTTTCTTTCGACATTGATGGTTGGTCGGAAGAAATCGACGATGCCCCAAGTACACATTCTTCCTGCGTTTGTCCAAATATATACTTTAGGTGTCATCTAAACAGTGCATGCATGCGTGGCATCCCATGTTTGTCTGTCCTGAAAGATTATTGAGAGCAGGCCAATCATTGATGGTTACAAACAACAACGCATGTAGGTCAAATTCCTGCTGGTCTTGCTCATCCCACACATGTACACCTTTTCCATTCCACAGCTGTAAAAGTTCTTCAACTAATGGCCTTAGGTACACATCAATGTCGTTGCCGGGTTGCTTAGGGCCTTGGATGAGAACTGGCATCATAATGAACTTCCGCTTCATGCACAGCCAAGGAGGAAGGTTATAGATACATAGAGTCACGGGCCAGGAGCTATGATTGCGGCTCTGCTCCCCAAAAGGATTAATGACATCCGCGCTTAAACCAAACCATACGTTCCTTGCGTCACCTGCAAAGTGCCCCCACTTTCTCTCGATTTTTCTGCACTGCGACCCGTCAGCGGGTGCTCTCAACTTCCCGTCTTTCTTACGGTCCTCTTTGTGCCATCGCATCAACTTGGCATGCTCTTTGTTTCTGAACAGACGTTTCAACCGTGGTATTGTAGGAGCATACCACATCACCTTGGCAGGAACCCTCTTCCTGGGGTGCTCGCCGTCAACATCACCAGGGTCATCTCGTCTGATCTTATACCGCAATGCACCGCATACCGGGCATGCGTTCAAATCCTCGCACGCACAGCGGTAGAAGATGCAGTCATTAGGGCATGCATGTATCTTCTGCACCTCCAATCCCAGAGGGCATAGAACCTTCTTTGCTCCGTATGTACTGTCGGGCAATTCGTTATCCTTTGGAAGCTTCTTCTTCAATATTTTCAGTAGCTTCTCAAATCCGTTGTCAGATACACCATTGTCTGCCTTCCACTGCAGGAATTCCAGTGTGGTACCAAGCTTTGTGTTGCCATCTTCGCAATTTGGGTACAACCCTTTTTTGTGATCCTATAACATGCGATGGAACTTCAACTTCTCCTTTCCACTTTCTCACTGTCTCTTTGCATCAACAATGACCCGGCGAAGATCATCATAGGGCACATCGTCTGGTTCCTCTTGATCTTCAGCTTCCCCCGTTGTAGCATCACCGTATTCAGGGGGCACATTGTTGTCATCATCCTCTTCTTCTTCGCTGTCTTCCATCATAACCCCTCTTTCTCCGTGCTTGGTCCAAACATTATAGTGTGGCATGAAACCCTTCTCAAGCAGGTGAATGTGAAGGATTTTCGAGTCAGAGTAAGACTTCGTATTCCCACAGATAGGGCATGGACAACACATAAAACCATTCTGTTTGTATGCCTCAGCCACTTCGAGAAAATTATGCATGCCCTTAATGTACTCGGAGGTGCGTCTGTTACCGTACATCCATTGCCAGTTCATCTGCGTGCATTACATATAATTAAGTGTGTCAAAAACCATTACAGAATGTCATGAATACATAAGTGACAAAATTAATAGAAGTTCATCATCACATTAAAACCAAAGCACAGTAGTGATCAAATGTTATTATTGAAAAAATAAATACATAAAGTTCATACATAGTTCTCATTGAACAACATATAGCTCTCTAGAGCATCTAATTAAACCATTTCAATGCACCAACAAATGCGATCATAATCGCAACTAAGGTAACAATTGATCCAACGGCATAATGATACCAAGCCTCAGTATGAATGGTATATTTTTTAATCTTTCTAATCTTCAAGCGCATTTTATCCATCTTGATCTTGTGATCA
This sequence comes from Thinopyrum elongatum, assembly GCA_011799875.1. Lineage (NCBI taxonomy): Eukaryota > Viridiplantae > Streptophyta > Magnoliopsida > Poales > Poaceae > Thinopyrum > Thinopyrum elongatum. Next base: position 108,629,911 of record CM022302.1, read on the forward strand.
TCGACGATATCCGCAACATGCAACTCCAATGCCATAATCTCCTCCTCAATTCTTTTCAATTTTTTCTTCAAGTAATCTTTTTCTTTTTCAACTAAATTTAACCTCTCGACAAGAGGGTCGGTTGGAATTTCTGGTTCACATACCTCCTAGATAAAACATCTATGTCACGTTGGTCGGCATAATTGTCATAAACACTAAATGAAACAAATAGTTATAAAAGATAATATATACCACATCCGAATCATAGACAGGACGAGGGCCGACGGGGGCGGATACCAAAACCATCGCACTATATAATAACAAACAATAATAAAAGTAAGAAAATTATACAAGTATCAATCTAAATCATACAAGTAAGATTTTTTTTTTCTTTTAGAAAGAAGATAAGAACAAGAGTCTCACCACGGTGGTGCCGGCGACGAGATCGGCGCGGGCGATCGACGGCGGTGAGGACGGGGACGGGACAGGACGGACCGCCAAACCTAGACAAATCTTGAGGAAAATGGAGTTTGGACAAGGAGCTTCGAGAGGAGAAAGCTAAGTGTGGCTCGGGCATTTCATCGAACACCTCATGTGCATAGGAGGTGAGCTAGAGCACCACAAAGTGTAGGAGATATGCCCTAGAGGCAATAATAAATGTTATTATTTATCTCCGTGTTCATAATTAGGTTTATGTTCCATGCTATAACTGCTGTGGTTCCCGAGCCCGTATATCCATAAAGGCTCTGGGGAAAACCCATGTGCACGTGTGGAATAATAAACGGTAAAATGTATTCCTAGTCATGCCTCTAAGACTAGCTCAAGTGTTGCATGATGATTATGTTTTCCCAATCATAGGCATGTCTATGCCAGCAACTTTGAGGGCACAAATGTTAGAAGAACATTTGTGTTGAATCGACCCGATTGATGTTATGCTATGAGATACATTCGTCATGAGTTAATGGTTAATAACACAGAGATAGTTTACGTTTGCATGATTCCTCAGACCATGAGAGTATCGAGTTTCTTCATGCTTGATTCATGAACTTTGGGGTTCGTTAAACGTCATCCGTAAATGGATGGCTATTACGGCGGCTTACGGGTTCATGGGAAAGTATGTCAAGTAACTTGATAGCTCAAGATTGGGATTTGCTCCTCCGACGATGGAGAGATATCTCTGGGCCCTCTCGGTGTTACGGTATCCATCATCGTCTGGCCAGACACTTTGTGATTTGATCACGGGGATGCCGGAACACGGTAACGAGAAAAGAGAACAATACCGGTAACGAGGTAACTAGCATAGTGGACAAGTTGTTGATCCACGGGAATGCCAACATGTCTCACCTCGGGTATTTGTAACATATCGCGAAGCAACAGGAATAGCACACGGCAACTGGAGGTTCACTCGAATATTCATTCGTGTGGGTATAGGGGTCAATATGGGTGTCCACGGCTCCGATGTTGATCATTGATCGGAAGGGGTTCCAGGTCATGTCTATACTTCACCGAACATATAGGGTCACACGCTTAAGGGTCATCTATCTGCTGAATACTAGACAGGGAGTCTGAGAGAAAATCACCGAAAAAGTTTCGGACACCGAAAAGTTTCGGACAGCGGAAAAGTTCCGCAGAGAGAGGTCACCGGATGAGTTCCGGTGAAACTGAAAAGTTGTTTCAGGGGATACCATTAAGTCAAAATGGTTTCGGCACATGCCTGATAATTCTTGGAGGATGCCAGAATCATTCTGGAAACTTCTGGGAATTTTCTGGAAGAAAAACCGGAAATGTTCCGGGGCTGCCAGAACCGCTTCAGATGCTTTTCGCAGATGAAATCACTAAACTGGAATTGTTCCAGAACGCGTTGAAAATTATTTTAGTGGGTACTGGAAATGTTCTAAGCCCACATAAATATTTTCAGTTTGAACGGACGCTGAAAAATGTCGTCGTGAATAGTGAAAGTGCTTTTTGGGTGGCTTCTTGGAGAAGCCACCTTGAGGGTCCTTTGGTATTTTTCCCCTTGGCTTCTTGGAGAAGCCACCCTTGGGCTTGGCCTATAAATAGGGGTGGAGGGGGCTGCCTAAAGACTCATCCCTTGATCTCATACACATGCCAAGATGTTATCTGGCTTCTCTCTCCCTCCCACGAAAAGAGTTTCGTAGAGCCGAAAGGCTGTCTGGGTTCCGGCAGGAACTAGTTCTGGACGGCGAAGCCCTGCCGGATAGCTGACACCGTATGTGTGCAACTCTGTAGAGAGGTCATAGTTTCGATCTTAGTGCCCGAGGGGCTGTTCGTGAGTGCCTCCCGAAGGGCTGTCCAAGTGACGGTCCGAGTTCTGTGAGTCCTCCCGAAGGGCTGTCCGAGTGACCGTTCGAGTTTCGAAGGTCCTCCCGAAGGGCTGTCCGCGACACCGTCCGGGGGACTGTTCGACCGCCTCCCGGAGGGCTGTCCGAAGGGAAGACGAGGGTATACATCCTCGCGGTTGGGAGGTTGTAAATCCTAGCTGCGGGGATCTGCACCACCGATCGTCATCGACTCTACTTCCGCTGCGCTACGAGTCGGTAACGAAAATGATCAAACCCTGTATGCAGTCTCCATAGTGGTCCTGGGCTGGTGCGTAGGTCGGAAATTTTTTGTTTTCTACTGCGTTACCCTACAGTGGCATCATGAGCCGTGCTATGCGTAGATGCAGGTTGCGATCTAGAATACATAGAGATGTATGGGTGTTGCACAATATAATTAGGTAGTAGATGAGTTCTATTACTGAAAATTATTTGTGCGGGTAGCAGATGAAATCTGTTACCTGATGTTCTTGTTGCTTCCCCGGAATTTGCATATTTCTGATCTTGATAACAGTATGGTGGAGTTTCAAGGTTCTGGCAATCCGCGATCCTGATTGATCAACGAAGTGCTAACAGTTCATTGAATTCCACCGTAGTTAAAAAGAAAGATGAAATTTCGCAAACGAAAGGGCAATGCAGATATGATCTGCACGGGGGTCATGCGTATGACGAAGTTTAGTATGGGGCTCGAGATTTTATTATCTCGGTTTTCATACACCCTGGAAAGTTAATCTAGCGACTTGGATTATCATACTTGATGATGGACGTTGGTAGCTTCGGTTTGTTTCGAAACCTTAGAAGCCACGTATAACAAGTTTTTGCATGAACCAATTAGAGGCGTCTAACTTGGTTTTGCAGGAGGGTTTGCATGTGCATGTGATGTGGTATAGCAGTGCTCATAATAATTTGATTATGTATGAGATGACTATATGATGTAAATTGATTAACATGACCTGCGTGTCATGATTCGGCATGATGGCTGGAGCCATATGATTGCACTTTAAATGACCTGTGTGTCAACCTTGTGTAATGCATTATTTTATTAGCTATAGAGATAGCAATATTATCTGCTGCATCGACAAGGTGGTGGCAATCTTCGTGAAGGTGAACACCGACGCGAATGCCGGAGACGAAGAAATACAAGACTTCTCCGTCAGAAAGGGCTATACCATATCATGCTAATTATGAATTGCCTGAGATGTTTATCCCTTATGATGCACCCTTCTTGATTGCGCGGTAGTCGCTTTTATTAGTGTGATCTCTCACAAAATATCAAGTAGTTAGTGTTCTCCCAAGTGTAGCACCGTCTACAACACGTATCTTTTCGGGGTGCGCCATGTACACATGAGCACGAACGATTAGAGAGGTGTAAGGCGGGTGAAGGTCAGACCTCACTGCGTGATCACTTGGTTGTCTTGACGTTCAGGCAGGACAGTCCTGAGCTCGGAACACATGCATCGAAAGATGGACAAGAGTCACATAGAGATGTGATTGGCAAGTTGGCCTACCGATTGAAATTCACGTCATCAGTGATGAACCCGTCAATGGCGTTGAATTGAAATGCGGATCTTGAATCACTCACAATCAATTATGAGAGATATTGATTTGAGTGGGAGAGCACTGTTGAATTAACTTGTTCAATTCTCAGTGCAATTAAATATGAACACTGTCTAAGTGTGGTTTGCATAATAGTTGTAGAATAAATGGCTCGCATTTCCACCTTCCCTGTTTAAATTGAATAGCTATTAAATATCTGGTTAAAACTTTACGGTTGGTAACGTAATGTGAGGATTGTCCTCAAGAGTGCCGAGAAGGACTTTGTCCTATCGCATACTTTCGGTATTCTTTCACTTATGCTATGGATCATGTGACTCTCGTCCTTCGATCCAAAAGCTAGAATTCCGTTTCAGTCAAGTGCAATACATTTGCTTCCATGAGACCCGAACTTCGAAAGTTTGGATAGTTATGTGATATTCATGGAAATCTGAAAATCATTTTCAGAGACAGACAAAGGCTAAAAGATATGAGATATCCAAAGCAATGTTTGTTTGCAAACTATTAGTAAAAGAGTTTACTATGCATTAGACTGATAAGAGAGGGATCCAGTAGAACGCCTGTCATATGATGAAAGGTGAATAAAACAACAACTTAAAGAGAAAGGAAGTGTCCGAAGGGTGTTAGTGTGACTTACACACCTAGGAAGTCCGGGGCTAACGCCACTATTAAGTTGAGTGCTTCTTCTGAGAGTAGGAGAAATATTGAAAGTTAAACTGTTAGAAGTATAAAGGCAAAAATAAAGAAGACAGGAATATCCAGCTCATGTATGAATGTCATACAAGTTTTTGATGTATAGAAGGCTGGTAAAAGATATAGTTCTTGGGAATTATGGTTAAAGCATGTTAATCACTAATTCTTGGGTATTGTGAGACAATCACAAAGATACCCGCTCGATTGCATTCTGTTGCAATTCGATGTAAGAACTACTATGGCCTAAAAGACTAGCCAGAAATGAGGTTTAGGTATACACAGGGAACATAGTAAATGTTACTATACCTTCCATCGGTGTATTACCGTCTGTATTCATTTTCATAATTCATTTAAAGTTTCACAAACTCTAGCCCATTGCATAAGGTATCTTGCAAGAAGGTTGTTCATAAGAGAACTTTTGATGTTCGATGTTATGAATAACATAAGGGCCATACTTTCATTATGAATGAGATGTATGTTATGAATATTAATAATAATACATTACCTCTGGGTTTACTTTCATAATTCATCTTAGAGTTTCATACACTCTAGCCCTTTGCACAATGTTTGTTGCAAAATAATTGTTCATAGAAGAACAATTGTTGTTCAGTATTATGAATAACATGAGGGCCATACTTCCATCCTCGATGGGACGTATGTTATGAATATTGATGGTAATATGATACATCCATAACACTGACGCTAAATGTCACAAGACTAAAAGAATACCACACAAGTGTGGCGCTACATTTGGTCACATTGGAGAAACCCGCATGGAAAATTCCATTATGATGGATTTTGAAGTCGTTTGATTTTGAATCATCTGACACTTGCAACTTTCCTCCGAAAAGTGAAGTGACTGAAATACCGTTCACAGGCCATAAGGAACGAGCAAAGAACTTATTGGTGATCATACATTTTGATGTATGTAGTCCAATCAATGTTGTTGCAAGTAGTGGATTTATCTATCTTCAGAAATGACTCAAGTAGATATATGGATATTTACTTGATGAGACGTAAGTCTGGATCTTTTGAAATCATTTGAAAGGTTTTCAAAATGAAGTAGAAGTTATTGTAACAAGAAAATTATGTTTCTACAATTCGATTGCAGAAAGAAATATTTGAGTTACAAGTTTAGCGAATGTCTGATGAGTTGTGAAAAGAGTTTCATAACTTACACCTCCCGGAACACCACTGTGAGTGGAAAGTCCGTGAAGATGTAATCGAACCATTTATGACATGGTAAGATCAAAGATGACATAAATAAATTTGCCATTATCCCTTTTAAAAGAGTGATGCTTTAGAGACTACGGCTTTTACACTGAAAAGAGCTCCATCAGGTCTGTTGAAATGACGCCATGGTATGGTACGCCCAACCATGTTATATCTTTTCTTAAACATTTGGAATATGGGGCTTGTGTAAAAGGTTACAAACCTATTCCAAATCAGACAAGTGCTACCTTGTAGGTTATCCCAAGCAATTGGGTATTCCTCCCTCACTATACCGAGGCAAATAGGTTTGCCACAAAGAACGGTATGCTTTTTGAAGAAAATGGTTCTTTCAAAAAGGTGAGTGGGAGAATAGTGCAACTCGACGAGGTAAACAGTATCTTCGTCATCAGGTCAAAGGAAAGAGACCTTGGAAGTAATTCCGGAGTTTCCTACTGCGACTGATACGGAAGTCTCTACAATAAAATGTATGGACTTCAGTCGAACTTGCAGCTGAACCACGTAGGCAAGGCTCGTGCAAACCTCTCAGGTGCGCAAACAAGATATTGTTGTTAGACAACAGTATACCTACGATACACAAGGAAGCGTTGATGGGCCCTGACTCCGGAATTGGCTAAATGCCAATACAATCCGAGATAGTCTCCATATAAATGTTTCAAGATTAAAACCTTGATACACCTTTCGAAAGACTTAGAGTCTAACGAATTTTATGGAACTAAAAACTGATACGGGTAAAAATGTTTTATCCATAAAGCTTGACTTGTTGCAATAACAAGTTCAAGGAGTTGACTACGATGAGGTTGTTTCATCGTAGCGATGCTTAAAATCGGTTCGGGTTGAACTAGCAATTAATACATATTTCAATCATGAGATATGAAACAAAGGATGACAAAAGGATTTCCATCTGATGGAAATGAAACCAAGGACTTGCATGTGTTACAGTCCAAGGTATTTTGTCATTCTAGAGGATGCTAGTAAGTATGCAAACTTCAGAGTTCCAGCAATGGACAGAAGAGAGCAAAATGGAATCTTCGTGTTTTGATGAAATGGTCAAAGGGGTTTGACTTCATCAATGGGTAACGAAGATGCTTATGATTCAAGAAAGTAAGTGGGAGCATAATAAAATTTCTAAAAACGTTGTGTGCTTGACACATTGTTAATTGGAAATAAATTTCTTGACATGAATTAGGACTTCATTTGAAAATAGTTTTTCGATGAAGTGCTTGGGCAAAATAGCCTTTATATTAGGCATGATGATCTATGGAGATAGATTTACCTAATGGGGCTGAGCAAAGATACATATTGACAAGATGCTAAAACCTTTTAGCATTAAAAACGTCAAGGAGTGATTCTTGCCGAAGTCACATGGAAAGAGTTTTTGCAAGACTCGGTGTCCCAAAAACACTGATGAGCAAAATACATGATGGAGATTCCACACACCTTCATGTTTGGATTAATCATGTATTCCATGGTATGTAAAAACAACCAGATATGTCCAATACTCCCAAAGTTGTTGCGAGTATAGATACCAAAGTGATCAAAAGTTCTGATCATGGGACAACAGTGAAAAAGGGTCATTGAGTACTATAGTAGCACTGATGACATGTTTTCTCGCAAGCGGAGATCATGAAGAGTTTGTTGTAAAAGGTTACATCGATACAGTCTTCATCCATGCTCCAAGCGATTTTCGATTTAAGTTAAGGGTTTTGTGTAATACACAATATGGTGGCACGGCAGTTGGAAATTGTTCCAAACAAGTTACTGTGGCGAATTCTATAACAGAGGCAAAGTATGTTGCCGCTTTTAAAAGCGACAAAGAAGATGTTGAATCATATAGTTCATTCATGAACTTAGTATGGTTCCAAGATGGCTTTTGTCAATGGGACACTACTACAGGTAGTTGCTCCATAACTCAGTCTGAGGAATCCAGGTTCGACCTGTGATTCGCATACATACCAAGCCAAGTCCACACAAAATATGAATTTTGTGAAAGCGTGAAGATGCGAGGATATGCAAAGATACACACGGAGCTGAAGTCGTCAGATCCGTTGGACATCAGGCTATACCACAAGCGAAGCATATTTACACCGGTGTGCCACAGGTGTAAAGTGCATTAGCATTAACTAGATTATTGACTCTAGTGCAAGTGGGAGTCTGTAGGAGATATGCCCTAGAGGCAATAATAAATGTTATTATTTATCTCCGTGTTCATAATTAGGTTTATGTTCCATGCTATAACTGCTGTGGTTCCCGAGCCCGTATATCCATAAAGGCTCTGGGGAAAACCCATGTGCACGTGTGGAATAATAAACGGTAAAATGTATTCCTAGTCATGCCTCTAAGACTAGCTCAAGTGTTGCATGATGATTATGTTTTCCCAATCATAGGCATGTCTATGCCAGCAACTTTGAGGGCACAAATGTTAGAAGAACATTTGTGTTGAATCGACCCGATTGATGTTATGCTATGAGATACATTCGTCATGAGTTAATGGTTAATAACACAGAGATAGTTTATGTTTGCATGATTCCTCAGACCATGAGAGTATCGAGTTTCTTCATGCTTGATTCATGAACTTTGGGGTTTGTTAAACGTCATCCGTAAATGGATGGCTATTACGGCGGCTTACGGGTTCATGGGAAAGTATGTCAAGTAACTTGATAGCTCAAGATTGGGATTTGCTCCTCCGACGATGGAGAGATATCTCTGGGCCCTCTCGGTGTTACGGTATCCATCATCGTCTGGCCAGACACTTTGTGATTTGATCACGGGGATGCCGGAACACGGTAACGAGAAAAGAGAACAATACCGGTAACGAGGTAACTAGCATAGTGGACAAGTTGTTGATCCACGGGAATGCCAACATGTCTCACCTCGGGTATTTGTAACATATCGCGAAGCAACAGGAATAGCACACGACAACTGGAGGTTCACTCGAATATTCATTCGTGTGGGTATAGGGGTCAATATGGGTGTCCACAGCTCCGATGTTGATCATTGATCGGAAGGGGTTCCGTGTCATGTCTATACTTCACCGAACCTATAGGGTCACACGCTTAAGGGTCATCTATCTGCTGAATACTAGACAGGGAGTCTGAGAGAAAATCACCGAAAAAGTTTCGGACACCGAAAAAGTTTCGGACAGCGGAAAAGTTCCGCAGAGAGAGGTCACCGGATGAGTTCTGGTGAAACTGAAAAGTTGTTTCAGAGGATACCATAAAGTCAAATTGGTTTCGGCACATGCCCGATAATTCTTGGAGGGTGCCAGAATCATTCTGGAAACTTTTGGGAATTTTCTGGAAGAAAAACCGGAAATGTTCCGGAGCTGCCGGAACCACTTCAGATGCTTTTCGCAGATGAAAATCACTAATCTGGAATTGTTCCAGAATGCGTTGAAAATTATTTTAGTGGGTACTGGAAATGTTCTAAGCCCACATAAATATTTTCAGTTCGAACGGACGCTGAAAAATGTCGTCATGAATAGTGAAAGTGCTTTTTGGGAATTTTTATGGAAAGCACCTTTTTGGAAATTCCAAAAGGGCCTTCTAGAAGGGGAAGGAGGGCATGGCACCTCATGGGGGGGGTCCCCCCCTCAAGGGTGGCCGGCCAAGGAGGTGGAGCACCATGGTGCTCCACATGGCACTCCCATATGGCATATTCCCTTTTGGAAAGGGATATTCCAAGGGCACTTTGGGGTTTTTGTGTGACAATTTTACCCCTTGGCTTGCCTATATATAGGAGTGATCTTGGCAGCCATTTCCTCATCCCTTGCTCTCATACACATGCCAAGATGTTATCTGGCTTCTCTCTCCCTCCCACGAAAAGAGTTTCGTAGAGCCGAAAGGCTGTCTGGGTTCCGGCAGGAACTAGTTCTGGACGGCGAAGCCCTGCCGGATAGCTGACACCGTATGTGTGCAACTCTGTAGAGAGGTCGTAGTTTCGATCTTAGTGCCCGAGGGGCTGTTTGAGAGTGCCTCCCGAAGGGCTGTCCAAGTGGCGGTCCGAGTTCTGTGAGTCCTCCCGAAGGGCTGTCCGAGTGACCGTTCGAGTTTCGAAGGTCCTCCCGAAGGGCTGTCCGCGACATCGTCCGGGGGACTGTTCGACCGCCTCCCGGAGGGCTGTCCGAAGGGAAGACGAGGGTATACATCCTCGCGGTTGGGAGGTTGTAAATCCTAGCTGCGGGGATCTGCACCGCCGATCGTCATCGACTTTACTTCCGCTGCGCTACGAGTCGGTAACGAAAATGATCAAACCTTGTATGCAGTCTCCATAGTGGTCCTGGGCTGGTGCGTAGGCCGGAAAATTTTCGTTTTCTGCTGCGTTTACCTACACAAAGCTCTCCCACGGCCGGCCAAAAAAACAGAGCAGTGTGCACTGCTCTGCTCGCGGGCAGGGGGTTTATATAGGCCTCTCTTTAGTCCCGGTTGGTGGCTAAAACTGGGACTAAAGGACCACTTTTGGTCCCGGTTCCAGCCACCAATCGGAACTAAAGGTTGTGGGCTAGGAGCGAGGCCCATTGGTCCCGGTTCGTGTCTGGAACCGGGACCAAAGGGGTCTGACGAACCGGGACCAATGGCCCCTGAGGCCCGGCCGGCGCCCTGGCCTGACGAACCGGGACTGATGCCCCCTTTGGTCCCGGTTCGTGAGTGAACCGGGATTAATGCCCTTTTCAGGCCTGGACCAAAGCCATGTTTTCTACTAGTGATCCCGCCTCTGCATGCATCCACAAATGCTTCTATTTGTTTCGACGTGACTGGACCATGCTTTCCAGCGATTCCTCTGGAAACAAATTATAGTGCAAGAATAGTTGTGTGCATGAATGTAACGTTTCAGTCTATTAAAATTTTTTACTGACAACAAAAAGGGTTTTATCTTCAGAACGAGCATCGTTCTACAGGAGAAACCCTTTTCTTATCTAGAGAACAGCTGTGCCTATGGACTAGTCACCACACACTAGGATGTAAATGGCAAATAAATGGTGTCCGCAAGTCCCGTTTAGCTAGCTTTACCTAGCTCTATAGTAAATTTTTCCGGAAAACGAAACAAAATTTTAAACTGTTAGATTATATAGTGGGTTTAAACGAGATTAAACGGACCCGGTTGACATCCCACACAGTCCGTCCGTCGTCACCAGTGCCGGTGCGTGCGTACGAACAGTGTGGAAATCCCAAAAAGCAAACTGTTTGCGCTCGTAAAAAATGAGAGAAACAAAAGGAAAAGAAAAGGAAACCCGTAGGCATAGGCTAGCCGTGTCGGTCACCGCTAGAGAGATTTTTTCCCCGGATAGACGACGTTGGTCTCCCTCCCTCCCTCCCTCGCCCAAAAGCAAAGCCTCTCAGGCACGCAGGACAGGACTGCACTGCGCTGCGAGAGCCAGCACAGTGGCTGACCCTGGTCAGTGACAAAAGCGTCTGCACTGTCCACTGCACACACGCGGGTGCAGCTGCTGCACTTCCATGCAGCCTGCAAATACGTGGCATACAAAGTTTGATTAGTCAACTATACAATCCAAGTACAAATATTTATTTATATACTTTTTCCGTAGTCCATAGAAAGAAATATCCCGCCTCTGCATGCATCCAAAAATGCATGAATAGTTCTTTCGACGTGACTAGACCATGCGTTTCTTCTTTTTCCTTTTTTGTTTTTGAACAACCAAAGGCGCCAAAGGTGCCAATCTATTGCAAAATCATTCAGAGTTCAAGCAGTTTACATTGAAAGTTACAATTCCCTGAATTTTCATACATGCACATAATAACTTCAAAGGACAATCTTCCTGAATATGATTCACATTGCTACAGGAGACTTGAAATGTTTGAGTTGCTTTATGCTGGATTGCTAGTTGGGCTAAATCATGAGCTTCTTTGTTATTGATTCTTGAGATATGGAACACCTGGATTGAAGTAGGATCAGTGACTGCACAAAATTCTGCAAGTAAACCTCTAATTTCCCAGTGTCCTGGATCTATTCTTGGTGATCTTGTAGCAGCTATGTTTGCCAGGGACAAGTTGTCTGTGAAGATTGTCACCCCCTGTATTTGTAACTTGATTATTATGTTGGCTGCTAGCACTAAAGCTTGCGCTTCTGCTTGAAAGGCCGATTTTGCTTGATGACATGTAGCCCAGATTTGAACCTTCAATCTTCTGCCTCCTTGATTTACCTGCAATAGAACACCTAATCTAGTTCTTGTACTGTTGTTATGTTTATCTTGTTCCTTTCATGCCGCATCTATGAAGACTATATTTTTTGCTGGTAGATGTGACAAATCTATTGTTGTTCTCTGCACATGAGAACTTACTGTTTGGATTTCCTTCTTTCTTTCCTTTTGGTGTGCTTGCTCCAGGGCTTCCTCTTCTTGTGATAAGCACTTTCCAATAGCTCGAGCTGCATAAAAAAACCCACAGAGGGCAGCTTTCTTTTTTCTGAAATAGTTTGTCATTCCTTGACTTCCACATACACCACATAAATGTAAATATATTGCTTAAAGTAGCATGTGGATGGTTGGAGTTAAGAATGCAAGAAATCATATCCGTAACAGATCTACAATCTTTCAAGAGTTCATCTATTCTGATATGCCATGGATGAACAAACCAAGCAGCTTTGGCGAAAGGGCATGAAAAAAGAATATGCTGCTCATCTTCTTCTATTCCACATCTAGAGCAAAATTTATTTATATGAGTAGTGTATTTACCCACTCTCTTACCCGTTGGAAGTGCTTTCCTGATTAACCTCCATGCAAATGTTTGTACCCTTGGCGCGATATCTTTTGCTTTCCAAACTTGTTTCAAAAGCTCCTTTGAGTTGACTGAAATAGCTCTTGGTTGTGGTTCTCCTTCTTCTTGCAAGACCTGCAAACATAATCTATATGCACTCTTGGTTGTGAATTTACCCATAGGAGTAAGCTTCCAACAAAGGATATCTTCCCCTATTTCTTGAATGATTGGAACTTGCTTCATGACCAAAGCAGCTTCTGGATGAAAGAGATTATCAATCAATTGATTATTCCATTGTTTCTGATTTGGAAGCCAGAGTTCTTTAACAAGAGATGGATAAACATAATCTCTAGATTAGACGATGAGATGGTCGTAAATGGTATCCCACGAGTTATACCAAGGGTTGGTCCAAAGAGAAATGTTCCCTTCTGTAAGTTGATAGAAAGAATTTGCAATAAGCATATGTCTAACTTTCAAGATGGATGTCCAAAAAGCTGATTTGGGAACACTGTGACTAGCTTTCCAAAAAGAAGTATGAGGATAGTACTTGGATTTGAGGATTTTAGAGAGATGGCTATTGGAATCCTCAACTATTCTCCAGGCTGCTGAAAGAATTAAACTTTGGTTTGTTGCTTGCATATTTTTTATCCCAAGGCCTTCTTCATTTTTTGGAGAACAAATGTCTTTCCAAGCTCGAAGACAAAGAGCTTTTGAATTATTTTCCTCTCTCACCCCTGTCCACCAAAAGTTCCTAATGATTGCAGTGAGTTTGGATAAGAATTTTTTGGGGAAAAGAAAATTGGACATGTAATATACGGGGATGGAAGCAAAAACTGAATTAATGAGGGTGAGTCTCGCTACATGGGATAGTTTATTTGCCTTGTAACCTGGGAGCTTAGCTCTAAATTTGTCCATGAAAAAATTATAAGCTGTGGATCTATCCTTAGCCGGGAGAATAAGGGGATGTCCCAAATGAATGGTGTGGTGATCTATGTCTGGAACAGGAAATATGCTTTTGATTGCTTGCTTAATGTTATTATCCACACCTTTGCTAAAAAAAATTCCAGATTTATGCCAGTTTGGTGTCTGACCTGATTTATTGCAGAAAGCTTGAATGAGTTGACTCATTGTAGTTGCCTCTTGTATGGAAGCTTGGCCACAAACTAATAGATCATCTGCAAACATGAGTGAGTGGATGGCAGGGCAATTAGGGCCAAGAGAAATTCATGTGAGTTGGTTAGACATCATTGCTTCTTGCAAAGAAATGGATAGCTCATTTATAGCAAGAACGAAAAGATAGGGAGATAGTGGACAGCCTTGCCTGATGCCTTTCTTATTCCTTAACTTGGCATATGATTGGCCATTAATAATAATGGAAAAGGTGGGTGAGGAGATGCAAGCATAGATCAAGTTAATGAAATGCTCATGCAGCCCTTTACGTGCAAGAGCCGAGACTACGAAATCCTATTCTAGTCAATCAAAAGCCTTGGCAAGATCAATTTTAACCATGAAGGAAGGAGCATTCCAAGTGCTCAGATTGAAAGAGTGAGTAATTTCTTGAGCTATGATAATATTATTACTAATCCTCCTCCCCTGAATGAAAGCTTGTTGAGAGGGGTGAATATAATCAGGAAGATGAGGCTTGAGCCTTTGAACTAATGGTTTGGCAATGATTTTATATACCACATTACATAGGCTGACGGGTCTAAAATCAGCAGGAGTAATGCAAACCAATTTCTTTGGAATAAGGACAATATTAGTTTTATTGATATGACTTGGCATTATACCTGTTTCATAGAAACTTCATCTCCAATCCAATCCCAGGCTGCTATGAAGAAGGCAACATTTAATCCATCAGGCCTTGGAGAAGCATTTCTCTTCATTTCTTTAAGAATTTGCCAAACTTCGTGCTTATCTGGAATGCTATTTGTATGGTCCTGCTGGCCTGTACTCATCTCTGTCCTTATGTATGGCCTGCCTTGGTTAGTTCTATCAGAGGCAAAAATCTTCTTAAAGTATTGGACAAAAGTGTTGGCAATGTTTTCAGGTTTAAAATGAGTCATATTGTTATGGTCTCTAATGGAAACAATTTGATTTTTCCTTCTTCTTTTCAGAACAGCCTGATGAAAGTAAGAAGTATTCCTGTCCCCTTTTGTTGCCCAATGCTTTTTTGCCCTTTGTCTATAAAATTCAGTAAGTTTAGTCATATTTTCTTCATACCTGCTTATGAGTGAGGCCTCTAACTTGTGGTCCTGTTCCAAAATTGCCTTCATTTGGATACTTTTTATCTGTTCTTCAAGGGAGTTGAGTTCCTGATTGATAGGTTTCTTCTTTTTGCACCATCTCTTGAGAGATCCTGCAAGATGATTAGTTCTAGCATATAAAGGTTTATGAGCAGTACTAGCCCACACAGCCTTTGCATATGAATGAAAATCCTTTTCCATGAGCCACCAATTTTCAAATTTGAATGTTTGCACAGGTTTTCGAAATTTACCATCGGTAGAAATAAGTATGGGAGCATGATCACTCAGAGTAATAGGAAGATTATAGACATTTGTATTCGGATAAAGAGCACACCACTCAGCATTCACCAAACATCTATCAAGTCTTTCATAAGTTGGATTAGTGGAAAAACGTTTGTTAGTCCAGGTATAAGCAGGCCCACTATAACCAAGATCAATTGAACCACAAGACTTCACAAGATTGCGGAAAGCATTCATACGACTAGTATTAACATAGGGAGTACTTTTGTCCATATCATACAGAATGTCATTCATGTCTCCCATACAAACTACAGGCTTGCTGGCATTATCATACACAAAAGATGCCACTATCTCCCAAATCTGGTTTGTTTGACGATGGTATGGATCTCCATATATGCAAAGCAGAGCAAACTCCTCCTTACTGGCTACACTAAGAACGGTAGCTAAGATAACATGGAAATTAGAAGTATGTACATTCACTTGTAGATCATCACTCCACATCAGCCAAAGTCCCCCAGAGCGCCCCTTGGAAGGAACTACAACACTGTTGGCCATGTCAAAACGAGTGTTCAAATCAACAGGTTTTATCTTAGAGGTTTTAATTTCTGAAACAAAGGTTACCTTGGCTTTTGTGGCGTGAATCAGTCTTGCCAGGTAGCACATCTTCTCACTGCCGAGACCCTGGCCCATGCCTCGACAGTTCCAGGCTATCATCTTCATGGCGCCTGTGGCGCCTTAAGGGCTGGCGCCATAGCCCCATCAACTTCCATATCACCTTCATGACGAACTTCTAGAATAGGCTTCAAAACTTCACCCTGATTGTTGCAACATTGAGTTTGGGTTATAGTTCTGATGCCACTATTGCTGAAATCAACTTGCAGATCCGCACATCTTTCATTGTCTATTGTAGTTGGGGTGAAAGCACTATAGTGAGAATCTCTACAGGCTTTGCTAGAAGATGTCAATGGAATCCGCAACAGCCATGGATCATAATTCTTTTCTCCAGCCAAGCCTACCTTTGCAGGTGATTTGCTGCGATGAGTAGTGTAGGGACTACTCAACTTTTCCACAGCTGCTCCGCGGTTTCTGTACATATCAACCTTATCGCAGACTTTTTTGGTAAGATTATGGTGCTTCCTAATTGTCCCACCAATGCTAGCAAGAGGAGTCCTTGTGTTACCAGTATAAGAATTTTCAGGTCTGGCCGATGGGAGTACATCCCATCCTGAAGCTCTACTTCGAATCTCACTTTCCTGATTGTAGCCATCAACCTGTTCCTCTGTTTCTCGATGGTCTCCGATTTGACCAGTACCTCCTACATATGTGGGAGATATTGAAGTCACTCCCCGTTGTTGCATCAATGCCGGTAAATACTGGACATGTAACTGTAGGCCATCTGTTGTATTTTTTGCTTGGGCGGCGACATCATCTCCCTCTGATTCATTATCCCCCTGCAATGATGGAACTTGCACCTCACCATCAGGGCATACTTCTTGGTTGGTGGTGGCTCTTGAGAGTTTCAGAAAGGAGATGCTCTCTTAACCGTTAGGTTTGAGCGAGATTGCATATGTGATAGGTTTTCCTCTTGGTTAACATTCTGGTCCGGGTTGAATTGTTTAGTGTGAATGTTCTGCATCTGGCTATTCAAGGAATCAGTTAATAATTGAGACTCCAAAGTATCTGTAGCCCAGGGTATCCAATCTGTATGTACGGTTTGTTCTCCATTTTTCTCAGTTTGAACCATTGTTTGTTTGTAGTTGTGGCCAATCTGCTGACTTATATCTGACCCATACTCTTGTTGCTGGTGTAAACCTTCTATCAGTCTGTATTCTCCCCTGGGTGTATATGGAAGCATGTCCCTCACCTCTTTTTGCCGGCATCTAGATTGATTATCTCCTGGTCCTCTTTTTGGAAAATATGAGCTCCCTTTAGTTACTTCACCATCTTGCTGTTCTACTGATACTGTTGATGGCATCCCTGCATACTGCAATTGCAGTTGTCTTCCTGCTGAATATAGTTAACTCATATGAGCTGGGCTAGATCTCGGGTTAACTTTGGAATACCCCACAAGTTCTTTCCCTTTCACATCCTCTTCTCCAAACATTCTTTGGAACCTGCTAAGAACTGATGAGTCATCCCTTCTTGGTTGCACTGATGGTTGAGGCACACACATAGGATCTAATAACCACTCTCCATATTGCATAAAAGGAATTTCATTGACTGACTTCCCGCATCTCATTCTCTCCATGATTAGATCATTTCTTATCCCACAATGCTGACTGGTATGAAACATTATTCCACAATAAAGACATATCCTTCCAATCTTTTCATAATGCAGATAAACCATTGTGGTTGACTTATCCGAAAGAGTGAGATTGATATTATCCACCAATGGCTGCATTACCTTGAGCATTGCTATACCCCATATGTACTCTGGTCTTGCAAACAACATGTTATTCTGAAGTGGATGAAAGTATGAAGGGGAACCTACAGTGCAGATAATATCATGTAAGAGTTGCAATGATCTAGCTTCTCTTGGAATCCCATACGCTCTAACAGTTACATAGATGTGCTCAAACTTGTAATCCTCTCTTGTCATGCTTTCATCTTCCAGATCAACCCATTCCAACAGTAGATTATCCGGTCCCACTTTCCAGGGCTGACGGGTGAACACAAACATCATATCTTCTAGAGTAGCAAAATAAGCCATAAACAAATGAGTGGAAACTTGAGATATTGCATAATAGTGTTGTTTCCACGCTCTCACCATGGCTTGAGTGATAGTATGTTCTGAAATTGTCCTCGGAGTACCTCCTGTGCATGCTATTTTCATCAGTAGAAAGAATTTCTCCTGTATCTCTTTACTCTGCTGTACATGCTTGGCTTGCAGACTGCAAACTCTAGGTGCTGATAAACTGATAGCCTGAAGATTGAGAGCCAAATCCGGCATACCTTGTGTCTCCAAATGTCGCTGGTGATTATAATCTTCTTCCTCTGTATCATCCTCTTGGACTGCTGGAAGATTATTGAGATCCATCGTGAAGGGGATGGGAGAGTCTCTTTCGCTACAGATCCAACCCGCACCACATAGATAGAGAGATGGGAAAGGAACGGATGTCAGATGGTGGATGGCTGACGGCTGATGGTGGATGGAGCAGATCTATGCTTTGAGAGATTGGGATCAGATGATTTTGAGATTAAGAGAAGAGAGATTGGGAAAGAGCGAGAAGGACTAGTACGGCACAGTGCCAGTCTCCACTCAGGGAACTCTCTCGTTGCTTTATAAAAAAAAGGGAGATATGCGTTTCAGCGATTCCTCTCGAAACAAAATATGGTGCGTGAATGTAACGTTTCAGTGCATTCAAAAAATTTACTGACATAAAATTTGACATAATGTTTCAGTGCATCCGGAACCTTAACCGTCCATGGGCATGTCCACTAGCAGTGACCGGCTAGTCCTCAAATTTGCTCATATGCATTCGGATAGCTCATATTAGAGCATCTACAACCGGACTTCACAAATCCGGCCCCTCAAACGTCCACGGACGCGTCGGGGCACGCCCGTGGTGGCATCCGGACGGACCCTCATATTTCCTTCCATGCATCCATATATCTCAAATCCATGCAAATACATGCACATCGATCATGCAACGCAATATCGCACGTAAATAGCAATTGTTGGCATCAAGCATACATAGCGTTTACATAAAAATTATTTGAAGTGCACTGTCCCGGTTGGTCACTCTTCTCCCTTTGATTGAGACCTTGAAGTTGAGAATAAGCTCCACTTGCCGGTCCGTTTCCTCTTGCATGCTCATGAGCATGATCATGTCCACTTCTTCGTTTGAATCCAACAAATCGAAGAACTCATCTTGAATCATTTGGTAAAGCACTGTCGGTCCATACTCCTCGTCCGACGAAGCATCGGAATCCATCATTTACCTAACAAACTCACAATAATTCCGGTCAGTTAATGTGTCGAACACATCAAGCGCAAGGCGGAGCCGGAGAGTTGCCGGACGTACCACGGTGGCGTCCGGGCCGGCGACAACGCCCCCCGCGGCGAGGACGAAAGCGCTCTTCCGGAGCTGGCGGCGGAGAGCCTGGGAACGGCTGTGGAGCGGGTGCGACGGCGGAGCTGCGAGCCAGACGGCGTGGAGGAGGAAGAAGAGAGGAAAGAGCAAATGGATCCGGCAGATCGGGGAGGGGGATTTGGTGCAATTTGGGGTGGGGTCAGGTTGTTGGGTCCGACGTGGCGGGGGTGCCGGTCAGCCGGGCATTTGAGGGCCGTTTGAGGGGCCCGTCTGGGTCAAAAAATCGTGACAGGGCAGTGACCGGGCGGCCCGCCCGGGCGTATGAGGCGGGTTTGAGAGGTCCGGTTGTAGATGCTCTTAGAAATCCTAAATCCATACAAAAGCATGCAAAGAAAAAAATCCATGTACTACGTAGATGAACTACCCTAGTCATCGTCGGAGATGTCCACTATCTCCGTACCCGGCTTCGGGAACAAGGGTGGCAGCCGCAGCTCCGGCTGCTCCGTCAGCCTCCGCATCCATCTCAGCTTCGACCTTGTGAAAAGGCGCATCGGTCGCCGCCCGTTCCTACCGTATGAACTGCCAGTTGGTCTCCATATAGGTCTCATCTTGGATGGACTCCACAATGACCTGCTACTCCGCCATCACGTCCGCTTGGACGACAGCGAACTCCGCCTCTGCGTCCTCCAGGTTGACACCCAGAGCCGGCGCCAACTCCTGCTCCACCTCCATCGGAGTGGGCTGTTGGTCCTCTCCCTCTTTCTCATACGTCTGCTCCTACTCCTCCGGCTCCGGCGAGTCCGGAGGTAGCCCGGCAGCGATGCGGGTGGCACGCGGGCCATTCCTTGCCCAGATCTCCTGCTCAATCTAGTATCGGCGCTCCAGCATGAGCATAGCGTGCGTGGTTATCTTCTGCCGGACCATGGCGAAGCTAGAGAGCATGGGAAGAGCGGTGGAGCGGGAGAGAGAGGAGGTGGATGGAGTCGGGCTGGCGGGTGCAGAGAGGGAGGAGGTGGTTGCGCTAGGGTTGGGGGACGCCGGCTGGCATAAATAGCCTGATTTGACCTTGGGCGGCGAGCCAGAGCGGTGCCACGTGGCGATCTCACCACCCCCCCTCCCGCACACACACGCCGAAGAAGACGTCCGTCGGACCGTCGGATTCCTGGACGATTTCACGTAGGACCCCATCGTCAGTCCGACGTGATGGACGCGCCCGGTCGCCCCCATATTTGAGCTGGATACGAGTGGTGCTAGTCAGCCCGGGCATATGAAGCCATTTGAGGCGCCCGTATGTGCTGCACGCCTAAGGGCGTGTTTGGTTGCCTACATGTGGCCCAACCAGGCCCGCGCGGGAAGAAAACGGCCTGTTTGGTTGGCTGCATACACTATTGGGCCTACATGGCACAATGTTTAAAGCACTCCTGGGCCTGGCTCCCTAGGAACGCTCGAATCGGCAGTTTCTCCAGAGCCAGGCCCGAGCGGTGCACGTGGGCTACGGCGGCTGCACGCACACGGCCACGCTCGAGAAGCCGCGTTGCTTCCCGAAGCGCCAGCAGTTATTAGCCTCACCGCCCCTCACTGCTCCCTCTCCCCACTCCCCCCCACTCTCCCAACTCTCACCGGCGGCGGGAAATCGAAGGAGAGCAAGAAGATCACCGGACTCCAACACCGGTGAGCAGATCATCACCTGGCCCGCGGCAATGGCGGTAAGCACTTTTCTGTTCGTCATGCACTACTTTTTCGCGTTCGATCCGGCGGTAGATTCGATCCACGGTGGAGAGGGGAATGGGGAATAGAGGTAGATAAGGATGGCAGTTCATACTAGTTCATACGAGTTCATACTAGTTCATGCAAGATCGGAATAGAGGTAGATGCGGATGGAGTAGAAGGGGGATTGGGGGATTGGGGGTACACAACAGACACTGGCTAACCGCGGCGGCCATCACCGGCGTGCGGAGCAGCGGGTCGAGTGGCTGGCCTTCATCTTCTTGTCCATCGCCGTGCGGGGCGGCGGGTCGTCGTCGCTCTCGGAGGAGTCGAGGTCGATCTGCCAGGTACGACGGCCTGGTTCCGGCACCCTCACTGGCATCTGCACTGGTTCTTCCTCCTCCTTAGGCTCCCCACCGATGACCGCCGGTGGCACGATTGCCGTCTCCCAGTACACTGCGGCACGGCGGTCATTAGGAGCCCAGTAGTTCTTGTACTTGGACCACCTCTTCCTCTGTTTAGTGTCGTCGGAGACGGCCTGATTCATGGCCCAGCGAATGATGTTGACTGCCATCGCGCCCTTCGCTGGGTTAGGAATCAACGTCTTCAACTCTTGTGCAGTGACCCTCATGAGCACTGCATCAGATTCCTTCTGCATGTTAGGCATGGAGCCGAAGTTCGAGCACACCTCCATGGTGTTCTCGAACTTGGTGCGGTCACCAGCCGACCATCCGAGGAAGAAGGCCTCCAGCCAATACCCCAAGGGAAGGGGTTGGCGTTGGAGCTGGAGCTCATGGCGATGGAGAGGAGGAAGGTTGTGTTGGGGAACGTGCAATTTCAAAAAATTTCTTAGGTTCACGCAAGATCTATCTAGGAGATGCATAGCAACGAGAGGGGAGAGTATGTCCATGTACCCTCATAGACCGAAAGCGGAAGTGTTAGCTTAACGCGGTTGATGTAGTCGAACGTCTTCGCGATCAAACCGATCAAGCATCGAACGTACGGCACCTCCGAGTTCAACACACGTTCAGCTCGATGACGTCCCTCGAGCTCTTGATCCAATTGAGGACGAGGGAGAGTTTCATCAGCATGACGGCGTGGCGACGGTGATGATGAAATTACCGGCGCAGGGCTTCGCCTAAGCACTACGACGATATGACCGAGGTGTGTAATTGTGGAGGGGGGCACTGCACACGGCTAAGACCAATCTTGGTGTGCCTTTGGGGTGCCCCCCTCCCCCGTATATAAAAGAGGGGGGGAGGAGGCGCCCGGCCTGGAGGGGGCGTGCCAAGGGGGGAGTCCTACTAGGACTCCCAGTCCTAGTAGGATTCCCCTTTCCTTTTCCGGAGAAGGGGGAAGGGGAAAGAGGTGGAGGAGAAGGAGGAAAGGGGGGCTGCGCCCCCCACCCCTAGTCCAATTCGGTTTGGGCTTGGGGGGGGGCGCCCCCACCTGGCCGCTAGCCTCCTCTCTCTACTAGGGCCCATGAAGGCCCATTAGTCCCCCAGGGGGTTCCGGTAACCTCCGAGTACTCCGAAAAATGTCCGAACCTTTCCGAAACCATTCCGGTGCCCGAACATAACCTTCCAATATATCAATCTTTATGTCTCGACCATTTCAAGACTCCTCGTCATGTGCATGATCTCATCCGGGACTCCGAACAAACTTCGGTCATCAAATCACATAACTCATAATACAAATCGTCATCGAACGTTAAGCGTGCAGACCCTACAGGTTCGAGAACTATGTAGACATGACCGAGACACATCTCTGGTCAATAACCAATAGCAGAACCTAGATGCTCATATTGGCTCCTACATATTCTACGAAGATCTTTATCGGTCAAACCGCATAACAACATACGTTACTCCCTTTGTCATCGGTATGTTACTTGCCCGAGATTCGATCGTCGGTATCATCATACCTAGTTCAAGCTCGTTACCGGCAAGTCTCTTTAGTCATTCCGTAATGCGTCATCCTGCAACTAACTCATTAGTCACATTGCT
Organism: Thinopyrum elongatum; assembly: GCA_011799875.1. NCBI lineage: Eukaryota > Viridiplantae > Streptophyta > Magnoliopsida > Poales > Poaceae > Thinopyrum > Thinopyrum elongatum. Next base: position 108,652,646 of record CM022302.1, read on the forward strand.
TGCAAGGCTTCATATGATGTGCATTACCGAGAGGGCCCAGAGATACCTGTCCGATACTCGGAGTGACAAATCTTAATCTCGATTTATGCCAACCCAACAAACACCTTCGGAGACACCTGTAAAGCATCTTTATAATCACCCAATTATGTTGTGACGTTTGATAGCACACAAAGTGTTCCTCCGGTAATCGGGAGTTGCATAATCTCATAGTCAGAGGAATATGTATAAGTCATGAAGAAAGCAATAGCAATAAAACTTAACGATCATTATGCTAAGCTAACGGATGGGTCTTGTCCATCACATCATTCTCTAATGATGTGATCCTGTTCATCAAATGACAACAAATGTCTATGGTCAGGAAACTTAACCATCTTTGATAAACAAGCTAGTCAAGTAGAGGCATACTAGGGACGCTCTGTTTGTCTATGTATTCACACATGTACTAAGTTTCCAGTTAATACAATTCTAGCATGAATAATAAACATTTATCATGATATAAGGAAATATAAATAACAACTTTATTATTGCCTCTAGGGCATATTTCCTTCAGTCTCCCACTTGCACTAGAGTCAATAATCTAGATTACACAGTAATGATTCTAACACCCATGGAGTCTTGGTGCTGATCATGTTTTGCTCGTGGAAGAGGCTTAGTCAACGGGTCTGCAACATTCAGATCCGTATGTATTTTGCAAATCTCTATGTCTCCCTCCTTGACTTGATCGCGGATGGAATTGAAGCGTCTCTTGATGTGTTTGGTTCTTTTGTGAAATCTGGATTCCTTCGCCAAGGCAATTGCTCCAGTATTGTCACATAAGATTTTCATTGGACCCGATGCACTAGGTATTACACCTAGATCGGATATGAACTCCTTCATTTGCTGCTTTCGAAGCAGTTATGTACTCCGCTTCACACGTAGATCCCGCCATGACGCTCTGCTTGGAACTGCACCAACTGACAGCTCCACCATTCAATATAAATACGTATCCGGTTTGTGACTTAGAGTCCTCCGGATCAGTGTCAAAGCTTGCATCGACGCAACCATTTACGACAAGCTCTTTGTCACCTCCATAAACGAGAAACATATCCTTAGTCCTTTTCAGGTATTTCAGGATGTTCTTGACCGCTGTCCAGTGATCCACTCCTGGACTACTTTGGTACCTCCCTGCTAAACTTATAGCAAGGCACACATCAGGTCTGGTACACAGCATTGCATACATGATAGAACCTATGGCTGAAGCATAGGGAATGACTCTCATTTTCTCTCTATCTTCTGCAGTGTTCGGGCATTGAGTCTTACTCAACTTCACACCTTGCAACACAGGCAAGAACCCTTTCTTTGACTGATCCATTTTGAACTTCTTCAAAACTTTATCAAGGTATGTGCTTTGTGAAAGTCCTATTAAGCGTCTTGATCTCTCTCTATAGATCTTGATGCCCAATATATAAGCAGCTTCATCGAGGTCTTTCATTGAAAAACTTTTATTCAAGTATCCTTTTATGCTATCCAGAAATTCTATATCATTTCCAATCAACAATATGTCATCCACATATAATATCAGAAATGCTACAGAGCTCCCACTCACTTTCTTGTAAATACAGGCTTCTCCAAAAGTCTATATAAAACCATATGCTTTGATCACTTCATCAAAGCGTATATTCCAACTCCGAGATGCTTGCACCAGTCCATAAATGGATCGCTGGAGCTTGCACACTTTGTTAGCACCTTTAGGATCAACAAAACCTTCTGGTTGCATCATATACAACTCTTCTTTCAGAAATCCATTAAGGAATGCAGTTTTGACATCCATTTGCCAAATTTCATAATCATAAAATGCGGCAATTGCTAACATGATTCGGACAGACTTAAGCATCGCTACGGGTGAGAAGGTCTCATCGTAGTCAACTCCTTGAACTTGTCGAAAATCTTTCGCAACAAGTCGAGCTTTGTAGACAGTAACATTACCGTCAACGTCAGTCTTCTTCTTGAAGATCCATTTATTCTCTATGGCTTGCCGAACATCGGGCAAGTCAACCAAAGTTCACACTTTGTTCTCATACATGGATCCCATCTCAGATTTCATGGCCTCTAGCCATTTCGCGGAATCTGGGCTCATCATCGCTTCCTCATAGTTCGTAGGTTTGTCATGGTCTAGTAACATGACTTCCAGAACATAATTACCGTACCACTCTGGTGCGGAACGTACTCTGGTTGACCTACGAGGTTCGGTAGTAACTTGATCCGAAGTTTCATGATCATCATCATTAACTTCCTCACTGATTGGTGTAGGCATCACTGGAACTGATTTCTGTGATGAACTACTTTCCAATACGGGAGAAGGTACAATTACCTCATCAAGTTCTACTTTCCTCCCACTCACTTCTTTCGAGAGAAACTCCTTCTCTAGAAAGGATCCATTCTTAGCAACGAATATCTTGCCTTCGGATCTGTGATAGAAGGTGTACCCAATAGTCTCCTTTGGGTATCCTATGAAGACGCATTTCTCCGATTTTGGTTCGAGCTTATCAGGTTGAAGCTTTTTCACAAAAGCATTGCAGCCCCAAACTTTAAGAAATGACAGCTTAGGTTTCTTGCCAAACAACAGTTCATATGGTGTCGTCTCAACGGATTTAGATGGTGCCCTATTTAACATGAATGCAGCTGTCTCTAATGCATAACCCCAAAACGATAGTGGTAAATCGGTAAGAGACATCATAGATCGCACCATATCTAATAAAGTACGGTTACGACGTTCGGACACACCATTACGCTGTGGTGTTCCAGGTGGCGTGAGTTGCGAAACTATTCCACATTGTTTCAAATGAAGACCAAACTCATAACTCAAATATTCACCTCCACGATCAGATCGCAGAAACTTTATTTTCTTGTTACGATGATTTTCCACTTCACTCTGAAATTCTTTGAACTTTTCAAATGTTTCAGACTTATGTTTCATTAAGTAGATATACCCATATCTGCTCAAATCATCTGCGAAGGTGAGAAAATAACGATACCCACCGCGAGCCTCAATACTCATTGGACCACATACATCAGTATGTATTATTTCCAACAAGTCAGTTGCTCGCTCCATTGTTCCGGAGAACGGAGTTTTAGTCATCTTGCCCATGAGGCATGGTTCGCAAATATCAAGTGATTCATAATCAAGTGATTCCAAAAGCCCATCAGCATGGAGTTTCTTCATGCGCTTTACACCAATATGACCTAAGCGGCAGTGCCACAAATAAGTTGCACTATCATTATTAACTTTGCATCTTTTGGCTTCAATATTATGAATATCTGTATCACTACAGTCGAGATTCAACAAAAATAGACCACTTCTCAAGGGTGCATGACCATAAAAGATATTACTCATATAATTAGAACAACCATTATTCTCTGATTTAAATGAATAACCATCTCGCATCAAACAAGATCCAGATATAATGTTCATGCTCAACGCTGGCACCAAATAACAATTATTCAGGTCTAAAACTAATCCCGAAGGTAGATGTAGAGGTAGCATGCCGACGGCGATCACATCGACTTTGGAACCATTTCCCACGCGCATCGTCACCTCGTCCTTAGCCAATCTGCGTTTAATCTGTAGCTCCTGTTTTGAGTTGCAAATATGAGCAACAGAACCAGTATCAAATACCCAGGTGCCACTACGAGCATTAGTAAGGTACACATCACTAACATGTATATCAAATATACCTTTCACTTTGCCATCCTTCTTATCTGCCAAATACTTGGGGCAGTTCCGCTTCCAGTGACCAGTCCCTTTGCAGTAGAAGCACTCAGTTTCAGGCTTAGGTCCAGACTTGGGCTTCTTCCCAGGAGTAGCAACTTTCTTGCTATTCTTCTTGAAGTTCCCCTTCTTCCCATTGCCCTTTTTCTTGAAACTAGTGGTCTTGTTAACCATCAACACTTGATGCTCCTTTTTGATTTCTACCTCCGCAGCCTTTAGTATCGCGAAGAACTCAGGAATTGTCTTTTCCATCCCTTGCATATTATAGTTCATCACGAAGCCTTTATAGCTTGGTGGAAGTGATTGAAGAACTCTGTCAATGACACTATCATGAGGAAGATTAACTCCCAGCTGAGTCAAGTGGTTATGGTACCCAGACATTCTGAGTATATGTTCACTGACAGAACTATTCTCCTCCATCTTGCAGCTATAGAACTTGTTGGAGACTTCATATCTCTCAACTCGGGCATTTGCTTGAAATATTAACTTCAACTCTTGGAACATCTCATATGCTCCATGACGTTCAAAACGTCTTTGAAGTCCCGATTCTAAGCCGTAAAGCATGGCACACTGAACTATCGAGTAGTCATCAGATCCTGCAGCAGGCCTTTCACCTAGCGGTGCATCAAGGACATAATTCTTCTGTGCAGCAATGAGGATAATCCTCAAGTTACGGACCCAGTCCGCGTAGTTGCTACCATCATCTTTCAACTTAGCTTTCTCTAGGAACGCATTAAAATTCAAGTGAACGGTAGCACGGGCCATTGATCTACAACAACATAGATATGCAAAAACTATCAGGTACTAAGTTCATGATAAATTAAGTTCAATTAATCATATTACTTAAGAACTCCCACTTAGATAGACATCCCTCTAGTCATCTAAATGATCACGTGATCCATATCAACTAAACCATGTCCGATCATCACGTGAGATGGAGTAGTTTTCAATGGTGAACATCTCTATGTTGATCATATCTACTATATGATTCACGTTCGACCTTTCGGTCTCAGTGTTCCGAGGACATATCTGCATATGCTAGGCTCGTCAAGTTTAACCCGAGTATTCTGCACGTGCAAAACTGGCTTGCACCCGTTGTATGTAAACGTAGAGCTTATCACACCCGATCATCACGTGGTGTCTCGGCACGACGAACTGTCGCAACGGTGCATACTCAGGGAGAACACTTATAGCTTGAAATTTAGTGAGGGATCATCTTATAATGCTACCGTCGTTCTAAGCAAAATAAGATGCATAAAAGATAAACATCACATGCAATCAAAATATGTGACATGATATGGTCATCATCATTTTGTGCCTTTGATCTCCATCTCCAAAGCACCTTCATGATCTCCATCGTCACCGGCTAGACACCTTGATCTCCATCCTAGCATCGTTGTCGTCTTGCCAACTATTGCTTCTACGACTATCGCTACCGCATAGTGATAAAGTAAAGCAATTACATGGCGATTGCATTTCATACAATAAAGCGACAACCATAAGGCTCCTGCCAATTGCCGATAACTTTTACAAAACATGATCATCTCATACAATAACGTATGTAACATCATGTCTTGACCATATCACATCACAGCATGCCCCGCAAAAACAAGTTAGACGTCCTCTACTTTGTTGTTGCAAGTTTTACGTCGCTGCTACGGGCTTCTAGCAAGAACCGTTCTTACCTACGCATCAAAACCACAACGATTTTTCGTCAAGTGTGCTGTTTTAACCTTCAACAAGGACCGGCCGTAGTCAAACTAGATTCAACTAAAGTTGGAGAAACAGACACCCGCCAGCCACCTTTGTGCAAAGGACGTCGGTAGAACCAGTCTCATGAACGCGGTCATGTAATGTCGGTCCGGGCCGCTTCATCCAACAATACCGCCGAATCAAAGTAAGACGTTGGTGGTAAGCAGTATGACTATTATCGCCCAGAACACTTTGTGTTCTACTCGTGCATATCATCTACGCATCGACCTGGCTCTGATACCACTGTTGGGGAACGTGCAATTTCAAAAAAATTCTTACGTTCACGCATGATCTATCTAGGAGATGCATAGCAACGAGAGGGGAGAGTATGTCCACGTACCCTCGTAGACCAAAAGCGGAAGCGTTAGCTTAACGCGGTTGATGTAGTCGTACGTCTTCGTGATCCAACCGATCAAGCACCGAACGTACGGCACCTCCGAGTTCAGCACACGTTCAGCTTGATGACGTCCCTCGAGCTCTTGATCCAGTTGAGGACGAGGGAGAGTTTTGTCAGCACAACGGCGTGGCGACGGTGATGATGAAGTTACCGGCGCAGGGCTTCGCCTAAGCACTACGACGATATGACCGAGGTGTGTAACTGTGGAGGGGGGCACCGCACACTGCTAAGACCAATCTTGGTGTGCCTTTGGGGTGCACCCCACCCCCGTATATAAAGGAGGGGGGGGAGGAGGCGGCCGGCCTGGAGGGGGCGCGCCAAGGGGGGAGTCCTACTAGGACTCCCAGTCCTAGTAGGATTCCCCTTTCCTTTTCCGGAGAAGGGGGAAGGGGAAAGAGGTGGAGGAGAAGGAGGAAAGGGGGGCTGCGCCCCCACCCCTAGTCCAATTCGGTTTGGGCTTGGGGGGGCGCGCGCCACCACCTGGCCGCCTGCCTCCTCTCTCTACTAGGGCCCATGAAGGCCCACTAGTCCCCCGGGGGGTTCCGGTAACCTCCCGGTACTCCGAAAAATGTCCGAACCTTTCCGAAACCATTCCGGTGTCCGAACATAACCTTCCAATATATCAATCTTTATGTCTCAACCATTTCGAGACTCCTCGTCATGTCCGTGATCTCATCTGGGACTCCGAACAAACTTCGGTCATGAAATCACATAACTCATAATACAAATCTTCATCGAACGTTAAGCGTGCGGACCCTATGGGTTCGAGAACTATGTAGACATGACCGAGACACATCTCCGGTCAATAACCAATAGCGGAACCTGGATGCTCATATTGGCTCCTACATATTCTACGAAGATATTTATCGGTCAAACCGCATAACAACATACGTTATTCCCTTTGTTATCGGTATGTTACTTGCCCGAGATTCGATCGTCGGTATCATCATACCTAGTTCAATCTCGTTACCAGCAAGTCTCTTTACTCGTTCTGTAATGCATCATCCCGCAACTAACTCATTAGTCACATTGCTTGCAAGGCTTCATATGATGTGCATTACTGAGAGGGCCCAGAGATACCTCTCCGATACTCGGAGTGACAAATCCTAATCTCGATTTATGCCAACCCAACAAACACCTTCGGAGACACCTGTAGAGCATCTTTATAATCACCCAGTTACGTTGTGACGTTTGATAGCACACAAAGTGTTCCTCCGGTATTCGGGAGTTGCATAATCTCATAGTCAGAGGAATATGTATAAGTCATGAAGAAAGCAATAGCAATAAAACTTAACGATCATTATGCTAAGCTAACGGATGGGTCTTGTCCATCACATCATTCTCTAATGATGTGATCCTGTTCATCAAATGACAACACATGTCTATGGTCAGGAAACTTAACCATCTTTGATAAACAAGCTAGTCAAGTAGAGGCATACTAGGGACGCTCTGTTTGTCTATGTATTCACACATGTATTAAGTTTTCGGTTAATACAATTCGAGCATGAATAATAAACATTTATCATGATATAAGAAAATATAAATAACAACTTTATTATTGCCTCTAGGGCATATTTCCTTCAGGTTGATAGTGATAGAAGAGAGGGGGCGGGTAAGTAGTGGTGGTCAGGGTGAGTAAATATAGGCGCGATGGAGAGGAGGAAGAGTGACAGTCATGCCGTTTTAACTACATGCTCTTCAATAAGCCATGAACTCTGTGCTGTGCCTGACTCCATGAATTGTGTGCAGATCGAGGAGAGCAATGAGATGAGCACGGAGGTGCTCCCGGCCATTAACAACAAGGGCAAGTAGCCGGTTCATCCAATGCCCGAGGTTGTGCTGCCGCCCACCGCCGAGGAAGAACCGAAGACGCCAACGGTTGGCGACGACGAGCGCATGGAGGAGCAGCCCCCCAGCAGCAAGCGCCGCAACTACGGCCACTACCATGAGGAGGGTGGCCCAACTCACTTCTGCAAGGTCATCCTTGCACCGTAGCTTGAGTGCATCCCCATGCCCCTGGACTTCACCAAGCACTTCCCCGCGGTGCCGACGGAGTTCAAGCTGAGGAACAACACCGGCTGCTCCTGGAGGGTGACGGTGAAGCTGATGAACGGCAGGGTGACCCTGGATCAGGGTTGGGCCACCTACGCCGCCGTTCATCAGATCAAGATCGGCTACATGGTGACGTTCAAGCTCCTGACTCCCGACACCCTCAAGGTCATCATCTTCGACGACGATGGCATTGAGGTGGTCAACAAGTGCGGGAAGCACGACGAAGCCTTCACCGCCAGGGACTAGGGCCGGGGCACCTCCTTCCTAAGTACTATCGAGTTTGCTTTATGGTTTATGCGTTGAACTGTTTGAACTATCGTTATGATGTGTGGTACTATGTTATCTGAACTATGTTGTTAAGTAGTTGATGCTCTGTTTATGCTCTGCTCTGCTTATGATGTGTGCTACATGGTTGTGCCGAAGTGTGCTGGTAACCTCACCAACTAGCCATAGAGGTTACCACACACCAGGCATTGCATACAACCAAACACCATGCCTTGGGTTTGTCCACTAACATGCAGGCAACCAAACACCAGGCAGTGTGGTTCAGCCCATGCAGGCAAAAGGGCATGCAGGCAACCAAACAACTTGCAGATGATGCATTTGAGGCTGCATTTGCATAGCCAGGCTGAGTTGAGAAGGCTATGCAATGCAGCTACTGTAGACAGGGGCGGACCCACGTATGGCCTACCGGTGTCACAGGACACCGGGTAAATTTTGTGGTTACGTTAGATGCATATAGGTCAGATACTAGCGTGACACCGATAAAATTGGTCCAAGGACACCGGCTAGGCCGACGACGGCGCGCGGGAGCGGCCTAATCGGCTACGTGGTTACGCACGCACGCGGAGGCACAGGATCGGATTGCTTGTTGATCAATCATATTTGTTTGTAAGTGTACGTGCACGTTCAGTGTGCTGGCGTCTCGGCTCCTCCTGCACCGATTCGTCGCAGTGTCGCCCTCGCCCGGTCGCCCGCTCGGCGATTTACCAGCGAATCTTCGTGGCGTATCAGACGTCGCCCTAGTCCACTCACCAGATCGTTGATGAAAAAACCATTTTCTCTCATGGGTGCGCTTCTATTTGCTCTAATCTTTGTTTCCTAAATACATAAACAATATGCCTAGTATTTTGAATTTTAAGTTAATTTTTTTTGCGGGAATTTTTTTAAGTTAGTTACAATTGAGAATTGGATTACCGTGTTTCTAAATTTTTTGGCAGATTTTCTTGAGGCAAAACCACACTCTACTTTATTAATTTGTAACAATATTCGTGGGTATACAATAATTTTTTTGGCAGATTTTCACATCTATTTGAGAATTGCTTTAATGTGTTTTCCCAAAATAAAATACAGTGACCCATATATGTTTGATAATTGGATTAATGTGAGTTTTAAAATTTCGCGACGATTTACCAATTTTGTGGATACAATTTTGGTTAGATCAAGTCTATTTTTACTGTCGATTTTTTTCGTTGTGTCTAGTATGTAACTACTTCCATTTTTATATACAAGACCACAAATGCATGTACAGGTATCAGGGTAAAATTTAATGCCTTGCAAACTAGTTTTTCTTTTTGTTTACAAAGAAGAAAAATGAAACTGATCGAACGTTGAATGTGAAAGTAGCTGAGTGTCATTATAACTGTATGGATGCAATTATTAAACAGGTTTCTAGTACGAGGAAATATTATTATTTTTTACCTCGATTACTGTTAATGACCTTATATAGATGCAAAATGTATATTTCATAGCGGTCTTGTATAGAAAATGGAGGTCACATAATTATTCATAGTATTGCTTGTGGACCACATGCACGCGTATGTGATGTACACGAGGACACCGGGACATTTTTGTCCTGGGTCCGCCCCTGACTGTAGACTACGCCAACCAAACACGCCCTAAACTGACCAATGGCTTTGCGGGAGGAAAGTCGCCTGCAACTGCATCTCTGGATTAGGAAAAGTAACTTTGACATGCATGTGCTCCACCACCACCTCTCCATCGGAGGAAGAAAATTCGTCGTTTTGGCGCACCTTCAAATTTAGAACAAATTTTATTTTGTTCTGCCTTTTAAAGTTAAAAACATCCAACGTATTTATATAGGTTGAAAGAATGAGAGAGTGTTGGTTCATCTGAATTTTCTCGCCTTCTTTTTTGTTCCGTGACGTTTGACATCACTAGTGCAGTGCTAGCTGCCTAGGGCGGGTCAGGAAATGTGTCCGACAGGAATTCACCGTGTGGGATTCAGCGTTTTTGTTCTCCCATTCCACCACATCCCATCCGTCCCAAACAAGCAAGCATATCTCGTAGTCCTACTAGCTCTGTTTGAAAGTGGCGGGACGGGACAGGAGAGGCTCAGCTAGCGCCTAGCAGCTGCTTTCGGAAAGCTAACGTAGCATGACGAGTAGTACGTACCGGGGATATGCTTTGCTGTCGAGTAGACGGAGTAACGAAATTTCCACTTAATCTTCTTAGCTTCTGGACCCAAAAACGCCTGATTTTGATTATGCTGGCTTTTATTTGATCCATCTGGTCACTTTAGGTCAGACCAACTCCAACGGGCCGACCCAAACGAACGGCAATTTTGTCTGCTTTGATGGCACCACTGTTTGAGGTATGCTGCCTCCTGCGCCGGCGTCATCCCCATCCAGACCGGCGGCGCGCTGACCCACTCGCGCACTACTCCCGTTCATGAGTAGCGCTCGATGGGGGCCGGCTGCGGCTCGGCTTGGACAGGAGACGGCGGGGCCACCGGCGGCACGACGCAGTCGCCCGACGCGGAGAGGGCCATGGCCGCCTCGTACGCCGCCTCCTCTTCCTCGTTCGCCGCCACCCTGCGCCGCTCGTCCTCCTTGCTCTCCCGGAAGACCGCCGCAACGGCCGCCTGGTAGGCGGCCTCCGCCTTCTGGTCCTCCTCGCGAACGACGAGCCGGGGCGGAGGCACGCTGCGGTCGACTTCGCGGACGCCGCGTCGCCTCGCCTCCTCGTGCTCGAATGTGAACCACCGAGCCCAGTTGGGCGAGTCGACGGCGTACGCGGCTTGGCTGTGCTGCTCCGGCGTCAGTAGCGCCCGCCGGCGCCGCACCTCCTCCGCGTGCGCCCTAACCGACCGCGGCGTCGCCGGCACTGGGATCCTCTCCGGATTCAGGTGCTAGTCGTGCGGCAGGGTGGCGTCGGGGTACGAGAGAGGCACGCGATGCTGCCAGTGCCACTCCGCCTGGTGCACTGGCACGTTGACGCGCTGCCTCGGCCGGCGAGCTGGCGCCGGCGGAGGCGGGAGGAACTCAGAGGGGAAAGGGATGGCGGGGGCCTTGCCCTTGGACTTGCTGCTGCCGGCGCCGGAGAAGAGCCCCATCTGGCTTCGCTGGGGTGGCTAGGGTTTGCCGGCGACGGGGGAGCAGAGTGTGGCTAGATGGGGACGGGAGCTGGCTGGAAGCGGATGAGGACGGCCCCGCCGCACGGTCGGCTTAAAAAAGGACGACCGCCGTCGCTGACGTGTGGGCCTGAGATCATAAATTAAGCTGACCAGGAAGGCCGCCGGCAGTTGGACGACCGTCAGATGGGGACGCGACGGACATCAAGAAGGCGCGCGTGGCGTCCGTTTCGCGTCCGCGCCGACGCATTTGGGACGTAAATTTGGGCCGCAAATGCGTCGGCGCGGACGCGAAGCGGACTCGATTTGGGTTTGGGTCGGCGCGTTGGGCCTCCTCTTTTGTCCGCGCCGACCCAAACGAACGGCGGCGGACGAAATGGGTCGCCCCATTAAAATTGCTCTCAGGTCGCGAGGAATCTCTGAAATTCAGTGCGTATACGTCGTCAGTGGCCCGAGCATATCCATAATCCATCTGCAGCTGCTCGATCTGAACAACAGTTTACAGGACCCCGTTGCCGGAAGATGGTACTACTCCGGCGGCAGCAGCTTAAGGTTAAGGCTGCATCGATCTCGATTGCAGGCATGGCAGCATAAATGTTGCTGCAGCAGCGTGCGTCTCCCGTGCAAATGCGCTCCTGCCTTCAATTCTTTTCCTCTTTGATCTTCCCTGCGCTGCGCTCCATCCATCGACGAACCCCCATATGCACATATGCTCGCTGCAGTATGCTCTTGTCTCTTCCGCGAAGAATCTTTAGGGAGCCACGAAATGAATGGACAGTAATTCCAGTACTACAGCAATTGGCATGCATGCAGCAGCTCCTCCATCGTGGCTCCACTTCAATTTGTTCATTGCCCATTGGCATTGGGAGAAGAGAAGGCTTACACACCTCGCTGCTTTCTTGGGCTCGCTGCTTCCCGGTCCTCTGATTCAGCCATTCATGCCGGTGGCCATGGCATGGCAGGATTGCTTATGATCCTTCTCAGGTGGATACATCTGGTAGCGCGGCAAATGATGCGTGCCGCCGGATCGCGAGCCCGAATCATGCATCTTTCCTTAGCCCGAATCATGCATCTTTCCTTAGAGCATCTTCAGCCGTTTGGTCCCAGGGGTTTGAAATAGCGCCGCCCTCGACGCGCCGGCTGAAAAATCGGCGTGGGGGCGATTGGGTTCCCAGCCGCCGCCTTCAGGCGCCGATTTCGGCCCACTTTTGATGCAAATTGGCCCACTTTTCAGCCCATTTTTGACGCAAATTGATCAATTTCGGCCCGTATTCGGCGAACAGAAGCTATTTTTATCACCTAGTTCGTCATAGAAAATCAAATAGTTCAATACAAATTATATAGTTCAACAAATAAAAACTCATATTTCATCACACGTCGAGCTAGGCGTTGCCCTTGAGCCTCCATAGGTGCTCCACCAGATCCTGCTGCAGTTGTTGATGCACCAGTTGGTCTCGGATCTCGTGACGCATATTGAGGAAGGCAGTCCAGGTTGCCGGGAGGTGGTGATCAACTTGGGCAAGATGACCCTGCCTGTAATATGGTTCAGTGTCAAACACTGGCTCTTCCTGCTCGCTCTCAATGATCATGTTATGCAAGATGACACAGCAAGTCATGATCTCCCACATTTGATCTTTTGACCAGTTCTGAGCGGGGTACCGGACAACAGCAAATCGAGATTGAAGCACACCAAATGCCCGCTCGACATCCTTCTTGCAAGCCTCCTGAACCTTCGCAAAGTGGAAGTTTTTCCCTCCTATCATAGGGTTTGAGATAGTCTTCACAAATGTGGACCATCTCGGATAAATGCCATCTGCTAGGTAGTATCCCTTGTTGTAGTGCCGCTCATTGACCTCGAAGTTCACCGGATGAGAATGACCTTCAACAAGCTTGGCAAAGACAGAGGAGCACTGTAGTACGTTGATGTCATTGTGAGTTCCTGGCGTACCAAAGGAGTGCCAACTTCAGAGGTCGTGTGTGGCCACTGCCTCAAGTACCACACTGCAACCGTCTTCGGCGCCTTTGTACATCCCCTGCCAAGCAAATGGACGGTCTTTCCATTTCCAATGCATGCAGTCGATGCTTCCAAACATCCCAGGAAATCCTCTTGCCGCATTCTGTGCTAGGATCCGAGCAGTGTCTTCAGCATTGGGTGATCGCAAGTATTGTGGTCCAAATACTGCCACCACTGCCCTGCAGAACTTGTAGAAACACTCAATGATTGTGGACTCGGCCATGCGTCTATAGTCTTCGAGTGAATCAACGGGAGCTTCGTGTGCAAGCATCCTCATAGCTGTCATGCACTTCTAGAGTGAGGTGAATCCAAATGTGCTGGTGCAATCCTTCTTGCACTTGAAATAGCTGTCGAACTCCCGGATGGAATCCACAATCCTGAGGAAGAGCTTTCGGCTCATCCGATAACGGCGCCAAAATACTTTGTCGCCGTGCAGTGGAGCGTCGGCGAAGTAGTCGGAGTAGAGCAAGCAATAGCCTTCCAGTCGATGCCTCTGCTTTGCCTTCAGCCGACCCGGCACCGAGCCACCTCGCAGCGGCTTTGCATTGCTCGCGAGCAGGCTGGCCAGGGCGGCGACGACCATGAGATGCTCTTCGTCCTGGGCGTCGGCATCGGCTTCCTCCTCCAGCAGCGCCGCGAGCGCCTCCTCCTCGTCTGAGTCCATCGTCGAGCAGACAAATCGCCGAACACCTGGCGGGTGTGGTAGGCGCACAGCCGCCGGTATCCCGCCCTGCGTGGCCGGAGCGCCGGAAAGCTCGCCCGGGAACGGGGTGCAGGATGCCGCAGCGGAACCCTGTCTCTTTTCCGGCGGGGGAATGGCCTATCTAGCGGAGGGGGGGGGGGGGCGCCGGGATCGGCAAGGCGGCGGGAGGGCGTGCGCGCGGGGGTAGTATCATCACATAATCGATCTAGAAAGAAGAGAGACAGGCGTATCTACACTAATTTACTGCGCGATCCAGAATGCGGTTCCGTACGTACTACGTTCTCCCTTCTTACTTACTCTGCATATTAGCTTTGATTGAAACCAAACTTTATAAACTTTGATCAAATTTGTGGAAAACAATACGGTACGAAAATCTAGAGTACCAAATTTATATAATGTGAAATTATATGCAATTATGAATCGAAGGATACATATTTGGTGTTGTATATGTTAATATATTTTTCTACAAACTTGTTGAAAGTAAATAAAATTTGATTTTAGACAAATCTAATATGCGGAGTAAATAAAACTGAAGGGAGTACTACATTAAGCTCAACACTGTGAATACTCATCTTGACTACCCTAGCTAGCTAGCCCACGTCCAGCACCAAACAAACACACAAACGAATTCCACTTTCCCTTGTTTTTCGGATCACGACAATTGCCTGTTAGCCGCTACATACTTCCATTCATGTATGCTAATATGCAATCGAATCCACTAAATTGGGAGTGGGGCAACTGGCAATTTGACATGACATGGATTATCTTTCCTAGCTGGCCCACTCCACGCAGATGGACAGCTACGGTTCATGAAATGCATGCATGGCACAGTGCCCGAGAAGAACGGATATATCCATTCCACTGCTTTCTCCTTTGCTTCTGCATGCATGTCCCGACAGACTGACGGACAGATGAGATGGAGGTGTATTTTCCTTGAAATCAAACACACGTCTCTTTCTTCTGTCTACTTACCGAGGCCTAAAGTGCATCTGTATATTTACTGACGGGTCATCTACTCCATCCCTTTGGAAATGGAGTCTTTTTTTTAGATTTGGAGCCAGAATTGGCAGTACGTGTTAGTGAAATGTTTATATTGCACGTGTCTTAGTTTTTCTCGAGACTCATGCGAGCACAATGAGTTAATTAGCAGAAAAATCATGGCGCTAATTAACGACACGATACGCAATGAAAAGGGACAAAATCACAAAATAGAATGACGTTGACTAAATATTGCATCCAAAGCATATAAGTATGTATTTGGGAAACGGTTTTGCTACTTCTCAGTTGTCTGAAAATCCAAAATGTGTCGGTCCATTCTACTGGGAAGAAGAGGGAGCCCTCGAGGCTGAGTCGGGGCCGGCCCTCGTGAGGATTTGTTAGGAGCGAGGTGGAGTCGTTGACAATACAGTTGTCCGTGGCATCGCAGGCGGAGGTGAGTCAGAGGTTGACAAGTACCGGGTGGAAGGGCTTTTCATATTGAACCTGAGATCAGATTGGACAGAGCCCGAGCCAGAGAAGGGAACATCGTAAGTCCATAAGCTACCAAGGTGTTGCCGGCGAGGCTCAAGCAAGAACCCGTCAGAGACCGTAGAGTTGTTGAATGTATAGAAACCGTGGTCGTAGGATGAAGACGAAGGACTGCCGTTGGATTATTGGATTTCAATTCAATGGCTATGAAAAAATCGATCGATCTGGGAAATAAAAAAACCATACAACTAACGTATAGGTGGTCCTTTTTGTAAAGACTGGATGATGCCCTGCGCGTTGCTGCTGAAACCTTGACAAACCATATGCTTAAATGGATGCTAAAAAAAAACTAAAACTATGGCAAAAACAAATTAAAGAATGCTCTAGGGATCTATTTTAAAAATAATAAAGTATCTGAACCATGTGACAAAATGTTGTATAAAAAGAGAAATCTATTAGATTGAAGCCAAACGAGGTGCCGATTTTAACAAAAATGTGTATCATCATTTATATATACTTGCTCCAAGCGTCCAACATACAGTGCATGATTGGAGGTGGTATGGTTGCATGAATGAATTAGTGCACAAATTGTAATTTATAACCACATGCATGACTCGATGATGTTGCATCGTTGCATGAAGAGTAGAGGATTGGGGTGGATAATTAATCGGAATCGGGCCATTTGCACCTGTGACGCAAAGGGCAAACTGGCAACTGTTCAGAGTTCACGGGTGCGACGTCGCGTCCGGCCTCCCGGCCCGGGTGCTAGGTCGTGACAGCGGGTTGGGGTACGCAAAAGCTGCAAACTATAACACCATGCAGATCCATCGATCGATTCCCTCAAAAAAAAAAAATCCATCGATCGATCGAAAATACTACGTGGTCCATGCATGCATGAATGCGTTTTGGCGCCACTGATGATGAAGCCATGTGTCGTCTTTGACCCTCGAGCAGAGAGAGATGTGCCGCACGACAAAGGGTCATAGACACCATCGATCGATCTCGGCACCGAACATGCCCGATTGTACATGTTCAGAAATTTGAGTACGAACATATCTAATGGTGAAGGAACGATACACATGTGCGTAACGTAGATTTGTATGCATGCACATGCATACATACATACAAGGTGGGTGACCAAAAACGAGAAAACACATACTACAGGATACGTACAAGACTGATGGTTGGACCGGGAAGGATTTGCAGACATAATCAAGAATGTATGGGGAAGGCCCGCCGTTGGTCATACACCTATTCAAAGATGGAGCTTTAAAATAAAAGCCATAAGGCAATACTTATCTGGATGGGCGAAGCACACCAATGAAATATACAAAAAAAAAAAACAACGTCTCTCCAAGATTATTGATGACTTCGATAAAATCGCATAGACTCGCATATTGTCGGTGCAAGAGATTGAATTAAAAAATCAATCCAATGAAAAGATTGCACGCCTTTTACGAGAAGAGTAAATCAAATATTACCAAAGATCCAAAGCAGACTTCATCTTGAAGGGAGACAGTAATACACGATACTTCCAATTGGTCGCCAGTGGTCGGCATAGGAAGAAGTGCATTTTTACTCTTCAACTGTTGGGGAACGTTGCATGGAAAACAAACAAAAATTCTACGCACACGCAAGATCTATCAAGGAGATGCATAGCAACGAGAGGGGAGAGTGTGTCTACGTACCGCGTAGACCGTAAGCGGAAGCGTTTGTTAACGCGGTTAATGTAGTCGAACTTCTTCGCGCTCCAATCGATCAAGTACCGAACGTACGGCACATCCGCGTTCAGCACACGTTCAACTCGGTGACGTCCTCGCCTTCTTCATCCAGCAAGACGGCGAAGTAGTGGATGAGTTCCGGCAGCACGACGGCGTGGTGATGGCGATGGTGAAGCTATCTCCGCAGGGTTTCGCCTAAGCACTACGAAAATATGACCGAGGGTGTAACGGTGGAGGGGGGCGCCGCACACGGCTAAGAGATTGTCGTGGTTATGTGTGGCGCCCCCTCCCACATATATATAGGTGGGGGAGAGGGGAGAGGCCAAGGGGCGCCCCAAGTAGGTCCGAATCCTACTTGGGCTCCTGCCCTTGGCCGCGCCCCCCCCCCCCCCCCCCACTTTCATATTTGCCGGAGGGGGGAAGGAAAGGAAGGGGGAGGCCAACTCCCCCCTTTCCTTCTCTGCCCAAGGGCTGCCGCCTAGGAGGGGCGCGCCAGCCCCTTGTGGCTGGTGTGTTCCCCCCTTTGGCCCATAGGCCCATTAACCTCCCGGGGTTGGCCGGAACCCCTTCCGATGACCCGATTTTTACCTGGTACATCCCGAAACTCTTCCGGTGTTCAAATATCATCGTCTTATATATCGATCTTTACCTCCGACCATTCCGGAGCTCCTTGTCATGTCCGTGACCTCATCCGGGACTCCGAACAACATTCGGTCACCAAATCATATAACTCATATAACACTATATCATCAACGAACGTTAAGCGTGCGGACCCTACGGGTTCGAGAACTATGTAGATCATGACCGAGACACCTCTCCGATCAATAACCAATAGCGGAACTTGGATGCCCATATTGGCTCCTACATATTCTTTGAAGATCTTTATCGGTCGAACCTTATGACAACATACGTAATTCCCTTTGTTCATCGGTATGTTACTTGCCCGAGATTCGATCGTCGGTATCTTCGTACCTAGTTCAATCTCGTTACCGGCAAGTTTCTTTACTCGTTCCGTAATACATCATATTGCAGCTAACTCCTTAGTCACTTTGCTTGCAAGGCTTCTTATGATGTGTATTACCGAGAGGGCCCAGAGATACCTCTCCGATACTCGGAGTGACAAATCCTAATCTCATTCTATGCCAACTCAACAAACACCTTCGGAGATACCTGTAGAGCATCTTTGTGATCATCTAGTTATGTTGTGACGTTTGATAGCACACAAGGTATTCCTCCGGTATCCGGGATTTGCATAATCTCATAGTCGAATGAATATGTATTTGTCATCTAGAAAGCAATAGCAATAAACTGAATGATCAATATGCTATGCTAACGGATGGGTCTTGTACATCACATCATTCTCCTAATGATGTGATCCCGTTATCAAATGACAACACATGTCTATGGTTAGGAAAACTTAACCATCTTTGATCAACGAGCTAGTCTAGTAGAGTCTTACTAGGGACACAATATTTGTTTATGTATTCACACATGTATTTAAGTTTCCGATCAATATAATTCTAGCATGAATAATAAACCTTTATCATGAATAAGGAAATACAAAATAAGAACTTTATTATTGCCTCTAGGGCATATTTTCTTCAGTCTCCCACTTGCACTAGAGTCAATAATCTAGACTACATTGTAATGAATCTAACACCCATGGAGTCTTGGTGTTGATCATGTTTTGCTTGCGGAAGAGGCTTAGTCAACGAGTCTGCCACATTCATATCCGTATGTATTTTGCAAATCTCTATGTCTCCATCCTTGACCTTTTCATGAATGGAGTTGAAGCGTCTCTTGATGTGTTTGGTTCTCTTATGAAACCTGGATTCCTTCGCCAAGGCAATTGCTCCAGTGTTGTCACAAAATATTTTCATTGGACCCGATGCACTGGGTATTACACCCAGATCGGATATTAACTCCTTCATCCAGACTCCTTCATGTGCTGCTTCCGAAGCAGCTTGTACTTCGCTTCACACGTAGATCCCGCCACGACGCTCTGCTTGGAACTGCACCAACTGACAGCTCCACCATTCAATACAAATACGTATCTGGTTTGTGACTTTGAGCCATCCGGATCAGTGTCGAAGCTAGCATCGATGTAACCATTTATGACAAGCTCTTCGTCACCTCCATAAACAAGAAACATATCCTTTGTCCTTTTCAGGTACTTCAGGATGTTCGTGACCGCTGTCCAGTGATCCACTCCTGGATTACTTTCTATGATGTCTCTTACCAATTTGCCACTATCCTTTTGCCACTATCGGTATGGTGCGTTCTATAATGTCTCTTACCAATTTGCCACTATCATTTTGGGGTTATGCATTAGAGACAATCGCATTCACATTAAATAGGGCACCGTCTAAATCCATTGAAATGACGCAGTATGAACTGTGGTTTGGCAAAGAAACCTAAGCTGTCGTTTCTTAAAAGTTTGGGGATTCGATGCTTATGTCAAAAGGCTTCAGCCTGATAAGCTCGAACCCAAAGCGGAGAAGTGCATCTTCATAGGATACCCGAAAGAAACTATTGGGTATACCTTCTACCACATATCCGAAGACAGAATCGTTGTTGCTAAGAATGGGTCCTTTCTAGAGAAGGAGTTTCTCTCGAAAGAAGTGAGTGGGAGGAAAGTAGAATTTGATGAGGTAATTGTACCTTCTCTCGAATTGAACAGTAGTACATCAGAGAAAGCCGTTCCCGTGATGCCTACACCAACTAGAGAGGAAGCAAATGATAATGATCATGAAACTTCAGATCAAGTTACTACTGAACCTCGTAGGTCGACCAGAGCACGATCCTCACCTAAGTGGTACGGTAATCCTGTCCTGGAAGTTATGTTATTAGACCATGGCGAACCTACGAACTATGAAGAAACTATGATGAGCCCAGATTCCGATAAATGGCTTGAGGCCATGAAATCTGAGATAGGATCCATGTTTGAGAACAAAGTATGGACTTTGGTGGATTTGCCCGATGATCGGCAAGCCATAGAGAATAAATGGATCTTCAAGAAGAACACTGACGCTGATGGTAATGTTACTATCTACAAAGCTCGACTTGTCGCAAAACATTTTCGAAAAGTTCAAGGAGTTGACTACGATGAGACTTTCTCACCCGTAGCGATGCTTAAGTCTGTCCGAATCAAGTTAGCAATTGCCACATTTTATAATTATGAAATCTGGCAAATGGATGTCAAAACTGCATTCCTTAATGGATTTCTTACAGAAGAGTTGTATATGATGCAACCAGAAGGTTTTGTCGATCCTAAAGGTGAAGGAAATATGCCCTAGAGGCAAGAATAAATTGTTATTTTATATTTCCTTATTCAAGATAAAGGTTTATTATTCATGCTAGAATTGTATTGATCGAAAACTTAAATACATGTGTGAATACATAAACAAATACCGTGTCCCTAGTAAGCCTCTACTAGACTAGCTCGTTGATCAAAGATGGTTAAGGTTTCCTAACCATAGACATGTGTTGTCATTTGATAACGGTATCACATCATTAGGAGAATGATGTGATGGACAAGACCCATCCGTTAGCTTAGCATAATGATCATTCAGTTTATTGCTATTGCTTTCTTCATGTCAAATACATATTCCTTCGACTATGAGATTATGCAACTCCCGGATACTGGAGGAATACCTTGTGTGCTATCAAACGTCACAACGTAACTGGGTGATCATAAAGATGCTCTACAGGTATCTCCGAAGGTGTTTGTTGAGTTGGCATAGATCAAGTTTAGGATTTGTCACTCTGAGTATCAGAGAGGTATCTCTGGGCCCTCTCGGTAATACACATCATAAGCTTGCAAGCAAATGACTAAGGAGTTAGTTACGGAATGATGTATTACGGAACGAGTAAAGAGACTTGCGGGTAACGAGATTGAACTAGGTATGAAGATACCGACGGTCGAATCTCGGGCAAGTAACATACCGATGGACAAAGGGAATTACGTATGTTGTCATAACGGTTTCGACCGATAAAGATCTTCGTAGAATATGTAGGAGCCAATATGGGCATCCAGGTTCTGCTATTGGTTATTGACCGGAGAGGTGTCTCGGTCATGTCTACATAGTTCTCGAACCCGTAGGGTCCGCACGCTTAACATTCGTTGACGATATAGTGTTATATCAGTTATATGTTTTGGTGACCGAATGTTGTTCGGAGTCCCAGATGAGGTCACAGACGTGACAAGGAGTCTCGAAATAGTCGAGAGGTAAAGATTGATATATAGGACGATGGTATTTGGACACCAGAAGTGTTTCGGGACGTATCTGGAAGGAATCGGGTCACCGGAAGGGGTTCTGGGCACCCCCCGGCAAGTTATGGGCCTTATGGGCCAAAGGAGGGGACAGACCAGCCCACAAGGGGGCTGGTGCGCCTCGTCCCTTGTTTGGCCAGTCCTAGGGAAGGAAAAGGGGGAGGGCTAGCCCCTCCTGCCTTTCCCTGTCATGGGAGAAAGGAAAGGGGGGGGGGGGGGGGGGGGGGGGCGCCACCCTCCCCTGCCTTTCCCCGCGCTCTAAATAAGGAAAGGGGAGCGCGGCTTGGGAGGGACTCCAAGTAGGATTCCTCCTACTTGGGCGCCTCCTTTGGCTGCTCCTCCCTCCCTCCCACCTATATATATGTGGGGAGGGGGTGCCACACTAGATCACAACATTGTCTTAGCCGCGTGCGGCGTCCCCGTCCACCGTTTACTCCCTCGGTCATATTTTCGTACTGCTTAGGCGAAGCCCTGCGGAGATCACATCACCATCACCGTCACCACGCCATCGTGCTATCGGAACTCATCTACTACCTCGCCGTCTTGCTGGATCAAGAAGGCGGAGGACGTCACCGAGTTGAACGTGTGCATAACGCGGAGGTGCCGTGCATTCGGTACTAGATCGGTTGGAGCACGAAGAAAGTTCGACTACATCAACCGCGCTGTGAAATGCTTTCGCTTACGGTCTACGTGGGTACGTAGACACACTCTTCCCCTCGTTGCTATGCATCTCCATGGATAGATCATTGCGTGTGTGTAGAATTTTTTTTGTTTTCCATGCAACGTTTCCCAACAGTGGCATCCGAGCCAGGTCTATGCGTAGATGATATGCACGAGTAGAACACAAAGAGTTGTGGGCGGTGATAGTCATACTGCTTACCACCAACGTCATATTTTGATTCGGCGGTATTGTGGGATGAAGCGGCCCGGACCAACCTTACATGTCCACGCACATGAGACCGGTTCCACTGACAGACATGCAACTAGTTTTGCATAAAGGTGGCTGGCGGGTGTCTGTTTCTCCCACTTTAGTTGAATCGAATTTCACTGCGGCCGGTTCTTGAAGAAGGTTAAAACAGCAAACTTGATGAATCACCGTTGTGGTTTTTACCGTAGGTAAGAATGGTTCTTGCTAGAAACCCGTAGCAGCCACGTAAAACTTGCAACAACAAAGTAGAGGACATCTAACTTGTTTTTGCAGGGTATGTTGTGAAGTGTGATACGTCTCCAACGTATCTATAATTTTTTATTGTTCCATGCTATTATATTATCTGTTTTGGATGTTTTATATGCATTAATATGCTATTTTATATTATTTTTGGGACTAACCTATTAACCTAGAGCCTAGTGCCAGTTTCTGTTTTTTCCTTATTTTTGAGCCTCGCAGAAAAGGAATACCAAACGGAGTCCAAACGGAATAAAACCTCATGATGATTTTTCTTGGACCAGAAGACACCCAGGGGACTTGGAGTCCAAGTCAGAAGAGCCACGAGGAGGCAACAAGGGTGGAGGGCGCGCCATAGGGGGGGGGCTGCCTTGTGGGCCCCTCGGTGACCTCCTGACCTAGCTCTTCCTCCTATATATTCACAAATATTTCAGAACCACCAGAGGCATCCACAAAAACACTTTTCCACCGCCGCAACCTTCTGTTCCCGTGAGATCCCATCTTGGGGCCTTTTCCGGCATCCTGCCGGAGGGGGATTCAATCACGGAGGGCATCTACATCAACTCCATTGCCCTTCCGATGATGCGTGAGTAGTTTACCTCAGACCTACGGGTCCATAGCTAGTAGCTAGATGGCTTCTTCTCTCTCTTTGATTCCCAATACAATGTTCTCCTTGATGTTCTTGGAGATCTATCGGATGTAATCTTCTTTTGCGGTTTGTATGTCGAGATCCAATGAATTGTGGACTTATGATCAGCTTATCTCTGAATATTATTTGAATCTTCTCTAAATTCTTTTATGCATGATTTAATATCTTTGTATTTCTCTTCGAATTATCGGTTTGGTTTGGCCAACTAGATTGGTTTTTCTTGCAATAGGAGAGGTGCTTAGCTTTGGGTTCAATCTTGCGTGATTTCACCCAGTGACAAAGTAGGGGTAGCGAGACGTATTGCATTGTTGCCATCGAGGATAAAAAGATGGGGTTTTCATCATATTGCTTGAGTTAATTCCTCAACATCATGTCATCTTACTTAAAGCGTTACTCCGTTCTTTATGAACTTAATACTCTAGATGCATGCTGGATAGCGGTTGATGTGTGGAGTAATAGTAGTGGATGCAGGCAGGAGTCGGTCTACTTGACACGAACGTGGTGCCTATATGCATAATCATTGCCTTGGATATCATCATAACTTTGCGCTTTTCTATCATTGCTCGACAGTAATTTGTTCACCCACCGTATTATTTGTCTTCATGAGAGAAGCCACTAATGAAACCTATGGCCCCCGGGTCTATTTTCCATCATAATACTTTCCGATCTACTATTTTCCATCATAATACTTTCCGATCTACTATTTTGTAATCTTTTATTTTCAGATCAATATACCAAAAAACCCAAAAATATTTTATCTTTTGTTTATCTATCTCTATCAGATCTCACTTTTGCAATTGACCGTGAAGGGATTGACAACCTCTTTATCGCGTTGGGTGCAAGTGTTTGATTGTTTGTGCAGGTGTTGGTGATTTGTGCATTCTTCTTCTACTGGATTGATACTTTGGTTCTTAACTGAGGGAAATACTTATCTCTATTGTGCTGCATCACCCTTTCCTCTTCAAGGGAAAAACCAACGCAAGCTCAAGAAGTAGCAGGAAGAATTTCTAGTGCTGTTGCCGGGGAGATCTACGCCAAGTCAAGACATACCAAGTACCCATCATAAACTCTCATCTCTTGCATTACATTATTTACCATTTGCCTCTCGTTTTCCTCTCCCCCACTTCTAAAACGATTTTCAAAAAGATTTGCCTTTTTATTCGCCTTTCTTTCGTTTCCTTTATGTCTTACTTGGCTCGTTTTCTTGTTTGCTTGGTATCATTGTGTGTTTATTGAAAATCAGAAACAAAGTTTATGGATCCACTTAAAGTTTTCTACTTGGATCATCTTCGATCTATATGTGCTCGTGCTGAAACCCCAACTAGTTTAGTTGAGGGAAAATCTTTAGATGAGCATGCTCATTTTGTGCGTCACCATTTGTCTGAAAAAGGGAGACTCCCATGGAATCAAATAAATTGTTTGCTATGCTATGCTTGGAATCTTTGTGAACTTTGTGATTTTACTTGTTGCTCTAAGAACCCTAAAAAACACCTTCCCTACCTATGTGAGTTTAATGATAATGAAATCTTATCTTCTTATGAAAAGGGTGTTTATAGTTACTATGATATCGAACAAATTAAAGAATTTGTTGCTTTTAAGGGTGCTTATGAAGTTGCTTCTTTGATTGAAAAGTATGATATTACTCTCTACAAATCTGAAAAATTTGACATACTTAAATATTGTTATGAAAACTATGCTCATAATGCCTATGTTAAGGAATTTATTGAGAGAATGACCATTGCTTTGGAAGAAAATAATGATATGCATGAAACTATAGATAATTATGATTCCAATGATTTGATTGAGATACCCTCCCTTGATGAGTGTGATGCTTGCTATTCTTGTGGCCATGATGCCAATATTTATGGAGATGAATTTGCTATAGTCCCTTATGTTAAACATGAGATTGTTGCTATTGCACCCATACTTGATAGTTCCTTGAATCAAAAGCATGATTGCAATGATGTTATTATAAATTCTATTAATGTCAATTGTGCTAATAATATGCAAAACCCCAAGCTTGGGGATGCTAGTTTTGCTGTGTCCGCTACTTATTGCAATGATCATGATTGGGGTGATAATGCTTCTTATGATCTTGAAAATTTATTTAAGCCTCATGATGAATATGTTTGTTATAATATTGAAAGTGGGTTTGGAAGAGTGTCGACTTTAGGAAATAATGATCCCACTATTTTGGAGTATAATCAATCTTATTTTTTTTTTTGATAAAAGTGGGTTTGGAGAGGTCATGACTTTATTTGATGATAATCCCACTATTTTAGAAGAGTGTCAACTTTGCATGCATGTGGATCATGAAGAGAAAATTTTATGTGATAGCTATATTGTTAAATTTTATTATGATCCTACATGTAATTATTATGAGAGAGGAAAATATGGTTCTAGAAATTTTCATGTCACTAAATTACCTCTCGTTATGTTGAGATTGCTATTGTTTCTTTCTTTTTCCTTGCATATGCTAGTTTTTGCTTGTCTTGATAATTTGTTTGCTTATAAAATGCCTATGCATAGGAAGTATGTTAGACTTAAACTTGTATTTCACATGCTACATGATGCTCTTTTCGTGTTTCAATTGCTATCTTTCATGTGAGCATCATCAAAATTATCAACGCCTAGCTAAAAGGCTTTAAAGAAAGGCGCTTGTTGGGAGACAACCCAATACTTTTCTTTTCTTTTTTTTGAATAAATTTTTCATCTAGCCTCTGGTTAGATGTGTTTTGGTGTTTTAATTAGTGTTTGTGCCAAGTAAGACCTTTGGGATGGCTTACGGTGATAGTTGATTTGATCCTGCTGAAAAACAGAAACTTTTGCGCCCAGTACCAGAATTGTTTAAATTCACTGGAGCGTGGAATAACTCTGAAAAACAAAAACTTTTGCGTACAGTCACAGAATTTTAATAATTCACTGGCGCATTGAAAAACCCTGAATTTTTTTACAAGAGATTGATATACAAATTACCTATGCTGTCCTAATGTTTCACAATATTTGGAGTTACATAAGTATTAGAATAATTCGGATCTTCTCAGACTGTTCTGTTTTTGACAGATTCTGTTTTCTTTGTGTTGTTTGCTTATTTTGATGAATCTATGGGTAATATCGGGGGGTATGAACCATGGAGAAATTGGAATACAGTAGATATTACACCAATATAAATAAATAATGAGTTCAAAACGGTACCAAAAGTGGTGATTTTATTTTCTTGTACTAACGGATCTCACGAGTTTTCTGTTGAGTTTTGTGTTGTGAAGTTTTCAAGTTTTGGGTAAAGATTTGATGGACTATGGAATAAGGAGTGGCAAGAGACTAAGCTTGGGGATGCCCAAGGAACCCCAAGGTAATATTCAAGGACAACCAAGAGCCTAAGCTTGGGGATGCCCCGGAAGGCATCCCTCTTTCGTCTTCGTCTATCGGTAAATTTACTTGAGGCTATATTTTTATTCACCACATGATATGTGTTTTGCTTGGAGCGTCTTGTATGATATCAGTCTTTGCTTTTTAGTTTGCCACAATCATCCTTGCTGTACACACCTTTTGAGAGGGACACGCATGAATCGTGATTTATTAGAATACTCTATGTGCTTCACTTATATCTTTTGAGCTAGGCAATTTTGCTCTAG
Organism: Thinopyrum elongatum; assembly: GCA_011799875.1. Taxonomy (NCBI): domain Eukaryota; kingdom Viridiplantae; phylum Streptophyta; class Magnoliopsida; order Poales; family Poaceae; genus Thinopyrum; species Thinopyrum elongatum. The sequence continues at coordinate 108,679,595 of CM022302.1, forward strand.
TGCTTCACTTATATCTTTTTAGAGCACGACGGTGGTTTTATTTTATAGAAATTATTGAACTCTCATACTTCACTTATATTATTTTGAGAGTCTTTCTAAACAGCATGGTAATTTGCTTTGGTTATAAATTTAGTCCTAATATGATAGGCATCCAAGAGGGATATAATAAAAACTTTCATATAAAGTGCATTGAATACTATGTGAAGTTTGATTCCTTATGATTGTTTTGAGATATAAAGATGGTGATATTAGAGTCATGCTAGTGAGTAATTGTGGATTGTAGAAATACTTGTGTTAAAGTTTCTGATTCCCGTAGCATGCACGTATGGTGAACCGTTATGTAACGAAGTTGGAGCATGAGGTATTTATTGATTGTCTTCCTTATGAGTGGCGGTCGGGGACGAGCGATGGTCTTTTCCTACCAATCTATCCCCCTAGGAGCATGCACATAGTACTTCGTTTAGATGACTAATAGATTTTTGCAGTAAGTATGTGAGTTCTTTATGACTAATTTTAAGTCCATGGATTATACGCACTCTCACCCTTCCACCTTTGCTAGCCTCTCTAGTACCGCGCAACTTTCGCCGGTGCCGTACACCTACCTTTTACCTTCCTCAAAATAGCCACCATACCTACCTATTATGGCATTTCCATAGCCATTCCAAGATATATTGCCATGCAACTTTCCACCATTCCGTTTTATTATGACATGTTCCATCATTGTCATATTGCTTTGCATGATCATGTAGTTGACATAGTATTTGTGGCAAAGCCACCGTTCATAATTTTTATACATGTCGCTCTTGAGTTCTTGCACATTCCGGTACACCGCCGGAGGCATTCATATAGAGTCATATTTTGTTCTAAGTATCGAGTTATAATTCTTGAGTTGTAAGTAAATAAAAGTGTAATGATCTTCATTATTAGAGCATTGTCCCATGTGAGGAAAAAAAATAAAAGAGGCCAACGAAGCCCACAAATAAAATAAAAGAGGCCAAAGAAGCCCACCAAAAAAAATGAGAGAAAAGAGAGATGGGGCAATTTTACTATCCTTTTTCCACACTTGTGCTTCAAAGTCGCACCATGATCTTCATGATAGAGAGTCTCCCATGTTGTCACTTTCATATACTAGTGGGAATTTTTCATTATAGAACTTGGCTTGTATATTCCAATAATGGGCTTCCTCAAATTGCCCTAGGTCTTCATGAGCAAGCAAGTTGGATGCACACCCACTTAGTTTCTTTTTGAGCTTTCATAAACTTATAGCTCTAGTGCATCCGTTGCATGGCAATCCCTACTCACTCACATTGATATCTATTGATGGGCAACTTCATAGCCCGTTGATATGCCTAGTTGATGTGAGACTATCTCCTTCTTTTTGTCTTCTCCACAACCATCATATTCTATTCCACCTATAGTGCTATGTCCATGGCTCACGCTCATGTATTGCGTGAAAGTTGAAAAGGTTTGAGAACATCAAAAGTATGAAACAATTGCTTGGCTTGTCATCGGGGTTGTGCATGATTTGAGTACTTTGTGTGACGAAGATGGAGCATAGCCAGACTATATGATTTTGTAGGGATAACTTTCTTGGGGCTGGCTGGTCCAAGCGGCCGGTTGCCAGGAGGCGGCGGAGTCCAGAAGACGGCCGTGAAGCGAGCCGACTCCTAGCAGGCGGCTTCCAGGGAAGCCGGGTCCTGGCAGGCGGCCCCTCGCGCCCTCAAAGTTAGCACCCACATAAACACGACGAGACAAGGCGTGGCTACAGTACAAGCCTGCCACCCCCGAATCTAGGGCAGAACATGGCCACAGTGCAGCGTACCAAGCGGACATCCCACGCCTGACGCGGCACTGTTGCCATGCTGCTCATGACGTCACCCATGGCAGGGGAAGCCATGCTCCCACGACGGGCTGTCGGTACAGCCCGCAGGCAGTGGGCCCTACCGGTCGATGAGAGGCCAGAAGGCGGCGAGCCCTGACCAGTCGGCTCAGGGGGAGGCTGGCTCCTAGCAGGTGGCCCTCCCCCTTCCTTGAAGTTTGTGCGCCATTAACCAGAAGAGACGGGGAGTGGCTACAGTGAAACGCCCGCCAAGCGGCGGGACTGTAGCCACGCTCTCCCCAACCAAGCATGCATCATCAGTGGCACGGCTACAGTGCTACATAGACGACAACACCCGCAAGCGGCGGGCCCGGCTTGTCGGCCGAGTACGAGATAGTCTGGGCGACCCACCAGGCGGCGGGCCCCTTCAGTCGGCGGAGAAGCCGGCGATCAGAGACACTGACGGCCGGGTCCTATGCCCTGCTGGATTACCATTGTATCCCTGGGCGGTAGGCCTATATAAACCCCCCAGGTCACCCCATGCAAGGGGTTGGGACCTTGGTGGAGAGGAGAAAGCCCTCTGAGTTCAGCACTCACACACACACATAGGGAGAGGAGTAGAGCTAGCCTCGCCCTCCTTCCTCCTCTAGCAAAACAGCTCAAGGAGCAAGTTTGTAGCTACTTTTTGAGGTAGTGATCATGCGGAGACCCCGCAGAGCAGGACTAGGGGTGTTATCTCCTAGGAGAGCCCCGAACCTAGGTAAGATTCGCAGGCATATGCGGTCTCGCTCATTCCCGCTTCCAGAGCCCGGCGACGTACTTTTGTCCCCATCCATGATAAGCCACCCTTTGGCATATGTCGCACGATACCCCTGACATTTGGCGCCCACCATGGGGCTAGGTGCACCGTCGTCCGGAAACACGTTCTGGACGGGAACCCTCTTCCTTCCTGGCGAGCGCGGCCAGCCCGGCACGCCTGACGATGTTTGTGCTGACACGCTGCGCGGCACGGAAGTTGCTTGCGCCGCAATCAGCTTCGCTGACCTCGTCGGCGGGATCCGCCTCTCCGATGAGCCCGCACTCGTCGCGGGCGCGACCGGCCCTGAAAGCTGCCTCATCGACTCCCTCGGCAAGCTTCACCTCGCCAACGAGCCGGTCTTCGACCTGGAGTCCGTTGGCTCCACCGACCCGTCCGACGACAAGGTCATCGACGCCGACGTCGCGCTTTCTGATGCCTTCCCCGGTGATGTGGTGATCTTCAACGACCCGCTCCCTGCTGCAGACAGCAGCGCCAGTACCAGCACCGTCACCGGGGTGCTAGTCGTCAGCCACGACGGAGCCTCCGACCAGGCCGGTCGGGACCCGTTGTAGGCGGCAATGCGGGACCTGTCCGCGCCCGTAGCGCCTGGTGCGAACGGCGAAACGCTGGAGGCGTGCCGTATCGCACTCCTCGACAGCGCCAACAAGTTGGCGGTCGTGAGACGCCTCACCGAGGCCTACCACCGTGAGATCGACCGTGCTGTCTGCGGCACGCCGGCTGCTGGCGAACCCAGCCGTGCGGGCACGGTCCGACAGCGCGGCGCAGCCATCGCCAGCATGTTGGGGGCCGACCGCGCAGTCTATGCTACGCCGATGGAGAACTTACGCGCCGCCCAGGCAGCGGCAGACGAGCTGGACCACCTGGAGGGAGACGAGCGTCGCTGCATGACGGGGCGCGTCCAGCAGCTCATCGACGCGGCCGCCGCGCAGCAAGAAGCTGGCCGCCGCGTGGTGGAACCCGGCTTGCAGGCCGGGAACCTTCCCCCTCGCAAAGCGCATGGCGCGACCTCCCGGACGCCGACAGGGGGCGCCCGCGACCAAGAACCGGTTGCTAGCCGCAGCCGCACCCGCATCTCCATCGAGCGCGACCAAGACGGCCGCCCACGAGCAGTGGAACGGTGGGACGGTCGTCTGCCTCTCCCGCGCAGGGAGAGGCGCGCCTCCCCGCCGCCTGTTGTGCATCCGACTCTCGGAGGCCGGCTGGGCCCCCGTGAAGGAGTCGGAGAGAACGACGCCCGCCACCGGATCGACTGCTTGGCTCGATCCCTGGCGTTAGAAGAAGAAGACGCGATCGGCCCGCCTTGTTTCGGCCCCCACATTCGCGACGAGCCCTTCCCCAAAGGGTTCTCGCTCCCTCGGGACACCCCCAAGTACAACGGCTCTGTGAAGCCGGAGGACTGGCTGGTGGACTACTCCACGGTCATCAGCATAGCGAGCAGCAACAAGTGCATTGCCGTAAAGTACGTTCCGCTCATGCTCCAGGGCACGGCCCGGACATGGCTGAACAGCCTCAAGCCCTACAGCGTCAACAACTGGCTAGACTTCACCGAAGTTTTCATCCGCAACTTCACCAGCACCTACAAGCGACCGCCCAAACCTCGCCTGCTCTCTCTGTGCATCCAAGGCCCGACTGAGTCTACCCGCGACTACTTGACGCGGTGGGCTGAATTGCGCAACTCCTGCGAAGGGGTGCATGAGGTGCAAGCCATAGAATACTTCAGTGCTGGGTGCCGGGAGGGCACCCTACTCAAGCACCGACTCCTCTGCGACGAGCTGGCCACCCTCGACGAGCTGCTAATCATAGCGGACAAGTACGCCACTGCTGACTCCTCCATGAAGTCGGAGCTCTGAGTGGACGCATCAGGAAAGATGCTCCCTCCGGCCCCTCGGACGCCAGCTGGTGATTCCAGTCGGCGCCAATAGTCAAACGACAACAAGCGCAAGGCCCAGCAGCCGGCTACCACCAGCCGGCAGGTGGCGACGGTCGAAGACCAGCAGCCAGAAGAGCAACCCGGCCCCAAGCGCCAGAAGGGCGGCAAGCCTGCCAACCGCCTGAAGACCGCTTTCATCACACCATTCGGAGCCTTCTGCTACCTGACCATGACATTCGGCTTGAGAAATGCTGGTGCCACGTTCCAGCGTTGCATGCAGAAGTGCCTCCTCAAGCAACTCGGCAGAAATGCCCACGTCTATGTAGACGATATTGTGGTAAAGACGGAGAAGCGCGGTACCCTCCTGGAAGATCTCAAGGAAACTTTTGATAATCTGCGCCGTTTTCAAATCAAGCTCAACCCAGAGAAGTGTGTCTTTGGAGTACCAACCGGCCAGCTCCTCGGTTTCCTTGTCTCAGAGCGCGGCATAGAGTGCAATCCTGTCAAGATCAAGGCCATCGAGAGGATGGAGAGGCCCACCCGACTTCGAGACATTCAGAGGTTCACCGGCTGCTTGGCATCTGTCAGCCGCTTCATCAGTCGGCTGGGCGAGAAGGCTCTTCCCCTGTACCAGTTGATGAAGAAAACCACTCATTTTGAGTGGAACGACAAGGCGGACGAGGCTTTCCTCCAGCTCAAGAAGATGTTGACCACGCCGCCCGTTCTGGCCGCTCCGGATGCAAAGGAGCCCATGCTTTTTACATCGCCGCCACCAGCCGGGTGGTCAGCACAGTCACGGTGGTAGAGCGCCAAGAGGACGGCAAGGCACAGCCGGTCCAGAGGCCCGTGTACTACTTGAGTGAGGTGCTGTCAGCCTCCAAGCAGAACAACCCCCACTACCAGAAGATGTGCTACGGCGTGCACTTTGCCGCCAAGAAGCTCAGGCCATACTTTCAAGAGCACCCCATCACGGTTGTCTGCATTGCCCCGCTTGCGGAGATCATAGGCAGTAGAGACGCGTTGGGCCGGGTGGCCAAGTGGGACATCGAGCTGGCCCCCTACACCATCTTCTACCAGCCTCGCACCGCCATCAAGACCCAAGCGCTGGCCGACTTCCTCGTCGACTGGGCCGAGACCCAGTACCTGCCGCCAGCTCCGGACTCCACACATTGGCGGATGCACTTTGATGGCTCAAAGATGCGCACCGGTTTGGGAGCCGGCATCGTCCTCACCTCTCCCAAAGGCGACAAGCTCAGATACACGTTGCAAATCCATTTTGCCGCCTCCAACAACGTGGCCGAGTACGAGGCACTAGTACATGGACTCCGGCTGGCCAAGGAGATTGGCATCCGCCGGATTCTGTGCTAGGGCGACTCGGACTTGGTGGTCCAACAGTCGTTTGGCGACTGGGACGCCATGGATGCAAACATGGCGAGCTACCGCTCCCTCGTCCAGCAGATCAGCGGATATTTTGACGGGTGCGAGTTCCTTCACGTGCCTCGGGCCGACAACGAGCAAGTAGATGCCCTGGCGCGGATCGGCTCCACCCGGCAAGCCATACCAGCCGGCGTGTCCCTTCAGTGCCTCCGCAGGCCGTCTATCAAACCTTCCCCGGAATCAGAATCCATCTTCGTGCCGGCTGCCCTCGAAGCAGTCGGATCCGACTCGGGGGCTGCAGCAGCCGGCCCGGGGATTTCGGCAGGTGGCACGGGGACTGCGGCAGTCGCACCCGGCCCGGGGACTTCGCAACCCGGCCCCGGGGCTGCGGCAGCCGTCCCGGGGACTTCACCAAGCGGTTCGGGGACTGCAGCAGTCGCACCCGGTCCGGGGACTCCACAACCCGGCCCGGGGGCTGCGGCAGTCGGCCTGGAGGCTTCAACAACGCAGCAAGACGCGGCCGACTTCACCCCGCCTCCCAACCCAACCGCCCTAGTTTCAGTGGCCATAATGACAATGGATGAAGTCGAAGCACCACCATGGGCGCAGCCCATCCTCAACTTTCTGGTTAGCGGAGAGCTGCCAGATGATGAGATCTCGGCCCGGCAGGTGCAACGCCGGGCAGGAGCTTACACGATAGTAAACAGTAAGCTTGTCAGGCGCAACGTGACCGATGTTTTCCAACGCTGCGTCGAACCAGAGAAAGGCAAAGCAATCCTCAGAGACATACACCAAGGCGAGTGCGGCCACCACGCGGCCTCCAGATCCCTTGTCGCCAATGCTTTCCGCCATGGTTTCTTCTGGCCGACTGCTTTGGAGGACGCCAAGGACCTGGCCAAGAAATGCAAGGGGTGCCAGAAATTCAGCTCCAAGCAACATCTGTCGGCTTCTGCACTCAAGACCATTCCCCTTACCTGGCCTTTTGCCGTTTGGGGGCTGGACATGGTGGGCCCATTAAAGACAGCATGCGGCGGCATGACCCATCTGCTCGTCGCCATCGACAAATTCACCAAGTGGATTGAAGCAAAGCCAATCAAGAAACTGAATGGTTCGACTGCTGTGAACTTCATCGCAGATATCACCGTCCGGTACGGTGTACCACACAGCATCATCACCGACAATGGCACTAACTTTGCCAAAGGCGCCTTGGCCCGTTTCTGCGCGACGCGGGGCATCCGACTGGACTTAGCGTCTGTTGCCCATCCGCAATCAAATGGCCAGGTGGAGCGAGCAAACGGCCTCATCTTATCTGGCATTAAGCCCCGACTGGTCGAGCCACTGGAGCGCTCGGTCGGCTGCTGGATCGACGAGCTGCCGGCCGTCCTCTGGAGCCTCCGCACCACCCCAAACAAATCAACCGGCTTCACTCCCTTCTTCCTCGTGTACGGGGCCGAGGCCATCATCCCAACTGACATCGAGTTCGACTCACCTCGCGTCACCATGTACACGGAGGCGGAGGCGAAGGAAGCACGAGAGGACGGCGTCGATCTGCTGGAAGAGGGCCGGCTGTTAGCACTCAGCCAGTCCGCCATCTACCAGCAGAGCCTGCGCTGCTACCACAGTCGGAAGGTCAAGCCACGATCCTTCCAAGAGGGAGACCTTGTGCTCCGGCTGATCCAGCGAACAGCCGGCTAGCACAAGCTCTCGGCCCCTCGGGAAGGCCCTTCATCATCAGCAAAGCCTTGGGCAACAAATCCTATTACCTGGTCGACGCGCAGAAGCCCAGGGCGCGCAAGAGGGACGATTCCGGCAAGGAAACAGAGCGCCTATGGAACGCAAATCTCCTCCAAAGATTTTACAGTTAATACAGTATGTACCACGCTACCTTTTGTATTAAGCGCAAAAACACCAGGTCCCTCGAAGAGCACTCGGGGGCTACCTCTCTCATCTATATTATAAGTTTCATGCCTGTGAATGAGTTTTTTCATTCCTCCACCTGGCACCGGGTCTGACCAGTCGGCCCGGGGGCTTGCTGCCTTGTACTATGTTAGTGCTACCTGCGGTCGGGCAAGTAGTGTGTCGGCAACTAAGCCCTCTCTTGCCATAAGCCGCAGCTTGCAGAGCGACTACCTGGCTGGTAAGAGTCAAAGGCAGGAAATGGTGCCCACATGAAAAATGGCTAAGGACAAAAGCACTCACATAGGCCAAGCCGGCTACTCGCCTAGCCGTCCGGCTGCTGAGAAGCCGGCCGGCCGGCTTCTCACTTAACTTGCTACGTTCTAGCGGCCAAAGTACTTGCCTTCCCAAAATGGCAAAGTACCTGACCCAGCCAACAGATCGAAGAGCGGTTGTCTGGCTGGCAAGGTGGCAGCCAAGGGAAGGCGGCAAAGGAAAAAGCCAAAAGAACGGAAAGCAAGACAAGTCGGAGCTCGGCAAAGCACAACTTGTGCGAAAATTAAATTACATACCAAGAGGCCGTCGGCCAGCATTCAACAAAGTTTGAATACACCCCCAGTGGGTGGAACTGCGCGAATTTAACAAGTTCGTTCTAGAGACCACAAAAGCAGGAAAAGATAAGATGAAGCTGGCAGCCTAGGCCAGAGGAGCGGCAGGCGGGTCCGACAGGTTGCTGGAGTCGGCGGCGCCGGCTGGTGGAGTGGCCGTCTGGCGAGTCTCGGCTTGGTCGCCATCAGTAGCAGTCGGTGCACTCGCACGCTGCTCGTTGCTCGAAGCCCGATCGAGCTGAGGCTGGCCGTCCGCTCCGCCCCCCGGTGCGTCGTCTTCACCACCCTCGTCTTCATCGTCCTCGCCTTCATCACTAGAGGCGATTTCTTCCGCCGAGTCCTCGCTGCCATTCGGGTTCAGCCCGAACCAGTCCGGCGGCACCTCGGCACCCTCCTCGTCCAGCTCGGGGAGGAAGACACCGGTCTCGGTGTACTCGGCGATCGCCGCCGCATGTCGAGTGAGCGCAGGCCCCACTGCCACCAACTCTTCCCTGGCCTCCTGCCGGAACGTGGCCAACTGGGCTAGGTTCAGCCCAGGATACCACGCCCTGACGAACTCCAGGGCCCTTCGGGCGCCTGCCCGAGCGGAGGAGCCCTTCCAAGCCTCGAAGCGGCCGATCGCCACCTCTAACCAGTCGGTGGTCCGACTGGGGGTGCGTGGAGCTTGGACGCCTGGCTAGAGGGCGGAAACCAGCTGGGACCCGGCGCGCTGAAGGCGGCGGAGCAGATGGTGAATCGGCTGCAGGCGCGTCCTGACGGCTAGGAGCTGCTCGTTCATGTTTCGAGGCGCGTCGAGCGGGATCTCCACTCCTTCCCTCCTACACTGGTCACGCCGCGCCTCGATGGCCTGGCTGACGGCGACGGCGTGTCCAGGAAAGAAGTCTATGCCAAGAAAAAAAACAAAGATCAGAAGTCGGAAGCCGACTCTTGATGCAGTCGGCAGCTATTCCAAAGAAAGAAGATTACCATCGATCATATCCTCAATCTCGCCATAGCCAGCGGCGAGGACCGCCTCCTTCTCAACCCACTTCGAGCGCTCGTTCTCAAACTCGGCCTGGAGGGCTCCTTCTGCCTCCTTGAGCTTCTGGAGCTCCGCCTTGTGCTAGTCCGCCTGGTCTGGCAACTTCTTGGCCAGACGGTCGCGCTCCTGGGCCGCCTTGATGCGCTCCTCCTCCTTGGCGCGCAGCTCGGTCTGGACCTCGCCCAGGCGCTGCTGCAGTGTGGCGTTGGCTCCTGCAAAATTGAGAAAGAGAAGACAATCAACAAAGTTGACCAAAAAGAAAAGTGGTTGCCGGAAGATCCGGCCCGACTGCTCAGCAGTCGGCCCGAATCTCGGGGGCTACACCCAGCGGGTGCACTGACGCGCCCCCGCGAGAAAGAAGACAGAATGCTTACTCCGGCTTTTGGCCAGGTCGGCGATCCGCTTAGCCAACTCCTGGACCTGGGAGTTGAAGGCGGCCGCGCGGATGTTGTGGTAGTCCTGCAACGAAGACAAAAGGAGAGAAAACAAGTTAGCACTCGGAACTTACCTTAAAGTTCCGAGCTGCCTGCACTCGGAACTTGGGGGCTACACCCTGTGGGTGCGCTGGCGCGCCCCCACGGAAGATCGCAAGAGAAAAAACAAAACAAAGCAAAGAAATGTACCCGGACGGCCGTTCGCGTCGCCAAAAATGTCTTCGTATACTGCTGGAGGGCGGTGCCTTGGGCCTGGAGCTGGGCCTGAACGTCCTGCGCGGCTTTGTTCAGCACGCCCGTCCCGCCCCAGGCGTCCACTGTGGTGGGGCGGCACTGGTGGCCTTTGCATCTGGGGCCGACGAGCTTGCGGCCCCGATCTCCTGCGCTCGCGGCGCCGAGGCCGCTTTCGCCGCACGCCGGCGCCCCGGAGAATGGACCACAGGGGTTGCCCCCACCTCCAGCTCGCCTCTGACTGGCGGCGCCGGTGGCACGTTAGACCGACTGCCTCGGGCCTCGGTAGTCGGCGCTTGCGGGGGCACCTCCGCCCTCGGGACGATGGCGTCGCCTCCTCTCCTCTCCACAACCGGCTGATCGTGGCCGGCTCCTCCAGTTGGCGCCGGGTTCTCTGGCGCTGCGCGCAGCGGGATGACAAGTTGCGGAGTCCGGCCGCGTGCGGCCTCTTCCGCTTGCACCTTGGGGGCCGCGTCCGCCTGGGCCTTGGCTGCGGCCTCCGCCTGGTCCTTGGCCGCGGCGTCGGCTTGGGCCTTGGCCGCCGCATCCGCGTCGGCCTGCGCCGCCTTGGCCGCCTCCGCCTTCTGCCACTCCACCTCCTCCCGCTCCTCGCGCGCCTCCCGCGCCTTTCTCTCCGTCGCCTCTCGAAGGTCGGCGAGCGGGTCCACGCGGCGGGTGTTGGCGGAGCCCTCTGCCGCCCCGATCACTGAAGCAGCGGTGGACCGCTCAAGAGAGAGCGGGGCCCTGTCCAAACAAGACAGGAGGAAACTCAGAAAGAGTTGCAAGAAAGAAGAAAAGAAAACACAAGAGAAACCAAGCACTTACGCAGACACCATCGGGGGCTGCTTCTGGGCCTTCTGGAACTGGGCCGCCTTCGTGGCGGCCTCCTGCCGCTTGGTCGCAGCGGCCGTGTTCTTGGACTTCTTCGGCCTGGCGCAGTCGGCACGGCTGAAGAGCTCGCGCCTGCTTTGTCATTGCCGTGCGTGCGGCGCGGCTCGTTCTCCTCCTCGTCGTCATCCGGCCAGGAGTCGAGGCCGCCTCCTCCTCCGGAGCCGCCTGCTCCACCGCCGCCACCTGTGGCGTCGTCCTCCTCCATGGCGGCCGCCCCCAAGTCGGGGTCGTCCACGTCGCTCCTCGTTCAGTCCGGCATGTACTGCTGACCTGGATCCAGAGCACCAACAGCCGACTGGGCCGGGAGGACCTGCACCATGGCCGACTGGTCAGACGGCAAAACAAGAACTCGGACCAACAAAAGAGAAAAAGAATTGCAAGACTCACCGCAGGCGGTGGATGTGCGCGGTCATACGGCCGCTTGCCGAACTGCCAGTCCGTCTCCGATAGCTTGCAGTTGGAGAAGTAATTGACCAGCCGGGCCACCTCCATGTTCGGCAGCTCCCATGTGCACATCCGGCATGGGTCTCGGTGCCCGCTCATGCAGCTGATGATGTGAGGCCGGGCTTGGAGGGGAAGAACTCGGCGCGTCACGAAAGCGGTCAGAAGATCCGAGCCCTTCAGGCCCTCCGACTCCGTCATCACCTAAAGTCGGACGAGGGCGGCGGAGGAGGCGGCAGATAGGGAGCTCGGCCTGTACTGCCAATTGGCGCGTTGCTCGGCTGGCGGGCCGGCTACGTAAGCCGGCAAGTTGACGTAGTCGCTCGTCGGGTGGATGTTCTTGACGTAGAAATAAGATTTCTGCCACAACTTGGCCGACTGCAGCAGGGAGATGGGCGGGAAGCGGTTCCCGGTGCCCGAATGCCGCACCGCCATGCAGGCTCCGCATTGAGCCGCCTGGCCCTTGGTGTCGGTGCCGAGTTTGAGATAAAAGCACTCCCCCCAGAGCTCAAGGGTGGGGAGAGTGCCAAGGTACCCTTCGCACATAGTGACGAAGGCGGCCAGCAGCACCACCGTATTCGGCGTGAGGTGGTACGGCTGGACTCGGTAGAAGTCAAGAAAGGAGCGGAGGAAGCCGCTCGCGGGAAGGCCGAAGCCGCGAAGAAAATGGGACCGGAAGACGACGCGCTCATCGCCTTCCGGCACCGGCGAGATTTCTGCCTCGGGGGGGACACGTACCCGCACGTTCGTCTCCCGGGGCAGCCGCCGTGTTTGACGAAGGAAGGAGAGGTGATCCTCATGGACATTGGAACCGTCCCAGTCGCTGGCCCGTGAGAGCGCCATGGGCGAAGGAACTTGTCGTAGGCGCGGCGCGGTGGCGAGCGGGCGAAGCCGCGGCGAGAAGAAGCTCGGCAATGATGGGGCTTCGGCAACGCTTCGGCAAGAGGGAGAGGCGCTGCAGCGGCAGCAAGAAAGAAGAATGGCGAAGGGAGAAGAGGGCGCGCGTGCGTCTGCCAGCCCCCCTCTTCCCCCTACTTATAGCCCCAGGCGGCGGAGCCGAGGAGGCGTGAGCGTGGGGGATCGTGGGATTAACTGCGCCCACTCCCCCACAATCCCACGATTGCGGCGCCAGTAAAGGCGCGTATTAAATGCCGCAGAAGCCCAACCGTCTACCTCGGCCGCAGCAGATCCACACGCGTGCCGAGGCACTGTAGTGGCGGGCCCCGGCCTGCGGCGACGTCCCATCGCGCGCGTGGGCTGGTAGGCCGGCTTGGCCTGCTGACGCCGCGTGGCCGGCATGCACGGGCGGCAAGCCTGGCGTCCGGCTGCCATGCCGCCTAATCCCCACCATGGCGCTACGAAATCGCCAGGCGGCCAGCCTGGTCACGGCCAACACCTACCAGTCGGCACTTCGGAAGAAGGACGAAGCAGGACACCAGACAACCCGGAGTAAGAAGCTGCTGGGGCTTCTCGCCCTTTCGGCCGCAGCGCCCCACCAGCTTCGGGGACTACTGTCGGAGTAAATGACCACGGGTAGCCTCATCAGCTCCCCTTGGTATTTCAAGACATCGGGGCAGGCTGCGCCTCTCAAACATCAACAACAAAGGACCGCCTTCTTGGGCCCGGCTGGTCCAAGCGGCCGGTTGCCAGGAGGCGGCGGAGTCCAGAAGACGGCCGTGAAGCGGGCCGACTCCTAGCAGGCGGCTTCCAGTGAAGCCGGGTCTTGGCAGGCGGCCCCTCGCGCCCTCAAAGTTAGCACCCACATAAACACGACGAGACAGGGTGTGGCTACAGTACAAGTCTGCCACCCCCGAATCCAGGGCAGAACATGGCCATAGTGTAGCGTACCAAGAGGACATCCCACGCCCGACGCGGCACTGTTGCCATGCTGCTCATGACGTCACCCATGGCAGGGGAAGCCATGCTCCCACGACGGGCTGTCGGTACTGCCCGCAGGCAGCGGGCCCTACCGGTCCATGAGTGGCCAGAAGGCGGCGAGCCCTGACCAGTCGGCTCAGGGGGAGGCCGGCTCCTAGCAGGCGGCCCTCCCCCTTCCTTGAAGTTTGTGCGCCATTAACCAGAAGAGACGGGGAGTGGCTACAGTGAAACGCCCGCCAAGCAGCGGGACTGTAGCCACGCTCTCTCCGACCATGCATGCATCATCAGTGGCACGGCTACAATGCTACGCAGCCGACAGGACCCGCAAGCAGCGGGCCCGGCTTGTCGGCCGAGTACGAGACAGCCGGGGGGACCCACCAGGCGGCGGGCCCTTGCAGTCGGCCGAGAAGCCGGCGATCAGAGACACTGACAGCCGGGTCCTACGCCCGACCGGATTACCATTGTATCCCTGGGGGGTAGGCCTATATAAACCCCCCAGGTCACCCCATGCAAGGGGTTGGGACCTTGGTGGAGAGGAGAAAGCCCTCTGAGTTCAGCACTCACACACACACATAGGGAGAGGAGTAGAGCTAGCCTTGCCCTCCTTCCTCCTCTAGCAAAACAGCTCAAGGAGCAAGTTTGTAGCTACTTGTTGAGGTAGTGATCATGCGGAGACCCCGCAGAGCAGGACTAGGGGTGTTATCTCCTAGGAGAGCCCCGAACCTGGGTAAGATTCGCAGGCATATGCGGTCTCGCTCATTCCCGCTTCCAGAGCCCGGCGACGTACTTTTCTCCCCATCCATGATAAGCCACCCTTTGGCATATGTCGCACGATACCCCCGACAAAATATGTCAACTTGCGACCATCACTATTGGTCGCTGAATGGTCATTGTTTTTCATTTGCGACCTTTTTGTGACCAAAAACAGATGGTCAAAAGCTGACCGTCTTTAATGGAAATTCACGACCTTCTTTGTGATAAGGTCGTTGAAGGTAACGACCAAAACAAAAGGTCGTTGATCCTACGACCTTCTGTTTTGGTCGTTGGTTGTCTGCCCGGGCCACGTCGGATCCGATGTGGCAAGCTGATGTGGCAAAATTGCGACCAAATGAAAAGGTCGTTGTTTAGAATCAGCCCGGTCCAGTTCTGCCTTTTATATGGGCCAAGCCCATTAATTCAGCCCATTTAGTATATTTATTTCTGTTAATTTTTATCAGCTACATGGGCCAAGCCCAACTGTTGAGCCCATCAATTTTTATGCACATTTGGCCTTTCAAGAATATAGGTACTATCTGGTGCAGCCCATTTTCTGGTTTACATTCAGCCTTTTTATACAGTCAAATAATAATTCAATCTTGGAGTTGGTCCAGTACTCTTTTCAACCAATTCACATATATGTGGCCCATATTCATACAAATGATTCTCATTTTCGATAAATATTGCAAATAATTTCATAATTCAACACTAAATATGTTTACATCACAGGCCATAAAGCCCTACAAAATAGTATCACTTATTCCTATACAAAGCTATCAAATCATACGTACAACAAAAAAGAATACAAAAAATTTAGTTCAACAAAAATAAATTTTCTTCCTCTTCCATCTTCCAGAACACACAACACTTGGCATTGGAAGGATCAGCCATTAGAAGCATATAGAATACAAGGGAAACAATCAAAATAAAGAAATGAAAGGCACACACTATGAAAATTACGACAGCACCAATATTTTTTATATTACCTAACAAACAGAAATGTAATCTGATTGCATAAGACATATGGCATTATCAACAAGACAAAGCAAAATTTACAGTGCCAGCTCAGAAATAAGGCAAAGCATATTTTACAGTGCGAGCTCATGATGCCACCATGCACACTCCAACGAAAACTAAACGATGAGCAAGAGAGGAGGACACAACTGTACCTGGAAATGCTGCTAGCCAGCGACAAAGGTAAGCTGGTCGGAGCGAAAGAGGGGTCTGCCAAAGGAGCCAACCATGCTGACGAGGATGAGGTAACCAGTGATCGTCTCCTGGTTCTCCTTGATCTTGTCCTCAAAGTTCTTCCGCTCCAGGTTGTCCCGCTGCAGCTCATCCTACACCGCCCAGAAACAAACAATTTAGATCAACAACTGCATAGATCATCCCTTGTTTACTTATCTAGACCAGACACTACTACTTGTTTGCTTATCTAGACCATACACTACTACTATTTGTGAATATAGCAAATGTAAAAACAATGTAAATGGTAAACAACACTTGAGAATATAGCAACAGATTAAGAGCATATTGTTTAGCATCACACATATAGTAGCACAATGCTACACACAACTATTAGGATAAAGTAGAGCTTCTACATTATATAGTCAGATATGAAGGACCTAGCAAACTGTTCCGGAAAAGACAAGTTACAAAGCAATCATGTATTGACGATCCTATTGGTAGCAAAATAAAGATAATCACTTAACAAGCAGTACCAACATGAGTAAATCACATACCGAAGTGCAATCTAATATCCCAGCTGCCAAAACACCATATCAAGATTCCGTACAGACCGAAAAAGAGCATGCGCTGCAGGACATATAAATATACCATGAGCATTATTTCTACAAGGGAAATCCTTGTAAATATAACAAACATGCCACTGGGTACTAATCAGCCAGTGTAGTGTCATGGCTACCTGAGGAATCACCTAAACACAGCCTCGAAGAGGATGGCCAGCGCTGCCTGCACTAGAGTCACTATGTTGCCTGTAATTCCATCAAGACAAATACAATCAATATCAGGATCAGAGGTTCAGAGCAAGAATAGTGAAGGCATTTATGCTATAAACAACAAGGAGATGATGCAAACTCTAACGAAGTAGGCATAGAGTAACAACAGCTCCATTACACTTAAGCTACTGCTACCTGCATATACTAAATGGAACCAGAAGTATGTCAACTACTAGACAGCCATGAATGATGCCCAAGAGTATTGATTTGGAAACAATCAAACCTCCAATACTGATAAATTTTGGAGTATTAATTCGAAAGATGACCTATATTATAGTACAGTGGAGTTCGTAAGAAGGAATGAATCCATTTTCACAATCTGAGGAAGAATAAGAAGGAACCAAGCATATGAAGGAGTATTCAGTTTACTCATGCTGCTGCTACAGTACATTGCTGCTGCTATAGTACAGTGCTCAAGAATAATATGAAATGCGGACTAATCTGAATAATCTGGTCTAATGTAGACAAATGTGGACCACCCTACTCCAAGATGCTACTCTAACTATCAGTACTGGAGTACGTACTGTTTAGTCTGTTGGAGTACAACAATACTCCAAGATGCTAACCCAGTTTCAAACTTGCAAATACAACAAGACAAGCGATGTACCCATTTTACCTTTGATGTTAGATCTTGGGATAACAAAGAGTGCTCCCAGTACAAGAAGCACAACAAGTGAGATGAGAACTAGTAGTACTGTATAGTGTATTAACTGAAGTAGTGTTCTGCACAGCAAAATTGGCTGCAGTCAGCAAAAATTACAAAACTATAATTATCTTCTGTCTAGAAATGTTAGAAATCGAGTCGGAACTTCCAAAACTACACCAAATTAATTGGGAACATCACTAATCCTCACTATCAAACTACTCCACCAAAGACAAGTACTGGCATGATTTGTTGTAACTGGATTCACTAATTAGTCACAGGAATACAACACAGTTCAAGAAATACTCCACCAAAGACAAATCCTACTCTAAACTACTGCAAGCAACTACTCCTACAACAACTACTGCAAGAGAGAAGAGATAAGAAGAGGGAACTACTGCTTGCAAGCACTACTGCTTGCAAGTCCTAACTTAACAGCAGCAATCATCAATTTAGTTAATCGAATATGCTACTCTAACTACTCCATTTTGCAAGATGCTACTGTAACTATCAGTAATCGAATGTGTTGCAAGATGCTACTCTAACCAGATGCTACAAGTTGAAACTCCAAGATACTGCAAGCAAGATACTCCAAGATGTACTGCACCAGTACTGGAGTATTTGTGCTGTGTTGGTCACGTATTTGGCAGAGAGCATAATCAACCTCCCATTTTTAGCTTGGACATATGCTTATTCTCAACTCTCTTGATGTATTTCATACTCCCACAAGATGAGAATTCAGACAAGAATCTGTTCCACATACCCTGTTCATTCGAGCATGTGCTCTCTGCGAAACCTGAAACAGTACCACACGGATGTCCAACTAGTGGCAGAGAGGTCGGCCGCAGCACACCGAACCAAATCTGACCGAAAAGGCCGGGACGCCTCCCCACCCCGGTCCTTGGGCACGACCGGATCCTGCACAGACGCGAACGCACCAAAAAATCCATCACCACCTGAGCTCGGAGCACGAACGAATTGAGGAGCCGGACGCGAGGGCAGTAGGAAGGAGGACGCAGGAGGGTGGAAGGGAGAGCTTGGGTTGGCTTACCCGGAGGGCGGAGACGGGGCAGTCTGGGCCGGGGCGGCGGCTGAACCAGGAGAGGAAGCAGTCGATGAGGACAACGTCGAAGAAGGCCACCACCGCCCTCACGAGCGCCTCCGCGCACCCGCACATCGAGCTCCTTGAATGAGATACCTCGACCCGGTGCTTGACGGGCTCGATCTTGGGGATGCGCTTCCGCCGCCGCCCCTTCCCGTGCGCCCGCGCCGCGGCGATGCGCCCTCCATGCCTAGGGTTGATCTGGCCGGAGAGGATGAAGGCCCGGAGCGAGGGGAGCATCGGGGAGACGAAGGGAGGGGGTCGGGGTGGCGATGCGGTGAGTAAGGGCGCGGGGGAGGCCATGGATGCGGGGCTCGCTGGTGGAGCTGATGGGGAGGCAGCAGTGGCGGCGATCTGGAAGGGGAAGGGAGGAGGGGTTTGCGGTGGGGTGGAGACAGAGTGGGGTTTGCGGTGGGGAATGGATGGATGGGTGGATGGAGATGTGGGTGAGGAGATAGATGGATGGATGGATATGTGCCATGTCATTGATCTATGGCACATACGTCTCCACCAATGAGAATTAAGCGCATGTAATTTTGTTTCTTCTTTAGTTTCTCTTATATTTTTTTCATCAATGTAAAGAATCTATCAAATATTTATTGCAAAATGGGGCCATTTCATTTTTCAAAAATATTAGACCATATTTATGTCCAATTAACCAGATGATTGTGTGTTAAAAACTTTTCATTAGCCTCCCATCAAATTGACAAATTTCTCCCGATTCAGCAGAAAATGGGTCAAATTTGAACTACAGTCGTCACATAGTTTGCTCTTTATTTTTTTCCAAAAATCATCTATAGGTACATAAGTATCTATTTAATCAGAGAAACACCAAAAGTTTTTCAAGATTCAACCACTAGCTAGGAACAGTCTTGCCCGCCGTTTTGACCGCATTTTGAAACGGGCATAAAAAATTCAAAAAAATCAAAAAATTGGAAAACCTTCGCATTGTGTCATTATATGTGACCAAGTTACCAGGAAAAATAATAAACTTGTAATAAGGCAATTCTTTAAAAAAAGTGTTATGAGAAATGAGCTATCATGTGTGAAGATTCATGGCTTTCAAGCCAAATGATCAATCTTATGGCCACATTCATGGCATAGTTTGTTCAAATGATCTCATATGGTGCACAAGGGTGCATCTTGGAATGGCAAAAAATGTTGCCTAAGGGAGTTTTCATTTTCTTTGGACGAAAAATCAATTTTCCATTTTTCGAGTGCCCAAAATGAGTTTTTTTGTGAAGGACCTACCATATATTTGTTGCAAAATTGGATCAAATAAATTTTCTAAAATACTAGGCCATATTTAATGCACAATTGAGCAAATGTTTGGGTGTCAAAAGTTTTGATCCACCACTGGTGAAAAAGACAAATTTCCGCCGATTCAGTAGGAAGCGGGTCAAATTTGAACTGCAACTACCTCATAGTTTGCTCTTTATTTTTTCCAAAAATCATTTACAGGTACATAAGTATCTATTTTATCAAAGAAACACCAAAAGTTTTCCAAGATTCAACCACTAGCTAGGAACGGCCATGCCCGCCGTTTTGACCGCATTTTGAAACGGGCATAAAAAATTCAAAAAAAAAATTGGAAAACCTTCGCATTGTGTCATTATATGCGACCAAGTTGCTAGGAAAAATAATAAACTTGCAATACGGCAATTAGTTTTAAAAAGTGTTCTCAGAAATGAGCTATCATGTATGAAGATTGATGGCTTTCAAGCCAAATGGTCAATCTTAAGGCCACATTCATGGCATAATTTGTTCAAATGATCTCATATCATGCACAAGGGTGCCGCTTAGAATGACAAACAATGTTGGCTAAGGAAGTTTTCTTTTTCTTTGGACGAAAAATCCATTTTCCATTTTTTGAATGCCCAAAATGAGGGTTTTTTGTGAAGGACCTACCATATATTTGTTGCAAAATTGGATCAAATCAATTTTCTAAAATACTAGGCCATATTTAATGCACAATTGACCAAATGGTTGGGTGTCAAAAGTTTTGATCCACCACTGGTGAAAAAGACAAATTTCCGCCGATCAAGTAGGAAGCGGGTCAAATTTGAACTGCAGCTGCCTCATAGTTTGCTCTTTATTTTTTTCCAAAAATCATTTATAGGTACATAAGTATCTATTTAATCAGAGAAACACCAAAAGTTTTCCAAGATTCAACCACTAGCTAGGAACGGACATGCCCGCCGTTTTGACCGCATTTTGAAACGGGCATAAAAAATTCCAAAAAAAATCAAAAAATTGGAAAACCTTCGCATTGTGTCATTATATGCGACCAAGTTGATAGGAAAAATAATAAACTTGTTATACAGCAATTAGTTTTAAAGAGTGTTCTCAGAAATGAGCTATCATGTGTGAAGATTCATGGCTTTCAAGCCAAATGATCAATCTTATGGCCACATTCATGGCATAGTTTGTTCAAATGATCTCATATTGTGCACAAGGGTGCATCTTGGAATGGCAAACAATGTTGCCTAAGGGAGTTTTCATTTTCTTTGGACGAAAAATTAATTTTCCATTTTTGAGTGCCCAAAATGAGTTTTTTTGTGAAGGACCTACCATATATTTGTTGCAAAATTGGACCAAATCAATTTTATAAAATACTAGGCCATATGTAATGCACAATTGACCAAATGGTTGGGTCTCAAAAGATTTGATCAACCTCTGGTTAAAAAGACAAATTTCCGCCGATCCAGGAGGAAGCGGGTCAAAATTGAACCGCAGCTGCCTCATAGTTTACTCTTTATTTTTTCCAAAAATCATTTATAGGCACATAAGTATCTATTTAATCAGATAAACACCAAAAGTTTTCCAAGATTCAACCTCTAGCTAGGAACGGTCATGCCCGTCGTTTTGACCGCATTTTGAAACGGGCATAAAAAATTCAAAAAAAAAGTAAAAATACTGAAAAACCTTCGCATTGTGTCATTATATGTGACCAAGTTACTAGAAAAAATAATAAACTTGTAATAAGGCAATTATTTAAAAAAAGTGTTATGAGAAATGAGCTATCATGTGTGAAGATTCATGACTTTCAAGCCAAATGATCAATCTTATGGCCACATTCATGGCATAGTTTGTTCAAATGATCTCATATTGTGCACAAGAGTGCATCTTGGAATGGCAAACAATGTTGCCTAAGGGAGTTTTCATTTTCTTTGGATGATAAATCAATTTTCCATTTTTCGAGTGGGCAAAATGAGTTTTTTTGTGAATGACCTACCATATATTTGTTGCAAAATTGGATCAAATAAATTTTCTAAAACACTAGGCCATATTTAATGCACAATTGACCAAATGGTTGGGTGTCAAAAGTTTTGATCCACCACTGGTGAAAAACACAAATTTCCGCCAATTTAGTAGGAAGCGAGTCAAATTTGAACTGCAGCTACCTCATAGTTTGCTCTTTATTTTTTCCAAAAATCATTTATAGGTACATAAGTATCTATTTAATCAGAAATACATGGTTTGGTGGCGATACGTTGAGGTTTGGATGGTGGCCAAGGGCCCGAACTCCAGAGCGCGTAAACTCGCATGCCCGTCGCGTGGTCACCGCGTGACTGTGGCGTTGCCACGCGTTCTGGGCGTCCTAGGCATGTCTAGTGGGTTGGGCACTCCCCCGGTAGGTGTTAGAAAGAAGAAGGCAATAGAAGAATCTCACGAGGAGACTGAACTAAGCTCAAACATGAATTAGCAGCCAAGTGTTTGATTATCGGCAGGGAAAATGCACATGGCCAATGGGCCTGAGGTTTGGCTGAGGATGATCATCTACTAAGGACAATTTCTTGGAAATTTTGCAGCTCAAATGGAGGGGCCTAGGCGTCACTTGCTTTGCAAAGTATCACACTAGACAGAAATATGAATGTTGAAGCTGGACTCAAATGAATGAATTGATTGATCTAAAGTTTGGAGGAAGATGATAATTTGGGCATATGAAGGCACTGTAAAAAATTTATACCATTTGGATAAATAAAAACGGTACTTCCTTCACAGTGCTCTCCACTGAACAGAAAATTGGAAAAAATGTTGAGGGAAATTGGATAGATTAAATGAGCTAAAATTTGGTGGAGGGAGGTTATATGGGTAGGGTCATGTCCTGGTAAATTTTCAGCAATTATAAATTAACATAAAATATAGTTGCTTCACAAACTAAAAATATTACCAGAAACAAAGATTGGATGGTGAGCTCACATGGATTGTTAGATGGGGCTAAAATTTTGTGGAGGGATATGATTTGGGAATATAGAAGATGTGGCAAAAATTCAGCTCATTAGGATATGCCTAGCTAGTACTTTCTTCACAACGGTTCTAGCTGAACAAAAACTTTAGAAATTTGCCGAGGAAGATTTACCAGGCAAATGGAGCTGAATATTGTCATGAGGTAATGATTTGGATAGTAAAGATTGCCCAATTTTTTTGGGAATTTTGGTAATGACAGAAATATAGGCTGCTTCACAACCTAGGGCAAAAATTGACACATAGACATGACATATAGGCAAAACTGATGAGGTGGCGCCTAGTCATAGCAATGCACCACAATTTACAAGGCTATGACCATCTATATTGGTCGTTATCAGCTAGAAATAAGGCAGCGGACCAGTGCTATTTGCTTTACGACCATTTCGTGTAAGGAAATTACGACCTTTTTGACCAAAATGGTCGTTATAGTTTAGGGTTTGGAGCCCCCCGAATAGCTTTTGACCAATTGGTCTCAAATTGTCATAGATTTATGACCAATTCTTCTAGGGTCACTGACAGAAGGTCACAAGTTGACATATTTCTTTTAGTGGTATTGAAAGTGAGAGCAATTGGCTAGAGTAGCTCCATGCAGAGCATTGTAGACATAGAAATTTGCAAAATACATACGGAACTGAATATGGCAGACCCGTTGACTAAACCTCTCTGACAAGCAAAACATGATCACACCTTAGTACTCCTTGGGTATTAATCACACGGCGATGTGAACTAGATTATTGACTCTAGTAAACTTTTTGGGTGTTAGTCACATGGCGATGTGAATTATAGGTGTTAATCACATGGCGATGTGAACTAGATTATTGACTCTAGTGCAAGTGGGAGACTGAAGGAAATATGCCCTAGAGGCAATAATAAAGTTGTTATTTTATATTTCCTTATTCATGATAAAGGTTTATTATTCATGCTAGAATTGTATTGATCGAAAACTTAAATACATGTGTGAATACATAAACAAATACCGTGTCCCTAGTAAGCCTCTACTAAACTAGCTCGTTGATCAAAGATGGTAAAGGTTTCCTAACCATAGACATGTGTTGTCATTTGATAACGGGATCACATCATTAGGAGAATGATGTGATGGACAAGACCCATCCGTTAGCATAGCATATGATCGTTCAGTTTATTGCTACTGCTTTCTTGAATGTCAAATACATATTCCTTCGACTATGAGATTATGCAACTCCCGGATACCGGAGGAATACCTTGTGTGCTATCAAACGTCACAACGTAACTGGGTGATCATAAAGATGCTCTACACATATCTCCGAAGGTGTTTGTTGAGTTGGCATAGATCGAGATTAGGATTTGTCACTCCAAGTATTAGAGATGTATCTCTGGGCCCTCTCGGTAATACACATCATAAGCTTGCAAGCAAATGACTAAGGAGTTAGTTACGAGATGATGTATTACGGAACGAGTAAAGAGACTTGCCAGTAACGAGATTGAACTAGGTATGAAGATACCGACGATCGAATCTCGGGCAAGTAACATACTGATGGACAAAGGGAATTACGTATGCTGTCATAACGGTTTGACCGATAAAGATCTTCGTAGAATATGTAGGAGCCAATATGGGCATCCAGGTTCTACTGTTGGTTATTGGCCAGAGAGGTGTCTCTGTCATGTCTACATAGTTCTCGAACCCGTAGGGTCCGCACGCTTAACGTTCATTGACGATATAGTGTTATATGAGTTATATGATTTGGTGACCGAATGTTGTTCGGAGTCCCGGATGAGATCACGTACATGACGAGGAGTCTCGAAATGGTCAAGAGGTAAAGATTGATATATAGGACGATGGTATTCGGACACCGGAAGTGTTTCGGAGTGTACCGGATAGTCTTCGGAGTACCGGAGGGGGTACCGGACACCCCCGGGAGGATAGTGGGCCTATTGGGCCAAGCACACCAGCCCACAAGGGGCTGGTGCACCCCCCATGGCAGCCGCGCAAGTGGGGGAAAGGAAAGGGGGGATTCGGCCTCCTCCTTCCTTCCCTCTTCCCTCTTTCCTCCCCCCCCGACAAATATGGCAAGGGGGGCGCGGCCAAGGGCAGGAGCCCAAGTAGGATTCGGACCTACTTGGGGCGCCCCTTGGCCTCTTCCCTCTCCCTCCCACCTATATATATGTGGGAGGGGGCGCCTAGCACACCCAGAACAATTGCTTAGCCGTGTGCGGCGCCACCCTCCACCGTTTACACCCTCGGTCATATTTTAGCAGTGCTTAGGCGAAGCCCTGCGGAGATAACTTCACCATCACCGTCACCACGCCATCGTGCTGCCACAACTCATCCACTACCTTGCCGTCTTGATGGATCAAGAAGGCGGAGGACGTCATCGAGCTAAACGTGTGCTGAACGCGGAGGTGCCGTGCATTCGGTACTTGATCGGTTGGAGCGCGAAGAAGTTCGACTGCATCAACCGCATTACTAAACACTTCCGCTTACGGTCTATGAGGGTACGTAGACACACTCTCCCCTCTCGTTGCTATGCATCTCCTTGATAGATCTTGCGTGTGCGTAGAATTTTCCATGCAACATTTCCCAACAGCAATTGCTAACATGATTTAGACGGACTTAAGCATCGCTACGGGTGAGAAAGTCTCATTGTAGTCAACTCCATGAACTTGTCGAAAACCTTTCGTGACAAGTCGAGCTTTGTAGACTGTAACATTACCATCAGCGTCAGTCTTCTTCTTGAAGATCCATTTATTTTCTATGGCTTGCCGATCATCGGGCAAGTCCACCAAAGTCCACAATTTGTTCTCATACATGGATCCTATCTCAGATTTCATGGCCTCAAGCCATCTGTCGGAATCTGGGCTCATCATAGCTTCTTCATAGTTCGTAGGTTCACCTTGGTCTAATAACATGACTTCCAGGACAGGATTACCGTACCACTCTGGTGCGGATCATGCTCTGGTTGACCTACGAGGTTCAGTAGCAACTTGATCTGAATTTTCATGATCATTATCATTTGCTTCCTCTCTAGTTGGTGTAGGCATCATGGGAACGGATTTCTCTGATGTGCTACTTTCCAATTCGTGAGAAGGTACAATTACCTCATCAAGTTCTACTTTCCTCCCACTCACTTCTTTCGAGAGAAACTCCTTCTCTAGAAAGGATCCATTTTTGGCAACAAAGATCTTGCCTTCGGTTCTGTGGTAGAAGGTGTACCCAATTGTTTCCTTAGGGTATCCTATGAAGACGCACTTCTCCGATTTGGGTTCGAGCTTATCAGGCTGAAGCCTTTTGACATAAGTGTCGCAACCCCAAACTTTAATAAACGATAGCTTAGGTTTCTTGCCAAACCACAGTTCATACAATGTCGTCTCAAAAGATTTAGACGATGCCCCATTTAACGTGAATGCGGCTGTCTCTAATGCATAACCCCAAAACGATAGTGGTAAATCGGTAAGAGACATCATAGAACGCACCATATCCAATAAAGTACGGTTACGACGTTCGGACACACCATTACGCTGTGGTGTTCCAGGTGGCGTGAGTTGTGAAACAATTCCACATTGTTTTAAATGAAGGCCAAACTCGTAACTCAAATATTCGCCTCCGCGATCAGATCATAGAAACTTTATTTTCTTGTTGCGATGATTCTCCACTTCACTCTGAAATTCTTTGAACTTTTCAAATGTTTCAGACTTGTGTTTCATCAAGTAGATATATCCATATCTACTCAAATCATCTGTGAAGGTCAGAAAATAACGATACCCGCCGCGTGCTTCAACACTCATCAGACCGTATACATCAGTATGTATTATTTCCAATAAGTCATTAGCTCGCTCCATTGTTCCGGAGTACGGAGTTTTAGTCATCTTGCCCATGAGGCATGGTTCGCAAGTATCAAATGATTCATAATCAAGTGATTCCAAAAGTTCATCTGTATGGAGTTTCTTCATGCGCTTTACACCAATATGACCTAAACGGTAGTGCCACAAGTATGTTGCACTATCATTACCTACTTTCAACTTTTGGCATCAATATTATGAATATGTGTATCACTACGATCGAGATTCAACAAGAATAGACCATTCATCAAGGGTGCATGACCATAAAAGATATTACTCATATAAATAGAACAACCATTATTCTCTGATTTAAATGAATAACCGTCTCGCAATAAACAAGATCCAGATATAATGTTCATGCTCAACGCGGGCACTGGTACGTCTCCAACGTATCTATAATTTTTTAATGTTCCATGCTATTATATTATCTATTTTGGATATTTTATATACATTAATATGCTATTTTATATTATTTTTGGGACTAACTTATTAACCTAGAGCCTAGTGCCAGTTTCCCTTTTTTCCTTGTTTCTGAGTTTTACAGAAAAGGAATATCAAACGAAGTCCAAACGGAATAAAACTTCTGCGATGATTTTTCTTGGATGAGAAGACACACGTAGGACTTGGAGAGGAAGGCAGAAGAGTCCAGAGGGCACCACAAGCCCTCAGGGTGCGGCCTAGGGGGGGCTGGCTTGTGGGCCCCACGGGAGTCCTCCAACCCTAATCTTTGGCCTATAAATTCAAAAATATTCCCAAACGACCAGAAACGTCCACAAAAATAGTTTTCCGCCGCCGTAACCTTCTGTACCCATGAGATCCCATCTTGGGGCCTTTTCCGGCATCCTGCCGGAGGGGGATTCGATCACGGAGGGCTTCTACATCAACTCTATTGCCCTTCCGATCAAGCATGAGTAGTTTCCCACAGACCTACGGGTCCATAGCTAGTAGCTAGATGGCTTCTTCTCTCTCTTTGATCCTCAATACCATGTTCTCCTTGATGTTCTTGGAGATCTATCCGATGTAATATTCTTTTGCGGTGTGTTTGTCGAGATCCGATGAATTTCTGATTTATGATCAGTTTATCTATGAACATTATTTGAATCTTCTCTGAATTCTTATATGCATGATTTGATATCTTTGTATTTCTCTTCGAATTATCGGTTTGGTTTGGCCAACTAGATTGGTTCTTCTTGCCATGGGAGAGGTGCTTAGTTTTGGGTTCAATCTTGCGGTGTCCTCACCCTGTGACAAAGTAGGGGTAGCGAGGCACGTATTGTATTGTTGCCATCAAGGGTAAAAAGATGGGGTTTTCATCATATTGCTTGAGTTTATCCCTCTACATCATGTCATCTTACTTAAGGCGTTACTCCGTTCTTATGAACTTAATACTCTAGATGCATGCTGGATAGCGGTCGATGTGTGGAGTAATAGTAGTAGATGCAGGCTGGAGTCGGTCTACTTGACACGGACGTGATGCCTATATTCATAATCATTGCCTTGGATATTGTCATAACTTTGCGCTTTTCTATCAATTGCTCGACAGTAATTTGTTCACCCACCGTATTATTTTCCTTCAAGAGAGAAGCCTCTAGTGAAACCTATGGCCCCCGGGTCTATTTTCCATTATATATTTTCAGATCTATAAACCAAAAAACCCAAAAATACCTTGCTGCAATTTATTTGTTTTTACTTTGTTTTACGTTTTAG
The DNA here is from genome assembly GCA_011799875.1 of Thinopyrum elongatum. Taxonomy (NCBI): domain Eukaryota; kingdom Viridiplantae; phylum Streptophyta; class Magnoliopsida; order Poales; family Poaceae; genus Thinopyrum; species Thinopyrum elongatum. The sequence goes on from CM022302.1 coordinate 108,707,174, forward strand.
TAAGCTTTTATACCTATCTCTATCAGATATCACCTTTGCAAGTGACCGTGAAGGAATTGACAACCCCTTTATTGCATTGGGTGCAAGTGTTTGATTGTTTGTGCAGGTGCATAGATTGGAGACTTGCGTGTATCTCCTACTGGATTGATACCTTGGTTCTTAACTAAGGGAAATACTTATCTCTACTTTGCTGCATCACCCTTTCCTCTTCAAAGGCAAAACCAACGCAATCTCAAGAAGTAGCAGGAAGAACTTCTGGCGCCGTTGCCGGGGAAATCTACAACAAGCCTACCAAGTACCCACCATAAACTCTCATCTCTTGAATTACATTACTTGCCATTTCCTCTGGTTTTCCTCTCCCCCACTTCTAAAATGATTTCAGAAAAACACAAAAAGATTTGCCTTTTTAGTCGCCCTTCTTCCGTTCGTCTTTTCGTTTGCTTCTCGTTTGCTCGTTTGCTAGATTGGTTTCTTGCCATCATGTCTGAATCGGGGGAGTTTATAGTTGAAAAAGATAGCAATAATCTTGAGGGAGGTTTTAATGATTGCACCAATAATGATCCTCATGAAGAAGAACCCACTATTATCCATACTAAAAAGCTCCGTGTGGGTAGCGGTAATATTATTGGAAAAGGGGTGATTCAAGATTTCTTTACTTGCGCCGGTATTTTACCTATGCTAGGAGGGTCAATTCTGAATAAAACGATTAGCCTTGCGGATGCAATATCTTTGCTTATAGTTGAATTTGAAAGACAATTTGTTCACATGCATCCATGCATACAAAGGCTTTTACTAGAATTTTCCAATATTCCTGATCCTTCCGTTAAACGTGTCACCACTATATTTTTAACTCACGAGTTTAGGTTCATCATGAAAGAAGCCGGTGAAATATTTGCTCATTATAATATTAATGGTGGTTGTCCTCCTATAGAAGAGATCCTTTTTAATCAAGAAGAAACTAGGAGATTACAATCTCCGGATTATGTTACTTACAATGAAAACCTAAGAAAGAAAGTCCCTACCGATGTTCTGATTGATAAAATTTCTGAGCTCAATGACAATTTTGCTATACAAAATAATGGATTAGGGTTTGTGCTTAGGTATAGACTTAGGGCTTTTAATCAAAGGAATGTTTACAATGAAGAAATAATTATCAAATACAAAGGGCCGAAGGAGGAACCTATTCCTCCCAAACTTGATCTTATAGATCCATACCCTATCAAATTTAGCCCCTTTGATTATTTTTGTCTGCCACAAAGAAAGCTTGCTGCCGAGAGGAGGGAATATGAGATGTGCATGGATGATCTCCCTCACTTCTATTACAATACCTAGATCTATGTTTTATGCCTAGCTAGGGGCGTTAAACAATAGCGCTTGTTGGGAGGCAACCCAATTTTATTTTTATGTTTTTATGTTTTTGGTTCTATTTTTCAATAAATACACATTATTACCTCTGTAGTAATTGTGTTTTGGTGTTTTAATTAGTGTTTGAGCCAAGTAAGACCTTTGGGATGGCTTACGGTGATAGTTGATTTGATCTTGCTGAAAAAAAGAAACTTTTGCGTCCAGTAACAGAATTGTTTAAATTCACTGGAGCGTGTAAAAACTCTGAATTTTTTTTACAAAAGATTGATATAAAAATTGCCTCTGTTTTCCGAATTGTTCAAATTGTTTTGAGTAACATAAGTATGAGAACAATTCAGATCTTCGCAGACTGTTCTGTTTTTGACAGATTGTGTTTTCTTTGTGCTGTTTGCTTATTTTGATGAATCTATGGGTAGTATCGGGGGGTATGAACCATGGAAAGGTTATAATACAGTAGATATTACACCAATATAAATAAAGAATGAGTTCACAACAGTACCAAAAAGTGTTGATTTATTTTCTTATACTAACGGATCTCATGAGTTTTCTGTTGAGTTTTGTGTTGTGAAGTTTTCAAGTTTTGGGTAAAGATTTGATGGACTATGGAATAAGGAGTTGCAAGAGCCTAAGCTTGGGGATGCCCAAGGCACCCCAAGGTAATAGTCAAGGACAACCAAGCATCTAAGCTTGGGGATGCCCCGGATGGCATCCCCTCTTTCGTCTTCAATCCATTGGTAAATTTACTTGAGGCTATATTTTTATTCACCACATGATATGTGTTTTGCTTGGAGCGTCTTGTATGATATGAGTATTTATTTTTAGTTTGCCACAATAATCCTTGCTGTACACACCTTTTGATAGGGACACGCATAAATCATGAATTTATTAGAATACTCTATGTGCTTCACTTATATCTTTTGAGCTAGGCAATTTGCTCTAGTGCTTCACTTATATCTTTTTAGAGCACGACGGTGGCTTTATTTTATAGAAATTGTTGAACTCTCATGCTTCACTTATATTATTTTGAGAGTCTCTCTAAACAGCATGGTAATTAGCTTAGGTTATGAATTTAGTCCTAATATGATAGGCATCCAAGAGGGATATAATAAAAACTTTCATATAAAGAGCGTTGAATACTATGAGAAGTTTGATTCCTTATGATTGTTTTGAGATATAAAGATGGTGATATTAGAGTTATGCTAGTGAGTAATTGTGGATTGGTATAAATACTTATGTTAAAGTTTGTGATTCCCGTAGCATGCATGTATGGTGAACCGTTATGTCATGAAGTCGGAGCATGATTTATTTATTGATTGTCTTCCTTATGAGTGGCGGTCGGGGACGAGCGATGGTCTTTTCCTACCAATCTATCCCCCCAGGAGCATGCATGTAGTACTTTGTTTTGATAGCTAATAAATTTTTGCAATAAGTATGTGAGTTCCTTTTGACTAATGTTGAGTCCATGGATTATACACACTCTCAACCTTCAACCATTGCTAGCCTCTCTAGTACCGCGCAACTATCGTCGGTGCATTACACCCACCATATACCTTCCTCAAAACAGCCACCATACCTACCTTTTATGGCATTTCCATAGCCATTCCGAGATATATTGCCATGCAACTTCCACCGTTCCGTTTTATTATGAAAACATACCATCATGGTCATATTGCTTTGCATGATCATGTAGTTGACATAGTATTTGTGGCAAGGCCACCGTTCATTTTTTTTATATACATGTCTCTCTTGATCATTGCACATCCCGGTACACCGCTGAAGGCATTCATATAGAGTCATATCTTTGTTCTAGTATCGAGTTGTAATTCTTGAGTTGTAAGTAAATAAAAGTGTGACGATCATCATTATTAGAGCATTGTCCCATGTGAGGAAAGGATGATGGAAGCTATGATTCCCTCACAAGTTGTGATGAGTCTCCAGACTTTGTAAAAAAAAGAGGCGAAAAGAAGCCCAAACAAAAAAATGAGAGAAAAGAGAGAAGGGGCAATGCTACTATCCTTTTTCCACACTTGTGCTTCAAAGTAGCACCATAATCTTCATGATATAGAGTCTCCTATGTTGTCACTTTCATATACTAGTGAGACTTTTTCATTATAGCACTTGGCTTGTATATTCCAATGACGGGCTTCCTCAAATTGCCCTAGGTCTTCGTGAGCAAGCGAGTGGGATGCACACCCACTTAGTTTCTTTTTGAGCTTTCATAAACATATAGCTCTAGTGCATCCGTTGCATGGCAATCCCTACTCACTCACATTGATATCTATTGATGTGCATCTCCATAGCCCGTTAATACGCCTAGTTTATGTGAGACTATCTCCTTCTTTTTTGTCTTCTCCACAACCACCATATTCTATTCCACCTATAGTGCTATATCCATGGCTCACGCTCATGTATTGCGTGAAAGTTGAAAATTTTTTAGAACATCAAAAGTATGAAACAATTGCTTGGCTTGTCATCGGGGTTGTGCATGATTTAGTACTTTGTGTCATGAAGATGGAGCATAGCCAGACTATATGATTTTGTAGGGATAACTTTCTTTGACCATGTTATTTTGAGAAGACACGATTGCTTTATTAGTATGCTTGAAGTATTATTGTTTTTTATGTCAATATTAAACTTTTGTTTTGAATCTTATGGATCTGAATATTCATGCCACAATAAATAAAATTACATGGATAAATATGTTAGGTAGCATTCCACATCAAAAATTCTGTTTTTATCATTTACCTACTCGAGGACGAGTAGGAATTAAGCTTGGGATGCTTGATACGTCTCCAACGTATCTATAATTTTTTATTGTTCCATGCTATTATATTATCTGTTTTGGATGTTTTATATGCATTAATATGCTATTTTATATTATTTTCGGGACTAACTTATTAACCTAGAGCCCAGTGCCAGTTTATGTTTTTTCCTTGTTTTTGAGTTTTACAGAAAAGGAATATCAAACGGAATCCAAACGGAATAAAACTTTTGCGATGATTTTTCTTGGACCAGAAGACACACGTAGGACTTGGAGAGGAAGGCAGAAGAGTCCCGAGGGCTCCACAAGCCCTCAGGCGGGCCCTGGGGGGGCACGCCCCCTGGCTTGTGGGCCCCACGGGAGTCCTCCAACCCTAATCTTTGGCCTATAAATTCATAAATATTCCCAAACGACCAGAAGCGTCCACAAAAATAATCTTCTGCCTCCGTAACGTACTGTACCCGTGAGATCCCATCTTGGGGCCTTTTTCGGCATCCTGCCGGAGGGGGATTCGATCACGGAGGGCTTCTACATCAACTCTATTGCCCTTCCGATAAAGCGTGAGTAGTTTACCACAGACCTACGGGTCCATAGCTAGTAGCTAGATGGCTTATTCTCTCTCTTTGATCCTTAATACAATGTTCTCCTCAATGTTCTTGGAGATCTATCCGATGTAATATTCTTTTGCAGTGTGTTTGTCGAGATTCGATGAATTATGGATTTATGATCAGTTTATCTATGAATATTATTTGAATCTTCTCTGAATTCTTATATGCATGATTTGATATCTTTGTATTTCTCTTCGAATTATCGGTTTGGTTTGGCCAACTAGATTGGTTCTTCTTGCAACGGGAGAGGTGCTTAGTTTTGGGTTCAATCTTGCGGTGTCCTCACCTAGTGACAAAGTAGGGGTAGCGAGGCACGTATTGTATTGTTGCCATCAAGGGTAAAAAGATGGGGTTTTCATCATATTGCTTGAGTTTATCCCTCTACATCACGTCATCTTACTTAAGGCGTTACTCCATTCTTATGAACTTAATACTCTAGATGCATGCTGGATAGCGGTCGATGTGTGGAGTAATAGTAGTAGATGCAGACAGGAGTCGGTCTACTTGACACGCACGTGATGCCTATATTCATAATCATTGCCTTGGATATCGTCATAACTTTGTGCTTTTCTATCAATTGCTCGACAGTAATTTGTTCACCCACCGTATTATTTTCTTTCAATAGAGAAGCCTCTAGTGAAACCTATGGCCCCCGGGTCTATTTTCCATCATATATTTTCAGATCTATAAACCAAAAAACCCAAAAATACCTTGCTGCAATTTATTTGTTTTTACTTTGTTTTACGTTTTAGTAAGCTTTTATATCTATCTCTATCAGATCTCACCTTTGCAAGTGACCGTGAAGGGATTGACAACCCCTTTATCGCGTTGGATGCAAGTGTTTGATTGTTTGTGCAGGTGCATAGATTGGAGACTTGCGTGTATCTCCCACTGGATTGATACTTTGGTTCTTAACTGAGGGAAATACTTATCTCTACTTTGCTGCACCACCCTTTCATCTTCAAGGAAAAAACCAACGCAAGCTCAAGAAGTAGCAGGCACCAAATAACAATTATTGAGGTCTAAAACTAATCCCGAAGGTAGATGTAGAGGTAGCGTGCCGACGGCGAGCACATCGACCTTGGAACCATTCCCGACGCGCATCATCACCTTGTCCTTAGCCAATCTTTGTTTATTCCGCAGCTCTTGTTTCGAGTTACAAATATGAGCAACCGAACCAGTATCAAATACCCAGGCACTGCTACGAGCATTAGTAAGGTACACATCAATAACATGTATATCAAATATACCTTTGTTCACTTTGCCATCCTTCTTATCCGCCAAGTAATTGGGGCAGTTTCGCTTCCAGTGACCATTCCCTTTGCAGTAAAAGCACTCAGTTTCAGGCTTGGGTCCAGCTTTGGGCTTCTTCCCGGGAATGGCAACTTGCTTGCCATTCTTCTTGAAGTTCCCTTTCTTTCCCTTGCCCTTTTTCTTGAAACTAGTGGTCTTGTTAACCGTCAACACTTGATGATCCTTCTTGATTTCTACCTCCGCAGCCTTAAGCATTGCGAAGAGCTCATGAATCGTTTTATTCATCCCTTGCATATTATAGTTCATCACGAAGCTTTTGTAGCTTGGTGGCAGTGACTGAAGAACTCTGTCAATAACACTATCAACTGGAAGATTAACTCCCAACTGAGTCAAGTGGTTATGATACCCAGACATTTTCAGTATGTGTTCACTGACAGAACTGTTCTCCTCCATCTTTGTAGGATCGAAAGTAGGTCTAGAGGGGGGTGATTAGACTACTTGACCAAATAAAAATCTAGAATTTTCCCAATTTTAAGTCTTGGCAGATTTTAGCAACTTAGCACAAGTCAAGTAATCAACCTACACATGCAATTCTAAGAGTGTAGCAGCGGAAAGTAAAACATTGCATATGAAGGTAAAGGGAAGGGTTTGGAGAAGGCAAACGCAATGTAGACATGAAGATTTTTGGCGTGGTTCCGATAGGTGGTCCTATCTGCTACTTCTTGAGCTTGCGTTGGTTTTTCCCTTGAAGAGGAAAGGGTGATGCAGCACAGTAGAGTAAGTATTTCCCTCAGCTTTTGGGAACCAAGGTATCAATCCAGTAGGAGACAACGCTCAAGTCACCGAATACCTGCACAAACAAACACCAACCTTGCACCCAACGCGATAAAGGGGTTGTCAGTCCCTTAACGGTTATTTGCAATGTGAGATCTAATAGAGATGATAAACGGTAAAGTAATATTTTTGGTATTTTTGGTTTATGCAACGGAAAGTAAAGATTGCAAAGTAAAAGAAATAGGAAACATAAATTGTAGATCAGAAACTTATATGATGGAAAATAGACCCGGGGGCCATAGGTTTCACTAGAGGCTTCTCTCAAGATAGAAATTATTACGGTGGGTGAACAAATTACTGCCGAGCAATTGATAGAAAAGCGCAAAGTTATGACGATATCTAAGGCAATGATCATGAATATAGGCATCACGTCCGTGTCAAGTAGATCGAAACGATTCTGCATCTACTACTATTACTCCACACATCGACCGACTCCTGCCTGCATCTAGAGTATTAAGTTCATAAGAACAGAGTAATGCATTAAGTAAGATGACATGATGTAGCGGGATAAACTCAAGCAATATGATGAAAACCCCATCTTTTTATCCTCGATGGCAACAATACAATACGTGCCTTGATGCCCCTACTGTCACTGGGAAAGGACACCGCAAGATTGAACCCAAAGCTAAGCACTTCTCCCATTGCAAGAAAAACCAATCTAGTTGGCCAAACTAAATCGATTGTTCAAAGAGACTTGCAAAGATATCAAATCATGCATATAAGAATTCAGAGAAGATTCAAATAATATTCATAGATAAACTGATGATAAATCCACAATTCATCGGATCTCGGCAAACACACCGCAAAAGAGTATTACATCGAATAGATCTCCAAGAACATCGAGGAGAACTTTGTATTGAGAATCAAAAAGAGAGAAGAAGCCATCTAGCTACTAGCTATGGAACCATAGGTCTGAAGTAAACTACTCACGCTTCATCGAAGAGGCAATGGTGTTGATATAGAAGCCCTCCGTGATCGAATCCCCCTCCGGTAGGACGCCGGAAAAGGCCCCAAGATGGGATCTCACGGGTACAGAAGGTTGCGGCGGTGGAAAAGTGGTTTCGTTGCTCCCCTGGAAGGTTTTGGGGTGTAAGAGTATATATAGGCGAAAGATCTAGGTCAGAGGGGCTACGAGGGGCCCACAAGGTTGGGGGATCGCCCTCCACCCTTGTGGCCGCCTCACGGCTCTTTTGACTTGCACTCCAAGTCTCCTGGGTGTCTTCTGGTCCAAGAAAAATCATCGCGAAAGATTTATTCCGTTTGGACTCCGTTTGGTATACCTTTTGTGCGAAACTCTAAAACAAGGAAAAAACAGAAACTGGCACTGGGCTCTAGGTTAACAGGTTAGTCCCAAAAATCATATAAAATAGCATATTAATGCATATAAAACATCCAAAACAGATAAAATAATAGCATGGAACAATAAAAAATTATAGATACGTTGGAGACGTATCAAGCATCCCCAAGCTTAATTCCTGCTCGTCCTCGAGTAGGTAAATGATAAAAACAGAATTTTTGATGTGGAATGCTACCTAACATATTTATGCGTGTAATTCTCTTTATTGTGGCATGAATGTTCAGATCCGTAGGATTAAAAACAAAAGTTTAATATTGACATAAAAACAATAATACTTGAAGCATACTAACAAAATAATTATGTCTTCTCAAAATAACATGGCCAAAGAAAGCTTATCCCTACAAAATCATATGGTCTGGCTATGCTCCATCTTCATCACACAAAATTTTTAAATCATGCACAACCCCGATGACAAGCCAAGCAATTGTTTCATACTTTTGACGTTCTCAAACTTTTTCAACTTTCACGCAATACATGAGCGTGAGCCATGGACATAGCACTATAGGTGGAATAGACTGTGGTTGTGGAGAAGACAAAAAAGAGGAGATAGTCTCACATCAACTAGGCGTATCAACGGGCTATGGAGATGCCCATTAATAGATATCAATGTGAGTGAGTACGGATTGCCATGCAACGGATGCACTAGAGCTATAAGTTTATGAAAGCTCAAAAAGAAAACTAAGTGGGTGTGCATCCAACTTGCCTGCTCATGAAGACCTAGGGCGTTTGAGGAAGCCCATCATTGGAATATACAAGCCAAGTTCTATAATGAAAAATTCCAACTAGTATATGAAAGTGATATCATAGGAGACTCTCTATCATGAAGATCATGGTGCTACTTTGAAGCATAAGTGTGGCAAAAAGGATAGTAACATTGTCCCTTCTCTCTTTTCTCTCATTTTTTATGGACCTTCTTTCATTTTTTTGGCCTCTTTTTTTTTGTCCAGAGTCTCATCCTGACTTGTGGGGGAATCGTAGTCTCCATCATCCTTTCCTCACATGGGACAATGATCTAATAATGAAGACCATCACACTTTTATTTACTTACAACTCAAAATTTACAACTCGATGCTAGAACAAGATATGACTCTATATGAATGCCTCCGGCGGTGTACCAGGATGTGCAATGAACCAAGAGTGACATGTATAAAAAAATATGATGAACGGTGGCTTTGCAACAAATACGATGTCAACTACATGATCATGCAAAGCAATATGACAATGATGAAGCGTGTCATAATAACGGAACGGTGGAAAGTTGCATGGCAATATATCTCGGAATGGCTATGGAAATGCCATAATAGGTAGGTATGGTGGCTGTTTTGAGGAAGGATATGTGGTGGGTTTATGGCACCGGTGAAAGTTGCGCAGTACAAGAGAGGCTAGCAATGGCGGAGAGGTGAGAGTGCGTATAGTCCATGGACTCAACATTAGTCATAAAGAACTCACTTACTTATTGCAAAAATCTATTAGTCATCGAAACAAAGTACTACGCACATGCTCCTAGGGGGATAGATTGGTAGGAAAAGACCATCGCTCGTCCCCGACCGCCACTCATAAGGAAGACAATCAAAAAATAAATCATGCTCCGACTTCATCACATAACGGTTCACCATACGTGCATGGTACGTGACTCACAAACTTTAACACAAGTATTTCTCAAATTCACAACTATTCACTAGCATGACTCTAATATCACCATCTTCATATCTCAAAACAATCATAAGGAATCAAACTTCTCATAGTATTCAATGCACTATATATGAAAGTTTTTATTATATCCCTCTTGGATGCCTATCATATTAGGACTAGTTTTATAACCAAAGCAAATTACCATGCTGTTTATAAACTCGCAAAATAATATAAGTGAAGTGCGATAGTTCATCAATTTCTATAAAATAAAATCACCGCCGTGCTCTAAAAAGATATAAGTGAAGCACTAGAGCAAATTTGCCTAGCTCAAAAAATATAAGTGAAGCACATATAGCATTCTAATAAATCACGATTCATGCGTGTCTCTCTCAAAAGGTGTGTACAGCAAGGATGATTATGGCAAACTAAAAAGCAAAGACTCCAATCAAAACACATATCATGTGGTGAATAAAAATGTAGCCTCAAGTAAAGTTACCGATAGACGAAGACGAAAGAGGGGATGCCTTCCCGGGGCATCCCCAAGCTTAGGCTTTTTGACATCCTTGAATATTACCTTGGGGTGCCTTGGGCATCCCCAAGCTTAGGCTCTTGCCACTCCTTATTCCATAGTCCATCAAATCCTTACCCAAAACTTGAAAACTTCACAACACAAAACTCCAACAGAAAATCTCATAAGCTCCGTTAGTATAAGAAAATAAATCACCACTTTTGGTACTGTTGTGAACTCATTATTTATTTATATTGGTGTAATATCTACTGTATTCCAACTTTTCCATGGTTCATACCCGCCGATACTAGCCATAGATTCATCAAAATAAGCAAACAACACATAGAAAACAGAATCTGTCAAAAACAGAACAGTCTGCGAAGATCTGAATTGTTCTAATACGTCTGTAACTCCAAATTTTTAGAAAAATTAGGAAAACATAGGAAATTATTATATAAATATTTTGTAAAAAATTCAGAGTTATTCCACGCTCCAGTGAATTTAAACAATTCTGGTACTGGGCACAAAAGTTTCTGTTTTTCAGCAGGATCAAATCAACTATCACCGTAAGCCATCCCAAAGGTCTTACTTGGCACAAACACTAATTAAAACACAAAACCACATCTAACCAGAGGCTAGATGAGTTATTTTTTCAAAAACAGAAAAGAAAAATATTGGGTTGTCTCCCAACAAGCGCTTTTCTTTGAAGCCTTTTAGCTAGGCGTTGATAATTTTGATGATGCTCACATGAAAGATAGCAATTGAAACACGAAAAGAGCTTCATATAGCATGTGAAAAACAAGTTTAAGTCTAACATACTTCCTATGCATAGGCATTTTATAAGCAAACAAATTATCAAGACAAGCAAAAACTAGCATATGCAAGGAAAAAGAAAGAAACAATAGCAATCTCAACATAACGAGAGGTAATTTAGTAACATGAAAATTTCTACATCCATATTTTCCTCTCTCATAATAATTACATGTAGGATCATAATAAAATTCAACAATATAGCTTCACATAAAATATTCTCTACATGATCCACATGCATGCAAAGTTGACACTCTTCCAAAATAGTGGGATTAACATTAACTAAAGTCATGACCTCTCCAAACCCACTTTTATCAAAAATTTCATGAGATTGAATATTCTCCAAATATGTGGGATCTAAAGTTGACACTCTTACAAACCCACTTTCAATATTATTGCACACATTATTATCAATCTCATATTCATCATGGGGCTTAAATAAAATTTCAAGATCATAAGAAGAATCACCCCACTCATGATCATTGCAACAAGTAGTAGACATAGCAAAATTAGCATCCCCAAGCTTAGGGTTTTGCATATCATTAACACAATTGACATTAATGGAATTTATAATAACATCATTGCAATCATGCTTTTTATTCAAGGAGCTATCATGAATCACTTCATAAATTTCTTCATCACAATTTTCAGATTCACGAATTTCAAGCAAAACTTCATAAAGATAATCTAGTGCACAAAACTCACTAGCAATTGGTTCATCAAAATTGGATCTCTTAAAAAGATTAGCAAGTGGATGAGGATCCATAAACTTTTAGCAAGCGAAGATGCAAGCAAAAAGAAGGCACATGGTAACACAAGCAAACAAAAGATCGAACGGAAGAAGGGCGAATAAAAAGGCAAATCTTTTCGAAAATCATTTTAGAAGTGGGGGAGAGGAAAACGAGAGGCAAATGGCGAATAATGTAATGCAAGAGATGAGAGTTTATGATGGGTACTTGGTATGTCTTGACTTGGCGTAGATCTCCCCGGCAACGGCGCCAGAAATTCTTCCTGCTACTTCTTGAGCTTGCGTTGGTTTTTCCCTTGAAGAGGAAAGGGTGATGCAGCAAAGTAGAGTAAGTATTTCCCTCAGCTTTTGAGAACCAAGGTATCAATCCAGTAGGAGACAACGCTCAAGTCACCGAATACCTGCACAAACAAACACCAACCTTGCACCCAACGCGATAAAGGGGTTGTCAGTCCCTTAACGGTTATTTGCAACACGAGATCTAATAGAGATGATAAACGGTAAAGTAATATTTTTGGTATTTTTGGTTTATGGAACGGAAAGTAAAGATTGCAAAGTAAAAGAAATAGGAAACGGAAATTGTAGATCGGAAACTTATATGATGGAAAATAGACCCGGGGGCCATAGGTCTCACTAGAGGCTTCTCTCAAGATAGAAATTATTACGGTGGGTGAACAAATTACTGCCGAGCAATTGATAGAAAAGCGCAAAGTTATGACGATATCTAAGGCAATGATCATGAATATAGGCAACACGTCCGTGTGAAGTAGACCAAAACGATTCTGCATCTACTACTATTACTCCACACATCGACCGACTCATGCCTGCATCTAGAGTATTAAGTTCATAAGAACAGAGTAACGCATTAAGTAAGATGACATGATGTAGCTGGATAAACTCAAGCAAAATGATGAAAACCCCATCTTTTTATCCTCGATGGCAACAATACAATACGTGCCTTGCTGCCCCTACTGTCACTTGGAAAGGACACCACAAGATTGAACCCAAAGCTAAGCACTTCTCCCATTGCAAGAAAAACCAATCTAGTTGGCCAAACCAAATCGATAGTTCGAAGAGACTTGCAAAGATATCAAATCATGCATATAGGAATTCAGAGAAGATTTAAATAATATTCATAGATAAACTGATCATAAATCAACAATTCATCGGATCTCGGAAAACACACCGCAAAAGAGTATTACATCGAATAGATCTCCAAGAACATCGAGGAGAACTTTGTATTGAGAATCAAAGAGAGAGAAGAAGCCATCTAGCTACTAGCTATGGACCTATAGGTCTGAAGTAAACTACTCACGCTTCATCGGAGAGGCAATGGTGTTGATGTAGAAGCCCTCCGTGATCGAATCCCCCTCCGGCAGGACGCCGGAAAAGGCCCCAAGATGGGATCTCACGAGTACAGAAGGTTGCGGTGGTGGAAAAGTGGTTTTGTTGCTCCCATGGAAGGTTTTGGGGTATAAGAGTATATATAGGCGAAAGATCTAGGTCAGAGGGGCTACGAGGGGCCCACAAGGTTGGGGGGCGCGCCCTCCACCCTTGTGGCCACCTCGCGGCTCTTCCGACTTGCACTCCAAGTCTCCTGGGTGTCTTCTGGTCCAAGAAAAATCATCGTGAAAGTTTTATTCCGTTTGGTATTCCTTTTCTGCGAAACTCTAAAACAAGGAAAAAACAGAAACTGGCACTGGGCTCAAGGTTAATAGGTTAGTCCCAAAAATCATATAAAATAGCATATTAATGCATATAAAACATCCAAAACAGATAATATAATAGCATGGAACAATCCAAAATTATAGATACATTGGAGACGTATCACTATCGTACATCCAAGTTGATGGAGACTTCAACCCACGAAGGGTAACGGTTGCGCGAGTCCACGGAGGGCTCCACCCACGAAGGGTCCACGAAGAAGCAACCTTGTCTATCCCACCATGGCCATCGCCCACGAAGGACTTGCCTCACTCGGGTAGATCTTCACGAAGTAGGCGTTCTCATTGCCCTTACAAACTCCTTGGTTCAACTCCACAATCTTGACGGAGGCTCCCAAGTGACACCTAACCAATCTAGGAGACACCACTCTCCAAAAAGTAATAGATGGTGTGTTGATGATGAACTCCTTGCTCTTGTGCTTCAAATGATAGTCTCCCCAACACTCAACTCTCTCTCATAGATTTGGCTATGGTGGAAAGATGATTTGAGTGGAAAGCAACTTGGGGAAGGCTAGAGATCAAGATTCTTGTGGTAGGATTGGAATGTCTTGGTCTCAACACATGAGTAGGTGGTTCTCTCTCAGAAAATGAGTAGTGGAAGTGTAGGCACGTTCTGATGGCTCTCTCACAAGTGGAGAGGAGGGTGGAGGAGTATATATAGCCTCCACACAAAATCTAACCATTACACACATTTGAGCCAACTCGGTCAGACCGAATAGGTGAACTCGGTGAGACCGATTCAGTTCAAAATGTGAACGTTAGGCTTTTCGGTGGGACCGACATGATCAACTCGGTGGGACCGATGCGCTAGGGTTAGGGCAAAACATCATCTCGGTGTGACCGATTGCATGAACTCGGTGAGACAGATTTCAGCAATGAGCAAACAGAGAATTGGTCAGGCAAACTCCGTGGGACCAAACGCTCATCTCGGTGAGACCGAAATGTTACAAAAGGGAAACAGAGAGTTTGCATTGCGAACTCGGTGGGACCGATCGCTCATCTCGATGAGACCGAAATGTTACGAAGTGAAACGGAGAGTTTGCAATCCCATCTCGGTGACACCGAGATCCCTATCGGTGAGACCGAACTGATTAGGGTTTCTGGCTATGGCTATGTCAAGTGAACTCGGTGGCGCCGGATAGATCAAATCGGTGAGGCCGAGTTTGACTTTAGGTTTAGGACATATTTGGAATTGAGAAAGTGGTTGAGGGCATTGGAGCATATCACTAAGCATTTTGAGCAAGTAGACCATTAAGCAACACCTCATCCCCTTTTAATAGTATTGGCTTTTCCTATGGACTCAATGTGATCTTGGATCACTAAAATAGAAATGAATAGTCTTGAGCTTTTGCCAATATTTGTCCTTATCATTTTGAGGGGTCCACATCTCTAGTCCATGCCATGCCAATCATTGAACTTTCTGAAATAATCAACTTGAAAGGATATTAGTTCAATGAGCTATATGTTGTTATGAATTACCAAAACCACCCGGGGATTAGTTGCACTTTCAATCTCCCCCTTTTTGGTAATTGATGACAACATATAGATCAAAGCTTCGACAAATGATAATATGAATGAAATACATCGTCGCTTTGAGAAGTATGTGATAAGCAAGAGCTCCCCCTAAATTTGTGCATTATTTAAAATTTTCTTTTGAATGCAAATGCACAATCGATTAGGATCATGGGTTACTCTTCCATGTCACATACATCTTGGTGGAGCGCTCAAAATGATAGAATATAAATAGCATGCACTCATCACCAAGACAAATATGATAGATCTTACACAAGTAATAAGATAGCATCAATCAAGCACACATATTAAAGCATAATATGATCAATCACATGATCATAAGAGTATCTCACACACAAGCACGAATATTGTAGCAAACAAATGACCAAATAACAAGTAGCAAGAGAGGCAAATAAAACAAAATACACTCTCTCTCTCGAAGCCTATGATCTATACACTTTCTCCCCCTTTGGCAACAAGTTACCAAAAAGTTCAAAAATGCATAGTACCATACGGCACTATAAGCACGACCTCCGGGAGCTCCGGTGTGCGAAGATGGCGCGGAGAGGACAGCATCTACAAAGTCTTTCGCTGATGTCTGACGAACTGGACGAGTTGCCACTGGAGGGGCAACTGGGGCAGTGGCAACAGGTGCTAAAGTGGTGGCTCTTGTGTCACTGACTGGCACAGCTGCTGACCTGTTGGCTCTAGGCACTCTCTGAAATGCCTCAGTGGTAGCTCTTCCTCTCCTGTCCTCTGCTTCTTCTTGGAGTTGCTCAACTGCAGTTTGAATCTCTGTGACCTTCAAGTCTAGATCATAAAACTTTGTTTCAATGATTCTCTCAAGACTTTCTTGGTTTTGAGTTAGGGTGGTTAGTCCTTTCTCAATCCTTACTGTGGCTTCAAGCAGATAGTTGAGCTGGTCCTACTTGGTCTTGAGGTTCACAGCTGATACATCTGGCATCTTGGATGCTTGTGCTGTCTTTGCTTTTTCTCTCTTCTCCTGAGCCTCCACAGAAGTAGGATGTGATGGATCCATGACAACCTCATTGTCCTCAAAGTCTGGCCTAAGGGGAAGGTGCTCTCTATCTAACTGATATGTGCCTGTGCCCACCTTGGAGTTGATGAGCATCTGAATGTGTGGGGCATAGCCACATGATCTCTTCTGATCTGTTCTGACTGTCACTCTGTTCTGACATGGCTGAAACTGACCCTGTGAATAGATGGGTATAGGTAGAGTAGATGAGCATCACAAAGTACAGCTGATTTGGCAAAAGGAATGATTCAAAAACTTAATTTTAGTTTTCTGCAGAAAGCATTTCGGAGCTACCGATATGACAAACTCGGTGACACCGAAGCAACTTTAGAGTCTAAACATGTGAAATCGGTCAGACCGAGACATAGTTCGGTGACTCCGAGATGCTAGGGTTTCACTGAGAAGGTAAACTTGGTCACACCAATTTGTACACTTCGGTTAGACCGAGTAGTACATGTGCAATGGCCTGGGCCAAATCAGTGAGACCAAATCTTTCAAATCGGTCGGTCCGAGATGAGTTCGGCGGAAACCTAACCCTAAGTTTTTGGATCAAAACTAATCTAGAGGAAGTTTTGGTTGGATGGAACTGCTTCAATCGTGGCAAGAATCATGGCATTGTCCTTAGTGCAAGAATCGGAGTTAAACATTGCACGGGGGGGTCGAGTTCATACCCTAACTTGGTGATGAACCCGCGACGGCGACAACGGCGGCGAAGATTCCTGTTGACGGCGGCGGAGACCAGCGGTAGGAGGTCGCTGGCGACAAGGAGATGATCCGGAGACCTCGAGTCGGCAGAGCTGGACAGGCGCGGGCGAAGCGTTTTGTGACGCCCCCGGCCCGATCGTGCACTAACCATACACGCAAATGCACATGATCAAGCCTAAGGACTCACGGGAAGATATCACAACACAACTCTAAAACATAAATAAAGTCATACAAGCTTTATATTACAAGCCAGGGGCCTCGAGGGCTCGAATACATAAGCTTGCAAACAAGCGTCAGCGGAAGCATCAGATATCTGAGTACAGATATGAAACAGAAACAGAAAGGCCTTTAGAAAGGCGGGGCAAAATAAAACACTACGATCGAAAGGCGAAGGCCTCCTGCCTGGGACCCTCCGATCCTACTCCTGGTCGTCAGTCAACTCATAGCAGAATCCATCCATCTTGGTAGTAGTAGTAGCGATCGTCGGCAGGGCAGCTGTCTCAGGGGCTCCATCATCTTGGTCACGATAAACTGATATGGGGAGAAAAGGAAAACAAAGCAACCGTGAGTACTCAGAAGTACTCAGCAAGCAAGGATCTACACTACATATGCAACATTTTCAATGAGAGGCTGTATATGTGGACTGGGCTGCAGAAATGCAAGAATAGAGAGAAGGCCTAGTCCTATCGAAGACTAGCATCTTCAGCGGTCTTGCAGCAGTAGAAGAGAGTAGAACAGTACGATATAATGTAGTAGTATCATTAAGTCTCATCCTCACCCAGAGATCCTTTCTCGACTCCCTGCGAGAAAGCAATCCCAGAGCCATAAAGTCATCAACCTCGTCCGGAGATCCCTTCTCGACTCCCTGCGAGAAGCAATCCCAGAGCCATAGTATCCAAGTATCCAGTTCTAAAATTGTATCAATCAGGATACAACTCCGAGTGTCCGTTACCGTAGGACAGGCTATCGATAGAAGTATTCTTCCCTGCAGGGGTGCACCAACTTACCCAACACGCTCGATTAACTTCGGCCGGACACACTTTCCTGGGTCATGCCCGGCCTCGGCTAAACGACACACCGCAGCCCTACCTAAAGCTCAGCAGAGAGGTCCCCGCCGGTCTACATCCTAAGCACTCAGGGGTCTTGGGCCATCGCCCTATGCACTCCGGGTCGTTGTGTGCAGGGTGGATACCAGCACTCCGGCGTCAGGCAGGCGCGAGCGAGCGCTGGGCGCTGCGACCGCGGGCGTGCGGGAGCGGGGCGGCGCGAGCAAGGCGAGGCGCGTGGCGCAGGGACGGGCGCGGTCCGCTGCGGGAGCGAGGGAGGGAGAGGAGGCCGAAGCCTCACCGGCGTTCGTGGAAAGAGGGGGCGGCGAGGCTCGAGGTGGTCCGGCGATGGAGAGGCGGGGCAGCGCAGTCCGGCGAGGAGGACCGGCGAGGGGGAAGCCGGGGACGGGCGCGCGGCAGCGCAGGCGGGCGCGGCGCCGACGGGATCTGGGATGGCGAGCGCTGGGGCGTGTCGGGGATGAGGCGAGGCGGGGACCAGGCCGGCGACGGCGTCGAGGGCGCGTCGGGCGCGGGGCGGCGTCGGGGCGCGCCCCGATCCAGACGGGGGCGTAGGAGAGAGCGAGTGGGGGGGGATGGCGTCGGTGGGGCTAGGGTTTGGTGGTGGACCGGGGGGGGGGGTATACGGGGCGACTGGGCCCGGCCCTGGCTCGGACCCGATGGCTTGCTGGGCCGAGGCCCAGTGGGGGGGGGGAGGGGATTCCGTTCCTCTTCTTTCTTTTCTGTTATTTTTTTATTCCTATTCTCTGTTTTGTAAATTGTGAGGCCTCAAAATGACTTTTGTAAAATATGAGACCTAGCCCATAAATCACAGTGCATTATACTCTAACTCCAAAAACTAGTTTGGGCAAAACATAATTTCATATTTGTTTTAAATAAATTAAAAGGTTACTAAATGTTATTTTCAGCCACTATTTTAAGTTGTTTGAGTCACTTACCCAACTCCAATGATGTTGGTTTCAATTTTAGAATTGTCTCTGATTTATCTGCTATTTAATGAACAATTTAGTTTCTATGCTGGACAACTTTTATATTTCACTTTCAGTTGAAATTGGATTTTGACTTAGGAGTTGAAATGCAATATGATGCAAATGATGATCATGCACTGTTAATCATGCTGACTTGGCATTATCAAAATGGGATTACTGTGGCTAACCACTGGGGGTGTTACAAATCTCCTCTACTAACAAGAATTCTCGTCCCGAGAATTAAGAGGTAGAAGGAAAAAGTTCGGGGTATTCCGCACAAAGATTATCCTCGCGTTCCCAAGTGGCTTCATCTTCAGTATGATTTGACCACTGCACTTTGAGGAACTTGGTAACTTTCTGATGGGTCCGACGTTCAGCTTCATCGAGAATGCGGATCGGATGTTCCTTATAAGAAAGGTCATCATGTAATTCGAGCATCTCGTGATCCACAGCTCGGTGCGGAGATTCCTTGAAGCATTTACGAAGTTGCGACACATGGAAGACGTCGTGGATATGGGAGAATTGCGGCGGCAATTCCAATTTATATGCCACCTGACCACGTCTAGCAATAATGCGGAAAGGACCAATGTAGCGTGGAGCTAGCTTGCCCTTGATTCCAAAACGGTGAGTGCCTTTCATCGGGGTGACTCGCAGATAAGCTTGATCACCAGGTTGATAAGTCAAACCCCATCGTTTGTGATCATAGTTGCTCTTCTGGCGGTCCTGAGCCGCCTTGAGATTTTCCCGGACAACACGAACTTGTTCTTCGGCGTGTTGAATAATATCCGGACCCACGAGCGGTCGTTCCCCAGTTTCTGACCAATTCAGAGGGGTTCGACACTTACGTCCATAAAGTACTTCGAAGGGAGCCATTTTCAAGCTGGCTTGATAGCTGTTGTTATAAGAGAACTCAACATACGGAAGAGATTCTTCCCACTTCTTGCCGAAAGAAATAACACAAGCCCGAAGCATGTCTTCAAGCACTTGATTGACTCGTTCGACTTGGCCTTGGGATTGGGGGTGATAAGCTGAACTCCAGGTAATATGAGTTCCCATAGCTGTTTGAAAACTTTCCCAGAATTTGGAAGTGAAAAGACCACCACGGTCCGAACTAATCTCCTTCGGAATACCGTGGAGTGAAACAATTCTGGAGATATACAACTCTGCTAACTGACTAGCAGTGATCGTCTCCTTGACAGGCAGAAAGTGTGCAACTTTAGAGAGCTGGTCGACGACGACAAGAATAGCATCGTGACCCTTCTGTGACCTGGGAAGTCCTGTAACGGAATCCATCTGAACCTTATCCCATTTCCATAGAGGAATAGGAAGTGGTTGCAAAATTCCAGCTGGTTTCTGATGTTCTGCTTTAACGCGACGACACACATCACATTCAGCAACATAACGAGCAATGTCCTGCTTCATTTTAGACCACCAGTACCTTTGACGGAGATCACGATACATCTTGGTGCTACCCGGATGAATAGACAATGGTGTGTCATGTGCCTCCTTCATTACTTTGTCAGTCATGAGCTCGAAGCGAGGTACGACAATGCGGTTTCTGAAATACAAGGTTCCATCTTCAGACAGCGAGAAATCCCTGTACTTTGCAAGGTGAAGGTCTTTCTTCATCAGATCAATTTCAGCATCTTTAGCTTGCGCATTCTTAACAGCTTTCTCAAGATCTGGTTGTATCACAAGGTTATTAAGAGATCCCTGTGGAACAATACGCAGATTCAGCTTGCACAGTTCTTCGAAAATATGAGGTTGAGCTCGCCTAACCATGAGGTTGTCGCAATAGGACTTGCGGCTTAAGGCATCAGCCATCACGTTAGCCTTGCCAGGGGTATAGGAAATACCCAAATCATAGTCCGCAATGGCCTCCATCCATCTTTGCTGACGGAGGTTTAGAGAAGGTTGAGTGAACAAGTACTTCAGACTTTTATGATCCGTGTATATCTCGCAACGATTACCGAGAAGGTAATGTCGCCACAACTGCAATGCATAGATCACAGCAGCTAGTTCTAGATCATGTACCGGATAATTCTCTTCATGTGGGCGCAACTGACGAGAGCCATAGGCAATCACTTTACGCTCTTGCATTAGGACACAGCCTAATCCTTCACGGGATGCATCACAATAAATCACAAAGTCTTTGCGGGTATCTGGAGGAGAAAGTACTGGGGTATTGTAACGGATTGACATCTGCCCCAGTGGATAAAGAATGTACTCTGGATGTATCCCTGCTCGAACAGCTGGTAGCTGCGTCGCAGGGTGTGGTGGAAACAAACGATCCATCTGAAACAGAGGAAACTCATGATTGTCAAAAGACAAGGAGAAGTATAACCGATCTCGGAGAGAAAGGTTAAACAAAACAATGGAAAGGAAAATGATTATCAGACTAATCAGATCAATGTCAGGGAAATCGCACAGATATCCAGCTCTCCGGGTGGACGAGAATTACGAGAGCCTAATATTGGAGTTAGTAAAATTTTAACCCGAATAGAAGAGAGATCAGAGTCCCAGAGTAAAGATGAGGAATAAAAGATCCTAATACCACCCAATTGGCGACGTGGGCCCGTAAGACACACAGCCAAGTTAGTAAAATAGTTTTGGACCACTAGACTCAACTTCGGCCAAGGAGTTGGAAAGGGGGCTTCCTAGAGGCAGTCGGCTCTGATACCAACTTGTGACGCCCCCGGCCCGATCGTGCACTAACCATACACGCAAATGCACACGATCAAGCCTAAGGACTCACGGGAAGATATCACAACACAATTCTAAAACATAAATAAAGTCATACAAGCTTTATATTACAAGCCAGGGGCCTCGAGGGCTCGAATACATAAGCTTGCGAACAAGCGTCAGCGGAAGCATCAGATATCTGAGTACAGATATGAAACAGAAACAGAAAGACCTTTAGAAAGGCGGGGCAAAATAAAACACTACGATCGAAAGGCGAAGGCCTCCTGCCTGGGACCCTCCGATCCTACTCCTGGTCGTCAGTCAACTCATAGCAGAATCCATCCATCTTGGTAGTAGTAGTAGCGATCGTCGGCAGGGCAGCTGTCTCAGTGGCTCCGTCATCTTGGTCACGATAAACTGATATGGGGAGAAAAGGAAAACAAAGCAACCGTGAGTACTCAGAAGTACTCAGCAAGCAAGGATCTACACTACATATGCAACATTTTCAATGAGAGGCTGTATATGTGGACTGGGCTGCAGAAATGCAAGAATAGAGAGAAGGCCTAGTCCTATCGAAGACTAGCATCTTCAGCGGTCTTGCAGCAGTAGAAGAGAGTAGAACAGTACGATATAATGTAGTAGTATCATTAAGTCTCATCCTCACCCAGAGATCCTTTCTCGACTCCCTGCGAGAAAGCAATCCCAGAGCCATAAAGTCATCAACCTCATCCGGAGATCCCTTCTCGACTCCCTGCGAGAAGCAATCCCAGAGCCATAGTATCCAAGTATCCAGTTCTAAAATTGTATCAATCAGGATACAACTCCGAGTGTCCGTTACCGTAGGACAGGCTATCGATAGAAGTATTCTTCCCTGCAGGGGTGCACCAACTTACCCAACACGCTCGATTAACTTCGGCCGGACACACTTTCCTGGGTCATGCCCGGCCTCGGCCAAACGACACACCGCAGCCCTACCTAAAGCTCAGCAGAGAGGTCCCCGTCGGTCTACATCCTAAGCACTCAGGGGTCTATGGCCATCGCCCTGTGCACTCCGGGTCGTTGTGTGCAGGGTGGATACCAGCACCGCCTCGGAGGGTCGGTACGATCCGACCGTGCCACAATGCTGAACTGGACGTCTGACAGAACTGTCGGCTGATGCTACGATGCAGAACGCCCATACTATGCCCACGTGATGGTTAGTGCTATCAGACCAGAGGCCTGCTCGGATCAAATATCCAAATCGCTAGGACTAGGGGCTTGCGGAAACGAGCAGAGACTCACGAAAGATGTGACCCCGTCGCCCCGTCTCGAGGACTTGCTGCAAGGGTTAAGAATGCCCGGCCGCGCCTCGTATTCACCACTCGGGCACCACACTGGCACCCGTCTTCACAACACTCGTCACTCAGGCGCACGCGGGTACCCCTCAGGGTCGACCCGCCTATCCAAGTAACAGTGTAAAGTCCAAGTATCCGTGTGTCCATAACATCAGGGGAATCCGAGGTATCACCCTCGTTGGATTCCTACTCGATGTGTCTGTCAAGGTGAACTCGGAGGATTCACCCTCGATGGGTTCACACTTGATGTGTTGCACGACAGCGTCGTTACCGGAAGTGGCGAAGGAGGAATCACCCTCGATGACCACGACCGAATAGCTACTCTACAGAGTTAACATCAGAAGTGCTACATGAGGTTTCACCCTCGGCACTCGATAGTAACGCTGCAGTGTCGTTACAACTAAGGGGGGGGGGTGATGTGCGGTGTCGGGGCCTGGTCTTCAATTCCCGTTGATCGGGTCTTTTGACGATCCAGCGCGGCAGTCGGGATAAGTGGGGTCACTGATAGGTCTCTACCCAGCCTAGACTAAACAGTTTAGGATATGCAGGTAATTATCAACAGCAGGTTACAATGAATAGGCTATGCATCAGAATAGGTAACGCAGCAGCAGCAGCAGCAATTCTAATGCAAGCATGGGAAATAGAATGGGCGATATCGGGATGATCAAAAGGGGGGGCTTGCCTGGTTGCTCGGCGGCAAGGGCAAGGTTGTCAGTGGTGTCTTCAGGCTTCGGAGCTGCGTCGGGATCTATCGACAGAGAAGAGGGGGAGGAAACAGTATAAATATAGAGCAAACATGAGCAACGCAAAGTACGGCATGACAACGTGCAGTGCCGGGTGTGTTCTAACGTGTGGTTGCACGTCACCGAGGAAGGAGAAATCCATCCGGGAATGTTTTCCCGGTCCCGGACATTTGTCAGACAGTTGACCGGAGAGGAACGGTTGCATGTTCGGATAGTTAGGGACGTGTGACGGACGAACGGACCGCGTATCTGAATTCGTCTCGTCGTTTTGAGCAACTTTCATGTACAAAGTTTTTCGATCGGAGTTACGGATTAAAAGATATGATTTCTAAAGTTTTTATTGATTTCTGGAATTTATTTAATTAATTAAAACAACATTATCCGAAACAGTGTCTTGCTGACGTCAGCATGACATCAGGACCAGTGGGTCCCACCTGTCATAGGCTGTTTAGTTAATTAGGGATTAACTAATTAAATTACTGTTTAATTAACACTAACTACTTAATTAAATTAACCTAATCAGGATTAATTAAATTAATTAATTCACTAATTAATTATTTAATTAATTAATTGTTTTTATTAATTATTTTTTATTTTATTTTATTTCGTTCTGGGCCGTGGGCCCCTATGTCAGTGGGCTGGGCGGACATGTCCGCGGCGTGCACGTCTGGGCGCCGGACATGTCCGGTGTCCAGAGGGACTGCACGCGCGGGCGTGCGGGCGGAGGGGGGGGCTGCGGGCGCGGGGCCAGGCCACGCAGCGGCGCGGCGTCAGGCAGGCGCGAGCGGGCGCTGGGCGCTGCGACCGCGGGCGTGCGGGAGCGGGGCGGCGCGAGCAAGGCGAGGCGCGCGGCGCAGGGACGGGCGCGGTCCGGTGCGGGAGCGAGGGAGGGAGAGGAGGCCGGAGCCTCACTGGCGTTCGTGGAAAGAGGGGGCGGCGAGGCTCGAGGTGGTCCGGCGATGGAGAGGCGGGGCAGCGCAGTCCGGCGAGGAGGACCGGCGAGGGGGAAGCCGGGGACGGGCGCGCGGCAGCGCAGGCGGGCGCGGCGCCGACGGGATCTGGGATGGCGAGCGCTGGGGCGTGTCGGGGATGAGGCGAGGCGGGGACCAGGCCGGCGATGGCGTCGAGGGCGCGTCGGGCGCGGGGCGGCGTCGGGGCGCGCCCCGATCCAGACGGGGGAGGGGGGGGACGGGTGGTGGTGGAGGGGATTTCCGTTCCTCTTCTTTCTTTTCTTTGTTATTTTTTATTCCTATTCTCTGTTTTGTAAATTGTGAGGCCTCAAAATGACTTTGTAAAATATGAGACCTAGCCCATAAATCACAGTGCATTATACTCTAACTCCAAAAACTAGTTTGGGCAAACATAATTTCATATTTGTTTTAATAAATTAAGGTTACTAAATGTTATTTTCAGCCACTATTTTAAGTTGTTTGAGTCACTTACCCAACTCCAATGATGTTGTGTTTCAATTTTAGAATTGTCTCTGATTTATCTGCTATTTAATGAACAATTTAGTTTCTATGCTGGACAACTTTTATATTTCACTTTCAGTTGAAATTGGATTTTGACTTAGGAGTTGAAATGCAATATGATGCAAATGATGATCATGCACCTGTTAATCATGCTGACTTGGCATTATCAAAATGGGATACTGTGGCTAACCACTGGGGGTGTTACAATCTCCTCTACTACAAAATTCTCGTCCCGAGAATTAAGAGGTAGAAGGAAAAAGTTCGGGGTATTCCGCACAAAGATTATCCTCGCGTTCCCAAGTGGCTTCATCTTCAGTTGATTGACAACTGCACTTTGAGGAACTTGGTACTTTCTGATGGGTCCGACTTTCAGCTTCATCGAGAATGCGGATCGGATGTTCCTTATAAGAAAGGTCATCATGTAATTCGAGCATCTCGTGATCCACACTCGGTGCGGAGATTCCTTGAAGCATTTACGAAGTTGCGACACATGGAGAGCGTCGTGGATATGGGAGAATGGCGGCGGCAATTCCAATTATATGCCACCTGACCACGTCTAGCAATAATGCGGAAAGGACCAATGTAGCGTGAGCTAGCTTGCCCTTGATTCCAAAACGGTGAGTGCCTTTCATCGGGGTGACTCGCAGATAAGCTTGATCACCAGGTTGATAAGTCAAACCCCATCGTTTGTGATCATAGTTGCTCTTCTGGCGGTCCTGAGCCGCCTTGAGATTTCCCGGACAACCCGAACTTGTTCTTCGCGTGTTGAATAATATCCGGACCCACGAGCGTCGTTCCCCAGTTTCTGACCAATTCAGAGGGGTTCGACACTTACGTCCATAAAGTACTTCGAAGGGAGCCATTTTCAAGCTGGCTTGATAGCTGTTGTTATAAGAGAACTCAACATACGGAAGAGATTCTTCCCACTTCTTGCCGAAAGAAATAACACAAGCCCGAAGCATGTCTTCAACACTTGATTGACTCGTTCGACTTGGCCTTGGGATTGGGGGTGATAAGCTGAACTCCAGTAATATGAGTTCCCATAGCTGTTTGAAAACTTTCCCAGAAATTGGAATGAAAAGACCACCACGGTCCGAACTAATCTCCTTCGGAATACCGTGAGTGAAACATTCTGGAGATATACACTCTGCTAACTGACTAGCAGTGATCGTCTCCTTGACGGCAAAAGTGTGCAACTTTAGAGAGCTGGTCGACGACGACAAGATAGCATCGTGACCCTTCTGTGACCTGGGAAGTCCTGTAACGGAATCCATCTGAACCTTATCCCATTTCCATAGAGGAATAGGAAGTGGTTGCAAAATTCCAGCTGGTTTCTGATGTTCTTGCTTTAACGCGACACACATCATCACATTCAGCAAACAATACAGCAATGTCCTGCTTCATTTTAGACCACCAGTACCTTTGACGGAGATCACAGATACATCTTGGTGCTACCCGGATGAATAGACAATGGTGTGTCATGTGCCTCCTTCATTACTTCAGTCATGAGCTCAGAGCGAGGTACGACAATGCGTTTCTGAAATACAAGTTTCCATCTTCAGACAGCGAGAAATCCCTGTACTTTGCAATGATGAGTCTTTCTTCATCAGATCAATTTCAGCATCTTTACTGCGCATTCTTAACACTTTCTCAAGATCTGGTTGTATCACAAGGTTATTAAGAGATCCCTGTGGAACAATACGCAGATTCAGCTTGCACAGTTCTTCGAAAATATGAGTTGAGCTCGCCTAACCATGAGGTTGTCGCAATAGGACTTGCGGCTTAAGGCATCAGCCATCACGTTAGCCTTGCCAGGGGTAAGGAAATACCCAAATCATAGTCCGCATGGCCTCCATCCATCTTTGCTGACGAGGGTTTAGAGAAGGTTGAGTGAACAAGTACTTCAGACTTTTTGATCCGTGTATATCTCGCAACGATTACCGAAGGTAATGTCGCCACAACTGCAATGCATAGATCACAGCAGCTAGTTTTAGACATGTACCGGATAATTCTCTTCATGTGGGCGCAACTGACGAGAGCCATAGGCAATCACTTTACGCTCTTGCATTAGGACACAGCCTAATCCTTCACGGGATGCATCACAATAAATCACAAAGTCTTTGCGGGTCCTGGAGGAGAAAGTACTGGGGTATTGTAACGGATTGACATCTGCCCCAGTGGATAAAGAATGTACTCTGGATGTATCCTGCTCGAACAGCTGGTAGCTGCGTCGCAGGTGTGTTGGAAACAAACGATCCATCTGAAACAGAGGAAACTCATGATTGTCAAAAGACAAGGAGAAGTATAACCGATCTCGGAGAGAAAGGTTAAACAAAACAATGGAAAGGAAAATGATTATCAGACTAATCAATCAATGTCAGGGAAATCGCACAGATATCCAGCTCTCCGGGTGGACAGAATACGAGAGCCTAATATATGGAGTTAGTAAAATTTAACCCGAATAGAAAGAGATCAGAGTCCCAGAGAAGATGAGAATAAAAGATCCTAATCCCACCCAATTGGCGACGTGGGCCCGTAAGACACACAGCCAAGTTAGTAAAATAGTTTTGGACCACTAGACTCAACCTTCGGCCAAGGAGTTGGAAAGGGGGCTTCCTGAGGCAGTCGGCTCTGATACCAACTTGTGACGCCCCCGGCCCGATCGTGCACTAACCATACACGCAAATGACACGATCAAGCCTAAGGCCTCACGGGAAATATCACAACACAATTCTAAAACATAAAATAATTCATACAAGCTTTATATTACAAGCCAGGGCCTCAGGGCTCGAATACATAGCTTGCGAACAAGCGTCACGGAAGCATCAGATATCTGAGTACAGATATGAAACAAAACAGAAACCTTTAGAAAGGCGGGCAAAATAAAACACTACTCGAAGGCGAAGGCCTCCTGCCTGGGACCCTCCGATCCTACTCCTGGTCGTCACAACTCATAGCAAATCCACCATCTTGTAGTAAGTAGCGTCGTCGGCAGGCAGCTGTCTCAGTGGCTCCGTCATCTGTCACGATAAACTGATATGGGGAGAAAAGAAACAACAACCGTGATACTAGATAGATATAAAATTCAAGCTAAATAGAACTATGTACGTTATGCTCACTGGAGTGTAGATAGCTCGTAGGATCAAGATTGGGAGAAAGGAAAACAAAGCAACCGTGAGTACTCAGAAGTACTCAGCAAGCAAGGATCTCACTACATATGCAACATTTTCAATGAGAGGCTGTATATGTGGACTGGGCTGCAGAAATGCAAGAATAGAGAGAAGGCCTAGTCCTATCGAAACTAGCATCTTCAGCGTTCTGCAGCAGTAGAAGAGAGTAGAACAGTACGATATAATGTAGTGTATCATTAGTCTCATCCTCACCCAGAGATCCTCTCGACTCCCTGCGAGAAAGCAATCCCAGAGCCATAAATCATCAACCTCATCCGAGATCCCTTCTCGACTCCCTGCGAGAAGCAATCCCAGAGCCATAGTATCCAAGTATCCAGTTCTAAATTGTATCAATCAGGATACAACTCCGAGGTCCTTACCGTAGACAGGCTATCGATGAAGTTATTCTTCCCTGCAGGGGTGCACCAACTTACCCAACACCTCGATTAACTTCGGCCGGACACACTTTCCTGGTCATGCCCGGCCTCGGCCAAACGACACACCGCAGCCCTACCTAAACTCAGCAGAGAGGTCCCCTCGGTCTACATCCTAAGCACTCAGGGGTCTATGGCCATCGCCCTGTGCACTCCGGGTCGTTGTGTGCAGGGTGGATACCAGCACCGCCTCGGAGGGTCGGTACGATCCGACCGTGCCACAATGCTGAACTGGACGTCTGACAGAACTGTCGGCTGATGCTACGATGCAGAACGCCCATACTATGCCCACGTGATGGTTAGTGCTATCAGACCAGAGGCCTGCTCGATCAAATATCAAATCGCTAGGACTAGGGGCTTGCGGAAACGAGCAGAGACTCACGAAAGATTGACCCCGTCGCCCTTCTCGAGACTTGCTGCAAGGGTTAAGATGCCCGGCCGCGCCTCGTATTCACCACTCGGGCACACACTGGCACCCGTCTTCACAACACTCGTCACTCGCGCACGCGGGTACCCCTCAGGGTCGACCCGCCTATCCAAGTAACAGTGTAAAGTCCAAGTATCCGTGTGTCCATAACATCAGGGGAATCCGAGGTATCACCCTCGTTGGATTCCTACTCGATGTGTCTGTCAAGGTGAACTCGGAGATTCACCCTCGATGGGTTTCACACTTGATGTGTTGCACGACAGCGTCGTTACCGGAAGTGGCGAAGGAGGAATCACCCTCGATGACCACACCGAATAGCTACTCTACAGAGTTAACATCAGAAGTGCTACATGAGGTTTCACCCTCGGCACTCGATAGTAACGCTGCAGTGTCGTTACAACTAAGGGGGGGGGGGTGATGTGCGTTGTCGGGGCCTGGTCTTCAATTCCCGTTGATCGGGTCTTTTGACGATCCACGCGGCAGTCGGGATAAGTGGGTCACTGATAGGTCTCTACCCAGCCAGACTAAACAGTTTAGGATTGCAGGTAATTATCAACAGCAGGTTACAATGAATAGGCTATGCATCAGAATAGGTAACGCAGCAGCAGCAGCAGCAATTCTAATGCAAGCATGGGAAATAAATGGGCGATATCGGGATGATCAAAAGGGGGGGCTTGCCTGGTTGCTCGGCGGCAAGGGCAAGTTGTCAGTGGTGTCTTCAGCTTCGGAGCTGCGTCGGGATCTATCGACAGAGAAGAGGGGGAGAAAACTATAATATAGAGCAAACATGAGCAACGCAAAGTACGGCATAACAAGTGCAGTGCCGGGTGTGTTCTAACGTGTTGGTTGCACGTCACCGAGGAAGGAGAAATCCATCCGGGAATGTTTTCCCGGTCCCGGACATTTGTCAGACAGTTGACCGGAGAGGAACGGTTGCATGTTCGGATAGTTAGGGACGTGTGACGGACGAACGGACCGCGTATCTGAATTCGTCTCGTCGTTTTGAGCAACTTCATGTACAAAGTTTTTCGATCGGAGTTACGATTAAAGATATGATTTCTAAAGTTTTTATTGATTTCTGGAATTTATTTAATTAATTAAAACAACATTATCCGAAACAGTGGTCTTGCTGACGTCAGCATGACATCAGGACCAGTGGGTCCCACCTGTCATAGGCTGTTTAGTTATTAGGGATTAACTAATTAAATTACTGTTTAATTAACACTAACTACTTAATTAAATTAACCAATCAGGTTAATTAAATTAATTAATTCACTAATTAATATTTAATTAATTAATTGTTTTTATTAATTATTTTTTATTTTATTATTTCGTTCTGGGCCGTGGGCCCCTATGTCATGGCTGGGCGGACATGTCCGCGGCGTGCACGTCTGGGCGCCGGACATTTCGGTGTCCAGAGGGACTGCACGCGCGGGCGTGCGGCGAGGGGGGGGCTGCGGCGCGGGGCCAGGCCACCAGCGGCGCGGCGTCAGGCAGGCGCGACGGCGCTGGGCGCTGCGACCGCGGGCGTGCGGGAGCGGGGGCGCGCAGCAAGGCGAGGCGCGCGCGCAGGACGGGCGCGGTCCGGTGCGGGAGCGAGGGAGGAGAGGAGGCCGGAGCCTCACTGGCGTTCGTGAAAGAGGGGGCGGCGAGGCTCGAGGTGGTCCGCATGGAGGAGGCGGGCAGCGCAGTCCGCGAGGAGGACCGGCGAGGGGAAGCCGGGGACCCCGGCAGCGCAGGCGGGCGCGGCGCGACGGGATCTGGGATGGCGAGCGCTGGGGCGTGTCGGGATGAGGCGAGGCGGGGACCAGGCCGGCGATGGCGTCAGGGCGCGTCGGGGCGCGGCGGCGCGGGGGCGCGCCCCGATCCAGACGGGGGAGTAGGAGAGAGCGAGTGGGGGGGGGGGGAATGGCGTCGGTGGGGCGGGGTTGTGGGGTCTAGGGTTTGGTGGTGGAACGGGGGGGGGGGGGGGGTTAGTTGTTGGGGGGGGTATACGGGGCGACTGGGCCGGCCTGGCGGCCCGATGCCTGCTGGGCCGAGGCCCAGTGGGGGGGGGGGGAAGGGGATTCCGTCCTCTTCTTTTTTTCTGTATTTTTTTATTCGTTATCTCTGTTTGTAAATTGTGAGGCCTCAAAATGACTTTTGTAAAATGAGACCTAGCCCAGAAAAATACATGCATATACTCTAACTCCAAAAACTAGTTTGGGCAAAACATAATTTCATATTTGTTTTAAATAAATTAAAAGGTTACTAAATGTTATTTTCAGCCACTGTTTTAAGTTGTTTGAGTCACTTACCCAACTCCAATGATGTTGGTTTCAATTTAGAATTGTCTCTGATTATCTTGCTAATAATGAACAATTTAGGTTTCTATGCTGGACAACTTTTATATTTCACTTTCAGTTGAAATTGGATTTTGACTTAGGAGTTGAAATGCAATATGATGCAAATGATGATCATGCACGTTAATCATGCTGAATTGGCATTATCAAAATGGGTTACTGTGGCAACCACTGGGGGTGTTACACGTTTGGAGAAATTTCCAAATTTTCGGCCCATGGGTATATATATCCAGACTCTCGTGTCGGTGTGACCGAGTGGAACGACTCGGTGCGGACCGAGAGCAGAATGCAAGCGGGTGCTGCAACTCGGTGTGACCAAACTGTTCTAATCGGTTGCACCGAGATTAAAACTTAGATCACTCTAATGAACTCGTATGAACGAATGGATGGACGGTCAGACCGAAATGCACTAATAAGTTTTGGAAGTTAAGTCTATGACGAAACGGTGGCTTGAGTGCTCTCACTCGGAGGGTCCGAATATGAATTGATCAAACTTTGTGATGTAGCATGAATAGAATTTGAGACGAGGAAAAGCATAGAGATAGAGTAGAGGGGTACTTAGGCATTCTTGTCCATCCATTTGGCAAAAAGAAAAGCCAATCAATCAAAACAAAATAGATGTCCTCGAATGGGGAAAAATATGCAACAACATGCCACACAATAAGATAGCAAATGAAATATGTGCGCAGTACAGCAACAACACTCTAGCATCTCAAGCAATTTGGCGATGACTAGGTCATCTATATATGAGTATATTGACTATTGGAGTCAAATGAGAAACTATGATCATAGGTCATACTCATCGTTTAAGCACAAGTGGGGTTACCACTTACATAAAGCATGTTTGTGTTCACACCATTAGAGTTGCTTTAGCTCAATTCTTAGAGTAAAGCTTCCCTAGATGTGATATCCCCCTTAGGAGGGATGAACTAACCTTGGGTTTTGTCGATAATGACTTCGTGTAGATGTGAAGATGTGGATGCTCAATGTTGATGTAGATTATTTGGAGCAATCCTTTGGAGTGAGTTGCACTTTAATACTACACGGGTTAGTCCCACAAGGAACATGCAAGAATATCCATAGACATAGAGTGAAGTACACACATGATGATGTCCATGAAAGCATTAGTTTCCTGTCCCTTGTCTTACGAACAAGAGGGTTTGTGACTCCTTGAACTAGTGCAAGATATGGAAGTTGATTGCACTTGTCCTCGCCAAAATGAATAGAGTGAGTATGTTGGCGGAGTCACCCTCAAGAACTCTTAGTCTTCTTCTTTGGGATCCACTCAGCTGATGGGAATCCTGGAGTTGTAGTCGTACTTGATGAAGTAGAACTTGATGTAGTCTTGGCAACCCAGTTGACCAAGGCCTTAGGAGCTTCTTCAAATGCATCAATCTCCTCTTGAAGTTGTCCTTGCCTTTTAGCTGAGGTCTGTGGTGGAAGATCATTTAGCTTGTGTCCCTCGAAAGAAGTGGGATCATACTTCTCTGTTGAGGAACAAACTGTCTGGGGTATTGATCTTCTTCCCACTAACTCCATTGGCATTGAACTTGCGTTCAAACCAACACCTTGATTCTTCCGGTGCCTTCCTTGCTTGCGTACAATTTCCTCAAATTGCTTACTTCCGGCAAGGCTCTTGTAAACACCTTTCTCTATAATTCCCTTCAATAAGCTACTTTCTTGCTAATTGTAACTTGGCTAAGAGAATCATTAGTGGAATCAAGAGAACTACTAGAAGCAACAACATTGGATTAACATGATTATTGTTACTACTAGAAGAAGAATCTCTCTTACTCTTGTTGCTAGATTTTACTTGTGGCATGTAAGTAGACAAGAGTAAGCGCTGGCAATGTAATAAGAACTTTCTTTACGAAGATCATCATTGATTGCCTTTAAGAACCCATGCTCTTGCTCTAGATTGAGCTTTTCAAAGCGTAGCCTCATGAGTCTTTAAAAGCTCGATGATTTCTAAGCTAGTTTCATGAGCTAACTTAAGAGTGTTTAGTTCTTTAGTTAGACGCTCAATCTCCTTCTTATCATTGTCATTCGTTTCATCTTGATTAGCATGATTAATAGCAATTCATCTAGAATTGTCAACAAGTAAATCATCATCACCTAGCAATCATCCTCATCACTATTGAAATCAACATACTCGGGGTGTAATACCTTGGGGCCTTTAGCCATGAAGCATCTTCCAATCCCTTCATTTGGTGAATCAAAATGTTGTAGGAGTTGGATGACACAAATGCAAGACCGGCAACACCTTCATCTGAGTATATTCGGAGTGAGTGATAACTTCTCTGGAGTAGTTGTCGGAGTCGGAACCAGTATCCCATTCACTAACATGAGCTTAATGTCTTCATCTTGTGTAGCTCTTGATGACTTGTCCTTCCTTTCGAATCCTGCTCTGCGAGAGGGGTCTCATTCATAACGATCATCTCTACTCCTTCTCTCTCTTGGAGGTGATTCCGCTCTTTGCTTCCTTTTAGGTGAGTCTTCTCTCTTTTGTAGGGACCGTACATTCACTAGTAATGTCCGAGTCTTCCACAATTGTAGCAATTGCGATCACGATTAGAAGATCTTTTGTCATTGTAGGACCTTGACTTGTGACTTCTCTCTTTGCTTCTACTCTTGTAGAACTTGTTGAAGTTCTTCACCATTAGGCTCAATTCTTCATTGAAGAATTGTTTCTCACTTGATGATGTGGGAGCATCACATGAAGCTTTGTAAGCCACTAGACTTGTTGTGAAGCTCTTCTTTATCCTTGAGTGAATCTCATGTGCAACAATTCTACCAATGACTTCCGTTGGCTTGAGATCTTTGTAATTGGGCATCATTTGGATCAATGTGCACACGGTTCATACTTTCCATCCACGGCTCTTAGGATCTTCTTGATGATGAATTTGTCGGTCATCTCTTCGCTTCCTAAGCTGGCAATCTCATTTGTGATGAGAGCAAGCCTAGAGTACATTTCAGCGACACCTTCACCATCTTCATTTGAACTTGTCAAGTTGACTTTGAAGCACATCCATTTGGATTCCTTGACGGACTCGGTACTTCGTGCATATCAACCAAATATCCAAATTTCCTTGCTCTTAAGACGGCTGATTTTGTTGAATTCTTCGGGGCACAATCCGTTGAAGAGGTATCACAAGCTTGAGCGTTGATTGCCCATTTACTTCTTCCGCGGTTGCTTCACGATTCGGTTCTCTTCCATCTTCGAAGAATTCACCTTGCAAACAAATCACACACTAGCCCAAATGGCGGGGTTATGTCCAAGATATGCATTTTCATTTTTGCTTCCAACTAGCAAAAATGTACCACAAAGTAAGGACCTCTACGGTGGTAATTTTCCTCGCTAGACGCCATATCTTCCTAGGTTGTGAAACCAAGGCTATGATCACCAAAGCTATGGAAATCAGGCAAATGGAAACCTGGCTCTGATACCACTTGTAGGATCGAAAGTAGGTCTAGAAGGGGGGGTGATTAGACTACTTGACCAAATAAAAATCTAGCCTTTTCCAATTTTAAGTCTTGGCAGATTTTAGCAACATAGCACAAGTCAAGTATACAACCTACACATGCAATTTAATAGTGTAGCAGCAAAAAGTAAAACATTGCATTAGAGGTAAAGGGAAGGGTTTGGAGAAGGCAAACACAATGTAGACACGAAGATTTTTGGCGTGCTTCGATAGGTGGTGCTTACGTACATCCACGTGATGGAGACTTCAACCCACGAAGGGTAACGTTGCGCGAGTCCACGGAGGGCTCCACCCACGAAGGGTCCAGAAGAAGAAGCAACCTTGTCTATCCCACCATGGCCATCGACCACGAAGGACTTGCCTCACTCGGATAGATCTTCCCGAAGTAGGCGATCTCCTTGCCCCTAAAAACCTGGTTCACTCCACAATCTTGACGGAGGCTCCCAAGTGACACCTAACCAATCGAGAGACGCCACTCCCAAAAGGTAATAGTGGTGTGTTGATGATGAACTCCTTGCTCTTGTGCTTCAAATGATAGTCTCCCCATCACTCAACTCTCTCTCACAAATTTGGCTAGTGGGGGAAGATGATTTGAGTGGAAAGCAACTTGGGAAAGGCTAGAGATCAAGATTCTGTGGGTAGGATTGGAATGTCTTGGTCTCAACACATGGTAGGTGGGTCTCTCTCAGAAAATGAGTAGTGGAAGTGTAGGCACGTTCTGATGGCTCTCTAGAAATGGAGAGGAGGGTGGAGGGGGATATATAGCCTCCACACAAAATCTAACCGTTACACACATTTGAACCAACTCGGTCAGACCGAATAGGTGAAATCGGTGAGACCGATTCAGTTCAAAAAGTGAACGCTAGGCTTTTCGGTGGGACCGACATGATCAACTCGGGGACGATGTGCTAGGGTTAGGGCAAACCTCATCTCGTGGTGACGATTGCATGAAATCGGTGAGACCGATTTCAGTAATGAGCAACAGAGAGTTGGTCAGGAAACTCGGTGGGACAATGCTCACTCGGTGAGACCGAAATGTTACGAAAGGGAAAAAGAGAGTTTGAATGCGAACAAGGTGGGACCGATCGCCCATCTTGGTGAGACCGAAATGTTACGAAGGGAAACAGAGAGCTTGCAATCCCATCTCGATGAGACCGAGATCCCTCGTGTGAGAACCGAACTGATTAGGGTTTCTGGCTATGGCTATGTCAAGTGAACTCTGTGGCGCTGGATAGATCAAATCGGTGAGGCCGAGTTTGACTTTAGGTTTAGGACATATTTGGAATTGAGAAAGTATTGAGGGCTTGGAGCATATCACTAGATTTTGAGCAAGTAGACCATAGGCAACACCT
This sequence comes from Thinopyrum elongatum, assembly GCA_011799875.1. Classification (NCBI taxonomy): domain Eukaryota; kingdom Viridiplantae; phylum Streptophyta; class Magnoliopsida; order Poales; family Poaceae; genus Thinopyrum; species Thinopyrum elongatum. Next base: position 108,743,498 of record CM022302.1, read on the forward strand.
CATCCCCTTTTAATACTATTGGCTTTTCCTATGGAATCAATGTGATCTTGGATCACTAAAATAGAAATGAAGAGTCTGAGATTTTGCCAATATTTGTCCTTATCATTTTGAGGGGTCCACATCTCTAGTCCAGCCTGCCAATCATGAACTCTCTGAAATAATCAACTTGAAAGGATATTAGTCAATGAGCATATTGTTGTATGAATTACTAAAACCACCCGGGGATTAGTTGCACTTTCAATCTTGCAGCTATAGAATTTGTGGAGACTTCCATCTCAACCCGGGCATTTGCTTGAAATATTAATTCAACTCTTGGAACATTCATATGCTCCATAACATTCAAAACGTCTTTGAAGTCCCAGTTCTAAGCCGTAAAGCATGGCACACTGAACTATCGAGTAGTTATCAGATCGAGCTTGCCAGACGTTCATAACATCTGCATCAGCTCCTACGCAGGTCGTACCCAGCAGGGCATCAAGGACATAATTCTTCTGTGCAGCAATGAGAAATTCTCAAGTTACGGACACAGTCGGTAGTTGCACCATCATCTTTCAACTTAGCTTTTCTCTAGGAAGCATTAAAATTCAGGGGAACGGTAGCTCGGGCCATTGATCTACCAATAGATATGCAAAACTATAAGACTAAGTATGATAAATTAAGTTTAATTAATCAAATTACTTTGAACTCCCACTTATAAAACACCCTCAGTTATCTAAGTGATACATGATCCAAACCAACTAACCATGCCCGATCATCACGGAGATGGGGTAGTCATCAATGGTGAACATCTCTATGTTGATCATATACTACTATGAACTCACATTCGACCTTTCGGTCTCCAGTGTTTGGACCATGTTGTACATGCTAGGCTCGTCAAGGTTAACCCAAGTATTTGCATGGTGCAAAACTATCTTACAACCATTGTAAGTGTGAACGTAGAGTCTATCAACACCGATCATCACGAGGTGCTTCGAAACGACGAACTTTGGCAACGGTGCATACTCGGAGGAGAGAACACTTTATCTTGATATTTAGTGAAGGGATCATCTTAAATGCTACCGGTCTAAGCAAAATAAGAGCATAAAGATAAAACATCACATGCAATCAAAATAGTGACATGATATGGCCACATCATCTTGTGCTTTTGATCTCCATCTCCAAAGCTCGTCTGATCTACATCGTCACCGGCTCGACACCTTGATTCTCCATCATTGCGTCAGGGTCGTCTCGCCAACTATTGCTTCTACAACTAATGCTAACGCATAGCGATAAAGTAAAGCAATACATGGCGCTTGCATTCATACAATAAAAAGATAACCCTAAGGTCCACCGGTTGTCGACATTACAAAACATGATCATCTCATACATCAACATATATCACCATCATATCTTGACCATATCACATCACAACTGCCCTGCAAAAGCAAGTTAGACATCCTCTACTTTGTTGTGCAAGTTTTACGTGGCTGTGCGGGCTTAGCAAGAACCGTTCTACCTACGCAAAAACCACAACGGTGATTGATCAAGTTTGTTGTTTTAACCTTCTTCAAGGACCGGTCGTAGTCAAATTCGATTCAACTAAAGTAGGAGAAGTAGACACACGCCAGCCACCTTTATGCAAAACTAGTTGCATGTCAGTCGGTAGAACCGGCTCATCTGCGTGGTGGACATGGTTGGTCCGGGCCGCTTCATCCCACAATACCGCTGTAATTAAAATAAGACGTTGGGGTACTGTAAGCTATAGACTATCAACGCCCACAACTCTTTGTGTTCTACTCGTGCATATCATCTACGCATAGACCTGGCTCGGATGCCACGTTGGGGAACGTTGCATGGAAAACAAATTTTTTTCTACGCACACGCAGATCTATCAAGAAGTGCATAGCAAGAGAGGGGAGGTGTTTCTACGTACCCTCGTAGACTTAAGAGGAACGTTGTTAACGGGTTGATGTAGTCGAACTCTTCGCGCTCCAACCGATCAAGTACCGAACGGTATGGCCCTCGCGGTCAGCACATGTTTGCTCGGTGATCCTGCCTTCTTGATCCAGCAAGATGGTGAAGTGTGGATGAGTTCCGGCAGCGAGACGGCATGTGATGGTGATGGAAGCTATCTCCGCAGGGCTTCGCTAAGCACTACGAAATATGAACGAGAGGGTAAACGATGGAGGGGGGCACCACACACGGCTAAGAGATTATCATGGTTATGTGTGGCGCCCCCCTCCCACATATATATAGGTGGGGGGGAGGGAGAGGGAAGAGGCCGCAAGGGCGCCCAAGTAGGTTGAATCCTACTTAGGCTCCTGCCCTTGGCCGGCCCCCCCCCCTTCCAATATTGTGCGGAGGGGGGAAGGAAAGGGGGGAGAGAAGGAAGGGGGAGCCGATCCCCCCCTTTCCTTCTCCCCAAGGGATGCGGCCTAGGAGGGGCGCGCCAGCCCCTTGTGGGCTGGTGTGTTCCCCCCCCCCCCTTTGGCTTATAGGCCCATTAACCTCCCGGGGTTGTGGAAACCCTTCGGTGACCCGATTTTTACCCGGTATATCTCGAATCTCTCCAGTGTCCAAAATCATCGTCCTATATATCAATCTTACCTCCGGACCATTCCGGATCTCCCGTCATGTTTGTGATCTCATCCGGGATTCCGAACAACATTCGGTCACCAAATCATATAACTCTATAACATATACGTCAACGAACGTTAAGCGGTGGGACCCTACGGGTTCGAGAACTATGTAGACAGACGAGACACCTCCTCCAGTCAATAACCAATAGCGAAACCTGGATGGCCATATTGTCTCCTACATATTCTACGAAGATCTTTATCGGTCGAACCTTTGAAACATACGTAATTCCTATGTCCATCGGTATGTGTACTTGCCGAGATTCGACGTCGGTATCTTCATACCTAGTTCAATCTCATTTACGACAAGTCTTCTTAATCATTCCGGAATACATTATATAAAACTAACTCCTTAGTCACTTTGCTTGCAAGGTTCTTATGATGTGGCATTACCGGGAGGGCCCAGAGATACCTCCCCGATACTCGGAGTGACAAATCCTAATCTTGATCTATGCCAACTCAACAAACACCTTCGGAGATACCTGTAGAGCATCTTTATGATCACCCAGTTACGTTGTGACGTTTTGATAGCACACAAGGTATTCCTCCGGTATCCGGGAGTTGCATAATCTCATAGTCGAAGGAATATGTATTTGTCATCAAGAAAGCAATAGCAATAAATTGAACGATCAATAGCTAAGCTAAAGGATGGCTCTTGTCCATCACATCATTCTCCTAATGAGTGATCCCGTTATCAAATGACCACAAGTCTATGGTTAGGAAATTTAACCATCTTTGATCAACGAGCTAGTCTAAGAGGCTTACTAGGGACACGGTATTCGTTTATGTATTCACACATGTATTTAAGTTTCCGATCAATACAATCTAGCATGAATAATAAACCTTTATCATGAATAGGAAATATAAAATAACAACTTTATTATTGCATCTAGGGCATATTCCTCACCAACAAGATGAAGGGCGGATCGAAGGTCAGGAGAGCTCAAGAGTTATATCACCAAATACTATAAATCTCTGTTGGGGCATCGAAGAAGGGAATTTCACAATTGATGAGACCAGAACAGATGTATTCCAGAACTCACGGCAGAAGAGAACGATATCCTCACAACACCTTTCTGGAAGAGGAGGTGAGAGCCGCGGCGTTCCATATGGAACATAACAAAGCTCCAGGTCCTGACGGCTTCCCCGTAGAATTCTTTCAGAATTTCTGGGATGTCATCAAGGCTGATCTTTGGAATTGTTCAATTGTCTTCATGCCGGCCAACTTGACCTATTCAGGCTTAATTTTGGCGAGATTGTTTTGTTGCCAAAAATTAAGGAGGCGGCTGGTGGATCCAGCAATATGACCCAATATTCTCCTTAATGTAAGCTTCAAAATTTTCACCAAAGTGGCTACTAATAGGCTAACACGGTGCCGACCATGTCATCCGGCCATCTCAAACAACTTTCATGCAAGGAAGAAATATCCTCGACGGAGTAGTAATCCTACATGGAGACCGTTCACGAGATGCCACGCAAAAAACATGAGTGGGGTTGTTCAAGATTGACTTTGAAAAGGCCTATGACAAGGTCAAATGGTCATTTCTTCAACAGGCCCTGAGAATGACAGGTTTCTCCGATAAAATGAGGCAGGGATCCAAAATTTTATTACTGGAGGTAGTGTGCGTATCAAAGTCAATGATGACATAGGCCATTACTTCTAGACGAAAAAAGGACTACGTCAGGGTGACTCCATGTCTCCAATGTTATTTAACATTGTTGCTGACATGTTGGCTGTTCTGATTGAACGCGCCAAGCAGGACGGCCAGATTGCAGGGGTAGTGCCACACCTTGTGGATGGTGGCATCTCCATTTTGCAATAACTGATGATACGATTCTTTTTATGGAACAGACCGGATAAGGCTAGAAACCTGAAGCTTTTGCTTTCAGCGTTTGAGCAATGTCTGGTCTTAAAATTAAACCATAAAAGTGAATTGTACTACTGGGGAAGCCAGTCATAGGCAGCGGCTGATTATGCTGACCTGTTTGGTTGCGAGCCAGGCCAGTTCCCATTAAATATTTGGGAATTCCGGTTCATATCGTTTGTCTCACTAACGCGGAGTGGAAACATGGAGAGGAACGCTTAGAGAAACGGTTGAGCAGTTGGCAAGGCAAGTTACTCTCCGTTGGAGGACGACTGGTCTTGATAAATTCTGTCCTCACAAATATGGTTCTTCTATAGCTTTCTTTTTCGAACTCCCTAAAGGGGTCTTGCAAAGGCTGGATTATTTCTGATCCAGATTCTTTGGCAAGGAGACAATGAAAAGAAAAATACAGGCTGGCCAAATGGGGTGTGGTTTGTAGGCCGAAAGACCAAGGTGGTCTTGGTATTCATGACCTTCAAGTCAAGAATGATGCCTTACTTAGTAAATGGTTGTTCAAACTTCTACTGAGGATGGCGTTGGCAAACCCTATGCGCAATAAGTATCTAGGCCAAAAAGTTGTGTCACAGGCCTATTGGAAACCTGGTGATTCACTTTGGGCTGGTATATGGCGGCAAAGAAACATCTTTTCCGCTTTGGATCCTTCGCGATAAAAGTCGGGTCGGAGATTCGTTTCTGGGAGGACAACTAGTTAGGCAATGCCAGCCTCCGGGAACAATATCCATCTTTGTACCGCATTGTTCGCGATAAGAATGATACTCTTGCGCAGGTGCTCAGTTCTTTCCCACTCGATATTTCTTTCAGGCGGGATTTAATTGGCCCCGTCTATGTCATGGCAAATTTTGCTATCCCGATTGGTTTCGATAACTTGACACAAGGGCAGGTGTTTTTCGCTGGAACCTCACTACATCTGGGTCCTTCACAGTCGACTCTATGTACCATGCGCCATGCAGTAGAGTGGTCCCAGGGATAATAACATGAATTTGGAAGTCCAAGATTCCAGTAAAAGTTAAAATTTTCATGTGGTATCTTCGGGGGGACTTGTGCTAACGAAAGACAACCTCGCCCGTCGCAACTGGCAAGGAAGCAAGAGTGTGGTTTTTGTACTCACGATGAGACAATCAAACAACCTTTTTTCAGTGCAAGTTTGCGCGCTCTACATGGTCAGTCATCCAAATAGCATCCAATTTGTATCCGCCCACAAGTGTGCCAATATTTTGGTCATTGGTTAGACGGTATTCCAAATAGGTTCAAACCGCTAATAAGGGTGGGAGCGTGTGCCTTATTATGGTCGCTGTGGCTATGTAGAAATGAATTGATTTTCAATGGCGAAAACTCTGCTCCTACAGGTATAATTCCGTTGTACACACTGGCTTCGTACGTGGTCTATGCTACACCCGAATGGAGTATCAACCATTATTCAAGGTCGGTGTATGCGGCGCGGAGGGACGAGTGGCCAGGGAGGTTTTCATCCAACATTGGGTGGCAGAATAATCTCCAGATTGGTCCACCACCTCCTTAGACATAGGCATAGTGTTGGTCTTTTAAGACTTATTGGTGCTATATGTTTTTTCTTTCTTGTGTCCGACTGAACGCTTGTGTGTGTGTGTGCATCCTAGGATGCAGAGGCCGGATGTTACTCATTTGTTTTCATCGCTTGATGCTACATTCTGAGTAAAAAAACGCTTTATCGAAAAAAAACATTCAAGACTTTGAACGAGATCGTTACGTGGTCCCTTTGCTGTATATATACATACAAGATATAAATCTCTTGGTTCGCACAGCTCTGGAAACTATTCCTCGTCCCATAATGTACACGTTTTCTGACACTAGTGTCAAAAAATGTTTTACATTATGGAACGGAGGGAGTAGAAAATTCAAATCGTACTGTAGTCCAAAACATTTGCAAAACAGAGCTTCGAAATATACTGGGTTTTGTAAATTGATTGTTTGGTCAATATGAGAAGAAAAACACTACAATCAACAAAACGTATAGTAAAATAGTATCACATGATTCTTCTTATTATGAGATGGGGTCGGCGTAATACTGAATGGGCGGTCATATTAGGATCAGTGGCCTAACACATCCTAGCCGTACAAGGGATACACGTGGGGCCGGGATCGATTGAAGAATGATTGGCCCCCACTTGTCACGTACTCCGCACACACGGTTACCAGTAATTCTAGACGCACGGATTATTACGGAGTCCTGCCTGCATGGCCCCGCTGGTTGTTACGACAGCGACCGCGACCGCGACAGCCGTGGGTGTCCCTTGTGACCTTCCTTGTGACCCTGGCTGTGTGATGTGAGCAAGTGCTGTAGCAGCGTTATTTGTGCTGGTACGTACTATAGCCAGGAACACTGTAGCGCTGTACAAGGGGGAGCTTCTCTCTTGAGGATGGAATGATGGTGGATCACGGATGAGAGATGAGGTTGCGACTTGCGAGGAGCTGCCAAAGTTCATTCCGCTTCCGTGGCATAAAGGCAAAGCCGCCATGAAAGCTCTGCCGTGTTGACGATGCATCTAGTAGAATCAGTATCCTGCCACCAAAGGATCTCTTCATTTGGATCCTGTTCGTTGCGGATGCCTGATTACTATAATTGGTTAGGTGCCAAAAATTGACATGCCAATGTGGCATTTGTGTCAAATATTGGCTACTTATGGTTGAGTACCAAGTTATCTTGCCTATCTCACAAAAAGTTACCAATATTTGGCAAGTCTGGTATGCCAATATTGGCAAAGCCAACATTTGGCTAGCCAAATATAGTGCAAAACCAATCATGCTCTGAAACTAAAAAATGAGTTCATCCACATTCACAAACCGACACCCGGCCACATGTAACTAGTAGGTGCCGACATTCCCTTCTAGTGCTTAGATATTCAAACGGAAAAATCGGGGCCATGCTCTGAAACTAAAATGAGTTCATCACCATTCCACAACCGACACGACACCGGCCACACGTCTAGTAGTACCGACATTCCCTTCAGTGCTTAGATATTTCAAACAGGAAAAATCGGGACCCATACACGTGTTTGACTGTGTAGTCGCATTAGAACACTCTGGTTCTTTTTGTATCACCAATATACATACGGTCTATACGTATGCAGGTGCGTGTTTGGCCAACTAGTAGAAAAAAGCCATGTCCTGTCATCAGCCCATATTGCCGGTCGGTAACGGAAAAGGTCGGGACGTAAAGCCCAAAACACCTGGTTAGTCCTGTGGTTGCTATACGAACCGGGACAGATGGGGCTCCCACGTGGCCGCTGCGGCGAGCCCGAGAGGGGGTCTTTAGTCCGGTGGTTGGTAACACCAAACGGGACCAAAGATCATCCACGTGTCAGCAGTCAGGAGTCGGGGGTTTTTGTTTTTTTTGTTTGAAGGTGAGGGGGGGGGGGGGGGGGGGGGGTTGGGGGGTTTGGGGTTTTGTTTAGGTGTAACTTTAGGGTAGGAGTGTATATAAATGTCATTGGGGGTTCGCTTCTCATAGCTCGAGAAGGGGATTCCGTTCCTCTTCTTTCTTTTCTGTTATTTTTTTTATTCGTATTCTCTGTTTTGTAAATTGTGAGGCCTCAAAATGACTTTTGTAAAATATGAGACCTAGCCCAGAAATCACAGTGCATTATACTCTAACTCCAAAAACTAGTTTGGGCAAAACATAATTTCATATTTGTTTTAAATAAATTAAAAGGTTACTAAATGTTATTTTCAGCCACTGTTTTAAGTTGTTTGAGTCACTTACCCAACTCCAATGATGTTGGTTTCAATTTTAGAATTGTCTCTGATTTATCTGCTATTTAATGAACAATTTAGTTTCTATGCTGGACAACTTTTATATTTCACTTTCAGTTGAAATTGGATTTTGACTTAGGAGTTGAAATGCAATATGATGCAAATGATGATCATGCACTGTTAATCATGCTGACTTGGCATTATCAAAATGGGATTACTGTGGCTAACCACTGGGGGTGTTACACGTTTGGAGAAATTTCCAAATTTTCGGCCCATGGGTATATATATCCAGACTCTGTCGGTGTGACCGAGTGGAACGACTCGGTGGCACCGAGAGGCAGAATCGCAAGCGGTTGCTGCAACTCGGTGTGACCAAACTGTTCTAATCGGTTGCACCGAGATTAAAACTTAGATCAACTTAATGAACTCGGTATGAACGAATGGGATGGATCGGTCAGACCGAAATGCACTAATAAGTTTTGGAAGTTAAGTCTATGACGAAACGGTGGCTCTGAGTGCTCCTCACTCGGAGGGTCCGAATATGAATTGATCAAACTTTGTGATGTAGCATGAATAGAATTTGAGACGAGAAAAGCATAGATAGCTAGAGGGGGTACTTAGGCATTCTTGTCCATCCATTTGGCAAAAAGAAAAGCCAATCAATCAAAACAACAAATAGATGTCCTCGAATGGGGAAAAATATGCAACCAACATGCTCACACAATAAGATAGCAAATGAAATATGTGGCAAAGCATGCACAAACACTCTAGCATCTATCAAGCAATTTGGCGATGACTAGGTCATCTATATATGAGTATATTGACTTAGGAGTCAAATGAGAACATTTGATCATAGGTCATACTCATCGTTTAAGCACAAGTGGGGTTACCACTTTTACATAAAGCATTGTTGTGTTCACACCATTAGAGTTGCTTTAGCTCAATTCTTAGAGTAAAGCTTCCCCTAGATGTGATATCCCCCCTTAGGAGGGATGAACTAACCTTGGGTTTTGTCGATAATGACTTCGTGTAGATGTTGAAGATGTGGATGCTCAATGTTGATGTAGATTATTTGGAGCAATCCTTTGGAGTGAGTTGCACTTTCAATACCTACACGGGTTAGTCCCACAAGGAACATGCAAGAATATCCATAGACATAGAGTGAAGTACACACATGATGATGTCCATGAAAGCATTAAGTTACCTTGTCCCTTGTCTTACGAACAAGAGGGTTTGTGACTCCTTGAACTAGTGCAAGATATGGAAGTTGATTGCACTTGTCCTCGCCAAAATGAATATGAGTGAAGTATGTTGGCGGAGTCACCCTCAAGAACTCTCTAGTTCTTCTTCTTTGGGATCCACATCAGCTTGATGGGAATCCTTGGAGTTGTAGTCGTACTTGATGAAGTAGAACTTGATGTAGTCTTGGCAACCCAGTTGACCAAGGCCTTAGGAGCTTCTTCAAATGCATCAATCTCCTCTTGAAGCTTGTCCTTGCCTTTTAGCTTGAGGTCTTGTGGTGGAAGATCATCTTGAGCTTGTGTTCCCTCGAAAGAAGTGGGATCATACTTCTCTTGTTGAGGAACAAACTTCGTCTTGGGGTATTGATCTTCTTCCCACTCAACTCCATTGGCATTGAACTTGCGTTCAAAACCAACACCTTGATTCTTCCGGTGCCTTCCTTGCTTGCGTACAATTTCCTCAAATTGCTTACTTCCGGCAAGGCTCTTGTAAACACCTTTCTCTATAATTCCCTTCAATAAGCTACTTTCTTGCTCAATTGTAACTTGGCTAAGAGAATCATTAGTGGAATCAAGAGAACTACTAGAAGCAACAACATTGGATTTAACATGATTATTGTTACTACTAGAAGAAGAATCTCTCTTACTCTTGTTGCTAGATTTTACTTGTGGCATGTAAGTAGACAAGAGTAAGCGCTTGGCAATGTAATAAGAACTTTTCTTACGAAGATCATCATTGATTGCCTTTAAGAACCCATGCTCTTGCTCTAGATTGAGCTTTTCAAAGCGTAGCTTCTCATGAGTCTTTAAAAGCTCTCGATGATCTTCTAAGCTAGTTTCATGAGCTAACTTAAGAGTGTTTAGTTCTTTAGTTAGACGCTCAATCTCCTTCTTATCATTGTCATTCGTTTCATCTTGATTAGCATGATTAATAGCAATTTCATCACTAGAATTGTCAACAAGTAAATCATCATCACCTAGCAAATCATCCTCATCACTATTGAAATCAACATACTCGGGGTGTAATACCTTGGGGCCTTTAGCCATGAAGCATCTTCCAATCCCTTCATTTGGTGAATCAAATATGTTGTAGGAGTTGGATGACACAAATGCAAGACCGGCAACACCTTCATCTTGAGTATATTCGGAGTCGGAGTGATAACTTCTCTCGGAGTAGTTGTCGGAGTCGGAACCAGATACCCATTCACTAACATGAGCTTAATGTCTTCATCTTGTGTAGCTCTTTGATGACTTGTCCTTCCTTTCCGAATCCTTGCTTCTGCGAGAGGGTCTTCATTCATAACGATCATCTCTACTCCTTCTCTCTCTTGGAGGTGATTCCGCTCTTTTGCTTCTCCTTTTAGGTGAGTCTTCTCTTCTTTTGTAGGGAGCCGTACATTCACTACAGTAATGTCCGAGTCTTCCACAATTGTAGCAATTGCGATCACGATTAGAAGATCTTTTGTCATTGTAGGACCTTGACTTGTGACTTCTCTCTTTGCTTCTACTCTTGTAGAACTTGTTGAAGTTCTTCACCATTAGGCTCAATTCTTCATTGAAGACTTGTTTCTCACTTGATGATGTGGGAGCATCACATGAAGCTTTGTAAGCACCACTAGACTTGTTGTGAAGCTCTTCTTTATCCTTGAGTGACATCTCATGTGCAACAATTCTACCAATGACTTCCGTTGGCTTGAGATCTTTGTAATTGGGCATCATTTGGATCAATGTGCACACGGTATCATACTTTCCATCCACGGCTCTTAGGATCTTCTTGATGATGAATTTGTCGGTCATCTCTTCGCTTCCTAAGCTGGCAATCTCATTTGTGATGAGAGCAAGCCTAGAGTACATTTCAGCGACACCTTCACCATCCTTCATTTTGAACTTGTCAAGTTGACTTTGAAGCACATCCAATTTGGATTCCTTGACGGACTCGGTACCTTCGTGCATATCAACCAAAGTATCCCAAATTTCCTTTGCATTCTCAAGACGGCTGATTTTGTTGAATTCTTCGGGGCACAATCCGTTGAAGAGGATATCACAAGCTTGAGCGTTGTATTGCAACATCTTCAATTCTTCCGCGGTTGCTTCACGATTCGGTTCTCTTCCATCTTCGAAGAATTCACCTTGCAAACAAATACACACAATAGCCCAAATGGCGGGGTTATGTCCAAGAATATGCATTTTCATTTTATGCTTCCAACTAGCAAAATTTGTACCATCAAAGTAAGGACCTCTACGGTGGTAATTTTCCTCGCTAGACGCCATACTCTCCTAGGTTGTGAAACCAAGGCTATGATCACCAAAGCTATGGAAATCAAGGCAAATGGAAACCTGGCTCTGATACCACTTGTAGGATCGAAAGTAGGTCTAGAAGGGGGGGTGATTAGACTACTTGACCAAATAAAAATCTAGCCTTTTCCCAATTTTAAGTCTTGGCAGATTTTAGCAACATAGCACAAGTCAAGTAATCAACCTACACATGCAATTCTAATAGTGTAGCAGCAAAAAGTAAAACATTGCATATAGAGGTAAAGGGAAGGGTTTGGAGAAGGCAAACACAATGTAGACACGAAGATTTTTGGCGTGCTTCGATAGGTGGTGCTATCGTACATCCACGTTGATGGAGACTTCAACCCACGAAGGGTAACGGTTGCGCGAGTCCACGGAGGGCTCCACCCACGAAGGGTCCACGAAGAAGCAACCTTGTCTATCCCACCATGGCCATCGACCACGAAGGACTTGCCTCACTCGGATAGATCTTCCCGAAGTAGGCGATCTCCTTGCCCTTACAAACTCCTTGGTTCAACTCCACAATCTTGACGGAGGCTCCCAAGTGACACCTAACCAATCTAGGAGACGCCACTCTCCAAAAGGTAATAGATGGTGTGTTGATGATGAACTCCTTGCTCTTGTGCTTCAAATGATAGTCTCCCCATCACTCAACTCTCTCTCACAAATTTGGCTATGGTGGAAAGATGATTTGAGTGGAAAGCAACTTGGGAAAGGCTAGAGATCAAGATTCTTGTGGTAGGATTGGAATGTCTTGGTCTCAACACATGAGTAGGTGGTTCTCTCTCAGAAAATGAGTAGTGGAAGTGTAGGCACGTTCTGATGGCTCTCTCAGAAATGGAGAGGAGGGTGGAGGGGTATATATAGCCTCCACACAAAATCTAACCGTTACACACATTTGAACCAACTCGGTCAGACCGAATAGGTGAACTCGGTGAGACCGATTCAGTTCAAAATGTGAACGCTAGGCTTTTCGGTGGGACCGACATGATCAACTCGGTGGGACCGATGTGCTAGGGTTAGGGCAAAACCTCATCTCGGTGTGACCGATTGCATGAAATCGGTGAGACCGATTTCAGTAATGAGCAAACAGAGAGTTGGTCAGGCAAACTCGGTGGGATCAATCGCTCATCTCGGTGAGACCGAAATGTTACGAAAGGGAAACAGAGAGTTTGCATTGCGAACAAGGTGGGACCGATCGCTCATCTTGGTGAGACCGAAATGTTACGAAGGGAAACAGAGAGCTTGCAATCCCATCTCGATGAGACCGAGATCCCTATCGGTGAGACCGAACTGATTAGGGTTTCTGGCTATGGCTATGTCAAGTGAACTCTGTGGCGCTGGATAGATCAAATCGGTGAGGCCGAGTTTGACTTTAGGTTTAGGACATATTTGGAATTGAGAAAGTGATTGAGGGCTTTGGAGCATATCACTAAGCATTTTGAGCAAGTAGACCATTAGGCAACACCTCATCCCCTTTTAATACTATTGGCTTTTCCTATGGACTCAATGTGATCTTGGATCACTAAAATAGAAATGAAGAGTCTTGAGATTTTGCCAATATTTGTCCTTATCATTTTGAGGGGTCCACATCTCTAGTCCATGCCCTGCCAATCATTGAACTCTCTGAAATAATCAACTTGAAAGGATATTAGTTCAATGAGCTATATGTTGTTATGAATTACTAAAACCACCCGGGGATTAGTTGCACTTTCAATCTTGCAGCTATAGAACTTGTTGGAGACTTCATATCTCTCAACCCGGGCATTTGCTTGAAATATTAACTTCAACTCTTGGAACATCTCATATGCTCCATAACATTCAAAACGTCTTTGAAGTCCCAGTTCTAAGCCGTAAAGCATGGCACACTGAACTATCGAGTAGTTATCAGATCGAGCTTGCCAGACGTTCATAACATCTGCATCAGCTCCTACAGCAGGTCTGTCACCCAGCAGTGCATCAAGGACATAATTCTTCTGTGCAGCAATGAGGATAATTCTCAAGTTACGGACACAGTTCGTGTAGTTGCTACCATCATCTTTCAACTTAGCTTTTCTCTAGGAACGCATTAAAATTCAGGGGAACGGTAGCTCGGGCCATTGATCTACAACATAGATATGCAAAACTATAAGACTAAGTTCATGATAAATTAAGTTTAATTAATCAAATTACTATTGAACTCCCACTTAAATAAACATCCCTCAAGTTATCTAAGTGATACATGATCCAAACCAACTAACCCATGCCCGATCATCACGTGAGATGGGGTAGTCATCAATGGTGAACATCTCTATGTTGATCATATCTACTATATGACTCACATTCGACCTTTCGGTCTCCAGTGTTCTGAGACCATGTCTGTACATGCTAGGCTCGTCAAGGTTAACCCAAGTATTCTGCATGTGCAAAACTATCTTACACCCATTGTATGTGAACGTAGAGTCTATCACACCCGATCATCACGAGGTGCTTCGAAACGACGAACTTTGGCAACGGTGCATACTCGGAGAGAACACTTTTATCTTGATATTTAGTGAAGGGATCATCTTATAATGCTACCGCCGTTCTAAGCAAAATAAGATGCATAAAGGATAAACATCACATGCAATCAAAATATGTGACATGATATGGCCATCATCATCTTGTGCTTTTGATCTCCATCTCCAAAGCATCGTCATGATCTACATCGTCACCGGCTCGACACCTTGATCTCCATCATTGCGTCAGGGTCGTCTCGCCAACTATTGCTTCTACAACTATTGCTAACGCATAGCGATAAAGTAAAGCAATTACATGGCGCTTGCATTTCATACAATAAAAAGATAACCCTAAGGCTCCTACCGGTTGTCGACATTACAAAACATGATCATCTCATACATCAACATATATCACATCATATCTTGACCATATCACATCACAACATGCCCTGCAAAAGCAAGTTAGACATCCTCTACTTTGTTGTTGCAAGTTTTACGTGGCTGCTGCGGGCTTCTAGCAAGAACCGTTCTTACCTACGCAAAAACCACAACGGTGATTGATCAAGTTTGTTGTTTTAACCTTCTTCAAGGACCGGTCGTAGTCAAATTCGATTCAACTAAAGTAGGAGAAGTAGACACACGCCAGCCACCTTTATGCAAAACTAGTTGCATGTCAGTCGGTAGAACCGGTCTCATGTGCGTGGACATGTAAGGTTGGTCCGGGCCGCTTCATCCCACAATACCGCTGAATTAAAATAAGACGTTGGTGGTAAGCAGTATGACTATCAACGCCCACAACTCTTTGTGTTCTACTCGTGCATATCATCTACGCATAGACCTGGCTCGGATGCCACTGTTGGGGAACGTTGCATGGAAAACAAATTTTTTTCTACGCACACGCAAGATCTATCAAGAAGTTGCATAGCAACGAGAGGGGAGAGTGTTTCTACGTACCCTCGTAGACCTTAAGAGGAAGCGTTTGTTAACGCGGTTGATGTAGTCGAACTTCTTCGCGCTCCAACCGATCAAGTACCGAACGTATGGCACCTCCGCGTTCAGCACATGTTTTGCTCGGTGACGTCCTCGCCTTCTTGATCCAGCAAGATGGTGAAGTAGTGGATGAGTTCCGGCAGCGAGACGGCATGGTGATGGTGATGGTGAAGCTATCTCCGCAGGGCTTCGCCTAAGCACTACGAAAATATGACCGAGAGTGTAAACGATGGAGGGGGGCACCACACACGGCTAAGAGATTATCATGGTTATGTGTGGCGCCCCCCTCCCACATATATATAGGTGGGGGGAGAGGGAAGAGGCCAAGGGGCGCCCCAAGTAGGTCTGAATCCTACTTAGGCTCCTGCCCTTGGCCGCCCCCCCCCCCCTTCCATAATTGCCGGAGGGGGGAAGGAAAGGGGGGAGAGGAAAGGAAGGGGGAGCCGACTCCCCCCCTTTCCTTCTCTCCCCAAGGGATGCGGCCTAGGAGGGGCGCGCCAGCCCCTTGTGGGCTGGTGTGTTCCCCCCCCCCCCTTTGGCTTATAGGCCCATTAACCTCCCGGGGTTGTCCGGAACCCCTTCCGGTGACCCGATTTTTACCCGGTATATCTCGAAACTCTTCCAGTGTCCAAATATCATCGTCCTATATATCAATCTTTACCTCCGGACCATTCCGGATCTCCTCGTCATGTTTGTGATCTCATCCGGGATTCCGAACAACATTCGGTCACCAAATCATATAACTCATATAACACTATATCGTCAACGAACGTTAAGCGTGTGGACCCTACGGGTTCGAGAACTATGTAGACATGACCGAGACACCTCTCCAGTCAATAACCAATAGCGAAACCTGGATGCCCATATTGTCTCCTACATATTCTACGAAGATCTTTATCGGTCGAACCTTTTGAAACATACGTAATTCCTATTGTCCATCGGTATGTTACTTGCCCGAGATTCGATCGTCGGTATCTTCATACCTAGTTCAATCTCATTACCGACAAGTCTCTTTACTCATTCCGTAATACATCATATTAAAACTAACTCCTTAGTCACTTTGCTTGCAAGGCTTCTTATGATGTGCATTACCGGGAGGGCCCAGAGATACCTCCCCGATACTCGGAGTGACAAATCCTAATCTTGATCTATGCCAACTCAACAAACACCTTCGGAGATACCTGTAGAGCATCTTTATGATCACCCAGTTACGTTGTGACGTTTGATAGCACACAAGGTATTCCTCCGGTATCCGGGAGTTGCATAATCTCATAGTCGAAGGAATATGTATTTGTCATCAAGAAAGCAATAGCAATAAATTGAACGATCAATATGCTAAGCTAAAGGATGGCTCTTGTCCATCACATCATTCTCCTAATGATGTGATCCCGTTATCAAATGACAACACATGTCTATGGTTAGGAAATCTTAACCATCTTTGATCAACGAGCTAGTCTAGTAGAGGCTTACTAGGGACACGGTATTCGTTTATGTATTCACACATGTATTTAAGTTTCCGATCAATACAATTCTAGCATGAATAATAAACCTTTATCATGAATAAGGAAATATAAAATAACAACTTTATTATTGCATCTAGGGCATATTTCCTTCACCAACAAGATGAAGGGCGGATCGAAGGTCAGGAAGAGCTCAAGAGTTATATCACCAAATACTATAAATCTCTGTTTGGGGCATCAGAAGAAGGGAATTTCACAATTGATGAGACCAGAACAGATGATATTCCAGAACTCACGGCAGAAGAGAACGATATCCTCACAACACCTTTCTCGGAAGAGGAGGTGAGAGCCGCGGCGTTCCATATGGAACATAACAAAGCTCCAGGTCCTGACGGCTTCCCCGTAGAATTCTTTCAGAATTTCTGGGATGTCATCAAGGCTGATCTTTTGGAATTGTTCAATTGTCTTCATGCCGGCCAACTTGACCTATTCAGGCTTAATTTTGGCGAGATTGTTTTGTTGCCAAAAATTAAGGAGGCTGCGTGGATCCAGCAATATAGACCCATATGTCTCCTTAATGTAAGCTTCAAAATTTTCACCAAAGTGGCTACTAATAGGCTCAACACGGTTGCCGACCATGTCATCCGGCCATCTCAAACAACTTTCATGCAAGGAAGAAATATCCTCGACGGAGTAGTAATCCTACATGAGACCGTTCACGAGATGCACCGAAAAAACATGAGTGGGGTAGTTTTCAAGATTGACTTTGAAAAGGCCTATGACAAGGTCAAATGGTCATTTCTTCAACAGGCCCTGAGAATGACAGGTTTCTCCGATAAAATGAGGCAGTGGATCCAAAATTTTATTACTGGAGGTAGTGTGGCTATCAAAGTCAATGATGACATAGGCCATTACTTCTAGACGAAAAAAGGACTACGTCAGGGTGACTCCATGTCTCCAATGTTATTTAACATTGTTGCTGACATGTTGGCTGTTCTGATTGAACGCGCCAAGCAGGACGGCCAGATTGCAGGGGTAGTGCCACACCTTGTGGATGGTGGCATCTCCATTTTGCAATATACTGATGATACGATTCTTTTTATGGAACATGACCTGGATAAGGCTAGAAACCTGAAGCTTTTGCTTTCAGCGTTTGAGCAAATGTCTGGTCTTAAAATTAACTTCCATAAAAGTGAATTGTACTACTTTGGGGAAGCCAGTGAGGCAGCGGCTGATTATGCTGACCTGTTTGGTTGTGCGCAAGGCCAGTTCCCTATTAAATATTTGGGAATTCCGGTTCATTATCGGTGTCTCACTAACGCGGAGTGGAAACATGTAGAGGAACGCTTAGAGAAACGGTTGAGCAGTTGGCAAGGCAAGTTACTCTCCGTTGGAGGACGACTGGTCTTGATAAATTCTGTCCTCACAAATATGGTTCTCTATATGCTTTCCTTTTTCGAACTCCCTAAAGGGGTCTTGCAAAGGCTGGATTATTTCTGATCCAGATTCTTTTGGCAAGGAGACAATGAAAAGAAAAAATACAGGCTGGCCAAATGGGGTGTGGTTTGTAGGCCGAAAGACCAAGGTGGTCTTGGTATTCATGACCTTCAAGTCAAGAATGATGCCTTACTTAGTAAATGGTTGTTCAAACTTCTTACTGAGGATGGCGTTTGGCAAACCCTATTGCGCAATAAGTATCTAGGCCAAAAAGTTGTGTCACAGGCCTATTGGAAACCTGGTGATTCACACTTTTGGGCTGGTCTAATGGCGGCAAAGAAACATCTTTTCCGCTTTGGATCCTTCGCGATAAAAGTCGGGTCGGAGATTCGTTTCTGGGAGGACAACTAGTTAGGCAATGCCAGCCTCCGGGAACAATATCCATCTTTGTACCGCATTGTTCGCGATAAGAATGATACTCTTGCGCAGGTGCTCAGTTCTTTCCCACTCGATATTTCTTTCAGGCGGGATTTAATTGGCCCCCGTCTTATGTCATGGCAAATTTTGCTATCCCGATTGGTTTCGATTAACTTGACACAAGGGCAGGATGTTTTTCGCTGGAACCTCACTACATCTGGGTCCTTCACAGTCGACTCTATGTACCATGCGCTCATGCAGTCAGAGGTCCCAGGGGATAATAACATGAAAATTTGGAAGTCCAAGATTCCAGTAAAAGTTAAAATTTTCATGTGGTATCTTCGGAGGGGACTTGTGCTAACGAAAGACAACCTCGCCCGTCGCAACTGGCAAGGAAGCAAGAAGTGTGGTTTTTGTACTCACGATGAGACAATCAAACACCTCTTTTTTCAGTGCAAGTTTGCGCGCTCTACATGGTCAGTCATCCAAATAGCATCCAATTTGTATCCGCCCACAAGTGTTGCCAATATTTTTGGTCATTGGTTAGACGGTATTCCAAATAGGTTCAAACCGCTAATAAGGGTGGGAGCGTGTGCCTTATTATGGTCGCTGTGGCTATGTAGAAATGATTTGATTTTCAATGGCGAAAACTCTGCTCCTTTACAGGTAATATTCCGTTGTACACACTGGCTTCGTACGTGGTCTATGCTACACCGAATGGAGTATCAACCATTATTCAAGGTCGTGTGTATGCGGCTGGAACGAGTGGCCAGGGAGGTTTTCATCCAACATGGGTGGCAGCATAATCTCCAGATTGGTCCACCACCTCCTTAGACATAGGCATAGTGTTGGTCTTTTACGACTTTATTGGTGCCTATATGTTTTTTTTCTTTCTTGTGTCCGACTGATCGCGATTGGTTGTGTGCATCCTAGTTATGCAGAGGCCGGATGTTACTCATTATGTTTTCTATCTGCTTGATGCTACATTCTGAGTTAATAAAAACGCCCTTTATCGAAAAAAAACATTCAAGACTTTGAACGAGATCGTTACGTTGGTCCCTTTGCTGTATATATACATACAAGATAATAATCTCTTGGTTCGCACAGCTCTGGAAACTACTTCCTCCGTCCCATAATGTAACACGTTTTCTGACACTAGTGTCAAAAAATGTTTTACATTATGGAACGGAGGGAGTAGAAAATTCAAAATCGTACTGTAGTCCAAAACATTTGCAAAACAGAGCTTCGAAAATATACTGGGTTTTGTAAATTGATTGTTTGGTCAATATGAGAAGAAAAACACTACAATCAACAAAACGTATAGCTAAAATAGTATCACATGATTCTTCTTATTATGAGATGGTGTCGGCGTAATACTGAATGAGAGCGGTCATATTAGGATCCAGTGGCCTAACCACATCCTAGCCGTACAAGGGATACACGTGGGGCCGGGATCGATTGAAGAATGATTCGGCCCTCCACTTGTCACGTACTCCCATGCACACACTGGTTACCAGTAATTCTAGACGCACGGATTATTACGGAGTCCTGCCTGCATGGCCCCGTCTGGTTGTTACGACAGCGACCGCGACCGCGACAGCCGTGGGTGTCCCTTGTGACCTTCCTTGTGACCCTGGCTAGTGTGATGTGAGCAAGTGCTGTAGCAGCGTTATTGCTGCCTGGTACGTACTATAGCCAGGAACACTGTAGCGCTGTACAAGGAGGAGCTCTCTCTCTTGATGGATGGAATGATGGTGGATCACGGATGAGAGATGAGGTTGCGACTTGCGAGGAGCTGCCAACGTTCATTCCGCTTCCGTGGCATACAGGCAAAGCCGCCATGAAAGCTCTGCCGTGTTGACGATGCATCTAGTAGATCAGTATCCTGCACCAAAGGATCTCTTCATTTGGATCCTGTTCGTTGCTGGATGCCTGATGTACTATAATTGGTTAGGTGCCAAAAATTGACATGCCAATGTTTGGCATTGTGTCAAATATTGGCTACTTATTGGTTGAGTACCAAGTTATCTTGCCTATCTCACAAAAAGTTACCAATATTTGGCAAGTCTTGGTATTGCCAATATTTGGCAAAGCCAACATTTGGCTAGCCAAATATTAGTAGCAAACCAATCATGCTCTGAAACTAAAATGAGTTCATCCACATTCCACAACCGACACCCGGCCACATGTACTAGTAGGTGCCGACATTCCCTTCTAGTGCTTAGATATTCAAACAGGAAAAATCGGGGCCATGCTCTGAAACTAAAATGAGTTCATCCACATTCCACAACCGACACCCGGCCACACGTACTAGTAGGTACCGACATTCCCTTCTAGTGCTTAGATATTCAAACAGGAAAAATCGGGACCTCATACACGTGTTTGACTCGTGTAGTCGCATTAGAACACTCTGGTTCTTTTTGTATCACAATATACTATACGTGCTATACGTATGCAGGTGCGTGTTTGGCCACACTAGTAGAAAAAAGCCCATTTGTCCCGGTTCATAAGGCCCATTTGTCCCGGTTCGGTAACCGGGACTAAAGGGTCGGGACTAAAGCCCAACACCTTTAGTCCTGGTTCTTATACGAACCGGGACAGATGGGGCTCCACGTGGCCGCTGCGGCGAGCCCAGAGAGGAGGGTCTTTAGTCCCGGTTGGTTGGTAACACCAACCGGGACCAAAGATCATCCACGTGTCAGCAGCTCAGGAGCTGGGGTTTTTGTTTTTTTTGTTGAAGGGAGGGGGGGGGGGGGGGGGGGGTTGGGGGTTTTGGGGGTTTTGTAGGGTTAATTTAGGGGTTTCATATATGTGTTAGCTAGCTAAAGCTAGAGGAGTGTCCTCTCTTATCTCCGTGCTTGGTCGACGCTACGTACTATACGTATAGAGAGGACTCGACATGCTAGCTAGTAAGCAAATGAAGGAAACCATTAAGTACACAAGATCGTCATGAACATATACAGAGAGAAGTGATCGACCTCCTCCTTCTCCGAGAGATTGGTCGAACAACAAGTTTTCGTATATCTATCCGACGCTACTAGCTACATATATACAATATAAGATTTCTTACAATCCCTAACATTTGATGTCAAGTTTCACATAGTATTCTCCGGATGGATTGATGACGTGGTCAAGAAAGAATCCCGCCAATTCCTCTTGAATTGCTTTTATGCGATCTTGTGGTAGGAGTTCATCCCGCATCTGCTAAATCTAATTTGAAGAAGGGGGTCAATACATATATATGAATGAAACTCAACACAAATGATGGTAATAAAATAAAATTATGAATATTATTGCTTACGCACTTCATATTGTTTTTCAGAGTAGCCCCGCTTAGAGGTCGTCGCGTTGTAGATGTACTCGCAAATGTAGCATCCACAAAAAGTATTCCCGCCTTCCTGCCACAACCACTTTACGAGAAATAAATTTTAATCAAACTGATAATCAAGCATTATAAATGGTATTGATGAAACTAGCTAGAATCAATGCGAGATGCGCGGAACTAGCTAGTAGTACTTACTTTCGGGTGTGTAAATCGCAGCTCCCCCGGCAGTCCCGGAGCTTCTGTGGTGAACACTTTTCAAACCCTGCGAGACAAAGAAAATAATTACTTGATATCAGGAAATGACCAAAGTTGCCGATATGGTGCGATAATGATCGATTGAACTTACTTCTGGAGCATTTCAGTCATGGCCGCATACTCCTTGGGATCTTTTCGTCTTGAGCCTAAGACGGTTACTAGTCCCTGCTCAAGCTTAATCTCTAGGAGAATAAAGTGGAAGCTGCGCACGCATGCATAACTCATCAATTACAATACTATAACCTCGAGTAATAAGGGAAACCGAATATGCAGAAGACAGTAACACTCACTTGAAGTTGTAAGGAAAGAGTATTTTATCTTTGTTTTGATTTTTAAGCAACGATTGTAGCAAGTTGGCCTCGGTTTCTTTCGCATGATATGTAACCGTCCATTCATCTACGAGATTTGTGTTAATGAACCCAATATCATAGATTTGTGCATTTCTGCATTCGACGATCTTCAATCTGCATAATATAGTGAGGATAATTATATATACATGCAATGAAAGAGCTGAGCTATATATAGAGACTTAATTACAGAAGTATAGTACTTACAGACAGTAGCAAGTGATGATTAATTTATTGAGGTCCTTTTGATTGAAAAACTGGAAGAACTCCTCAAATGGAACAGACAACAGATCAATTCCAACGAGGTCGTGCTCCTCTTTAACTCTCAGCGTCAAAATATCCTTCCCGGACTTGAAGGTGTCCATGTACCACTTATGGAATCTTCGCATCATCGTTGTTAGAGGAGGATCACCAGGTCTGGCGAGAGGCTTCCCGTACTGGTATTTGTGTTCGTCCACCTCCATTGTATCAAAATGTGCATCGTCGGGCAGGTAATCACAGGATTGGTACCGGGCAGCATCCCCAGCAGATTTGCGACGATATCGCTAGACACCTTGAGCGGGGGGCACGATTGGTTTGCCTGTTCGCCGAGCTGTTCAATTTTTTCCCTCTTCTTCGTTGTTGTAACCTTTTGTCACTTGAAGTAGTTCCCGACCGGCGCGCTCCTTCCACTGCCTTTTTCAGAGCGTGGACATGGTTGTCATCCGGCGGAGGCGGTGGTGGTCGCTTCAGGTTCTTCAAAGTGCGCTTCAATTTCACCGGATCCACTTCTCCTCCGGAGGTGGATTTTTCTTTGCAAAAAAGTCCTTCACTTGGGCTTGACAGATCTCCTCGTTTTCCTCCTCGGTCATCTCGTATGGTAATCTATCTAGAGGCTTGATAGATGGACCGAATTTGTATTGCCTCCCGCCTCTGGCTGTACTGCTAGACGCCGGCCGAGCAGCCGAAGCGGCTGCGGCTGTCTTCCTTCATTGCTTACGAGGCGGAGAAGGAGGCGGAGTGCTACGACGCGCCGGAGCAGCCGGAGCGGCGGCGGCTGTCTTCCGCTGTTGTTGACGAGGCGGAGAAGGAGGCGGGCTGCTCGGACGCGCCGGCGCAGGCGGAGAAGGAGGCGGAGTGTCGCCACGCACCGGAGTAGCTGGAGAAGAAGGCAGAGTGCCGCCATGCACCGGAGCAGCTGGAGAAGGAGGTGGAGTGCCCTGATCACTCGACAGAGGAGGAGGCGGAGTGCCCTGACTCGCCGGAGGAGGAGGCGGAGGCGTCCAGTTCGGAAGGTTGATGAGCTCCTTCCGCCATAGTCATGGAGTCTTCAGAGCAAGACCCAGCTGAG
Source organism: Thinopyrum elongatum (assembly GCA_011799875.1). Lineage (NCBI taxonomy): Eukaryota > Viridiplantae > Streptophyta > Magnoliopsida > Poales > Poaceae > Thinopyrum > Thinopyrum elongatum. The sequence continues at coordinate 108,767,302 of CM022302.1, forward strand.
TCTCCCCTTCACAGGTAGGGTGGTCAAGCTCGAGCTCCTCAAATCCCTCCGTTAATTCATCGACCATCACAACAGCATAGCCTTCTGGAATCAGAAGGCAGTGAAAAGTTGCGCCGGGTCCAGAAGGTGCAACAGAGCCGACAGCCGCCTTGACTTTGAGGTGCTGCCATTGCGCCATAAGGTGGCAATCTTGAGCCTCCGTGATAGCATCCATGGGGTAGCTGGGAGCCGTGAAGTGAGGCTGCTGAAGGAGCTCGGTGGAAGCCACGCTGCTTCTCCGCTGAGATGGCGGGGTAGCTTCTGGGGTAGCTTCGGCAGGTCGCTGCCTCTGAACTAGTGCTTGTTCCTCTAGCGCTCGTACCCTTGCATTCAGCTTCTGCAGTTCGGTCTGCTCCACTTCCCTCCTCCTCTCCCGGGTTTTGTAACCGCCTGTGCTGGGAAACCCTTCCTTCCACGCAACGGAGCCTGCCGTGCCTCGTGTTCGTCCTGGGTGCTCAGGATTCCCGAGGGCCTGTGTGAGCTTGTCGTTCTCTCTGTCGGGAACGAACGTCCCATGCTGCGCTGCGGCGATATACTTCTGAAGCTTCTTGACGGGTATTTCAAGTTGCTCCTTCGTCCAACGGCACTTCCCTGTTTCAGGGTCCAAGGTTCCCCCAACCCCGAAGAACCAAGTCCTTGAATGGTCTGGCCAGTTCAATGTCTCTGGTTCGACCCCTTTATCAAGCAGGTTTTTCTCAGCCTTGTCCGACAACGGCCGGGCTTTGAGGTAGCCACCTGACCCCGTGCGATGGTGATACTCCTTCTTTGCAGCATTTTTCTTGTTTGTCGCTAACATCTTCTTACTCTTCTCCGATGTCTTGTGGGCCAAAAATACGGGCCAGTGATCTCTTATCTTCTCAAATCGGCCAGTGAATTCTGGAGTCTTCCCTTTGTCGACAAACGTTGATTTTAACTCATTCTTCCACCTCCTGAATAGATCTGCCATCTTCTTAAGAGCATGAGCCTTGACCAATGGCTCTATAACTGGCTTATCCGGATCCTCCTCTGGCGGTAGGGTGAAATTTTCCTTCAGCGCGGTCCAAAGATCATCTTTCTGTCTATCGTTGACAAAAGACACTTGAGGGGCTTCGCTCTTAGGCTTATTCCATTAGTGGATGATGATCGGGATCATGTCCCTAACAAGAACCCCGCACTGAGCAGAAAATGCTTCCTTGGTCCGGCTGGGTTCAATCGGTTGGCCATCGCCCTTGATTGCTGTGATCGTGAACCTTTCATCCTGGCACAACCTTTTCTTCGGGCCTTGTCTCGTTACCGAAGTTTGGCTCGATCCGGAGGGCTAGAAAAGAAGAAAGAAGAGAGTTAATATGTGTACATACCAAAACAATTAATGCATGAATTAGCTAGTCAGCACAGACTTAATTAATATATATACCTCGCCGGACTTTGCAACAGCTCCTTCCTCCGTTCGCTCACCGGAGCAGTCATCACGGTCTCCTTCCACCAGCATTCCGTCACCGGAGCCATCATAATCATGTCCTTCCACCTCCATTGTTCGATCACCGGAGCCTGCTTCACCCTCTCCTTCCAGACCATCGGTGTCGTTGAGATACGACAAGACATCACCTCCGCCGAGGATTATGTCCCCCAACAACTGTTCTGCTTCGATGTCTCGGTGCTCCATAGTTTCTGCAAATATTACAACATGGCAATTAATATACAAACATGACAGATGGATATATTAGTGCAAACGTAGACCTAGCTAGCTCGACGCTTCTACGGTTTGGGGTGGCCTCGACAACGCTTCTAGGGTTTGGGGTGGCCTAGGCAATGCTTCTAGGGTTTGGGGTGGCCTCGACAATGCTTCTAGGGTTTGGGCCGGACCGCCTCTCTCATGAATGTCCGACGTCCGGACCGACAAGGGATTTAACAAAATGACGCCATTCTGGATGTGCAGAAAATGGTCAATATTTTTCCTGATCTCATCTACCCTTCTATATGTCACGTTGTCTAGTGTCAAAGAATTCAAGAAAACCATGACTTCATCATTAGCTAGAAATGACAGGCGTATAATGGTACGAAGCTCTTCAAAGTTGTTTTGGAACGGAGTTCCGGATAGAATAATTCGCTTTTTGGTACAAAGTTCAGCAAGAGCCTTCCGAATATCGCTATTTGGAAGGCCTTTGCTGAAATTCGTACCAAAAGGAGAATTATTCTATCAGGAACTCCGTTCCAAAACAACTTTGAAGAGCTTCGTAGCATCATACACCTGTTACTTTCGACTAATGATGAAGCCATGGATTTCTTCAATACTTTGACAGACAACGTGACATATAGAAGAATATATATATATATGAGATCAGAAAAAAATTTGGATCAACTTGTGCACATCCATAATGGGGGCATTCTTGATAAATCTATATATGTCAAAATTCAAACTTTGACATATGATCAAATGGTGCATATGTCAAAATTCAAACTTTGACATATGATCAAACTTTGACATATGATCAAATGTTGCATATGTCAAAATTCAAACTTTGACATATGATCAAACTTTGATATATGATCAAATGTTGCATATGTCAAAATTCAAACTTTGACATATGATCAAACTTTGATATATGTCCACCGCGATATAAAATAATACATAGACTTGTTCGGGCGAGAGGGGGTTGATCGACGTCCCCCCTCATGTCGAAGTGAAAGAACAACTCTGAATTTTTTTACATGTACTCCTACAACATGAAAATTTCTAAGTGATTGCTAAACTTTTATGCTTCATTTATATGAAGATCAATTATCCAATATAACTATGTTCGCGATATGAGGCATTGGACATTATCTAGATCACATGCCTCAAAATCAAAGGAAAAACTCCTCTCACAACTATCCGCGGTGCCCAACAATATGAAATCATTCACAAATATTGATGTTGGACTCGACTAAATATGCACTCCATAGTCCAATCAAGTATATAAGTCCGCGGTGATCAAACACATACAAGTTACAAAAATTTCTATGCTCACAAAAATATAAGCCCAAGGGGAATTGAAGTTATCAGGGTTATGTTTATACAACAAATGGACATCTCATCTCATTTCATCTCATCTGAAAAAACATAGCACATCTAAAAAAAATACATACATACATGGAAAAAATTTGCTATGAACAAAAAAAACATCATATATGAACATTTTCTATATCCATCCATACATACATACATACATACATTGAAAAAAATGCTATGAACAAACACATCAGTAGTAATTATTTTTATAATGATTTGGCCTCAAAAAATTCTTTTATTAGTATTTTCAAACTCTAGAATGACCCTGTTGCACTAGAACTATTTCAAATAATTCTTTTCAAATGCCACAAATTTTTTGAGAAGTCCTCTGATGCCTATAGATCATTTTTATGCAAAAACCCACTTTGGTCATTTGAAACTTTTGAGCACAACTTCCATTTTTCAATTTTGGTCCAATCCTGGCATTGAACTACAACCCTATTTTTTCCTTACTAATTTTTTTTGAAAAAATTACACCAACTTCATGACAGTACCCACACTCCATTTCACCAAAAATCTTCTGATCCATAGTTCAAAATTTTCAAATTTCGTTCAAATCAAATTTGAACCAGATTCAAATTCCTTGCTGAAAACCTATTCTAAACCACTCCAAAAATTCTGAAATTTTGCCATCACCTTTGTCTTGCATCAGTACCTCACCACAAAAAAATTCAGAAATTTCAAAAATGCCCAAAGCCATCTAGCATTTCATCAAACACCTTCTATGCATTTCATAAAAAGGGCAGGGGCGCGGTGGCTCACTGGGGGCGGCGTCAGTGACGGCGAGGTTGGGTCCGGGCTGAGGTAGAGGCGACGCGCGCGGGGCAGGGCAGGGGCCGGCACGGGGACGGTGACGGCGACGAGGCGTGGGCGGCGGACGGGGCACGGGGAGTTGGCGACAGTGACGGGCGACAAGGCGTGGGCGGCGGTCGCGGAGGGGAGTTGGCGACGGTGACGGCGACGAGGCGTGGGCGGCGGACGGCGTCGGCATGGGCTCGGGGGCGGGGCACGGGCACGGGCGACGGCGACGGCGTCGGGCAGCTTGGCGGCGTCGAGGAGGTCGGGGCCGTCGGAGGGGAACTGCGATGAAACTGAAAATTTTCACAAGTCTTGCTTATATACACGAAGCATTGGTCCCGGTTCGTGGCACCAACCGGGACCAATGCCCCCCTTTAGTCCCGGTTGGTGCCACCAACCGGGACCAAAGGTCTCTTTTCAGCAGCCCAAAGGGCGGGAAACACAGACCTTTGGTCCCGGTTGGTGGCACCAACCGAGACTAAAGGGGGCATTGGTACCGGTTGGTGCCACCAACCGGGACCAAAGCCCACCTTTAGTCCCGGTTTGGTGGCACCAATCGGGACCAAAGGCCTTGTGCTGCCCGCGGCCAAAAGTTTAGTCCCACCTCGCTAGTTGAGAGGGGCGCGGAGTGGTTTATAAACCCCACTGCCGCTGCCCTCTCGAGCTCCTCTCAAATGCAGGCTTACGGGCCTAACCTCACTCTCCTCTGCCTGTGGGCCTATTGGGCCTTCTGCGGGCCTGAATCCTGGCACGTGTTGGGTTTCTAGTCGTATTCAGGCCGTGGTGGCCCAGTAGGTGGCATTTTTTTTTATTTTTTTCCAGTTTTTCTGTTTTGTTTTTTGCTTTATTTCTTTTATTTTATTTTTTAATTCTTTTTTCTTTTAGGTAATAAATATTATAAACTTTCTGTAAGTGCCATTAGTTTTCCAATCCGAATAGTTTAAATTTGAATTCTTTGAAATATGTGTGAATCACTAGTTTGTGATTAACTTTACTATAAAAATAGATTTTTGAGTGATTCTTTTTACTGCTATTTAATATTACTGTGTTTTATCATTATATTCAAAAACAGTTTTGTTATTTTAGTTTCTAACAAATTATTTTTTCTTTTTGTTATTTTTGAGTGATTCACACAATTTTTTTTTATTTTTTTTCTAGTTTTTCTGTTTTGTTTTTGTTTATTTATTTTCTTTTGTTTTTGCTTTATTTTTTAATTCTTTTTGCTTTTAGGTAATAAATACTATAAACTTTCTGTTATTGCCATTAGTTTTCCAATTCGAATAATTTAAATTTGAATCTTTAAAATTTGTGTGAATCACTAGTTTGTGATTAACTTTACTATAAAAATAGATTTTTGAGTGATTATTTTTACTGCTATTTAATATTCTGTTTTTACTCATTATATTCAAAAACAGTTTTTGTTATTTTAGTTTCTAACAAAAAAAATCTTTATGATAATTCTTTTTGCTATTAAAGTTTCTAACAAAAAAAGTTCTTTTTGAAAATTCTTTTTGCTTTTAATGTTTTGAACAGAAAATACTTTGCTAATTTTAGTTCATTCTTTTTTCTATTAGAGTTTTCTAGTTCATTCTTTTTTCTATTAAAGTTTTCTAGTTCATTCTTTTTTCTATTAGAGTTTCATTAAAGTTTTCTAGTTCATTCTTTTAGTTTATTATTTTTGCTATTAGAGTTTCATAAAAGTTCAGAGGGTTACGGCAAAAACTGGATACACTTCGTGTACAAAATGGACAATCTCTTTTGAAGTATCAGGGTTTCGGACGAAAACTCATCTGTTACAAAGGGATTTCATTTTTTGAACTTATTTGAACTCCACACTTTTTCTGTGCTCAAAATGAACCATTCAAAGCAACATCATCAATTTTCAACCCTTTCTGAGTTCATCTGTTATTTTTCATGCATTTACTGATTTTTTTGACCTAAATGACCCTGAAATTGAAAAGCACTTCAAATGAACTCTGAAGAGGTTGAAAATTGGCATGATATCATCATTTCACCCTCATAGCATGTGATAAAAAGTTGAGAGGGTTACGGCAAAAACTGGATGCACTTCGTGTACAAAATGGACAATCTATTTTTTCGACCTTAATCAGGGTTTCGGACGAAAACTCATCTGTTACAAAGGGATTTCATTTTTTGAACTTATTTGAACTCCACACTTTTTCTGTGCTAAAATGACCATTCAAGCAACATCATCAATTTTAACCCTTTCTGAGTTCATCTTTTTTTTTCATGCATTTACTGATTTTTTGAGCTAAATGACCCTGAAATTGAAAAGCACTTCAAATGAACTCTGAAGAGGTTGAAAATTGCATGATATCATCATTTCACCCTCATAGCATGTGCTAAAAAGTTGAGAGGGTTACGGCAAAAACTGGATGCACTTCGTGTACAAAATGGACAATCTTTTCGAAGTATCAGGGTTTCGGACGAAAACTCATCTTTACAAAGGGATTTCATTTTTTTGAACTTATTTGAACTACACACTTTTCTGTGCTCAAAATGAACCATTCAAAGCAACATCATCAATTTTCAACCCTTTCTGAGTTCATCTGTTATTTTTCATGCATTTATCTGATTTTTTTGAGCTAATGACCTGTGAATTGAAAAGCACTTCAAATGAACTCTGAAGAGGTTGAAAATTGGCATGATATCATCATTTCACCCTCATAGCATGTGCTAAAAAGTTGAGAGGGTTACGGCAAAAACTGGATGCACTTCGTGTCAAAATGGACAATCTCTTTCGAAGTATCAGGTTTCGGACGAAAACTCATCTGTTACAAAGGGATTTCATTTTTTTGAACTTATTTGAACTCCACACTTTTCTGTGCTCAAAATGAACCATTCAAAGCAACATCATCAATTTTCAACCCTTTCTGAGTTCATCTGTTATTTTCATGCATTTCTTTTGTTTTTTTTGAGCTAAACCCTGAAATTGAAAAGCACTTCAAATGAACTCTGAAGAGGTTGAAAATTGGCATGATATCATCATTTCACCCTCATAGCAGTGGCTAAAAAGTTGAGAGGGTTACGGCAAAAACTGGATGCACTTCGTGTACAAAATGGACATCTATTTCCGAAGTATCAGGGTTTCGGACGAAAACTCATCTATTACAAAGGGATTTCATTTTTTTGAACTTATTTGAACTACACACTTTTCTGTGCTCAAAATGAACCATTCAAAGCAACATCATCAATTTTCAACCCTTTCTGAGTTCATCTGTTATTTTTCATGCATTTACTGATTTTTTTGAGCTAAATGACCCTGAAATTGAAAAGCATTTCAAATGAACTCTGAAGAGGTTGAAAATTGGCATGATATCATCATTTCACCCTCATAGCATGTGCTAAAAAGTTGAGAGGGTTACGGCAAAAACTGGATGCACTTCGTGTACAAAATGGACAATCTCTTTCGAAGTATCAGGGTTTCGGACGAAAACTCATCTGTTACAAAGGAATTTCATTTTTTTGAACTTATTTGAACTCCACACTTTTTCTGTGCTCAAAATGAACCATTCAAAGCAACATCATCAATTTTCAACCCTTTCTGACTCCATGTGTCTTCACTTTTTCTTCGCTTGTGTCCTTTGCTTATTGCGCTGTAACCATGGATATTCTTCATCGCTTAACAGGGTGCTTGGGTCAGCCTTGACTTTGAAGGGATGAATTTTATGAAACTTTTCATAATCTTCAGACATGTCTGTCTTACCCTCCACTCCCACGATGTCTCTTTTCCCTGAAAGAACTATGTGGCGCTTTGGCTCATCGTATGATGTATTCGCTTCCTTATCTTTTCTTTTTCTCGGTTTGGTAGACATGTCCTTCACATAGAAAACCTGCGCCACATCATTGGCTAGGATGAATGGTTCGTCTGTGTACCCAAGATTGTTTAGATCCACTGTTGTCATTCCATAATGTGGCTCTACCTGTACCCCGCCTCCTGACAGATTGACCCATTTGCACTTAAACAAAGGGACCTTAAAATCATGTCCGTAGTCAAGTTCCCATATGTCCACTATGTAACCATAATATGTGTCCTTTCCCCTCTTGGTTGCTGCATCAAAGCGGACACCGTTGTTTTGGTTGGTTCTCTTTTGATCTTGGGCGATTGTGTAAAATGTATTCCCATTTATCTCGTATCCTTTGTAAGTCAATACAGTCGAAGATGGCCCCCTGGACAACGAGTACAGCTCATCAGAAACAGTGTTGTCACCTCTGAGACGTGTTTCCAACCAACTGCCGAAAGTCCTGATGTGTTCACATGTAATCCAGTCGTCACACTGCTCCGGGTGTTTGGAGCGCAGAATGTTCTTGTGTTCATCGACATACGGGGTCACCAAGGTAGAGTTCTGTAGAACTGTGTAGTGTGCTTGAGACCAAGAATGCCCGTCCCTGCATATTATTGAGTCCCCTCCTAGCGTGCCTTTTCCAGTCAGTCTCCCTTCATACCGCGATTGAGGAAGACCAATCTTTTTAAGGTCAGGAATGAAGTCAACACAAAACCCAATGACATCCTCTGTTTGATGGCCCATGGAGATGCTTCCTTCTGGCCTAGCGCGGTTACGGACATATTTCTTTAGGACTCCCATGAACCTCTCAAAGGGAAACATATTGTGTAGAAATACGGGGCCCAGAACAACAATCTCGTCGACTAGATGAACTAGGACGTGCGTCATGATATTGAAGAAGGATGGTGGGAACACCAGCTCGAAACTGACAAGACATTGCGCCACATCACTCCTTAGCCTTGGTATGATTTCTGGATCGATCACCTTCTGAGAGATTGCATTGAGGAATGCACATAGCTTCACAATGGCTAATCGAACGTTTTCCGGTAGAAGCCCCCTCAATGCAATCGGAAGCAGTTGCGTCATAATCACGTGGCAGTCATGAGACTTTAGGTTCTGGAACTTTTTCTCTGGGATATTTATTATTTCCTTTATATTCGACAAGAAGCCAGACGGGACCTTCATACTGAGCAGGCATTCAAAGAAGATTTCCTTCTCTTCTTTGGTAAGAGCGTAGCTGGCAGGACCTTCATACTGCTTTGGAGGCATGCCGTCTTTTTCGTGCCAACGTTGCAGGTCCTCCCGTGCCTCCGGTGTATCTTGTGTCTTTCCATACACGCCCAAGAAGCCTAGCAAGTTCACACAAAGGTTCTTTGTCACGTGCATCACGTCGATTGAAGAGCGGACCTCTAGGTCTTTCCAGTAGGGTAGGTCCAAAAATATAGATTTCTTCTTCCACATGGGAGCGCGTCCCTCAGCGTCATTCGGAACAGATAGTCCGCCGGGACCCTTTCCAAAGATTACATGTAAATCATTGACCATAGCTAGTACGTGATCACCGGTACGCATGGCGGGCTTCTTCCGGTGATCTGCCTCGCCTTTGAAATGCTTGCCTTTCTTTCGACATTGATGGTTGGTCGGAAGAAATCGACGATGCCCCAGGTACACATTCTTCCTGCATTTGTCCAGGTATATACTTTCGGTGTCAGCTAAACAGTGCGTGCATGCGTGGTATCCCTTGTTTGTCTGTCCTGAAAGGTTACTGAGAGCAGGCCAATCATTGATGGTTACAAACAGCAACGCATGCAAGTCAAATTCCTCCTGTCTGTGCTCATCCCAAACACGTACACCGTTTCCATTCCACAGCTATAAAAGTTTTTCAACTAATGGCCTTAGGTACACATCAATGTCGTTGCCGGGTTGCTTAGGGCCTTGGATGAGTACTGGCATCAGAATGAACTTCCGCTTCGTGCACAGCCAAGGAGGAAGGTTATAGATACATAGAGTCACGGGCCAGGTGTTGTGATTGCTGCTCTGCTCCCCGAAAGGATTAATGCCATCCGCGCTTAAACCAAACCATACGTTCCTTGCATCACCTGCAAACTCTTCCCGGTACTTTCTCTCGATTTTTCTCCACTGCGACCCGTCAGCGGGTGCTCTCAACTTCCCGTCTTTCTTACGGTCCTCTCTGTGCCATCGCATCAACTTGGCATGCTCTTTGTTTCTGAACAGACGTTTCAACCGTGGTATTATAGGAGCATACCACATCACCTTCGCAGGAACCCTCTTCCTGGGGGGCTCGCCGTCAACATCACCAGGGTCATCTCGTCTGATCTTATACCGCAATGCACCGCATACCGGGCATGCGTTCAAATCCTCGTACGCACCGTGGTACAGGATGCAGTCATGAGGGCATGCATGTATCTTCTGCACCTCCAATCCTAGAGGGCATACGACCTTCTTTGCTGCGTAGGTATTGTCGGGCAATTCGTTATCCTTTGGAAGCTTCTTCTTCAATATTTTCAGTAGCTTCTCAAATCCTTTGTCAGGCACAGCATTCTCTGCCTTCCACTGCAGCAATTCCAGTACGGTACCGAGCTTTGTGTTGCCATCTTCGCAATTGGGGTACAACCCTTTTTTGGTGATCCTCTAACATGCGATCGAATTTCAGCTTCTCCTTTTCACTTTCGCACTGTCTCCTTCATCAACAATGACCCGGCAAAGATCATCATCGGGCATATCGTCTGGTTCCTCTTGATCTTCAGCTTCCCCCGTTGCAGCATCACCGTATTCAGGGGACACATAGTTGTCATCGTCCTCTTCTTCTTCGCTGTCTTCCATCATAACCCCTATTTCCCCGTGCCTGGTCCAAACATTATAGTGTGGCATGAAACCCTTCTCAAGCAGGTGGGTGTGAAGGATTTTCCGGTCAGAGTAAGACTTCGTATTCCCACATATAGGGCATGGACAACACATAAAACCATTCTGCTTGTTTGCCTCAGCCACTTCGAGAAAATTATGCACGCCCTTAATGTACTCGGAGGTGCGTCTGTCACCGTACATCCATTGCCGGTTCATTTGCGTGCATTATATATAATTAAGTGTGTAAAAAACCGGCGACGAGAATTTTTTTCTTTTAGAAAGAAGATAAGAACAAGAGGCTCACCACGGTTATGCCGGCGACGAGATCGGCGCGGGCGATCGACGGCGGTGAAGACGGGGACGGGACGTGACGGACCGCTAAACCTAGACAAATCTTGAGGAAAATGGAGCTTGAAGGTCGAGCTTCGAGAGGAGAAAGCTTAACTAGTGTGGCTCGGGCATTTCATCAAACACCTCATGTGCATAGGAGGTGAGCTAGAGCACCACAAAGCTCTCCCCTCACCGGCCAGAAAAAACAGAGCAGTGTGGAGTGCTCTGCTCGCCGGCGATGGGGTATATATAGCCACCTCATTGGTCCCGGTTCGTGCGTGGAACCAGGACTAAAGGCCCCCCTTCTGTCCCGGTTCAAGCCACGAACCGGGACCAATGGATGTGGGCCAGGAGCGAGGCCCATTGGTCCCGGTTCGTGCCAGGAACCGGGACAAATGGGTCCAGACGAACCGGGACCAATGCCCACGAGGCCCCGGCCGGCTCCCTGGGCGCATGAACCGGGACGTATGCCCCCCCATGGGTCCCGGTTCGTGACTGAACCGGAACTAATGGGCTGGGCTGGCCCGAACCAAAGCCCTGTTTTCTACTAGTGCCAGTCACCTGCGTTCTTCATGTTGTATGTTCACTGACCACGCCTCCCTCCCACTATAGTTAATTCGTATTAGTACTATGCTTACCGGCTGAGCAGAGCAGCTGTCACAAGCCTTTAATTTTGCCTTTTCTCTCTTCTTCTTTTCTTGATATTGTTCCTTTATTTTGTTTTTCAGATTTTGATTTGCCCTTTGTATATGGAGAGTGATGGCTGACCTTCTCATGGCATATCCCTTTGGCTAGGTCTCAACGTACCATGCACGAGTTAGTTAGGATACCCGAAGGAAGACAAAACGATGTGTCAAAAAAAAGAGAGAGAAGGAAGACAAAATGAACATGTTTAATATCGATGCCCTGGATTCTGTTTCTAGGTAGTCGATTGGCCTTGTTTCAACAGGGTCGAGCTAGGGTTGCATGCAGCCTCATGGTTGTTAAGTGTTGAATTTTCATTGCTTAATTAGTGGTTGTAGGGTGCTCGATTTTGATTGCTTATTTAGTAGGATGCTTCATAGGGTTGATTACCCACGATGGCATGTAAATTAATATCACGCACGCCACTTATATCGCCCGCAAATAAACACTCGACTTATATATCTAAGTTGTCTGGGATTTTTTTTTATGTCCAAACGGATATTTAGAAAAGTGTTGGTACTTGGCCGGATTGATCACCAGTGTTACACCTTTTCAAAAGTGAATTAGTTAGACATAAAAAAAATCACGGACAAAGTAGGATTAGCAAAGTGTATTGTGACTACAAAGTCACACCTCCCCTCCTATACTCTCTCTGTTGCGGTATTACAAGGCCACCTCCTATTTTATCTCTAATTTGACCATTAGCATAACCAACAAAGTATGACCTACTACATACACAAAAGATGTACCATTAGAAACTTCATTTGGATGTATATCCAATGGTATATTTTTAGCGGCAAAACTGATGTTATGTTGGTCAAGTTAATAGCCAAAGTTACCAATAATGTATAACAAAATGGAGGAAGTAAGCCCCAAGCTCAACTTCATTAACACTAGTACACCGTCCAAAAACATGGGCCTTATATCGGTATCACAATTCAAAAGTCTACTATTTTGGAGACTGGTTTGTGCTTTTGTGTTTTCTTTCCTTTCAAATGAGAACCTTGACAGGTCTCCTCTCGGCGATCTAAAGACTGACGCATTGAGTATCTCTAGGTTGTTCCTGAATTTTACATTTTCTAAAATTAATGGGCTTGCCAATGGTGTGACACACGAGATTGCGAAGTATAGTTTTGATAGTAGGTGTGATGGTGTTTTTAATAGCTTTCCGCCTTGCGTGACGTATGCTGTAATGAATGATTGTAATAACCGTTTTATTAATTTATATATGGGGTGTTTTCCAAAAGATGGAGGAGGTAAGGAAGACTATTAACGGTAACCCGCCTTGTCACCACCAAACATACATTGTCGATTCAATCTGCTCGCGTGTCCTAAAGGAGGTCATAATCCTCAATATTCCCTTTTTTCTTGTGGAAGAGCATACAACTCAATATATTGAAGCAACTCCAGCATACATGACACCCCTGATAATAAAAAGGAAAAATACAAGTCGATCTTTGGGGAGTCCACCATCTTCAATGCCTGGAATTTGTAGATGGCACGCCGCCGCCACCGTCGCCGCTCCACACTTGAGCCGGCAAACAATTTTTCTTGACGGTTTCCTCGACGGACGGGAAGGCATCGATACTAAGGCCCTCATGGACCAACACCCCTGAACTGAAGACGTCGCCGGATACGCAGAAAAGCACCCCACAAGAAGCACTCTGAAGATCATTGACGTCAGATCCGCCATGCTCGATAGTCGACGACGAAGAGCATGAACATAATCAGCAACCAGCAATCCGAGAGCAAGCACCTGAGCAGCCGTCGTCCTCCGCAAAGCAATGCCGCCACACCCACGCGCAACCGCAAGCAGCAGACAACACAACTGAAGAACATAAGACGCCGGAGCACAAAATTAGCAGACAAATCCAATCCTCACCAACCACCAGGGCCAGCAGGAGATAACTGACACGAACTCCTCAGCACCAACGTGAAGACCACCGGTGAGAGTGGGAAGGAGCTCGGAGGCACAAAAGAAGGACGCCGCCACCACCTCTCGAGCACAGACACCACATACCTTGACGACCACCTCAGATCTACAGATCAGAGACCAAACCTCCATAGGACCGATGACCACACCACCAAAGGCGACGTGAGGATGGAGCTGGGGCCTACGAATTATTATTCCCGTCACTAGCGCCGACACCATCCAATACAACACCGGGGAGGAAGCACAACCCACCTTCTCTTCGCCAGATCTGACACCCAAGATGACGCCGGAGCCAATGAAGACAACATGGGAAACTTTATTACCTGCGGCCGCCGCCACCATTAGAAGGATCGAAGCGTCGGACGAGAAAACCCTAACTGCTAGCCCAAAAGCTAGTGAATAAAACGCATCCGCCCGGTGGATCTTAGTAACCGCACCCTCCCATACTAGCGGAGCCAGTAGGGAAGGCGAGGGCCAACGATCCACCGGCGGAGATCGGATCACCGACGAGGGAAACTAGAAATCGCCTCTCTCTATCGTATTTACTACTTAGCACATTATTTCATTCTCTTTTCCCTTAATATTCCTTGTTAACCACTTGTAAATCACTACATATTACTGTTATAGTTTTATGGCCTCTTTATTAGTTTGCAGAATTCTAAAATATGTGTGAATAGAAAAAAAACATATGCTCACCATTCATGTGCATTTTATATTATATGAGGGATTTGGTTTGGTATGTTCTATAGAAACGTACTCCCTCCGTTCCTAAATTATTTGTCTTTCTAGAGATTTCAACAAGTGACTACATACGAAGCAAAATGAGTGAATCTACACTCTAAAATATGTCTATATACATCCGTATGTGATAATCCATTTGAAATCTCTAAAAAGACAAATATTTAGGAACGGAGGGAGTAGTATAAACGAAACCTTCAAAATTTATAATTCTTTTTTATCAAAAAAGAGACCCTTAAGATGTCAGCGAGTAAAAGGCGGGGTGGTTGGTTTGAGCAAGATCGGCATACCAAAGGCGCGATTTAAAGAGTTTGAACGTGTGCCCATTATCATTCCCTTTCGCTTTCTCTCTAGCTGCGTAGCAGTCGTACGACGTAGTAGTAGACTCGCGTTCATTTACGTTTTGCACTGTTGACCAACGACCACGTTGCCATCGGGATCGACAGCAAAAGGCATCATATCGATCGGCCGTAGAGAATCCAGTCCCGGCCCGCTCTATAATAATTAAACAATGAACAAAAACACACTAGTAGAATAATACTCCTACTAGTGCATGCATATGCCCTACAAGTGCTACAAGATAGATCAGTTGATTGTGGCCGTCATCATGGTAATCACCACCATGCATGATATGATACTCCTACTACGTAAACGTACGTTCATACATTTCCAGATTAATTATTTGAATAAGCACGACTAATTTAGTTGTTAAGGTGAGGATCTAGCTGATCTTTCCACGCAACCAAATGCACGAAAATTAATTATCCAAAGCGTGACAAGCTGCTGCCCGTGTCACATGCTAAGCGAACTAGTAGGATTTTTCTAGAATATAAACTAACTAGGATTTTTTTTTAATTTCTTAGACAGCTAAACCACCTATCAGTTGGAGTCCGGAAAAGACTAGATTTCTATCGATCGCGCTTCTTCTGGCAGAATGATGACTTAAAACAAAAATACAGACTAACTAAATGAGATATCATTTGTAGACCGAAAGACCAAGGGGGTCTCGGCATTGAAAACTTAGAGGTGAAGAACATATGTCTACTCAGCAAGTGGCTGTATAAGCTATCTGTGGAGACGGATGCCACGTGGGCCCAGATTCTGCGGAACAAGTACCTTCATTCCAAAACACTATCCCAGGCGACGGTGAGGCCGACTAACTCGCCTTTTTGGAAAGGATTGATGAGAGTGAAATCAGTCTTTTTCAACAGGACGAAATTTGTAGTTGGAAATGGTACTACCACGAGGTTCTGGGAGGACACATGGCTAGGGGAGACGCCCCTTGCACTCCAATATCCTTCTCTCTATAATATTGTGCAGCGAAGAGAAGCTTATGTTGCAACAGTATTACAGTCCAATCCTCTGAATATTCAATTCAGGAGGACGCTTGCGGGAAATCGTTGGGAAGCTTGGATCCATCTTGTGAGAAGATTGATGGATGTCCACCTTTCTCAACAGCCCGATCAGTTGCGCTGGAAGCTAACAAAGAATGGAGAGTTTTCTGTTAAATCCATGTATTTGGATGTCATCAACTCTAGCTCTATTCCTCGTTCGAAACATGTTTGAAAAGTCAAAGTGCCTTTAAAAATCAAAGTGTTTATGTGGTTTGTCCATAAATAAGTCATTCTAACTAAGGACAATTTGGCAAAACGCAATTGGACAGGATCTACAAGATGTAGTTTCTGTGATAGGGACGAATCCATCAAACACCTCTTTTTTGACTGCCCCTTGGCAAAAAATTTGTAGCGGACAGTCCACTTAGCTTTTAATATTACTCATCCGAATACCATCAACACGTTATTTGGGACGTGGTTAGATGGGTTAGATTCCGAAACAGCGAGACATATCCGTGTAGAAGTATGTGCTTTATTATGGGCAGTCTGGAACTGCAGAAACGATTTGGTTTTTAACAGGACAACAAATATTCATTTCTTGCAGGTTATCTTCCGGGCCACTACACTCATCCGTATGTGGTCGCTACTCACTCCGACGAAGGCCAGGGTGCGTTTGGTTACTGGATCTATCCGATGGAAGACGGTAGCTCGGGATATCTTCAACCGGTTTGGATGGCGGTCATGTAATAGGATAGTGTTTAGTTTCCTATCTTATCTTTTTACCTGCCGGTTGTGGCTATTCTGTCATGTTGCTTTTGCTCTTTATGAGCCTCTTTACTTTTGAGACCTGAAGACTTTTGTTGAACCTTTTGCTTATCAATAATATGGCCGTATGCATCGTTCTGATGCAGAGGCCTGGGCCTGACCCCCTTTTCGAAAAAAAAAAAAGCTAAACCACCTACTACTACTAGCAATATTTACTTGAGCAATAATCGTGCCCTAGCCCTGCATGGCCACCTCTTGTCTTCTCAACTAATACACGAAACTCTCAGCGGTTCCACGGTGGCACATGCAACCTAGAGTACGTGTTGTCTTATTCTAATACTTTTATAGATGTAATAAGAATGTTGTTATAGCCGTAGACGGAAATACATCACGGCTGGACGTCTCCTCCCCGAGAAAAGAAAAGGCTAGGCTCCTCTGTCTCCCGCCGGCTCCGCCGCCGGTCCGCCTCTCTCCGGTGGCCTTATGGCCATGGCGGCGCGGTGGATCCCGATCCTTGCCGGCGAGAGGGCTTCTTCTCTTTAGATGTTTCTTCAAATTTTGATAGAGTTTGTGTCCTGCTCAGAAAGACGAGATGACGGTGGCTTTCTGAAGATGGAATAAGGTTCTTCCCGCCTAGTCCCTGTTTCGGTGGTGCGTCTAGCATCGTAGGTGGGCGTGTGGAGGTGTGTCTCCGGTGGATCTGTCATTGGTGGATTTGCTCGGATCTTGTTCTAGTTCGTCCACGTTCGTGCGTTTTCAGGTTGGATCTTTTCTGATCTATGCTACTCTTCAACGGCGGCGGTTGCTGTCCTGGTGCGCTGGTCCTATGGGGTCTTAGCACGACAACTTTCCGACTGTCTTCTACAACAAGGTTTGTCCGGCTCCAGCGAGCGAGGGACGGTGACGGCGGCGTGCCTTCGGCTCGCTTAAGTGCTTGTAGTCGTCGCTAGGTGGTCTACAGATCTTGATGTAATTTTTATTATTTTTAGTGTTTGTTGACTACCATGATGCAAGAAGATGAATAGATCGAAAGTTTTTCGAAGAAAAATAAAAATGCTGTTACTACTAGTACTTCTATTATCTTAGCTTGGCTAGCTAGGCTAGGATGAGAGGGAATCATGATGGCGCAAACGACCCCTGTTGTGTGTACGTCCTTGCTGTTTCCGGCTGCGTATCCGTCAGCAGTGTGCTCGAAAGGAGAGGAGGACAAGGCATTCATTGGGCAATCACGCCACCCTCGCCCCTGCTATACCCCAAATCCCAACTGCTCGTGCCGGCCTCAAGTATCTATCTATCCTTTCTTCTTTTGCGAGGACAAGAATATCTGCCTGATTCTGATGAATCCTCTGGCCGTGATTATAATATACTACTAATACACCAATTGGGTCGGTTCATCATCGCCATGATTACATCAATGCTAGTTTGAGTCGGGTCGATATGGATGACGGAGCTTTTCCATTTTTGTCAAACAAAACGCTAGTATGATCAGATCGATCGTGCTATAAACTAGCTTAGGTAGCTCTGCTGCTTGCATGCCTCAGGTGGTACCAAACCGTGTGCTTTGGTTTGGGTTTATCTGGCCCATTGCTAAGCATATTCCAAACCTTGGGCGGCAAGGTACGTACGTACGCACCAGCTCAGCAGCAACATTGCCGAGGAAGCCATCTTTCCGCGTCCCCAGATTCTTCTGCAAAACGAACCGACTTGTATTCTTGATCAAGAGATGCCAAACCCAAACCACCCCGCGGTATCCACCATGTGTCGTGGTGGAGGCTATTGGAACCGACCTCGGCACACACGTTGGTGCTGCAGGGCACTCCCATGCAGCTTGCAAACATGAGGCACACAGAGTGTCATCAGTCGATTATCATACGATCTTGTACATATTCATATTTTTTTCCTTGGTATATAAAGTGGTGAGAATTAATGTCCCTCCTCTGCCCACACATGGTTGCTCATTGGACGTGACCAGACGCAAGCATTTCACCGAGTCTTTCGGAAACAAGAAATTACGGTGCATGCGTATGTAGCCTGTCAGGTGATTTTAAAATGTTACTACTGACTAGAAAAGCGAGTTATCTTCAGAACGAGCATCGTTCTACAGGAGAACCCCTTTCCTTCTCTGGAGAACAGCTGTGGACTAGTCACCACACACACACAGTCTTCCGGTGACCGGTGCGTGCGTACGAACAGTGTGAAAAACCCAAAAAGCAAACTGTTTGCGCGCGTAAAAAACGAGAGAAACAAAATGAAAAGAAAAGAGAACCCGTAGCCATAGGCTAGGCGTGTCGGTCACCGGTAGAGATTTTTTTTTTCCCCGATCGACGACTTTGGTCTCCCTCCCTCCCTCCCTCGACCAAAAGCAAAGCCTCGCAGGCAGGACAGGACTGCACTGCGCTGCGCTGCAAGAGCCACAGCACAGCCGCTGACCCCGTTCAATGACAAAAGCGTCTGCACTGTCCACAGACCACAGCGATGGCAATGGCGTCGGCGTCGGCGTTGGCCCCCCTCACATGGAAAGGAAAGGAAGCCGGCCGGCCAGCTCGGTTCCGTTTTACTTTACTTTACCCCTCCTCCAAACCACGCACACTGGCACGGTGACACCTCTCTCTCTCTCTACGGCCAGCTCAGCCAGCAACAGAGAGATAGGGACGGGGTGGGGGTGTTGATTCTCCTTGACTTGATTGGGAAATGAGAGGTTCTATTCTACTACTACAGTGGATTGGTAATAAAGATCATCAATTTTAGTTAACAATGGCGGGTATCGTGCCCCCATTCCATGAGGTGGGGTGCGTAGGAAGGATGAGGAGGGTGGATAAGCGCCGTAGATGCCCTCGCTGTCGATGCGTTGCATTGCAGGTATATATATCAACCCAAGGAGAAGAACAAGATCGATCTCATTCCCCTTCCCCTCCGCTCCACTCCGGTGCAAAGGAAAGCAAAGGGTGGAAGCGAGAAGCAAGGCATCTCATTCCCCCAGCCCCACACCTCGCCACCTTGCCGCCCCTCCCTCCTTCCTCCTCCTCTCTTCTTCTTCCTTCCTGCCTTCATCTCCCCTCCCCCCGCGTCCAAGAATCTATCTCCCCTCCATTAATCCCCTCCCCACATTCCCCTTCCCTGCGTGCACACACGGTTTGGTAGATTACCAGACCAGAGTGGTACTGCTGCACAGATTGTTTGTTCGTTTCTTCCATGGTTGGTTGCTTCTTTCGGCGAGTGAGAACGACGAAGAGAGGAGGGAGGGGACAAGCCAGGCCAGGCACATCTGTCCTGTGACTCCAAGCTTGGCATCTCTCCACACTCACGCCACACCCACACCCACAACACTGTTTCTGCTTCCCCTCCCCTGCCCTCCCTCCCTCCCCCTGCATGCCACTCGCGTGCCGCCCCAGTACGTTGGTTGGTTGCAACGACGCCTCCTCCTCCCCCCTCCTCCTCTGCATTGCGGCCACCCTTCGTCCTCTTTAGCCCCAAGGCGCGCACACCAGAGCGACACAAGCAGAGCGCCGCTCTGCGACTCCGCATTGCACCCAAGAACCAGCGGAGATTGCGTCCCTCCCCTCCTCGCTCCGGCAGGCGGCAGCGCATGCCCGCCGCGACGGGCTGACGGCCGCGGCGGCGCAGTCGGCGATGCGGTTCACGGCGGGGGGCTCGTCGACGCGGTCGTGGCAGCCCAAGCCGACGGCCGACACCACGGACCTGCGCTTCTGGCTGACCTGGCGGGTGGCGGTGTGCGCGCTCTGGGTGCTCTGCTGCGTCGCCGCCGCCGCCTACCTCATCTGGCGCCACGAGGGGCCGCGCGCGCACCGCCGCCCCGGCGCCGCCAAGCAGGACACGGCGCGGCGGCGGCCGGACGGGCTGCTGTACGACGACGAGGCGTGGCGGCCCTGCCTCCGCGACATCCACCCGGCCTGGCTGCTCGCATACAGGCTCGTCTCCTTCTTCGTCCTCTTCAGCCTCCTCATCGTCATCGTCATCTCCGACGGCGGCAACATCTTCTACTACTACACCCAGTAAGCATTCCTCCACTCACTCACCCATCATCATCTTTTTTTACTCTGTTTCCGAAGAAAGATTTTTTTTTTTACTTGGGTGATGCTTTTTTGAGAGGTTACTTGGGTGATGACTGGCTGTAGATGCAAAGTTGGGTTAAAGATTTATGCTTTGGCATTTCCCATTTGATTTAAAATCTTACACGCTGTAAATTACCCGGAGTGGCAGCCAGCAATGTGGTGTGCCCAGCAGCAACTTTGGCATCTGTTCTCTCTTGTTGTAAATTTGAATTTTATCTCAGGGGATGGGAATAAAGGGAGACTTCTTCTCATGATTACATCAACTACTGATCTTTGACATGTTTCCTCAATAAACTAAGAGCAGTGAGAATCTGCAACGAATTTCCTTGCGTTGATATTGATCTTCTGTGCACAAGTCATGGCTGGTTGCGGTTTGCTACCTAGCTTCCACAGCAAGCCACTCCACAACTGTTGGGTTTCATTTTCAGTTGTACATTTTTTTGGGGTGTCAATGCATTTTAGAGACAGTTTTATTCATGATGCACTACTTCATTTTAATATTTGGAAATTGCCTCTCACAGGACATGTTTTGTCAAGCACATCAATGATACCAATATTTTTCTGGGGGGCAGTGTTGAATTTCATTTTTCACTGGTATTTATTTTGGGTCATTAATGCATTTTAGAGATAGTCTTGATGGATGCAGTGCTTCAATTTAATAATCAGTAAGGACCTCATAGTACATGCACATTAAGGGAACAATCTTTTTTGTGCAGTACAATATCACAACTAGCACAAGCAGGACAGTGCTGTGGGAATACCTGTTCCATTGAGGATTTCTGACATCATCAGATTAGTTTAGCAGCCCCATTTTGATACCATTACTTTTCTGGGGGGCAAATCTCCAGTGTGCTTTTTTCTTTTCCTCCAAAGGAAAAGAAATGTGGTGCGTAACTGGTTGGTAGCATCAAAGCTGTCTGCAAAGCTGTGATACTACTTGTTGGTGTCTGTGACTCTGCTCTCAGTAGGCAGCATTTGTCCGTAGCTTGCACGTACTAAGTGGTTGTTCAACTGTCTATCATGCAGGTGGACCTTCATTCTGGTGACGGTTTACTTCGGGGTAAGCGAAAATAGTCTGTCTCCTCACTGATTTCTTGGTGCACAATGATGAGTGTCCCCACGACCTCTATCAGTGTCCTCACAATCCTTATCTGAAAAGACTATATGCTGTTTTGTGAATTCTCCAGCTTGCGACGACGCTTTCGATCTACGGATGCAGCAAGTTCGCCGCCTGCAATGCAGTCGCGGCGATGTCCGACGCCGAGCAGGGGCCCTACGCCATCCACGGGGCCGCCCCGAAGCCGCCGATCGTCGACGGGGAGGACGATGGCACGAGGGATATCGCCGGGTTCTGGGGGTACCTGCTGCAGATCATCTATCAGGTGAAAGAGGTTTTCATGCTACCTATAAACTTTGAAATGTTTGGCCACATGGAGCCCCTTTCCAGATTTCATATTGGAGAGGGACATCTGCACTGACATCACGTCTTCATTGCATTTGCATTTGCATGGAGAGGTGGTCTCGTTTTGCTTTTCAGGTGCAATTATTAGTGCTCCTGGGCAGTTAACATCATGCACCAGAAACTAAAGTATGCTTATAATGTGCTCTGCTGAATTGGATTCCTGTGCATCAAAGATGAGGATGTGACCACATACTAGCATCTTTGTCTGGCTGATCCTACATGAGCCACCTTCTTGGTTGTTGGGCTGGACCCAAATGCCCAATCTCTTAGTTCCTTGCACCTGAAGGCCTTGCTTGATCACCTTTCTTTACCCCATATCTCAAGTGCAGGGCTGGCTTTTTTAGCAGTAGCATCAGGAATAAAGACAAATTTTTGTTTATTTATCTCTGTTGATTTGCTAGGCCTGACTGTATCAGAATTATGACTGGATATCTCTCTAGGCTTGGATAAATTATAGACAAGGGGAGTAGATATTTCCACTGATAATAACCATAGCTACAGCTTCCAGTGAAGTTCCAGTAGGAAAATGGGGAAAAAGATATTACAACAATTGATAATTGGCAACTTATGCAAGACAGTTGTTATCATTTTACTACCAATTCACCAAACTAGTATTCTGACGTCTCCATCTCTGTTGACACAGACAAATGCAGGAGCTGTGATGCTTACAGACTGCGTCTTCTGGTTCATCATTTTCCCATTCCTCACCGTAAAAGATTACAGTATGAATTTTGTAAGTGTGTTTGTCAATTCCTTGGCTTTTGTATTCGTCATCTGATTGATGCTAATCAGTTTGCTAACTTGATCCTTGTCTGACAGCTACTGATAGGAATGCACTCGGTCAACGCTGTTTTCCTGCTCGGCGAAGCATCGCTAAATAGCCTGGTAAGTGGATGAACGCTGAACTTGATCGCCAAAGCAAATTGATGCATGCATGGTTTTACAGTTTTACAGTTTTACTCATCACATCTGATCTCAACTTCACACAATTCTTACAGCGATTCCCGTGGTTCCGGATTGCGTATTTCTTCCTCTGGACAGCGCTATACGTTGTTTTCCAGTGGATCGTCCATGCATCTACTCCAACATGGTAAGATCCTCAGCGCTTCCATTGCCTCCATAGAGCAAAAATACTACCTGCATATTATCTTTCTGTAACTGAATACATGTCATGTGAATTCTCGCAGGTGGCCCTACCCGTTCCTCGACCTCTCCTCTAATCTCGCGCCTTTGTGGTAATTCCATTTACCACCCTATAACAGCAATTATTTGCCTGCTTTGTTTTATGTAAATATTTTTCACCTGAACTTATTGTGATCACAAGCTGAACCAAGTTCCCTGAACCTATTGTGCAGGTACTTTGCGGTTGCGTTCATGCAACTGCCCTGCTACCTGATCTTCAGACTGGTGATGAACCTGAAACACCACCTTCTCGCCAAGCATTTCCCGGATAGCATGGTCCTAGGATACTAGCATCCGTCAACAAACAACCATGCTGGTCTTCTTCCTTCGACGATCCTCCACACAAAAAAAAGGCGATGTGAATTGGCAGGAAGAACAACAACGGAGCAATGGCGGTGTGGCACTAAATTGGGTGGTGTGGCAGTAGATTGTTTGCGAGAAATCTTAGTTTCTTACGCACGCGCACGCCTCTCCTGCAAAAAAAGGGATAGGGGAGCGTGTACGTGCCTTTTACACGGGTATAGTTTCGTGACGGTAAATCGTGGGGTCACGGGTGATCAGAGTTTTTGCAGTAACTGGGAGTGAAAGGAGAAAATGAAAGAAGAATGTGTACATACCTACAGCTTCGTTGATTGGTTGGTGAAATGGAGATATTGTTGGCTAATTGATTTAGTGCTATTATATGACTTCTTTTGTAGATCGGCTGATTGGTCATCATCAACTTACCTGTGTGGCTAATGTAATCGTCGAATGGATGTGTTTCTGTCTGCGATTTTACATTCTTCTCGGAACAGACACAAAAATCGGCTTGTTGAGAAGAATCTTGGGACGAAAAAGGTGGTTTCCTGAACATTTCGCTGAGATGCCTGGACGGCGGATGGCCTACGTACCTTCCCGTCCAAGGCTTGTGTAATATGCTCATCAGATCGAGCCTAGCTAGCAGTAACATGATCGATTTGGTATCGATCCCTTCCTCTTCCAGAAGCAGCAGCTATAGCTAGTTTATAGCACGATCGATCCATCATAGCCCGCGTTTGACAAAAAAAGCTTCATCATCCATATGGATCTGACTCGAACTAGCATTAGCTAAAGGATAGGCCCTAATGATGACGATGATGAATCGATCGACACCGACCAAAGGTGTCTGTTGCTGTAGTATTTTAAAATGTCGGCGGGAGGGTTCATCGGAATCGGACATGTACACGTAGAAAAGAAGAAAGATACTCGAGGCAGTTGGGATTTGGGAGGAGGGGCGAGGATGTCGTGATTGCCCAATGAACGCCATGCCTGGAGTAAATTGCAAAAAACCACCAAAATTGTGCAAATGTCATCAAACACCCACCAAAATGCATGTTTTCCGGTGGTTTTTTTTCTGAAGCATTGCAAACTTCAACCCAATTGTGATGGTTTTTTGCAATTTACTCCCATGCCTGCTGTCCTTTCTCGCCCTGCTGACCGATGGGTCGATACGGAGCGAGAATCGGGGAAGGTTGGGGTACAAGGGTCGTCCGCGCCATTATCACGGTTGCAAACTTCCAATCCACACACAGACGCCATCCTAGCCTAGCCTGGCGGGCACATTCCAGCATACATCTCCTACTCACTCCATGGAAGTGCAACTGCTGAGAATTTCGTCTTCCAGATGAAGCGACAATTGCCTGGGCCCTATGCTACGTACGTTTGTTAATTATCCTCTGTAAACACTTTTATATTTCTTTACGAAGGTAATAACTAATAAAGTACTCGCGGCTAATTAGTAGGTTTCTCTTTCTACTACTAACAAGTATTCCTTCTAGCTACCAGTGACAAAGGCAGCAGCTAGTCCGTAGTCACGCTTTGGATAGATGATTTCGTGCATTTGGTTGTGTGGAAAGATCAGCTAGTGCCCTTAGCCGGCCAAATGTTGTTTATCTTTTTTTGAAAGATCCAGCATTGCTGGCATTCATTGATAAATGTTGTTTATCAACCAAATTATTCTCGCTTACTGTAGGAAATGGACGTACGTTTACGTAGGAGCATCATGCACGGTGGTGATTACCATGATCACGGCCACAATCAGCTGATCCATCTAGCTATAGCACTTGTAGGGCATGTGCGTGCACTAGTACTTTACTATATAATTTTGGTACACTAGTACTACGTGTCTTGTTGATTGTTTAATTATAGAGCGGGCCTCGACTGGATTCTCTACGGCGGCCGATCGTTATGGTGGCTTTTACTGTTGATCCCTATGAAACGTGCTCGATCGTTGGTGAAGAGTGCAAGGAGTACACGAGGCTAGCCTACTATACGTGGTAGGACTGCTACGTAGCTAGAGGGAAAGCGAAGGGGAATAATAGAGGACACGCGTTCAAACTATTTATTGGTTCGCGCCTTTCCTATGCCCATCCTGTTCAAATTAGCCAGCCTGCCTTTTACACGTTTTTTCCTTCTTCTTTTTTCTTTTGCGGGAACTTCCTTTTACACGTTGACATCCCGTTGATGGCGGACGCTATGCATCGGCCGGGTGATGATTGGACAAGATCCATCGCCTCAGCAACCGTTGGATGACGAGCGCAACAAAAACGTTCGATCTCTACCCATCAGCTGCAACCCTTTGCAACAGAGCCTATGTTGTGCTCCAGTTTGAACCTTCTTCTGCTGTTACAACACACCCTGTGCCATGACCGCTACAACCCTATGCAATAGCACCATGTTGAACTCCACGCTTTGCAACAACACCCCAGTTGCCCTCTGATTCTAACTTCTACCATTGCAACATGCCCTATGTTGTGACAACAGGGAACATGTGGGTTGCTATGTGGGGATATGACGATGAGCCAACGATCACACGTCATCCAGCGGTTGCGCATGCGGTGGACACTGCTCGTGGAACAGTCGCATGAGCGCTAGTGTTTTCCCTCTTTGATCTAGAGAATCTTCATGTAAATTTGGAAACACTACATTCTATACAAAATTTATAGCACAACTCAAACCACTTGAAAAAAACCTAGTACTCCTCTGTCTGAAAATATAAGATGTTTTTTTGTGTAAATCTAGACCCAAAAGTCTTGTATTTTGATACAGAGGGAGTATTTGTTTTCCTGTGATGAAAGCAAGCATAGCTTATCCCATAAAATTCAAATGTGCATGACATTGTGATCATATGTTTTTCCAAGGGGTTATGCAAACTAAGGAGGCCCTAAAATTGTACTAGCTTAGGAGTGGTTGCCTTGCCCCCAAGGTGTAGTACATTAAGAAAGTTAACAAGGTGGAATGAGGATTAAGAATTTCTTGAGGACAATACACGAGTAGAGTCAGCAATGCACGTTTGGCTGCGACGATGGGATAACAATAAAATGTTTTCATCACTCCCTCCATTTACATGGTGTATTTTTAAGTAACTTTGGCCATTAACTTGAACAACTGGAGATGAGTTATGCCACAAAAATAATACCACCGGATATACATATGGAAAAAAGGTTCTGATGGTCCCTCCGTAAGTTAATATAAGACGTTTTTTGACACTAGCTATCTTATATTAAGTTACAGAGGGAGTATCGTTTTGTCTATGTCGGTCATATTTCATTGGTCAAACTGATGGTCAAAGTTAGAGTTTAAATAGGAGAAGACATCGCATGGCGAAACAGAGGGAGTAGCTAGCAGAGGGTGTGCGTCATTACTTCTAGTCATAGTAATCCTACATTTTCTGCGATCATGTTTTATGTCTAATCAACCACCTAGAATCCAGGGCATCAAAATTAAACTTGTTCGTTGTCTCTTCCTTCTGGTATCCTAACTACCTTGTGCAAGGTACGTCGACCTAGGCACCTAGCTATATAGCAAAGCCAAAGTGACATGTCATCTTAGAAGGTTAGCCATCACTCTCCATAAATAAAGGACAAAGCAAAATCTGGAAAACAAAATAAAGGAACAATATCAAGGAAAGGAGAAGAGGGAAAAAAAAGGCAAAAGGCTTGTGTCAGCTGCGCTCTACTCACTCGGCAATCATGGTTCCAACACGAATTTAACTATGGCGAGGTGTGATTAGTGAACAGAACACACGAAGTCTGCATGTGAATGGCCAAACACGCACAAAAGAGGAGATCTCATGCAACACAGCAGCTAGAATATTTCGATGGAGTGGTATATCGGCATCCAGCAACGAACACGATTCTTCCTGCGTGCTGGGCCAAAAGAGGAGAATATCATGTGGCGCAGGATGCTCTACTGGATGCATCATCAACACGGCAGAGGTTTCATGGTGGCCTTGCCTGTATGCCATGGAAACGGAATGAACATTGGCAGCTTCTCTCATCCATGGCCCACCACAAGACGGAGAGATAGAGTCCCATGCAACAGTGGACAGTGAGTCGGTCACATGCTTTGTTTTGTTTCTTGACGAGATGGACAAGGTCACAAGCAAGGGAGGGAGACACACTGGCGGAGTTAGGAAAATCAAATTGGGAGGGCCAAACGTTGCTAAATCTTGTTTGGGAGGGCCAGATCATTAAAATGCATTGTTTTAACAGCAAAAAAGTCAATGTTTACACTAGTATTAGGCCTAAACCAGTGACATTAGGGGGGGCCAGGGCCCCTGCTGGTCCCCCCCAGCCCCCCCCCGTCTCCGCCACTGGGAAGACAGCGTGGCCGGGTGTCCGTCGTTGCCAATGAACTAATTGTATAGTACATGGTGCAACTATAATATTTGATGGATGTGAAAAGATAAATATTTTTTTTTTAGAAAAGGAGGAGGATCCCCGGCCTCTGCATCTGGACGATGCATGCGGCCACTTTATTAATTATTCACACAAGACCTTACAAAGTCATACAACAATAAGACTAAAGCCACCGTCTAGGCAACAGATGTCGCTACTCCTATCCAGTTGATGAAGGGATGCTGATAGTCTGGACCTAATACCAAACAGACCTCGCAGCCAAACCTAAACATCTAAGACCTGAGGTCCCAACCAGGACGCCTGCCGGGTATGGGGCACCTACCAGTTCGGCGCACTCCTCGACCAGGACGCCTGCCGGGTATGAGGCCGCCGCAGCCACCTGCCACCAATCCATCTTCAGAGCTGTACTGTTGCATCTACCGTGCCAGGTCTCTCTGCCATCGACGCCACCATATATCAGGCACCCAGCCAAAAAAAAAAAGAACGAGCACGATCCAAAAGAGGAGAATATCCTGTGGTGCAAGATGCTCTACTGCATCGTCACCACGGCAGAGCTTTGATGGTGGCCTTGCCCCGTTGCCCGTATGCCATGGAAACGGAATGAACGTTGGCAGCTTCTCTAGTCCTTGGCCCACCTTCAAGACGGAGAGATAGAGAGAGAAAGTAGTACTCCCATGCAACAGTGGACAGTGAGTCGGTCACATGCTTTGTTTTGTTTCTGGACGAGATGGACAATGTCACAAGCAAGGGAGGGAGACAGCGTCGCTGTCGCGGTCGTTGTCCTAACAACGAGACGGGCCATGCAGGCAGACAGTAGAGTGACCTCTGTGTGTGTGCATGTGCATGGGAGTACATTACGTGCCAAGTGGAGGGCCGAATCGTTCCTCAATTGATCTGGGCCCAACTTGTATCCCTCGTACGGCCAGGATGTGGATACGATACGATCGATACCATCCCCAGGCTTCGTTCACCGCCTGGATCTTAATCAGACGGCTCCTATTTAATTGATGACTTCACCTGCATGCTTAGGTCGTGCTCCCTCCTTTTATAATCTAAGAACGTTTTTTACACTACAACGCTATTATATTATGGGACAGAGAGAGTAGATTATATCTGTTTGGACCTCTTCCTTCTTTCTTTTTCATCGAGAGATACAGAATTTTGCAAGGAATTAATGGAACGTGACAAATTTCGAACGACCTAATAGAATATAGGATGGGATTTCTAATTAAGCAAAGTTTCCTTTGAACCCAGTTCTACAGCAAAACAATGCATTAATATGTAGTAATCTTTTTTTTTTAGAATTTCTATGCATGATTCTCGAAAAACAAGAACTCATGCAAGACTAGGTCTTTAGCGCTTCTTTGATTCAAAGTATTTTCACAACATTTTGTAGTATTCAAATACATAAGAATTGTGTGGGTTGGTTGTTTTACTCATAGGATTGAATTAAAGTTTCGTTTTCCTTCTCGCAAAAAAAAAAAAATCCTTGCCCCACAGTCCGCAAGAAATTTAGCTTTCACGTGAGCCTCTTGAAATGATACATTTTTTTTGCTATGATAGAATTAAAGAAACCAAAATCCAATATTATGCGAATGGGCAAGAATTGCAAAAAAAGAAAAATCTGCTATATAAAAAGTAAATTCTCATATCTCAGATAAACTCTATAAAAATAACTTCAGGAAGACATGACTAAGGTCATATGGGTGTCATTCAAGAAAACAAGTTTTTGGACAATGATTCGAGCTCAATATCGTGCCCAGCATGATGCAATGCTAGCGTCATAAATGCCTCATGAATCATATCCAGAAAGAAGAAACGAAGCACCCACCGAGGCTCCTCAGAGCTCAGAGCATTTCGGCCGTCGGATCGATTTCTTGATGCATTTTCAGCCGTTGGATCGCGCCCTCGGTTGACCTCGTCCGTCGGATCAAAACCCGGCGCAGTTGCAATGAATAGTATACCAACCAGTGTGCCACCTCCTGTAATTTCCTTGCCCCGCTGAGGGCATTTTAGTCATTTCATCTGGTTGGGAAAAGATCCGATAAACGAGGCAGGGGTGAGACTGTGGAGACCGTCGTTCCCCTCCCCCTCCAACCCGCTCGCCTCTCTCTCTCCCTCCCGCGCCCGCCTCCCTCTCTCTCCCTCCCGCGCCCGCCTCCATGCCCCGCCGGCAGCCGCCGCCACGCCGCTCGCCCGGGCACCTATCCACGACCTCGCGCCGCCCCTCTCCTCTTCCTCCCGCCTCACCTCTCTCTCTCTCTCCTTCCAAAACCTAGACCGCCTCCCTGCCCCGTCGCCGTCGGATCGTTTCCTTCTCCACCCCTCTCGCAGACGAGGTGGAACTAGCACCTTTTCTTGCTTGTACGCCGCCGCTCGTGAGAGCCAGGAAGATGGGGAGGAGGCAGCGAAGGAGATGGTCCCCTTTGTTTACACGTCTTTCGTTGATTTGGGATCTTGTTTGGTTGCAGGTCCTCTCTTTCTTCCAGTCTCTCCACCGGATCTGCTGATGAACTCGTTGATCTCTAGGTATGTGTCTACTTTCTCCCGTTCTTGGTGATTGGGTGCTGCTCATCTCTAATTTTCCCTTTGTTATACCTGCAGATTGTACAGAGGACCAATCTTCTCCTTTTCGCTCCTCTTCTACTAGAGTGCTAGGTATACGGCAACATGGCCAAGTGCTTTTTTAGGATTGACTATGTGTTTGGCTAGCAAGGGCCATTTGTTATTTGTCTTGCCTCTGGTAAAGGCCAAATGTGCTACCGGTTGTTTTTTGTGGGGTGTGGATATATGTCTTTTCCTCTTTGTCTGGTCCTGGTAGGGCATGCAATTGTTGCTTCTCCCTTGGTGGAGAGTGCTGTTGGTTTTGTTGCTTTTAGTCTAGCTAGGTTCCAAGGAAGGGGATATTTAGATTTTTAATGAGGATGGTCAGGTAGATGGCTCCAAGAATTCAGAGGTAATTCTTGTCTGTTACATCCATTTGAACTTTTTGACTCTGATTTATCATTGTTTCATGTAAGTTGAACTTGTTATTCTTTATGTGATGCCACAAATGCTGAACTGGGACTTGTTATTCTTTGTGGCAGGCACAAGCCACAAATGCTGAACTGGGACTTGGTGCTACTATGTATATTGCAATAGACTTCTTTGCTGAAAAAGCTGAAAGGGAGATTGTTTTCTATACTAGTGAAAAGAACCTTATTGGACATTGTGGACCATTTCTATCAAAACTCTGCAGGAACCTGACTTTGCTGCAAAAGGTTTGTATTGTATTGCCCTTCCTACATCTTTGAAACATTGGATTCCATTGCTCTCTGTGGTTTTGGCATGATGGAATATTATTTTTTGGGTGTAGTTCCCGGAGTTACATGCTTCTACAATGCTTGCTCTTTGCAGACTAATGATTATTGATGCAGAATACTGGTATGCAATTATATTTCAATTTCCACATGATTCTGCTTGTTTAATATTATCGGTAGCATCCTGTTTTATCTACAAATTTATGATGACACTGAATCTCATTATACTCACTTTTCCAGTGAGGCCAATCTTCAGATCCTATTTACTGTCATGGAAAGTGCGTCCTCTGAGATCGTCCGATCTAACTGCACTATAGAGAAATCACCATCTTTAGAACCAGGCAGGAGCTTACCTCATGCTGGAAGAACTTGGAGGAGCGGAAGGCCAATGCCTCGATTCGTCTGAGTCCTCGTAGATCCTACATGAGCTTCTTCCTGTGTCGGCATCCGCTTCATCATGCACCGCCGCTTCGTCGTCGCTGATGCTCATGGGGCAAAGAATGTCAAGATATGACACTCTTCATTCTTATCCTAAAGATTAGTAGATTATCAAAAACAAAATGCCCCTAGACTGTATTAGTATTATGTGGCTAGAGTGCAACTTTGAAAAGACCAGCCTTGCTCTCTATCTGATTGTTGATTTATATATTTTCCTCTAGAAATGAAGAAGCTTATTTTATGTTTTGTAGCCACCACCCAAATTGACTGTTTCATTAGTATTTTGCATGCCTTGTTATTACAGGTTTGCAAAAATGCAGTCTGTGAGATGGTACTTCCTTTCATTTATTACCATGCTTTGATTTTTTTCTCTGCTTGGATTATAAAGGGGACGTGTAGTAAATTTGAATTGCACACCTACGAGTTGATTCTTCTAGGGATTTATTTTTCTAAACAAGCTTTCAGTTGCGCTTCACAAATATGTTGCTAGCTGAGGTTTAGAATTTATTTGGCAGAAACTGTTCTAGGATTACTATTGTAGTATCTCTGTGAGGAATTTCTGTTAATATTCGATCATTGCCAACAAATTTAAAATAAAAAGCATGGAAATGATTGTTTGGAATGGATACTACTTTGCTGCTTAGGTCCGTCTGTTTTCTTGCATACCTTATTTTGCTTACATGTTTACTACCAAACTTCTGCAAGGTCCCTTTTTTATTGCGTAGACAACAACACATCCCTAATCTATTTTTTCTATGTGAAATGTTGTGAGTAAAGTGTTCTCATCCAATTAACAGCTACCATTTTTATCCTCCCTCTGAACTCTTAGAACATTTCATCTTTGTATGCTTTTCACATTTCATTTGCTCCTGTATTCATGGGATAGTTCATTGATGGTTAATTTTTTTTGGCCGCAGTGGCCGAAGAGGGGGTGGAGCTGCTGCTGCTGCAGGTGGATGAATCAGGAGCTTGCGTTTCACGGTGGGTTGCTAATTTGGGTGGAAGGGGGGATTTACTTCTGACGACGTGTGTAGTGGTGGTCTTCTCTGCACTCTCATATCTGAAATATTTGTCTTAACAATTTTATGTTGGTTCACATGCAGGTTTATGTTGGTTCACATGCAGGTTCAAAGAGTAGCGCCATGCATGACGACTCTTCTTGAAAGGTAGATCTATTACATATTGATTCAAAATGGCATACTTGTGCTCTTGCTGGCCACCTGATGTGGTGTTTATGGTATATAGGATAAAAAGAAACTTTTGGAGACTCTTGCTTATTTTCTTCAAGAATATTAGGGTGTGTTTGGTTCCAGCTTGCAGAGGCCTGCTAAGTATCCTAAATAAATCTTCCATATGAGTATATTATTTAGTTTCAAAAATAATTATGCCACCTACAAATTCAATGATCGATGAAGTAGGCGGTAGCATCATATGGCGTTGAGCGGCAGGCCATGAGACACCATCTCTATTTTTGTTCAGCTCTGGATTCTAAAATTCATGAACACAATAGGATCCAACAGTAAATACAGTTGTCAATGCAAGCATCAAGTGTTTGATCCATGTGATAGTGCAGCAATAGAAGCATACAAATAGATGGAAATCTAGATTCAGAATGCCATGTAACAGGTTAGCGAAAACACAATTTAGTGTTCACTATTTGGTTGAAATTTATAGATCATGCAAGGATTTGTAATATGAAAAAAAATAGGAAATAACAAAAATGTAGGCACCACAAATAATTTATTTGCATATTGCTTGGCTCCCTTTCTCTGAATTTTTTGATGGTCACGTGTCAGTGTGTCACTGCACTTAATGTGCACACCTACTGTAACTCTTTATTACCATATTTCAGATTTTATATCTTTTTTTCATTAGATGAAGTTAGGTTCGGTAGTGTTCTCTTTTCCTATGTTTGCATTTAGTTAACTTATCGTATAAATGATGGAATTAGTTACAAAACTGCAGTCTGAAAGTTGAAGGATACCATGCTATCCATGGTATGTAATAATAGTAGGACAGTGGGATTTACATTATATTACTGCAATATTGTCAACACTCTCTATTTTCAGACTCTGCTCTACGTTTTTTTGATGATGGGGATCATTGTTCATAACTATAACTCCTCTATACCATAGGTAATAATTCCTCGGCATGGTATTTGCATGTAGTAGCCTCAAACATCAATTTTTCTTCTTAACAAAAACATACATATTATGTTTCATTTAGACTTGGTTTTATTAACATTAAGTGGTATGCATTGAATATACATGTACATGTATAGAGGTCGAGAATGGGCATGACGTACATCATTTTTGAGTCCTCAGTGCTCCTAAATAGGTAATGAACTACAATTTATAACCTGCTAATAATATGCTTGATATATAAGCAGCAAAGGCGGAACATTTATTCAATTATATTAGTTTTGAATATTATGTGTGCTTCTATTCTAATCAGGAGTATTTTTTCTGCTGTTCCATGCCTATGTCGTGAGCCTTTCGCCTTATTTTCGTAATATTTGTACTGGAATCATTTCCAATGTGTTTAATCAGGAGTATTTTTTTCTGCTGTTCCATGCCCATGTCGTGAGCCTTTCGCCTTATTTTCGTTATATTTGTACTGGAATCATTTCCAATGTGTTTGGTTTTCAGTATGGGAGCAAGTAGCAAGACTAGATGTGGTTTTCAGTGCCTTCTTATGGTGATATTTTTAGAAGTTGGATTCATCAGTCTCTGTAGCATGTGTTGGCCCTAACATGTATGGAAATGTTGAAATATAACCAACTTTGCAGTGTTCTTAACGATACAATTTTTGTGTCCGTTTCCTCTTTATCTTGAAGTCCTGGAAATGAACTCATGTGCTACGTTGTCTGTATTACTTTGTTATTTTAGTGAATTTGTTACTCCATTTGGGGATTTTAATGTAAAAACACCTGCGTAGAGCTTGGAGAGCAGAGCACTCGGGTGTGATGGGTTGATTGATTCCATAGCAGGTTTTGTTTGTACACCTAAGATGTATAAGAGAAGGTTCCTATTCTAGCCCTGTGTAATATTCATGCATGAAAAAATACCCCATAATACATGGATAAAAAGAAAAGAAATAGCTTAGGATACAACTAGATATGCCATTCTTTTTTGCAATATGCACTTCAATTTTGGTTGTGGCTTAAATGTTCAACACTTTAAACAGTTCAGTAGAGTAGAAAGACTTGCATGAGTTCCTTGAGAAGATTTACATGGAGAAGTGTTGCTTCTATTACAAGTGAATGTTTATTCTTTCTTTTATTTTATTGAATACATATGCTAAACGAGGATTTCTACTAATATGAACATTACTTGCTTGATCACATCGTTGGGACCGGCACCCTCGCGCCAAGGCGCGATCCTGATCTCCATGTAAAGCTTCCCCCGCGCACCCGCCGCGTCAAATGCCTCCGCCGCATCCGCTTCCCCAGCGCCCCTCCTCATCGGCGGCGCCCGAGGACAGCGACTGCCAGATCACAGGGGTGGCGGGCCCCGACCGGCTTAGGGGCGTGCCCAGGGAGAGGGATGCCAGGGCGCTGAGCCAGGTACATGGTGACCGCGTCAAGACCGTGCCACCGAGGGGCAGGCTCCCTAGGGCGGCCAAGGAGAAAGAGAGCAAGTCGGCCGAGGAGCTCAGGGTGAGATAGCCATGCATAGTGCTTTCATCACTGTGTTGCCTTTTTGATCTGACAATGCTTGTGATCCCACTTGATTTTGCAGAGGGAGCTGGAGCGTACCTTGAAGCAGATGAATGACTTGGTGTGCATCTCACTAGCCGCTTATTGTTATTGGTCCATATACTCCCTGCCCCTGCGCTCTGGCTTCTACTCGCAAGTAAGCTCCTCATCCTTCTCTACCCCCCTCCTCTTCTGTGAGGATCTCTGATTGGATTTGAGTAACCAGACCGCAGAAGATGAATCCTATTTGGAGATGAACTGTGTATGCTAGCTTGATTTTGTTTATACGGGTAGATATTTTTATATGAACCGCATATGCTGGCTTGATGGTGATACATAGTAATTAAACCGTTTGTTTTAGATTGAGAGTAACCAGTAGAGGATTATTTCTGTGAAGTGTATTCTTCACAAGCCATGCAAGAAACCCAAAGGGATACATGTGTAGTTAATATCATCATAAGGTTTAGTGGCTGAATTATAATTAGTTGCCATCATACTTAATATTCTCCTTTGCACTATTTTACAGAAGTGTGTTATTGATGCCCTTTTTATCTGGTATTGCATAGATGGTACACACTTGCAGCTATTCCATTTATTTATCCCAGCATACTTTCTGTTGATTTTGAGATGGCATTGCCGTTGGAGGTTCATTAGCTCCAGCACCCTCCTTTTTTGCAATATGCACTTCAATTTTGGTTGTGGCTTAAATGTTCAACACTTTAAACAGTTCAGTAGAGTAGAAAGACTTGCATGAGTTCCTTGAGAAGATTTACATGGAGAAGTGTTGCTTCTATTAGAAGTGAATGCTTCTTCTTTCTTTTATTTTATTGAATACATATGCTAAACGAGGATTTCTACTAATATGAACATTACTTGCTTGATCACATCGTTGGGACCGGCACCCTCGCGCCAAGGCGCGATCCCGATCTCCAAGTAAATCTTCCCCCGCGCACCCGCCGCGTCAAATGCCTCCGCCGCATCCGCTTCCCCAGCGCCCCTCCTCATCGACGGTGGCCGAGGACAGCGACTGCCAGATCACAGGGGTGGCGGGCCCCGACCGGCTTAGGGGCGTGCCCAGGGAGAGGGATGCCAGGGCGCCGAGCTAGGTACATGGTGACCGCGTCAAGACCGTGCCGCCGAGGGGCAGGCTCCCTAGGGCGGCCAAGGAGAAAGAGAGCAAGTCCGCCGAGGAGCTCAGGGTGAGATAGCCATGCATAGTGCTTTCATCACTGCGTTGCCTTTTTGATCTGACAATGCTTGTGATCCCACTTGATTTTGCAGAGGGAGCTGGAGCGTACCTTGAAGCAGATGAATGACTTGGTGCACATCTCACTGACCGCTTATTGTTATTGGTCCATATACTCCCTGCCCCTGCGCTCTGGCTTCTACTCGCAAGTAACCTCCTCGTCCTTCTCTACCCCCCTCCTCTTCTGTGAGGATCTCTGGTTGGATTTGAGTAACTAGACCACAGAAGAAGAATCCTATTTGGAGATGAACTGTGTATGCTAGCTTGATTTCGTTTATACGGGTAGATATTTATATATGAACCGCATATGCTGGCTTGATGGTGATACATAGTAATTAAACCGTTTGTTTTAGATTGAGAGTAACCAGTAGAGGATTATTTATGTGAAGTGTATTCTTCACAAGCCATGCAAGAAACCCAAAGGGATACATGTGTAGTTAATATCATCATAAGGTTTAGTGGCTGAATTATAATTAGTTGCCATCATACTTAATATTCTCCTTTGCACTATTTTACAGAAGTATGTTATTGATGCCCTTTTTATCTGGTATTGCATAGATGGTACACACTTGTAGCTAATCCATTTATTTATCCCAGCATACTTTCTGTTGATTTTGAGATGGCATTGCCGTTGGAGGTTCATTAGCTCCAGCACCCTCCTTGACTGCTGCCCTCTGTCTCTCATACTAGTCTTCTTGCGGAAACTTAATGGCAATGATGGAAACAGAGACGTCTCTATGATATCGATATGAGTATATAGTGTTTGCCAGTGGCACAAGCGATGGTGCTGCCTATTTCATTTCTTGGATCATTCTTGGCAAACCGAGATTTAACATTATGGTAAAACTTTTACCACTATTCTTGACATGCTCTCTGTTTTGAAGGTTGCTTCCATAGTACCACAATGTGTTGATGGTGACACATTATGGAAGGGGAGAGGATCAATGACCTGATTTGCATCAGTGATAACGAAAGTATGTATGTATGTATACACCGAGTAGCAAATGCCATTGCCTCTGCAGCAAGGAGGCAATAAGCAGGAACCACATGACTGTATTTTTTTTTCTGTTTTTCTATGTCAATGACAATACATCTCCATTGTGCTTAATGTTAATAGCCAGCTCTGTAGATCAGAACTTGAATTGTTGTTAATAATCACAGATCATGAGTTCTTCTCTACATTCATCTTTTGATGGATTGTAAATGAAATAAAACACATGTGTGTTTTAGTTCCTTTTCTTCTCCCCTGGGTTTCCTATGAAACTGGAGGGCTTCATGAATGTTGTGTACTTGTTCTAATAAGAAATTTTCTAAATAACATATTGAGCTCGATTGCTATTTTTTATGACCTTTGATAGAAGTATCCACTCATTTTCTTAATGTGTATATCTTTAGGCTGAAAAATGAATTATATTTTACTGTGTCCTGAGACATGGGTCTTCCCTTTGCCAAGATTGCTCATAATGGTCATCAGCTCTGTTTTTTATAATTCATAGTTGTGTAGTGCTACTGTATACACACTCCCCAAACTTGTTCAAAGGAAATATGCATGAATTGCTTGATGTCAGTTCACTAAACTGACCTTTCTGATAGTTCCTTTTTTGGTCATTGCAGATATCTATTGTTGTAAAAATGCATGTTAGATTTAGATGTCATATGAATCTTTTAATAAATCTTGAATGAGTTGAGATATCTTCTCCAGGAATATCATTTTTTCTTCTCTTCCTGGGCCAGTGTTACACAACTTCTCTTGGAGCAACGAGGAACTTCAACCATTATTGGCGAAGGAAATCTGAAGACTCTGGCAGATGTATTAGTTAGCATGGACTTTTATCATCCTTAAAACTTGTGTGGACTGCTATCTAAGTGTCACCAGCCTTCTGAATAAACGCTTCACTTTCAGTATTTTGTACTATCTCGCTGCCCTATGTGCTACCAAGGCATCGGTCTCTTTCGATATAAATGACATGCTCTAATTATTATTAACGGCTTTTGATCTGCGGAATGCATAACTTCTATGTAAATGACTTGCTCTAATCCTGATCTATTAAATGTTGCTTTTGGTCTATTCCTTTATGTTGAGCTTGATGCGCCTCTTTTGTGGTCTTACGAACATGCTGAACTTTATGTTGCCTTATAATCTCATGCCTTCTATCATAAATAAATGTTTCTTCTTCACTTTATTTTGTTATCATGTTTGAATTCATACGCTAAACGTACGTTCCTACTAACGTAGCACTATTTGCTTCACCAAAACGTCGGGACCGGCACCCTCGCGCCAAGGCGCGATCCCGATCTAGTAAAAAAGATGCTATTGCTACATACCACGGCCTCAATCACACGCTTTGTACGTATCCTGTAGTGTCTCTCTCTTTCCTCTCAGGTCAAGAAGCTTGTACTTGTACGTATGTATACACTTTACGTACGCACAAGGGCGTCGTCCGTTTACCGCTAGATATATAGACATGTACATGCTATGAATTTGTGAACACGGCCGGGCCTGTGCGGTGGTGATATCGATCGATGGTGCTGTGAGGCCAACTCCAACACGCGACCCCAAACGGACGTCCGTTTCGTCTGTTTGGGGTGGCAATGGGGTTGTGTCTATCCGGATTTGTGCATGCGGCGGTCGTGCATCCAACGCGCGGCCGCATTTCGACCGCATCTCGTCCGTTCATCAGCACACTTAAAAATTAAAATCATTCATATGAAATGGTTCAAATCAAAGATAGCTCCGAAATAGTCTTACAACCCAATCAAAATTTGTTTGCATGACAAGAAAACAATATCAAATAGTCTTACAACCCAATCAAAATTTGTTTGCATGACAAAAAATTAAACTCATAGATCTACTGGTTGCCAATATGAGTCCACACGTGCTCAACCAAGTCATCCTGGAGCTGGACATGAGTATGCCAATCACGCAATTCCCGATGAAACTCGACAAACTGTTCAAAGGTTGCAGGAGGTGCATGCTCAGGCTCAACATTTTCACCCTGGAAATCAAACCCTTGGTCGTAGATGCTATCATCACGCTCATCCTCCACGATCATGTTGTGCATGATCACACAAGCAGTCATCACCTCCCAAAGCTTCTTCGTGCTCCATGTCAATGCAGGGTTACGAAAAATACCCCACCGAGACTGAAGCACACCGAAAGCACGCTCTACATCCTTCCTAGCACTCTCTTGCATTTGGGCAAACCTCTGTCTCTTCTCTCCTTGCGGATTGGGTATGGTCTTCACAAGAGTGGAACACTGAGGATAGATGCCATCAGTTAGGTAATAGCCCTTGTTGTAATGGTGGCCATTGACCTCAAAGTTGACCTCCGGGGAGTGCCCTTCTGCAAGCCTTGTGTCGGGGGGATGGACCCCGGGCAGGCAACGGAACCCGGATCCTTCAAAAACATCGGGGCTGGCAAAGCCCCTCAATCCGGCTTGCCCTTGGCCGGGTTCCCAGCGCGACCCAGCCAAGTGCCGCAGCCCGGCCAAGCCCGCTGGCGCATGCCGGCCAGCTCTAGCAAGTCAAGCCTTGGTACTTCTTGAGCTTGCGTTGGTTTTTCCCTTGAAGAGGAAAGGGTGATGCAGCACAGTAGAGGTAAGTATTTCCCTCAGTTAAGAACCAAGGTATCAATCCAGTAGGAGAAGAACGCACAAATTACCAATACCTGCACAAACAATCAAACACTTGCACCCAACGTGATAAAGGAGTTGTCAATCCCTTCACGGTCAATTGCAAAAGTGAGATCTGATAGAGATAGATAAACAAAAGATAAAATATTTTTGGTTTTTTTTCGTATATAGATCTGAAAATAAAAGGTTGCAAAATAGTAGATCGGAAAGTAATATGATGGAAAATAGTAGATCGGAAAGTAATATGATGGAAAATAGACCCGGGGGCCATAGGTTTCACTAGTGGCTTCTCTCATGAAGGCAAATAATACGGTGGGTGAACAAATTACTGTCGAGCAATTGATAGAAAAGCGCAAAGTTATGACGATATCCAAGGCAATGATTATGCATATAGGCATTGTAGGAGATATGCCCTAGAGGCAGTAATATCAGTTATTTTGTATCTCCTGGTTTGTAATGAAAGTTTATGTTCCATGCTATAACTGCAATGATTCTCGAGTCTACAATAAAACGAGGCTTGGAGGGAAACTCATGTGCACGTGTGGGATAATAAACGGAAAAATGTATTCCTGGTCAAGCCTCTATGACTGGCTCGAGTATTGCATGATGATCATGTTTTCCTGATCATGGGCATGTCTATGCCGGCAATTTTGAGGGCACAAATTGTTGGTAGAACACTTGTGTTGAATCGACCCAAATTGATGTTATGCTATGAGATACATTCGTCACAAGTTAATGGTATTTTACACAGGGAAGTTAATGTTTGCATAATTCCTTAGACCATGAGAGTGTCGAGTTCCTTCGTACTTGCTTCGTGAACTTTGGGGTTTGTTAAACGTCATCCGTAACTGGGTGGCTATTACGGCGGCTTACGGGTTCACGGAAAAGTATGGCAAGTAACGACATAGCTCAAGATTGGGATTTGCTCCTCCGACGATGGAGAGATATACTCGGGCCCTCTCGGTGAAACGGTATCCATCATCGTCTGGCCAGACAACTTGTGATTTGATCACTGGGATACCGAAACACGGAAACGAGAAAAGAGAACAAAACCGGTAACGAGGTAACTTGCATAGTGGACAAATTGTTGATCCACGGGGGTGCAATAAATCTCACCTCGGGTGTTTTGTGACATATCGCGAAGCAACAGGAATAGCTCACGGCAACTGGAGGTTCACTCGAATATTCACTCGTGTGGGTATAGGGGTCAATATGGGTGTCCACGGCTCCGATGTTGATCATTGATCGGAAGGGGTTCCAGGTCATGTCTATGCTTCACCGAACCTATAGGGTCACACGCTTAAGGGTCATCTATCTGCTGAATACTAGACAGGGAGTCTGAGAGAAAATCACCGAAAAAGTTTCGGACACCGAAAAAGTTTTGGACAGCGGAAAGGTTCCGCAAAGAGGTCACCAGATGAGTTCCGGTGAAACTGAAAAGTTGTTTCAGAGGATACCATAAAGTCAAATTGTTTTCGGCACATGCCTGATAATTCTTGGAGGGTGCCAGAATCATTCTGGAAACTTCTGGGAATTTTCTGGAAGAAAAACCGGAAATGTTTCGGAGCTGCCGGAACCGCTTCAGATGCTTTTCGCAGATGAAAATCACTAATCTGGAATTGTTCCAGAACGCGTTGAAAATTATTTTAGTGGGTACTGGAATTGTTCTAAGCCCACATAAATATTTTCAGTTTGAACGAACGCTGAAAAATGTCGTCATGAATAGTAAAAGTGCTTTTTGGATAATTTTTTGGAAGCCACCTTTTAGGGCTTTTGCTAAAGGCTTCTAGAAGGGCTTGGGGGGCCATGAGAGCCCCTCATGGGGGGCCCCCTAGGGGTGGCCGGCCAAGGAAGGGGGAGCTCCTTGGAGCTCCACATGGCATCCCAAGTTTACCCTTATGCCCATGAGGTGTGACCTAATGCATGGGTTTTTGGTAATTAGTGGAGGAGCCCTACCCCTTGGCTTTCCTATAAATAGAGGAGATGGGGGCTGCCATCTCTTCATCCTTGCTCTCATACACATGCCATGCATTATCTGGCTTCTTCTCTCCCTCCCACGAAAAGAGTTTCGTAGAGCCGAAAGGCTGTCTGGGTTCCGGCAGGAACTAGTTCTGGACGGCGAAGCCCTGCCGGATAGCTGACACCGTATGTGTGCAACCCCGTAGAGAGGTCATAGTTTCGGTCTTTTGCCCGAGGGGCTGTTCGAGTGTCCTCCCGAAGGGCTGTCCGAGTCTCCGTTCGAGTTTCGAGGGTCCTCCCGAAGGGCTG
The DNA here is from genome assembly GCA_011799875.1 of Thinopyrum elongatum. NCBI lineage: Eukaryota > Viridiplantae > Streptophyta > Magnoliopsida > Poales > Poaceae > Thinopyrum > Thinopyrum elongatum. The sequence goes on from CM022302.1 coordinate 108,809,574, forward strand.
TCCGCGACATCGTCCGGGGGACTGTCCGACCGCCTCCCGAAGGGCTGTCCGACGAGGGAGTACATCCTCGCGGTTGGGAGGTTGTAAATCCTAGCTGTGGGGATCTGCACCAACGATCACCACCGACTCTTCTTCTGCTGCGCTTCGAGTCGGTACGGATAAGATCAAACCTTGTATGCAGTCTCCATAGTGGTCCTGGGCGTGCTCGCTATACCGAAAATTTTCGTTTTCTGTCGCGTTCCCTTACAGTGGCATCAAGAGCCGTGCTATGCGTAGATGCAGGTTACGATCTAGAATACATGGAGATGTATGGGTATTGCATAATATAATTTTGGAGTAGATGAGATCTATTGCTGAAAATTATTTATGCGGGTGACAGATGAAATCTGTTACCCGACGTTCTTGTTGCTTCCCTAGAATTTGTGTTTCCTCAATCTCGAGACAGCATGGTGGAATTTGACAAAGTTCTGGCAATCCGTGATCCTGATTGATCATGGAAGTGCTGTCAGTTCTTTGGGTTCTGCCATAGTCAAAAGAAAGATGAAATTCGCAGATGAATGGGCATTGCAGATATGATCTGCACGGGGGTCATGCGTATGACGAAGTTTAGTATGGGGCTCGAGATTTAATTATCTCGTGTTTCATACACCCCGAGATGTTAATCTAGCAACATGAATAATCATACTTGATGATAAAACGTTGGTAGCTGCGGTTTGAGTAAAAACCTTAGAAGCCACGTAAAATAAAATTTTGCATAAACCGATTAGAGGCGTCTAACTTTGTTTTGCAGGATGTTTTGCATGTGATGTGGTATAGCAATGCTCATATTCAATTTGATTATGTATGAGATGACTATATGATGTAATTAACATGACCTGCGTGTCATGATTTGGCATGATGGCTGGAGCCATATGATTGCACTTTAATGACCTGCGTGTCAACCTTAAGTAATGCATTTATTTTATCTTGCTATGGAGATAGCAATATTATCTGGTGCATCGACAAGGTGGTGGCAATCTTCGCGAAGGTGAACACCGACGCGAATGCCGAAGACGAAGAAATGAAAGACTTCTCTGTCAGAAGAGGCTATACCATATCATGCTATTATGAATTGCCTGAGATGTTTATCCCTCTTGATGCACCCTTCTTGATTGCACGGTAGTCGCTTTTTATTAGGGTGATCTCTCACTTAAAATATCAAGTAGTTAGTGTTCTCCCAAGTGTAGCACCGTCACGGAACCTAACTTTTCGGGGTATCACAGGATCTCCCTGGGTATGAACGATTAGGGATGTGTGAGGCGGGTGAGTTGAGACCTCACAGCAAGATCACTTGGTTGTCTTGACGTTCTGGAAGGATCTCCCTGAGCTCGGAACACGCCCATCAAAAGATGAACAAGAGTCACATAGAGATGTGATCGGCAAGTTTGCCTACCGATTGAAGTTCGCGCCATCAGTGTTCATCTCGTTCAATGGCGTTGAATGGATATGCGGGTCTTGTATCACTCATAATCAATTTTGAGAGATATTGATTTGAGTGGGAGCGCACTTTAGAATAAAACTGTTTATTCACTAGTGCAAATTTCTTTATAAACAAAGTCTAAGTGAAACCTGTGTTTTCCGTTGTAGATCAAATGGCTCGCAACACCGCGTTCAACTTAGGCCCGTTGTTAGAGAAAGAGAAGTTAACTGCGACTGGAAACAACTATGCGGACTGGGTCCGCAACCTGAGGATTGTCCTCAGGAGCGCTAAGAAACTGTATGTGCTTGAAAATGCTCTTCCAGCTAAACCGGCGGCAGAGGCCCCGGAAGATGAACAAAATGTCTGGGCCACTAAGGATGATGATCACAACTTAGTGCAGTGCCTCATGCTAGCTTGCATGTGTACAGACCTTCAAAAACGTTTTGAATTCCATAAACCCCGTGATATGATCCGGGAATTGGATGCTCTGTACAAGGAAACCGCAAAGTCTGAACGATTTGATATCATGAAGGCTTTGATGGAATGCAAGATGGTTGAGGGTAGTTTAGTTGGTGAACACGTGGTCAAAATGATTGGCTATGCTGAAAGGCTTAAAACCCTGGAATTTCCACTTCCACCTGGCCATACGATGGACATGTTGCTTTCTTCACTCCCCCCGTCTTACGACGGTTTTGTATTAAACTACAACATGAGTGGGATGGAGAAGGAACCGGAAGAGGTGCTCGCCATGCTGAAAACTGCAGAAGGAGGACTGCGGAAAAATCGCAAGCAAGTGTTGCTTGTGAATAAAACCGCCAGTTTCAAAAAGAAGAAAGGCAAGCCAAAGAAGGGCAAGGGCGCCGGTAAGACCGGCTCCCAAAGCAACTCTAAGGGTGGAGCCAAGAATGAAACTGAGTGCTTCTACTGCAAGGGCACATGACACTGGAAGAGAAACTGCAAGAAGTATCTGGAAGATAAGAAGTCCGGGAAAACCGGAAAAGGTATAATTGTTATACAAGTTAATGTCATTGACGTTTTGCTTGCTAGCGAAAATTCTAAGTCTTGGGTATTTGATACCGGATCGGTTGCTCACATTTGCAACTCGATACAGGGACTTCAGAAGGTGCGCAAGCTGGCAAAGAATGAAGTCGTGATGCGTGTCGGGAACGGCGCTGGGATCGCCGCTCAAGCCGTCGGCATTATGCCTCTACGTCTCCCTTCAGGATTTATCTTAGAACTAAGTAACTGTTATTTTGTTCCACTGTTGTGTAGAAACATTATCTCCGGATCATGTTTAGTACACGATGGGTATTCGTACAAGTCTGAGAACAATGGTTGTTCACTTTATTGTAAGGATATATTTTATGGATTTGCACCCATTGTTGGGGGCCTTTTCATACTAAATCTTGAATGTGGAAATGATGTCTTTAACGTGAATGCTAAACGCCTTAAGAAGGCTGATACCACCACCACTTTCTTGTGGCACTGTCGGCTTGGCCACATCGGAAAGAAATGCATGCAAAGACTCCATAAAGATGGAGTTTTACCGTCCCTTGATTTTCAATCATTTGACACATGTGAAGCTTGCTTGATGGGGAAAATGACCAAGACGCCGTTCACGGGTCATCCTGAACGGGCGGGTGAATTGTTGGAAATAATACATAGTGATGTATGTGGTCCAATGAACACGGCCGCACGGGGTGGGTATTTTTACTTCATGACTTTTACTGATGATTTAAGTCGGTATGACTATATCTACTTGATGAAGCATAAGTCGGAAACCTTTGAAAAGTTCAAAGAATTTCAGAATGAGGTAGAAAATCATCGTGACAAAAAGATTAAGTTTCTGCGGTCTGATCGCGGAGGCGAGTATCTTAGTCATGAGTTTGGCCAACATCTGAGTGACCGTGGAATCGTTTCACAGCTTACGCCTCCCGGAACTCCACAGAGAAATGGAGTATCGGAACGACGTAACCGAACCTTGTTGGACATGGTAAGGTCGATGATGTCTCTTATAGATCTACCGATATCTTTTTGGGGTCACGCACTACTTACTGTCGCTTATACACTAAACAGAGCACCGTCTAAGTCTGTTGAGACGACGCCATTTGGATTATGGTATGGGAAGAAACCCAATGTGTCACATCTCAAGGTTTGGGGTTGTGAAGCTTATGTAAAACGTTTACAACCAAGCAAACTCGACCCCAGAGCAGACAAATGTTACTTTGTAGGTTATCCCAAAAACACCATTGGGTATTCCTTCTACCACCAGTCCGAGGGCAAAACATTTGTCGCAAAAGTTGGACACTTTCTCGAGAAAGAGTTTCTCGCCAAAGAATTAAGTGGGAGGACAGTGCAACTTAATGAGATTAGTGAATCTTCGGTGACCGTTGATATGGCTAAGGAACCGGAAGAAATTCCGCTAATTATCCCTACAACTGAGCCGGAAGTTGTCGCATATGATGCAGAGACTTCAGACAATGTTGTAACTGAACCGCGCAGATCAGGTAGGGCTATCCAGCCACCTAAATGGTTTCATAACGAAATCTTCATTCTTGAGGACACTGCAAGATTGAACCCAAAGCTAAGCACCTCTTCCATTGCAAGAAAAACCAATCTAGTTGGCCAAACCAAACCGATAATTCAAAGAGAAATACAAAGATATTAAATCATGCATAAAAGAATTCAGAGAAGATTCAAATAATATTCATAGATAAGCTGATCATAAATTCACAATTCATCGGATCTCGACAAACACACCGCAAAACAAGATTACATCGGATAGATCTCCACGAACATCGAGGAGAACGTTGTATTGAGAATCAAAGAGAGAGAAGAAGCCATCTAGCTACTAGCTATGGACCCGTAGGTCTGAGGTAAACTACTCACGCATCATCAGAAGGGCAATGGAGTTGATGTAGAAGCCCTCCGTGATCGATTCCCCCTCCGGCGAGATGCTGGAAAAGGCCCCAAGATGGGATCTCACGGGAATAGAAGGTTGCAGCGGTGGAAAAGTGTTTTCGTCGATTGCTCTGGTGGTTCTGGAATATATGTGAATATACAGGAGGCAGGGCTAGGTCAGGGGAGTCCCGAGGGGCCCACAAGGCAGGGGGGCACCCCCCTAGGGTGCGCCCTCCACCCTTGTCGCCGCCTCACGGCTCTTTTGACTTGGACTCCAAGTCCCCTGGGTGTCTTCTGGTCCAACAAAAATCATCGTGAAGTTTTATTCCGTTTGGACTCCGTTTCGTATTCCTTTTCTGCGAAGCTCAAAAACAAGGAAAAAACAGAAACTGGCACTGGGCTCTAGGTTAATAGGTTATTCCCAAAAATAATATAAAATAGCATATTAATGCATATAAAACATCCAAAATAGATAATATAATAGCATGGAACAATCAAAAATTATAAATACGTTGGAGACGTATCAAGCATCCCCAAGCTTAATTCCTGCTCGTCCTTGAGTAGGTAAATGATAAAAACAGAATTTTTGATGTGGAATGCTACCTAACATATTTATCCATGCAATTTTCTTTATTGTGGCATGAATGTTCAGATCCATAAGATTCAAAACAAAAGTTTAATATTGACATAAAAACAATAATACTTCAAGCATACTAATAAAGCAATCATGTCTTCTCAAAATAACATGGCCAAAGAAAGTTATCCCTACAAAATCATATAGTCTGGCTATGCTCCATCTTCACCACACAAAGTATTCAAATCATGCACAACCCCGATGACAAGCCAAGCAATTGTTTCATACTTTTGATGTTCTCAAACCTTTTCAACTTTCACGCAATACATGAGCGTGAGCCATGGACATAGCACTATAGGTGGAATAGAATATGGTGGTTGTGGAGAAGACAAAAAGAAGGAGATAGTCTCACATCAACTAGGCATATCAACGGGCTATGGAGATGCCCATCAATAGATATCAATGTGAGTGAGTAGGGATTGCCATGCAACGGATGCACTAGAGTTATAAGTTTATGAAAGCTAAAAAAGAAAATAAGTGGGTTTGCATCCAACTTGCTTGCTCACGAAGACCTAGGGCAATTTGAGGAAGCCCATCATTGGAATATACAAGCCAAGTTCTATAATGAAAAATTCCCACTAGTATATGAAAGTGACAACATAGGATACTCTCTATCATGAAGATCATGGTGCTACTTTGAAGCACAAGTGTGGAAAAAGGATAGTAACATTGCCCCTTCTCTCTTTTCTCTCATTTTTTTGTGGGCTTATTTGGCCTCTTTTATTTTATTTATGGGCTTCGTTGGCTTCTTTTATTATTATTTTTCATCCAGAGTCCCATCCCGACTTGTGGGGGAATCATAGCCTCCATCATCCTTTCCTCACATGGGACAATGCTCCAATAATGATGATCATCACACTTTTATTTACTTAGAACTCAAAAATTACAACTCGATACTTAGAAAAAAATATGACTCTATATGAATGCCTCCGGTGGTGTACCGGGATGTGCAAGGACTCAAGAGTGATATGTATAAAAATTACAAACGGTGGCTTTGCCACGAATACGATGTCAACTACATGATCATGCAAAGCAATATGACAATGATGGAACGTGGCATAATAAAACAGAACGGTGGAAAGTTGCATGGCAATATATCTCGGAATGGCTATGGAAATGCCATAATAGGTAGGTATGGTGGCTGTTTTGAGGAAGGTAAAAGGTAGGTGTATGGTACCGGCGAAAGTTGCGCGGTACTAGAGAGGCTAGGAAAGGTGGAAGGGTCAGAGTGCGTATAATCCATGGACTCAACATTAGTCATAAAGAACTCACATACTTATTGCAAAAATCTATTAGTTATCGAAACGAAGTACTACGAGCATGCTCCTAGGGGGATAGATTGGTAGGAAAAGACCATCACTCGTCCCCGACCGCCACTCATAAGGAAGACAATAAATAAATAAATCATGCTCCGACTTCATCACATAACGGTTCATCATACGTGCATGCTATGGGAATCACAAACTTTAACATAAGTATTTCTACAATCCACAATTACTCACTAGCATGACTCTAATATCACCATCTTTATATCTCAAAACAATCATAAGGAATCAAACTTCACATAGTATTCAATGCACTTTATATGAAAGTTTTTATTATATCCCTCTTGGATGCCTATCATATTAGGACTAAATTTATAACCAAAGCAAATTACCATGCTGTTTAGAAAGACTCTCAAAATAATATAAGTGAAGCATGAGAGTTCAATAATTTCTATAAAATAAAACCACCGCCATGCTCTAAAAAGATATAAGTGAAGCACTAGAGCAAAATTGCCTAGCTCAAAAGATATAAGTGAAGCACATAGAGTATTCTAATAAATCACGATTCATGTGTGTCCCTCTCAAAAGGTCTGTATAGCAAGGATTATTGTGGCAAACTAAAAAGCAAAGACTCATATCATACAAGACGCTCCAAGAAAAACACATATCATGTGGTGAATAAAAATATAGCCTCAAGTAAATTTACCGATAGACGAAGACGAAAGAGAGGATGCCTTCCGGGGCATCCCCAAGCTTAGGCTCTTGGTTGTCCTTGAATATTACCTTGGGGTGCCTTGGGCATCCCCAAACTTAGGCTCTTTCCACTCCTTATGAAAGCACAAGTGCTCCCTGTGAAAGCACAAGTGCTCCCTGGGTGATTTTGGTAATTAATGTCAACATATCTCTTGTTGGACTAATATTTTCATCTAGTATATTTCAGAAATTTCAACAATGGCGTGGCATGGACAAGAGGATGTGGAACCCCTTAAAAATGCTAAGGACAAAGATTGGCACAAGCTCAAGACTTTTCATTTCTATTTTAGTGATCCAAGATCACATTGAGTCCATAGGAAAAGCCAATACTATTAAAAGGGGATGAGGTGTTGCTTAATGGTCTACTTGCTCAAAGTGCTTAGTGATATGCTCCAAAGCCCTCAACCACTTTCTCAATTACAAATATGTCCTAAACCTAACGTCAAACTCGGCCCCACCGACTTGATCTATCCGGCGCCACCGAGTTCCTTTGACATAGCCACTGCCAGAACCCCTAATCAGTTCGGTCTCACCGATAGGGATTTCGGTCTCACCGACATGGCAATGCAAACTCTCTGTTTCCCTTCGTAACATTTCGGTCTCACCGAAACAAGCGATCGGTCTCACCGAGTTCGCCTTGCAAACTCTCTGTTGCCTGTTGTAATTATTTTGGTCTCACCAAAATGTGCAACCGGTCACACCGAGTTTGCCTGACCAACACTCTGTTTGCTCATTGCTGAAATCGGTCTCACCGAGTTCATGCAATTGGTCACACCGAGATGAGGTTTTGCCCCAACCCTAGCACATCGGTCCCACCGAGTTGATCATATCGGTCCCACCAAAATTCCTAACGTTCATATTTTGAACTAGATCGGTCTCACCGAGTTCTTCTATTCGGTCTGACCGAGTTGGGTCAAATGTGTGTAACGGTTAGATTTTGTGTGGAGGCTATATATACCCCTCCACCCCCTTCTCTATTCAAGAGAGAGCCATCAGAACGTGCCTACACTTCCACTACTCATTTTCTGAGAGAGAACCACCTACTCATGTGTTGAGACCAAGACATTCCAATCCAACCACAAGAATCTTGATCTCTAGCCTTCCCCAAGTTGCTTTCCACTCAAATCATCTTTCCACCATATCCAAATCTATGAGAGAGAGTTGAGTGTTGGGGAGACTATCATTTGAAGCACAAGAGCAAGGAGTTCATCATCAACACACCATTTATTACCTTTTGGAGAGTGGTGTCTCCTAGATTGGTTAGGTGTCACTTGGGAGCCTCCGACAAGATTGTGGAGTTGAACCAAGGAGTTTGTAAGGGCAAGGAGATCGCCTACTTCGTGAAGATATACCCGAGTGAGGCAAGTCCTTCGTGGGTGATGGCCATGGTGGGATAGACAAGGTTGCTTCTTCGTGGACCCTTCGTGGGTGGAGCCCTCCATGGACTCACGCAACCATTACCCTTCGTGGGTTGAAGTCTCCATCAACATGGATGTACGATAGCACCACCTATCGGAACCACGCCAAAAATCTCCGTGTCTTCATTGCGTTTGCACACTCCAATCCCATCCCTTTACTTTCTTGCAAATTGCATGCTTTACTCTTTCCGCTGCTCATACTCTTGTCATGCTTGCTTGAAATGTATTGTGAATGCTTAAACTTGTGCTAAAACTCCACCTCAACTTGAAGAACTTAAAAACTGCTACTTTTGCTTGTTGGGGGTCTAATCACCCCCCTCTAGACCCCTCTTCTCGATCCTTTCAATTGGTATCAGAGCATTGGTCTCCATTGCTTTGGTTTAATCACCATTGGAGAAAGATGGATGAGTCTATGATTGGGAGTATTAGACGTAGAGTACCTTTACTTGATGGAGAGTTCTATCATGCTTAGAAAAATGAGATGCTTGTAATTTTCAATGAATATAATTTGAACAAGTATATTACTTGCCCTTGAGCACCTCCTATTGATCCTTTGCATCCTACCCCCGATGAGTCTCTTGACATGATCCGCAATCTTAGAACTGTTAATCTTATCATTAGAGGATTGCCTAGAAACTTGATTGTGTGCTTGCCTTCACTTGAATGTGCTTACACTATATGGAGATACCTCAAGAAACGCTTTCCAAACTATTCCTTGAAAAATCTAGATGAGATTCTTCAAAAGTCCATTGCTTTAAATAAGATGAATTCTAGTGATCCTAAGTTTGGTGATTGTTTATTTGAGCTTCGTGACCTCATGCAAGCCAAAGGAGATGTTGGAATCATTAGTGACATCATCTCTCAAGTCATTAGAATTCATAAATATGAACATTGTCATGGTCATAAATCTAATGAATTGCCTTCTCTAGGTAATGATCATTCATATGATGATGATGTTGAACATGGATATTATGACGAGGATGATGATAGTGACTTTGATCTTGATGAGTCTATGAGACATCTTGGTTTTATGGCTAACCTTCGTGGTTACATGGCTGGAGGAAAGGAATGTGTTCTTGCTAGTGGATGTACCGATCACATGACCGGAGATAAGGATACGTTTCGTGAGCTTGCTGAAAATGACGGCCCTCGAAAGTATGTCACTTTTGGTGATAACTCAAAGGGTAAGGTGGTTGGCCTTGGTAAGGTGGCCATCTCACATGACAGCTCCATCCAAAATGTTATGCTTGTTGAATCTCTTGGCTACAATCTACTTTCCGTATCTAGACTAGCCGATTTCGGTCTTAATGTTTTATTCACTGAAGTAGACTATCAAGTGTTTCGAAGAGATAATCATAATATGGTCTTTACCGGTATACATAGAGGTGATCTTTACATTGTTGACTTCACTAAAAGAGCTCAACCTAGAACTTGCTTTATTGCTAAATCTTCTAAAGGTTGGTTGTGGCATCGAAGGTTAGGTCATGTGGGCATGAGAAATCTTGATAAGCTTATTAAAGGTGATCATATCCTTGGTGTTAAAGATGTTATATTTGACAAGGATAGACTTTGCAGTGCTTGTCAAGCAGGAAAACAAGTTGGAGGAAGTCATCCCGTGAAAAACATTATGACCACGAGAAGACCGCTTGAGCTACTTCATATGGATCTTTTTGGTCCCAATGCCTACAAGAGTCTCAGTGGTAACTCGTTTGGTTTGGTCATTGTTGATGGTTTTTCCAGATTTACGTGGTGTTCTTTCTTGATGATAAATCGCAGGTCCAAAAGATCTTCAAGAACTTCGCTAGGAAGGCCCAAAATCAATTTGAAGTGAAGATCAAGAAGGTTCGCAGCGACAACGGAACGGAGTTCAAGAACGCAAATGTGGATACCTTTCTTGACGAAGAAGGGATTTCACATGAGTTCTCGGCTATGTACACACCTAAACAAAATGGAGTTGTTGAGAGGAAGAACCGGACACTCATTGAGATGGCGAGAACGATGCTTGATGAATACAAGACTCCAAAACACTTTTGGGCAGAAGCGGTTGAGACAGCTTGTCATGCAACAAACCGACTATATCTTCACAAGCTACTCAACAAGATGGCATACGAGCTTCTCACCGGTAACAAACCTCAAGTTGGATACTTTCGAGTATTTGGCTCAAAGTGCTACATTCTTGATAAGCGTCGTCGTTCAAAATTTGCTCCTAAGTCTCATGAAGGTTTCCTACTTGGTTATGGCTCAAACGCTCACACTTACTGTGTCTACAACAATTTCACCCAAAAGGTTGAAGAGACGGTAGATGTGAAGTTTGATGAATCTAACGGCTCACAAGTAGAGCAATTGCCAATTGATGTAGGAGACAAAGACCCGTCGGAAGCAATTCAAGACTTGTCTATTGGCAAGATTCGCCCAATAGAGGTGAAGGAGAGTACCTCGTTCGTTCAAGTGGAAGCCTCAACTTCACACCAAGGTGAACCACAAGTTGACTTGGAGGCATCCACAACTGGAACACGTCAAGATGAAGGAGACGAGGAAGTACAACAAGATGAACCTCACCGACCTCCTTCTCCACCTCCACAAGAGAACATCAACGCCAATGAACAAGGACAAGAGGAAGAAAAAGATGATGAAGAGGATGTTCCACCCCGATCCAAACAAAAGCTCTCATGAGTTAGAGCAAGAATTTCAAGAGATCATCCCGTTGAACAAGTCTTCGATGATATTCAAACCGGGAGAATTACTCGCTCTAAGTCTCGCTTAGCTAACTTTTGTGAACATTATTCTTTCATTTCTAACATTGAACCTATGAAGGTTGAAGAAGCTCTTGATGATCCGGATTGGGTGAACGCTATGCATGAAGAGCTACCCAATTTTGAGAGGAATCAAGTATGGACGCTTGTTGAAAAGCCCAATGAAAAGCACAATGTCATTGGAACCAAATGGGTGTTTCGGAATAAGCAAGATGAAGATGGACAAGTTGTACGCAACAAGGCCTGTCTCGTCGCCCAAGGTTACACTCAAGTCGAAGGTATGGACTATGGTGAGACATATGCCCCCGTTGCTAGACTTGAGTCCATACGCATCTTACTTGCTTATGCCAATCACCATGATATCACTCTATACCAAATGGACATTAAAAGTGCCTTTCTAAATGGAGAAATTGAGGAGAAAGTCTATGTTAAACAACCTCCTGGCTTTGTTAATCCCCAGAAACCTAATCATGTTTACAAACTTCACAAAGCTCTTTATGGACTCAAACAAGCTCCTCGAGCATGGTATAAATGCTTGACTAAGTTTCTTATTGAAAAAGGCTTTGAGATTGGAAAGATTGATTCTACACTTTTTACTAAAAGGGTTAATGGTGAATTATTTGTGTGCCAAATTTATGTGGATGATATCATATTTGGTTCGACCAACCCTCATTTTAGTGAAAAGTTCGGAAGGCTAATGTCGGAGAAGTTTGAGATGTCTATGATGAGTGAACTCAAATTCTTTCTTGGTTTGCAAATCAAGAAAACTAAGGAGGGTACCTTTGTTTCCCAAACAAAGTATACCAAGGACTTGTTCAAGAAGTTCAACATGCAAGAGAGAAAAGGTATGAAAACACCCATGCCTACTAGTGGACATCTTGACTTGACAAAGGATGGCAAACCGGTTGACCAAAAGGTTTATCGCTCTATGATTGGTTCATTGTTATATCTATGTGCCTCCCGTACCGATATTATGCTTAGTGTGTGCATGTGTGCACGATATCAAGCAGCCCCAAAATAATGTCATCTTAAGGCTGTGAAAAGGATAGTGAGATACTTAATTCATACACCAAACTTTGGCATTTGGTATCCTAAGAGGTCTTCTTTTGATCTTGCTGGCTACTCCGATTCGGACTATGCCGACGATAAGGTTGATAGAAAGTCCACTTCGGGTACGTGTCAATTTCTTGGTAGATATCTTGTGTCTTGGTCCTCCAAGAAACAAAACTTGGTATCCTTATCCACCGCCGAAGCGGAATACATTGCCGCTGGTTCATGTTGTGCTCAATTACTTTGGATGACCCAAACTCTTAAAGATTATGGGATATATGTGAAACATGTTCCATTGCTTTGTGATAATGAAAGTGCAATTAAGATTGCTCACAATCCCGTGCAACATTCTCGAACTAAGCATATTGAAGTTCGTCATCATTTCATTCGAGATCATGTTGCAAAAGGAGACATCGATCTTAAGCATGTTCGTACCGATAAGCAATTGGCGGATATATTCACCAAACCGCTTGATGAGAAAGTATTTTGCCGTTTGAGAGGTGAATTGAACATCATTGATGCCTCAAACTTGGAGTAGAAACTCCATGTGGATACATGCAAGGCATGAGCCTTTTTTGACTAATCCTTGATATTTCTCTTATGATGATGATCATATGTCTTGGATCTATACCTGTACCCTTGCATGCTATCTAACCCTTGTAGGTACTTGGATGAGCTCAAATCTATGAGATTGCAAATCACTCACATCTAGAACAATCTCTACATCACCAAGTCTCTACAATATGGTGGATGAAGACAAGGAAGCTTGAATCCACACAACATATCCTTTGACAATTTCTATATATCAAATTTCATTTGGTATCAAGTTTCATGATTGTCATTTTGGATACACAAGTGCTCTTCCTTGCAAGTCTAACCCATGTAGGAAGATGAACTCAAAATATAAGAGGTGCTCCCAACTCTTGATGAACTACATCAACCTTGAGCATCCAACACAAGTTCGACTACATGATCAAGATCAACACCACCACCCAAGGTATGTTATTCCATCTTAGAGAAGCTTTACCCCAAGTCATGGGTCAAAGCAGCTCAACAAGATGTGAATACATCAAAATGCTTAAACGAAAAATGGTAACCCCATTTTGAGCTTAAACGATGAGTATGACCTACGATCAAGTGTTATCACTTGAGTCCTCAGTCAATATACTCTAACATAGGTGACTTTGTCGCCGACCCATTCTAGATGAAGTTCTCCATTGTTTCTTAGTGTTCTTTGCATATGTTTTTATTTGATTGTTCCCCTTATCAAAAAAAAACTTCATCTAGATCTTTTTCCTTCGTATTTTTCTCTGCATTTTTCTGCATCTAATTCATTGCAAATCCTTTAGTTAATTCCTTGAAAATCTTTGTGAGATCTTATTTGCCAAGTGAGCTGAGGTGACAAATTGTTTCCTAAGTATTGAACTCGGCCTCACCGATTCATGCCAATTGGCTAGACCGAACTGCAATAATACATTGTAGACAGTTCATCGGTACAACCGACGAGGACTAACCCGGTCTGACCGATTTGCATCATTTATGACACTTCCAACTCGGTGTCACCGATGAAAATGAATCGGCATTACCGACTTCACTGCTGAGAAAACTTTTTGTCATTACAAATATCAATTCTTCTCCAGCTCCACTCAATGATTCTTATCCTCTAGCATCTTAAACTACATGCTGCTTTGTAATGTGTTTCAAGGACCAAACCTATTTGACTCATGCTCCAGAAGGACCCTTCTTGGAAATTGATGTCAAAGGGGGAGAGAGAGCACATCAAAGCTTATCACATGGGATGCTTCTTGACAATAGAGGAGAGAAGTCAGATGTCTTTAAGAGGGGAAAGACATATTAATGTATGTTTGTTTTGCTCTGATTTCGGTTGCTCTGATTTTCTCTTACCCTACCTTCTCCCATTATCCAATATCAGATTCAGGGGGAGAAAGAGTTCATATCTAAGGAAAGAAAATCTTTGGAATTCATTGCATATCTTTAATCTTTGGGGACATGTCTATACCCAAATAGAGTACTAAGTACTCACTCACTACATGTCATCCCAGTCTTGGTACTCTTGTGGTTTTCTGAACTTGCTTTGTTTAGTGGTGTTTCTGTGTTATCTAACCCTGTTTTCTCAGAGTCATCTCTTCCAAAGCCAGCTCAAGATCACAAGGTAAGTATATGCATCACACTCATGTGCATGATGATCTCTTGCTGATGTACATATTGTTTGCAAGAAGGACTCATGAACATGAAGGTACATTCCCTGTATCTACATCCTTTGCTCTGATGCACATAGCCAAGATACATGTAACTCATTTCTTGCTCTGACATGCTTATGCATTCACATGCTCTCATATTCTATCTTTGCATGATTGCATACATGTAGGGGGAGCCTATGCATGTTACATGTCCTTCCAAAGCTTTACTTGCTACCTTTCATATCCTTATCTAAAGCTTTGATGTATGTTGTCATCAATTACCAAAAAGGGGGAGATTGAAAGCACAAGTGCTCCCTGGGTGATTTTGGTAATTAATGTCAACATATCTCTTGTTGGACTAATATTTTCATCTAGTATATTTCAGAAAGTTCAACAATGGCGTGGCATGGACAAGAGGATGTGGAACCCCTTCAAAATGCTAAGGACAAAGATTGGCACAAGCTCAAGACTCTTCATTTCTATTTTAGTGATCCAAGATCACATCGAGTCCATAGGAAAAGCCAATACTATTAAAAGGGGATGAGGTGTTGCTTAATGGTCTACTTGCTCAAAGTGCTTAGTGTTATGCTCCAAAGCCCTCAACCACTTTCTCAATTCCAAATATGTCCTAAACCTAACGTCAAACTCGGCCCCACCGACTTGATCTATCCGGCGCCACCGAGTTCCTTTGACATAGCCACTGCCAGAAACCCTAATCAGTTCGGTCTCACCGATAGGGATTTAGGTCTCACCGAGATGGCAATGCAAACTCTCTGTTTCCCTTCGTAACATTTCGGTCTCATCGAAACGAGCGGTCGGCCTCACTGAGTTTGCCTTGCAAATTCTCTGTTGCCTGTTGCAATTATTTCGGTCTCACCGAAATGTGCAACCGGTCACACCGAGTTTGCCTGACCAACTCTCTGTTTGCTCATTGCTGAAATCGGTCTCACCGAGTTCATGCAATTGGTCACATCGAGATGAGGTTTTGCCCTAACCCTAGCACATCGGTCCCACCGAGTTGATCATATTGGTCCCACCGAAATTCCTAACGTTCACATTTTGAACTAGATCGGTCTCACCGAGTTCTTCTATTCGGTCTGACCGAGTTGGGTCAAATGTGTGTAATGGTTAGATTTTGTGTGGAGGCTATATATACCCCTCCACCTCCTTCTCTATTCAAGAGAGAGCCATCAGAACGTGCCTACACTTCCACTACTCATTTTCTGAGAGAGAACCACCTACTCATGTGTTGAGACCAAGACATTCCAATCCAACCACAAAAATCTTGATCTCTAGCCTTCCCCAAGTTGCTTTCCACTCAAATCATCTTTCCACCATATCCAAATCTGTGAGAGAGAGTTGAGTGTTGGGGAGACTATCATTTGAAGCACAAGAGTAAGGAGTTCATCATCAACACACCATTTATTACCTTTTGGAGAGTGGTGTCTCCTAGATTGGTTAGGTGTCACTTGGGAGCCTCCGACAAGATTATGGAGTTGAACCAAGGAGTTTGTAAGGGCAAGGAGATCGCCTACTTCGTGAAGATCTACCCAAGTGAGGCAAGTCCTTCGTGTGCGATGGCCATGGTGGGAAAGACAAGGTTGCTTCTTCGTGGACCCTTCGTGGGTGGAGCCCTCCGTGGACTCGCGCAACCGTTACCCTTCGTGGGTTGAAGTCTCCATCAACGTGGACATACGATAGCACCACCTATTGGAACCACACCAAAAATCTCCATGTCTTCATTGCGTTTGCACACTCCAATCCCATCCCTTTACTTTCTTGCAAATTGCATGCTTCACTCTTTCCGCTGCTCATACTCTTGTCATGCTTGCTTGAAATGTATTGTGAATGCTTAAACTTGTGCTAAAACTCCACCTCAACTTGAAGAACTTAAAAACTGCTACTTTTGCTTGTTGAGGGTCTAATCACCCCCCCTCTAGACCCGTCTTCTCAATCCTTTCACCGTATTCCATAGTCCATCAAATCTTTACCCAAAACTTGAAAACTTCACAACACAAAACTCAACAGAAAACTCGTGAGATCCGTTAGTACAAGAAAATAAAATCACAACTTTTGGTACTGTTGTGAACTCATTCTTTATTTATATTGGTGTAATATCTACTGTATTCCAACTTCTCCATGGTTCATACTGTTGGGGAACGTAGTAATTTCAAAAAAATTCCTACGCACACGCAGGATCATGGTGATGCATAGCAACGAGAGGGGATAGTGTGTCCACGTACCCTCGTAGACCGAAAGCGGAAGCGTTTAGCACAACACGGTTGATGTAGTCGTACGTCTTCACGATCCGACCGATCCAAGTACCGAACGTACGGCACCTCCGAGTTCAGCACATGTTCAGCTCGATGACGTCCCGCGAACTCCGATCCAGCAGAGCTTCACAGGAGAGTTCCATCAGCACGACGGCGTGATGACGGTGATGATGTTGCTACCGATGCAGGGCTTCGCCTAAGCACCGCTACGATATGATCGAGGTGGAATATGGTGGAGGGGGGCACCGCACACGGCTGGGAAAGATCAACAGATCAACTTGTGTGTCTATGGGGTGCCCCCTGGCCACGTATATAAAGGATGGAGGGAGGAGGAGGCCGGCCCTCATAGGGCGCGCCAAAGTGTGGAGTCCTACTAGGACTCCCTAGTCCTAGTAGGATTCCACCTCCCACATGGAATAGGAAAAGGGGAAGGGAGAAGGAGAAGGAAGGAAGGGGGCGCCCCCTTTCCCTAGTCCAATTCGGACCAGTCCATGGGGAAGGGGCGCAGCGACCCTTGAGGCCTTTCTCTCCTTTCCCGTATGGCCCCCAATACGAATTCCCGTAACTCTCCGGTACTCCGAAAAATACCCGAATCACTCGGAACCTTTCCGATGTCCGAATATAGCCTTCCAATATATCGATCTTTACCTCTCGACCATTTCGAGACTCTTCGTCATATCCCCGATCTCATCCGGGACTCAGAACAAACTTCGGTCATCAAATCACATAAACTCATAATACCGATCGTCACCGAACTTTAAGCGTGCGGACCCTACGGGTTCGAGAACTATGTAGACATGACCGAGACACGTCTCCGGTCAATAAACAATAGCGGAACCTGGATGCTCATATTGGCTCCCACATATTCTACGAAGATCTTTATCGGTCAAACCGCATAACAACATACATTGTTCCCTTTGTCATCGGTATGTTACTTGCCCGAGATTCGATCGTCGGTATCTCAATACCTAGTTCAATCTCGTTACCGGCAAGTCTCTTTACTCGTTCCGTAATACATCATCCCGCAACTAACTCATTAGTTACAATGCTTGCAAGGCTTATAGTGATGTGCATTACCGAGTGGGCCCAGAGATACCTCTCCGACAATCGGAGTGACAAATCCTAATCTCGAAATACGCCAACTCAACAAGTACCTTCGGAGACACCTGTAGAGCACCTTTATAATCACCCAGTTACGTTGTGACGTTTGGTAGCACACAAAGTGTTCCTCCGGTAAACGGGAGTTGCATAATCTCATAGTTATAGGAACATGTATAAGTCATGAAGAAAGCAATAGCAACATACTAAACGATCAAGTGCTAAGCTAACGGATTGGGTCAAGTCAATCACATCATTCTCCTAATGATGTGATCCCGTTAATCAAATGACAACTCATGTCTATGGCTAGGAAACATAACCATCTTTGATCAATGAGCTAGTCAAGTAGAGGCATACTAGTGACACTCTGTTTGTCTATGTATTCACACATGTATCATGTTTCCGGTTAATACAATTCTAGCATGAATAATAAACTTTTATCATGATATAAGGAAATAAAATAATAACTTTATTATTGCCTCTAGGGCATATTTCCTTCAGTCTCCCACTTGCACTAGAGTCAATAATCTAGTTCACATCGCCATGTGATTAACACCAATAGTTCACATCGCCATGTGACCAACACCCAACGGGTTTACTAGAGTCAATAATCTAGTTCACATCGCCATGTGATTAACACCAATAGTTCACATCGCCATGTGATCCATTTTGAGCTTCTTCAAAACTTTATCAAGGTATGTGCTTTGTGAAAGTCCTATTAAGCATCTTGATCTATCTCTATAGATCTTGATGCTCAATATGTAAGCAGCTTCACCGAGGTCTTTCTTTTGAGAAACTCCTTTCAAACACTCCTTTATGCTTTCCAGAAAAATTCTACATCATTTCCGATCAACAATATGTCAGTCACATATACTTATCAGAAAGGCTATAGTGCTCCCACTCACTTTCTTGTAAATACAGGCTTCACCGTAAGTCTGTATAAAACCATATGCTTTGATCACTTCATCAAAACGTATATTCCAACTCTGAGATACTTGCACCAGTCCATAGATGGATCGCTGGAGCTTGCACATTTTGTTAGCACCTTTAGGATTGACAAAAACCTTCTGGTTGCATCATATACAACTTCTTATTTAAAAAATCCATTAAGGAATGTAGTTTTTGACATCCATTTGCCAGATTTCATAAAATGTGGCAATTGCTAACATGATTCGGACAGAATTAAGCATCGCTACGAGTGAGAAAATCTCA
This sequence comes from Thinopyrum elongatum, assembly GCA_011799875.1. Classification (NCBI taxonomy): domain Eukaryota; kingdom Viridiplantae; phylum Streptophyta; class Magnoliopsida; order Poales; family Poaceae; genus Thinopyrum; species Thinopyrum elongatum. The sequence goes on from CM022302.1 coordinate 108,828,591, forward strand.
TCGTAGTCAACACCTTGAACTTGTCGAAAAAACCTTTTGCGACAATTCGAGCTTTGTAGATAGTAACACTACTATCAGCGTCTGTCTTCCTCTTGAAAATCCATTTATTCTCAATGGCTTGCTGATCATCGAGCAAGTTAACCAAAGTCCATACTTTGTTCTCATACATGGATCCCATCTCAGATTTCATGGCCTCAAGCCATTTTGCGGAATCTGGGCTCATCATCGCTTCCTCATAGTTCGTAGGTTCGTCATGGTCTAGTAACATGACCTCCAGAACAGGATTACCGTACCACTCTGGTGCGGATCTTACTCTGGTTGACCTACGAGGTTCGGTAGTAACTTGATCTGAAGTTTCATGATCATCATCATTAGCTTCCTCACTAATTGGTGTAGAAGTCACAGGAACCGGTTTCTGTGATGAACTACTTTCCAATAAGGGAGCAGGTACAGTTACCTCATCAAGTTCTACTTTCCTCCCACTCACTTCTTTCGAGAGAAACTCCTTCTCTAGAAAGGATCCATTCTTAGCAACGAATATTTTGCCTTCGGATCTGTGATAGAAGGTGTACCCAACAGTCTCCTTTGGGTATCCTATGAAGACACATTTTTCCGATTTGGGTTCGAGCTTATCAGGTTGAAGCTTTTCACATAAGCATCGCAACCCCAAACTTTAAGAAACGACAGCTTAGGTTTCCTGCTAAACCATAGTTCATACAGTGTCGTCTCAACGGATTTAGATGGTGCCCTATTTAACGTGAATGTAGCTGTCTCTAATGCATAACCCCAAAACGATAGTGGTAAATCGGTAAGAGACATCATAGATTGCACTATATCCAATAAAGTACGGTTATGACGTTCGGACACACCATTATGCTGTGGTGTTCCAGGTGGCATGAGTTTGTGAAACTATTCCACATTTCTTTAATTGAAGACCAAACTCGTAACTCAAATATTCTCCTCCACGATCGGATCGCAGAAACTTTATTTTCTTGTTACGATGATTTTCCACTTCACTCTGGAATTCTTTGAACTTTTCAAATGTTTCAGACTTATGTTTCATCAAGTAGATATACCCATATCTGCTCAAATCATCTGTGAAGGTCAGAAAATAATGATACCCGCCGTGAGCCTTAACACTCATCGGACCGCATACATCGATATGTATTATTTCCAATAAGTCATTAGCTCGCTCCATTGTTCCGGAGAACGGAGTCTTAGTCATCTTGCCCATGAGGCATGGTTCGCAAGCATCAAATGATTCATAATCAAGTGATTCCAAAAGTCCATCCGAATGGAGTTTCTTCATGCACTTTACACCAATATGACCTAAACGGCAGTGCCACAAAATATGTTGCATTATCATTATCAACTTTGCATCTTTTGGCATCAATATTATGAATATGTGCATCACTACGATCGAGATTCAATAAACCATTTATATTGAGTGTATGACCATAGAAGGTTTTATTCATTTAAACAGAACAACAATTATTCTCCGACTTAAATGAATAACCGTACCGCAATAAACATGATCCAATCATATTCATGCTCAACGCAAATACCAAATAACATTTATTTAGGTCCAACACTAATCCCGAAGGTAGAGGGAGTGTGCGATGGTGATCTTATCAACCTTGGAATCACTTCCAACACACATCGTCACCTTGTCATTAACTAGTCTCTGTTCATTTTGCAACTCCTGTTTCGACTTACTAATGTTAGCAACTGAACCAGTATCAAATACCCAGGGGCTACTATGAACACTAGTAAAATACACATCAATAACATGTATATCAAATATACTTTTGTTCACTTTGCCATCCTTCTTATCCGCCAAATACTTGGGGCAGTTCCGCTTCCAGTGACCAGTCCCTTTGCAGTAGAAGCACTCAGTTTCAGGCTTAGGTCCAGACTTGGGCTTCTTCCCGGGAGTAGCAACTTGCTTGCTATTCTTCTTGAAGTTCCCCTTCTTCCCTTTGCCCTTTTCTTGAAACTAGTGGTCTTGTTAACCATCAACACTTGATGCTCTTTCTTGATTTCTACCTTCGTTGATTTCAGCATCACGAAGAGCTCGGGAATCGTTTTTGTCATCCCTTGCATATTATAGTTCATCACGAAGTTCCATTAACTTGGTGATAGTGACTAGAGAATTCTATCAATTACTATCTTATCCGGAAGATTAACTCCCACTTGATTCAAGCAACTGTAGTACTCAGACATTCTGAGCACATGCTCACTGGTTGAGCTATTCTCCTCCATATTGTAGGCAAAGTATTTGTTAGAGGTCTCATACCTCTCGACACGGGCATGAGTCTGAAATACCGATTTCAGCTCTTGGAACATCTCATATGCTTCGTGGCGTTCAAAATGTTTTTGAAGTCCTGGTTCTAAGCCGTAAATCATGGCGCACTAAACTATCAAGTAGTCATCACATCGAGCTTGCTAAACGTTCATAACGTTTGCATCTGCTCCTGCAATAGGTCTGTCACCTAGCGGTGCATCAAGGACATAATTCTTCTGTGCAGCAATGAGGATAATCCTCAAATCATGGAACCAGTCCGCATCATTGCTACTATCATCTTTCAACTTAGTTTTCTCCAGGAACATACCAAAAATAAAACAGGGGAGCTATACGCGAGCTATTGATCTACAACATAATTTGCAAATACTACCAGGACTAAGTTCATGATAAATTAAAGTTCAATTAATCATATTACTTAAGAACTCCCACTTAGATGGACATCTCTCTAATCATCTAAGTGATCACGTGATCCAAATCAACTAAACCATGTCCGATCATCACGTGAGATGGAGTAGTTTTCAATGGTGAACATCACTATGTTGATCATATCTACTATATGATTCACGCTCGACCTTTCGATCTCAGTGTTCCGAGGCCATATCTGCATATGCTAGGCTCGTCAAGTTTAACCCGAGTATTCTGCGTGTGCAAAACTGGCTTGCACCCGTTGTAGATGAACGTTGAGCTTATCACACCCGATCATCACGTGGTGTCTCGGCACGACGAACTTTGGCAACGGTGCATACTCAGAGAGAACACTTTTACCTTGAAATTTAGTGAGAGATCATCTTATAATGCTACCGTCAAACAAAGCAAAATAAGATGCATAAAAGATAAACATCACATGCAATCAATATAAGTGATATGATATGGCTATCATCATCTTGTGCTTGTGATCTCCATCTCCAAAGCACCGTCATGATCACCATCGTCACCGGCGCGACACATTGATCTCCATCGTAGCATCGTTGTCGTCTCGCCAACTATTGCTTCTACGACTATCGCTACTGCTTAGTGATAAAGTAAAGAAATTACAGGGTGATTGCATTGCATACAATAAAGCGACAACCATATGACTCCTGCCAGTTGCCGATAACTCTGTTACAAAACATGATCATCTCATACAATAAAATTTAGCATCATGTCTTGACCATATCACATCACAACATGCCCTGCAAAAACAAGTTAGACGTCCTCTACTTTGTTGTTGCAAGTTTTAGGTGGCTGCTACGGGCTTCGAGCAAGAACCGTTCTTACCTACGCATCAAAACCACAACGTGGTGTAGTGATTGCTTTTTGATCTTCTAAAAGAACCCTCTTCATTGAAACCGATTCAACTAAAGTGAGAGAGACAGACACCCGCCAGTCACCTTTAAGCAACGAGTGCTCGCAGTGGTGAAACCAGTCTCGCGTAAGCGTACGCGTAATGTCGGTCCGGGCCGCTTCATCTCACAATACCGTTGAACCAAGTAACAATTAGTAACGGCAAGCAATATGTATACACCCACGCACACAACTCCTTTGTGTTCTACTCGTGCAAATAACATCTACGCATAGACCTGGCTCGGATGCCACTGTTGGGGAACGTAGTAATTTCAAAAAATTTCCTACGCACACGCAGGATCATGGTGATGCATAGCAACGAGAGGAGAGAGTGTGTCCACGTACCCTCGTAGACCGAAAGCGGAAGCGTTTAGCACAACGCGGTTGATGTAGTCGTACGTCTTCATGATCCGACCGATCCAAGTACCGAACGTACGGCACCTCCGAGTTCAGCACACGTTCAGCTCGATGACGTCCCGCGAACTCCGATCCAGCAGAGCTTCACGGGAGAGTTTCGTCAGCACGACGGCGTGATGACGGTGATGATGTTGCTACCGACGCAGGGCTTCGCCTAAGCACCGCTACGATATGATCGAGGTGGAATATGGTGGAGGGGGGCACCGCACACGGCTGGGAAAGATCAACAGATCAACTTGTGTGTCTATGGGGTGCCCCCTGGCCACGTATATAAAGGATGGAGGGAGGAGGAGGCCGGCCCTCATAGGGCGCGCCAAAGTGTGGAGTCCTACTAGGACTCCCTAGTCCTAGTAGGATTCCACCTCCCACATGGAATAGGAAAAGGGGAAGGGAGAAGGAGAAGGAAGGAAGGGGGAGCCCCCTTTCCCTAGTCCAATTCGGACCAGTCCATGGGGAAGGGGCGCAGCCACCCTTGAGGCCTTTCTCTCCTTTCCCGTATGGCCCCCAATACGAATTCCCGTAACTCTCCGGTACTCCGAAAAATACCCGAATCACTCGGAACCTTTCCGATGTCCGAATATAGCCTTCCAATATATCGATCTTTACCTCTCGACCATTTCGAGACTCCTCGTCATATCCCCGATCTCATCCGGGACTCCGAACAAACTTCGGTCATCAAATCACATAAACTCATAATACCGATCGTCACCGAACTTTAAGCGTGCGGACCCTACGGGTTCGAGAACTATGTAGACATGACCGAGACACGTCTCCGGTCAATAAACAATAGCGGAACCTGGATGCTCATATTGGCTCCCACATATTCTACGAAGATCTTTATCGGTCAAACCGCATAACAACATACGTTGTTCCCTTTGTCATCGGTATGTTACTTGCCCGAGATTCGATCGTCGGTATCTCAATACCTAGTTCAATCTTGTTACTGGCAAGTCTCTTTACTCGTTCTGTAATACATCATCCCGCAACTAACTCATTAGTTACAATGCTTGCAAGGCTTATAGTGATGTGCATTACCGAGTGGGCCCAGAGATACCTCTCCGACAATCGGAGTGACAAATCCTAATCTCGAAATACGCCAACTCAACAAGTACCTTCGGAGACACCTGTAGAGCACCTTTATAATCACCCAGTTACGTTGTGACGTTTGGTAGCACACAAAGTGTTCCTCTGGTAAACGGGAGTTGCATAATCTCATAGTTATAGGAACATGTATAAGTCATGAAGAAAGCAATAGCAACATACTAAACGATCAAGTGCTAAGCTAACGGATTGGGTCAAGTCAATCACATCATTCTCCTAATGATGTGATCCCGTTAATAAAATGACAACTCATGTCTATGGCTAGGAAACATAACCATCTTTGATCAACGAGCTAGTCAAGTAGAGGCATACTAGTGACACTCTGTTTGTCTATGTATTCACACATGTATTATGTTTCCGGTTAATACAATTCTAGCATGAATAATAAACTTTTATCATGATATAAGGAAATAAAATAATAACTTTATTATTGCCTCTAGGGCATATTTCCTTCACATACCCCCCGATACTACCCATAGATTCATCAAAATAAGCAAACAACACAAAGAAAACAGAATCTGTCAAAAACAGAACAGTCTGGGAAGATCCGAATTGTGGTAATACTTCTGTAACTCCAAAAATTCTAAAAAATTAGAAGAACAGAGGAAATTTGTATATAAATATCCTTTAAAAATTTCACGGTTTTTCAACGATCCAGTGAACTAATAAAATTCTGTGAATGGACACAAAAGTTTCTGTTTTTCAGCAAGATCAAATCAACTATCACCGTAAGCCATCCCAAAGGTTTTACTTGGCACAAGCACTAATTAAAACACCAAAACACCTCTAACCAGAGGCTCAATGAAAAATTTATTCATAAAAACAGAAAATAAAATATTGGGTTGTCTCCCAACAAGCACTTTTCTTCAAAGCCTTTTAGCTAGGCATTGATAATCCAAATGATGCTCACATAAAAGATAATAATTGGAACACAAATAGAGCATCATAAAACATGTGACAAGCAAATTTAATTCTAACATGCTTCCTATGCATAGGCATTTTATAAGCAAACAAATTATCAAGGCAAGCAAAAACTAGCATATGCAAGGAAGAAGAAAGAAACAATAGCAATCTCAACATAACGAGAGGTAATTTAGTAACATGAAAATTTCTACAACCATATTTTCCTCTCTCATAATAATTACATGTAGGATCATAATCAAATTCAACAATATAACTATCACATAAAATTTTCTCTTCATGATCCACATGCATGCAAAGTTGACACTCTTCCAAAATAGTGGGATTAACATATAATAAAGTCATTACTTCTCCAAGCCCACTTTTATCAAAAATTTCATAAGATTGATCAAACTCCAAAGTAGTGGGATTATTATTTCCTAAAGTTGACACTCTTCCAAACCCACTTTCAATATTATTGCAAACATATTCATCATGAGGCTTAAATAAATTTTCAAGATCATAAGAAAAATCACCCCAATCATGATCATTGCAATAAGTAGTGGACATAGCAAAACTAGCATCCCCAAGCTTAGGGTTTTGCATATTATTATCACAATTGACATCAAAAGAATTTATAGTAAAACCATTGCAATCATGCTTTTTATTCAAGGAGCTATCTTGAATCACTTCATAAATTTCTTCATCACAATTTTCAGATTCACGAATTTCAAGCAAAACTTCATAAAGATAATCTAGTGCACAAAACTCACTAGCAATTGGTTCATCATAATTGGATCTCTTAAAAAGATTAGCAAGTGGATGAGGATCCATAAGCTTTTGTTTCTGAATTTCAATAAACACACAATTATATCAAGCGGACAAGCAAACAAGCCAAGTAAGACATAAAGGCAAACGGAAAGAAGCCAAATAAAAAGGCAAATATTTTTGTGTTTTTCTGAAAACGTTTTAGAAGTGGGGAAGAGGAAAATGAGAGGCAAATGGCGAATAATGTAATGCAAGAGATGAGAGTTTTATGATGGGTACTTGGTATGTCTTGACTTGGCGTAGATCTCCCCGGTAACGGCGCCAGAAATTCTTCCTGCTACTTCTTGAGCTTGCGTTGGTTTTTCCCTTGAAGAGGAAAGGGTGATGCAGCACAGTAGAGGTAAGTATTTCCCTCAGTTAAGAACCAAGGTATCAATCCAGTAGGAGAAGAACGCACAAATCACCAATACCTGCACAAACAATCAAACACTTGCACCCAACGCGATAAAGGGGTTGTCAATCCCTTCACGGTCAATTGCAAAAGTGAGATCTGATAGAGATAGATAAACAAAAGATAAAATATTTTTGGATTTTTTTGGTATATAGATCTGAAAATAAAATATTGCAAAATAGTAGATCGGAAAGTAAAATGATGGAAAATAGTAGATCGGAAAGTAATATGATGGAAAATAGACCCGGGGGCCATAGGTTTCACTAGTGGCTTCTCTCATGAAGGCAAATAATACGGTGGGTGAACAAATTACTGTCGAGCAATTGATAGAAAAGCGCAAAGTTATGACGATATCCAAGGCAATGATCATTATATAGGCATCACGTCCGTGTCAAGTAGACCGACTCCTGCCTGCATCTACTACTATTACTCTACACATCGACCGCTATCCAGCATGCATCTAGAGTTTTAAGTTCATAAAGAACGGAATAACGCCTTAAGTAAGATGACATGATGTAGAGGAATTAACTCAAGCAATATGATGAAAACCCCATCTTTTTATCCTCGATGGCAACAATACAATACGTGCCTCGCTACCCCTACTGTCACTGGGTGAGGACACCGCAAGATTGAACCCAAAGCTAAGCACCTCTCCCATTGCAAGAAAAACCAATCTAGTTGGCCAAACCAAACCGATAATTCGAAGAGAAATACAAAGATATTAAATCATGCATAAAAGAATTCAGAGAAGATTGAAATAATATTCATAGATAAGCTGATCATAAATCCACAATTCATTGGATCACGACAAACACACCGCAAAAGAAGATTACATCGGATAGATCTCCAAGAATATCGAGGAGAACGTTGTATTGAGAATCAAAGAGAGAGAAGAAGCCATCTAGCTACTAGCTATGGACCCGTAGGTCTGAGGTAAACTACTCACGCATCATCGGAAGGGCAATGGAGTTGATGTAGAAGCCCTCCGTGATCGATTCCCCCTCTGGCGGGATGCCGGAAAAGGCCTCAAGATGGGATCTCACGGGAACAAAAGGTTGCGGCGGTGGAATAGTGTTTTCGTGGATTGCTCTGGTGGTTCTGGAATATATGTGAATATATAGGAGGCAGGGCTAGGTCAGGGGAGTCCCGAGGGGCCCACAAGGCAGGGGGCGCGCCCTCCACCCTTGTCACCGCCTCGCTGCTCTTCTGACTTGGACTCCAAGTCCCCTGGGTGTCTTCTGGTCCAAGAAAAATCATCGTGAAGTTTTATTGCGTTTGGACTCCGTTTGGTATTCCTTTTCTGCGAAGCTCAAAAACAAGAAAAAAACAAAAACTGGCACTGGGCTCTAGGTTAATAGGTTAGTCCCAAAAATAATATAAAATAGCATATTAATGCATATAAAACATCCAAAACAGATAATATAATTGCATGCAACAATAAAAAATTATAGATACGTTGGAGACGTATCAAGCCTCCATCAACAAGCAAACACCATCATAGTACACCTCTCAACCCGGCCGCGGGTCAGCTCCCGTCCCGTCCAAGGCGTACGACGGAACAAGTCCCCATGAAGGGATGAGCGTGGCAACAGTGGCCCACCTACCCCGCTGACCGGGACGAGCGTGGCAACAGTGGCCCACCTACCCCGCTGACCAGGGCAGGCATGGCTACAGTACATCCCACTCCCACTGACGCAAGCCGACGGCGACCAGGTGATGCGCCACTGTAGCAAAGCCGGCTCAACGACTCTGTGACGCACGACAAGATGGGGAACAGTGCCGTCTGGCGTGCGGGGCCCGTGCCCGGAGAACCCAGCGTACCCTGGCACCCGGCGGGCCCCAACGCCGGCTTCCCAGACGCTGACAACCTAGCCCCGCGCCCATGTAACATTACCATTGTAACCCTGGGGGGTTGGCCTATAAAACCCCCCAGGAGGCCTCCATGCACGGGGTGGACCAACACACACACACACACACAAGGAGAAGGAACAGCCTATGCTCTGGCCTGTCTTCCTTCCTCCCAAAAACAGCTCTAGGAGCAAGCTTGTATCCTCCACATATAAACCACACTCGGCAGGACTAGGGGTGTTATCTCTCCAGAGAGCCCCGAACCTGGGTATGTCTTGCGTCCCTCGCTCGCTCATACCGACCCCGCCTCTGGAGCCCACCGGTGCCCTCGAGCCTATCCCTCTCTTTAGCCATCCCTTGGCATCTGTCGTGCGCCCACCACGACAGTTGGCGCTGACCATGGGGCAGCTCGAGGTCCCGGCCGGAGACATGTTCCAGACGGGGCCCTTCATCGACTTTGGCGAGCACATCGCGCACTGCGCGTTCCCTGCGCCCGGCGCGGCAATGGCTGGCCTCACCGACTCGCTCATCGCCTCCTTCGGCGCGCTGCGCATCTCCGACGCGTTCGCGGCCGATGAGTACCCCGGTGGGGTGCTCGACGACACCGACTCACCCGTCCCGCTCGGCGACGACATCTCCACCGGGGTGGCGGATCTCTGTGACCGGGTGGAGGTGCTCGTCACCGGCTCCGACTCCGGCTCGTCCAGCGCCGCGTGGAAGGCTGCCCAGGCCGCAGCTGCGCGTGCCGGCTGGGCCGACCCGCTGCGCGCCACGGTGCAGAACCTCAGCGTTCCCATCACCACCGACCTCGACGCCACCAACGCCGCGGAGACCAGGGCTCGGCTCGAGGAGGAGCGCACGTGCCTGCTGGACGAGGCCACGGTGCTTGCCGCTAGGCAGCGCCGGCTGGAGGCCTTCCAGCGGGTGCGCGAAGCCGCATGCGGTTTCACACCAGCCGCAGCTGAGCCCAGTCGTGTTGGCGAAGTGCGAAACCGTGGCGCCGCCATCGGCCGCGCGATGGGCGTGGTCCTGCCCGTCTATGACACCCCCGTCAAGAACATGCGCGCCGTGCAGGCGGCCGCTATCGGCATGGAGCAGCTGCAGGGCGAGGAAGTGCAGGAGCGCCTGCAGCGCATGTCCGAACTTCTCGGCGCTGCGAACACGCAGCAAGACCGCCTCGACCATCCCGCTGCATCCAACTAGCGCCGCACCAAGGACCCCGAGCAGCGGAACACGGCATCTTCCCCACGCCCTAGCGAAGCTCATTCTGGCAAGACGCGAACCCGGCGCAACCGCGCCCTGACGGCTGGCGACGGCCAGGGCAACGAGCCGGCTCCAGAGGACCGGCGCCGGCAAGACCCTCCCCCGCCATCCGGCCGGCGTGGCAATCCAGCTTCTGCCAACCCAACCCCCCGCGGCCCAGTCGCAAGCCGGCTGGGTCCGTGCGCCATCGACGACACCAACGCTTGCTACCGCCTCGATCAGCTCGTCCTCTCCCTCGAGCTCGAGGAAGACAACTCCATCGGGCCGGCTTGCTTCGGACCGCGTATCCGGGATGAACTCTTCCACAAAGGGTTCACGCTTCCCCGCGACACCCCAAAGTACAACGGAACCGTCAAGCCGGAGGACTGGCTCATCGACTACACCACCGCCATCGGCATCGTGGGCGGCAATCGCCACCTTGCCGTGTGCTACACCCCGCTCATGCTCCAAGGATCAGCCCGCACGTGGTTGAACAGCCTGCCGGCTGGCAGCGTCAACTCGTGGGTTGACTTCGAGCAAGCATTCGTGCACAACTTCACCAGCACCTACAAGCGACCTGGACGCCCCAGTCAGCTCGCCATGTGCGTGCAGGGGCCGAACGAGACCTGCCGCGAGTATCTCGCACGCTGGACCGAGCTCCGGAACAGCTGCGAGGGGGTCCACGAGGTTCAGGCCATTCAGTACTTTGTGAACGGCTGCCGGGATGGCACTCTCCTCAAGCACAAGCTTCTGCGCTCCGAACCAACCACCATGGCGCTCATGGTCACGGCGGACAAATACGCCACGGCCGACTCCGCTATGAAGATCCAAGTGGTACTGGACGAAGCCGACAAGGCATTTGCCGACACCCCCCTCCAAGCCGGCTGGCGAGAGCGGTTGCCAGCAGAACAACCAGTAGAGCAACAAGCGTAAGGCCGAGGAGCTGGCTCCCCGCTATGACAATCGCCATGTCGGCGCTACCGAGCAAGCGCCTCTCGGCGACCAGGGCGGCGCCAAACGCCGGCAAACCGGCAAGACGGCCTGGCAACCCGCCATGAGTTTCGAGGAGATGCTCGACACTCCCTGCAAGAACCACAGCGGTGCAAGGCCATCCACGCACACGCTCTGGAAGTGCACCATCACAAAACGCCTCATGAGGGGCGACATCCCGTCGCCTCCGGCTCCGGCTCCGGCTGCAGGGCAGCCGCCCCCGACTCCGCCCCTGCCCCTGGCAAACGGCGCCATGCGCGACGAAGTCTTCCCCGACGCAAATGACTGCTATGTTGTCTTCACCAGCCTTGGCGATGACAAGCATAGTGAGTGCCTGCTCCGGCAGGAGGTGAACACCGTCATCCCGGCCGTGCCGAAGTACATGCACTGGTCGGAGCGCTGATACATCTCCAACGTATCTATAATTTTTGATTGTTCCATGCTATTATATTATCTGTTTTGGATGTTTTATATGCATTATTATGCTATTTTATATTATTTTTGGGACTAACCTATTAACCTAGAGCCTAGTGCCAGTTTCAGTCTTTTCCTTGTTTTTGAGTTTCGCAGAAAAGGAATACCAAACGGAGTCCAAACGGAATAAAACTTTCGCGATGATTTTTCTTGGACCAGAAGACACCCCGGAGACTTGGAGTTCAAGTCAGAAGAGCCACGAGGTGGTGACAAGGGGGGAGGGCACGCCCCCTGCCTTGTGGGCCCCATGTGACTCCACCGACCTACTTCTTCGTCCTATATATTCCCAAACCCTCAGAAGTATCCACGAAAACAATTTTCCACCGCCACAACCTACTGTACCCGTGAGATCCCATCTAGGGACCTTTTCCGGCACCCTGCCGGAGGGGGATTCGATCATGGAGGGCTTCTACATCAACTCTATTGCCCTTCCGATGAAGCGTGAGTAGTTTACCTCAGACATACGGGTCCATAGCTAGTAGCTAGATGGCTTCTTCTCTCTCTTTGATTCTCAATACCATGTTCTCCTCGTTGTTCTTGGAGATCTATCCGATGTAATATTCTTTTGTGGTGTGTTTGTCGAGATCCGATGAATTGTGGATTTATGATCAACTTATCTATGAATATTATTTGAATCTTCTCTGAATTCTTATATGCATGATTTCATATCTTTGTATTTCTCTTCGAATTATCGGTTTGGTTTGGTCAATTAGATTGGTTTTTCTTGCAATGGGAGAAGTGCTTAGCTTTGGGTTCAATCTTGCGGTGTCCTTTCCCAGTGACAGTAGGGGCAGCAAGGCACATATTGTATTGTTGCCATCGAGGATAAAAAGATGGGGTTTACATCATATTGCTTGAGTTTATTCCTCTACATCATGTCATCTTACTTAATGTGTTACTCTGTTCTTCATGAACTTAATACTCTAGATGCAGGCAGGAGTCGGTCGATGTGTGGAGTAATAGTAGTAGATGCAGAATCGTTTCGGTCTACTTGACACGGACGTGATGCCTATATTTCATAATCATTGCCTTAGATATCGTCATAACTTTGCGCTTTTCTATCAATTGGTCGACAGTAATTTGTTCACCCACCGTATTATTTGCTATCTTGAGAGAAGCCTCTAGTGAAACCTATGGCCCCCGGGTCTATTTTCCATCATATAAGTTTCCGATCTACTATTTTCCATCATATAAGTTTCCGATCTACTATTTTGCAATCTTTTACTTTCCGATCTATAAACCAAAAAACCCAAAAATATTTACTTTATCTTGTGTTTAGTTTTATCTATCTCTATCAGATCTCACTTTTGCAAGTGACCGTGAAGGGATTGACAACCCCTTCATCGCGTTGGGTGCAAGTGTTTGATTGTTTGTGCAGGTATTAGGTGATTTGTGCGTTGTCTCCTACTGGATTGATACCTTGGTTCTCTAACTTAGGGAAATACTTATCTCGACTTTGCTGCATCACCCTTTCCTCTTCAAGGGAAAAACCAATGCAAGCTCAAGAAGTAAAAGGAAGAATTTCTGGTGCCGTTGCCGGGGAGATCTACGGCAAGTCAAGACATACCAAATACCCATCATAAACTCTCATCTCTTGCATTACATTATTCGCCATTTGCCTCTTGTTTTCCTCTCCCCCACTTCTAAAACAATTTTCAAAAAGATTTGCCTTTTTATTCGCCCTTCTTCCGTTCATCTTTTTCGTTTGCTTTTTGTGTGCTCGTGTGTTGGATTGCTTGCTTTGTCATGATGGCTCAAGAGAATACCAAATTGTGTAAGTTTCCAACACTAATAACAATGATTTTATTAGTACTCCGATTGCTCCCACCACTAGTGCGGAATCTTATGAAATTAATGCCGCTTTGCTGAATCTTGTTATGAAAGATCAATTTTCCGGCCTTCCTAGTGATGATGCCGCATCCCATCTGAATAATTTCATTGAGTTGTGCGATATGCAAAAGAAAAAAGATGTGGATAATGATATTGTTAAATTAAAGCTATTTCCGTTCTCACTTCAAGATCGTGCAAAAACTTGGTTTTCATCTTTGCCTAAAAATAGTATTGATTCATGGAATAAGTGTAAAGATGCTTTTATTTCCAAGTATTTTCCTCCCGCTAAAATCATCTCCCTTAGGAATGATATTATGAATTTTAAGCAACTTGATCATGAACATGTTGCATAATCTTGGGAGAGGATGAAATTGATGATACGAAATTGCCCTACTCATGGTTTGAATTTGTGGATGATTATACAAAAAATTTATGCCGAATTGAATTTTGCTTCTAGAAATATTTTAGATTCGGCCGCGGGAGGTACTTTTATGGAAATTACTCTAGGAGAAGCTACTAAACTTCTAGATAATATTATGGTTAATTATTCTCAGTGGCATACCGAAAGATCTTCCACTAGTAAAAAAGTGCATGCAATTGAATAGATTGATGTTTTGAGTGGAAAGATGGATGAACTTATGAAATTATTTGCTAGCAAGAGTGCTTCTATTGATCCTAATGATATGCCTTTGTCTACTTTGGTTGAGAATAATAATGAATCTATGGATGTGAATTTTGTTGGTAGGAACAATTTTGGTAATAACGCGTATAGAGGTAATTTTAATCCTAGGTTTCCTAGTAATTCCTCTAATAATTATGGTAATTCCTACAACAATTCTTATGGAAATTATAATAAGATGTCCTCTGATTTTAAGAATAGTGTTAAAGAATTTATGATTTCGCAAAAGAGTTTCAATGCTTTGATTGAAGAAAAATTGCTTAAGATTGATGATTTGGCTAGGAACGTGGATAGAATTTCTCTTGATATTGATTCTTTGAAAATTAGATCTATTCCACCCAAGCATGATATCAATGAATCTCTAAAGGCTATGAGAATCTCCATTGATGAGTGCAAATAAAGATCCGCTAAGATGCATGCTAAACGAGATTGGTTTGTAAAAACGTGTTCTTCTAGTTTCTGTGAAAATAATGATGAAGAACTTAAAGTGATTGATGTGACTCCAATTGAATCTTTGTTTTCCAAAATAAATCTTGATAAATATGGGACTGGAGATGAGTCAACTTTAGTTAAAAGGCGTCCCAATGATTCGGAGTTTTTAGATCTTGATGCAAAAATTGATAAAAGTGGGACTGGAGAGGTCAAAACTTTAAGTAGCAACGAACCCACTCTTTTGGATTTCAAGGAATTTAATTATAATAATTGTTCTTTAATAGATTGTATTTCCTTGTTGCAATCCATTTTGAATTCTTCTCATGCTTATAATCAAAACAAAGCTTTTACTAAACATATCGTTGATGCTATGATGCAATCTTTTGAAGAAAAGCTTGAATTGGAAGTTTCTATCCCTAGAAAACTTTATGATGAGTGGGAACCTACTATTAAGATTAAGATTAAAGCTTATGAGTGCCATGCTTTGTGTGATTTGGGTGCTAGTGTTTCCACGATTCCAAAAAACTTTATGTGATGTGTTAGGTTTTCGTGAATTTGATGATTGTTCCTTAAATTTGCATCTTGCGGATTCCACTATTAAGAAACCTATGGGAAAGATTAATGATGTTCTTATAGTTGGAAATAGGAATTATGTGCCCGTAGATTTCATTGTTCTTGATATAGATTGCAATCCTACATGTCCTATTATTCTTGGTAGACCTTTCCTTAGAACGATTGGTGCAATTATTGATATGAAAAAAGGAAACATTAGATTTCAATTTCTGTTAAGGAAGGGCATGGAACAATTTCCAAGAAACAAAATTAAATTGCCATATGAATCTATTATGAGAGCTACTTATGGATTGCATACCAAAGAAGACAATACCTAGATCTATTTGTGTTTTTATGCCTAGCTAAGGGCGTTAAACAATAGCGCTTGTTGGGTGGCAACCCAATTTTATTTTATTTTTTGCTTTTTGTTCCTGTTTTGCTTTGAATAATGCATCTAGGTTAGATGTTTTTTGGTGTTTTAATTAGTGTTTGTGCCAAGTAAGACCTTTAGGATGGCTTACGGTGATAGTAGATTTGATCTTGCTGAAAAACAGAAACTTTTGCGTCCAGTCACAGAATTTTAATAATTCACTGGAGAACTTAAAAACCCTGAATTTCTTTCAAGGGATTTATGTACCAATTTCCTCTGTTTTCCTAATTTTTAAGAATTTTTGGAGTTACAGAAGTATTAGAACAATTTTGTTTTTCAGAGACTGTTCTGTTTTTGACAGATTCCTGTTTTCTTTGTGTTGTTTGCTTATTTTGATGAATCTATGGGTAGTATCGGGGGGTATGAACCATGGATAAGTTGGAATACAGTATATATTACACCAATATAAATAAATAATGAGTTCACAACAGTACCAAAAGTGGTGATTTATTTTCTTATACTAACGGAGCTTATGAGATTTAATGTTGAGTTTTGTGTTGTGAAGTTTTCAAGTTTTGTGTAAGGATTTGATGGACTATGGAATAAGGAGTGGCAAGAGCCTAAGCTTGGGGATGACCAAGGCACCACAAGGTAATATTCAAGGACAACCAAGAGCCTAAGCTTGGGGATGCCCCGGAAGGCATCCCCTCTTTCGTCTTCGTCTATCGGTAACTTTACTTGAGGCTATATTTTGATTCACCACATGATATGTGTTTTGCTTGGAGCGTCTTGTATTATATGAGTCTTTACTTTTTAGTTTGCCATAATCATCCTTGCTGTACACACATTTTGAGAGGGACACGCATGGATCGTGATTTATTAAAATACTCTATGTGCTTCACTTATATCTTTTGAGCCGGGCAATCTTGCTCTAGTGCTTCACTTATATCTTTTTAGAGCACGGCGGTGGCTTTATTTTGTAGAAATTATTGAACTCTCATGCTTCACTTATATTATTTTGAGAGTCTTTCTAAACAGCATGGTAATTTGCTTTGGTTATGAATTTAGTCCTAATATGATAGACATCCAAGAGGGATATAATAAAAACTTTCATATAAAGTGCATTGAATACTATGTGAAGTTTGATTCCTTATGATTGTTTTGAGATATAAAGATGGTGATATTAGAGTCATGCTAGTGAGTAATTGTGGATTGTAGAAATACTTGTGTTAAAGTTTGTGATTCCCGTAGCATGCACGTATGGTGGACCGTTATGTGATGAAGTCGGAGCATGATTTATTTATTGATTGTCTTCCTTATGAGTGGCGGTCGGGGACGAGCGATGGTATTTTCCTACCAATCTATCCCCCTAGGAGCATGCACGTAGTACTTTGTTTCGATGACTAATAGATTTTTGCAATAAGTATGTGAGTTCTTTATGACTAATGTTGAGTCCATGGATTATACGCACTCTCACCCTTCCACCATTGCTAGACTCTCTAGTGCCGCGCAACTTTCACCGGTACCATACACCCACCATATACCTTCCTCAAAACAGCCACCATACCTACCTAGTTTTCTTTTGAGCTTTCATATACTTATAGCTCTAGTGCATCCGTTGCATGGCAATCCCTACTCACTCACATTGATATCTATTGATGGGCATCTCCATAGACCGTTAATACGCCTAGTTGATGTGAGACTATCTCCTTCTTTTTTGTCTTCTCCATAACGACCATATTCTATTCCACCTATAGTGCTATGTCCATGGCTCACGCTCATGTATTGCGTGAAAGTTGAAAAGGTTTGAGAACATTAAAAGTATGAAACAATTGCTTGGCTTGTCAACGGGGTTGTGCATGATTTGAATATTTTGTGTGATGAAGATGGAGCATAGCCAGACTATATGATTTTGTAGGGATAAGCTTTCTTTGGCCATGTTATTTTGAGAAGACATAATTGCCTTGTTAGTATGCTTGAAGTATTATTGTTTTTATGTCAATATTAAACTTTTGTTTTGAATCTTATGGATCTGAACATTCATGCCACAATAAAGAAAATTACATGGATAAATATGTTAGGTAGCATTTCACATCAAAAATTCTATTTTTATCATTTACCTACTCGAGGACGAGCAGGAATTAAGCTTGGGGATGCTTGATACGTCTCCAACGTATCTATAATTTTTTATTGTTCCATGCTATTATATTATCTGTTTTGGATGTTTTATATGCATTATTATGCTATTTTATATTATTTTTGGGACTAACCTATTAACCTATAGCCCAGTGCCAGTTTCTGTTTTTTCCTTGTTTTTGAGTTTCGCAGAAAAAGAATACCAAACGGAGTCCAAACGGAATAAAACTTTCGCGATGATTTTTCTTGGACCAGAAGACACCCCGGAGACTTGGAGTTCAAGTCAGAAGAGACACAAGGCGGCGACAAGGGGGAGGGCGCGCCCAGGGGGGTAGGGCGTGCCCCCTGCCTTGTGGGCCTCACGTGACTCCACCGACCTACTTCTTCGTCCTATATATTCACATATATTCCCAAACCCTCAGAAGCATCCACGAAAACACTTTTCCACCGCCGCAACCTTCTGTACCCGTGAGATCCCATCTAGGGACCTTTTCCGGCACCCTGCCGGAGGGGGATTCGATCACGGAGGGCTTCTACATCAACTCTATTGCCCTTCCGATGAAGCGTGAGTAGTTTACCTCAGACCTATGGGTCCATAGCTAGTAGCTAGATGGATTCTTCTCTCTCTTTGATTCTCAATACCATGTTCTCCTCATTGTTCTTGGAGATCTATCCGATGTAATCTTCTTTTGTGGTGTGTTTGTCGAGATCCAATGAATTGTGGATTTATGATCAGCTTATCTATGAATATTATTTGAATCTTCTCTGAATTCTTATATGCATGATTTGATATCTTTGTAATTCTCTTCGAATTATCGGTTTGGTTTGGCCAACTAGATTGGTTTTTCTTGCAATGGGAGAAGTGCTTAGCTTTGGGTTCAATCTTGGGGTGTCCTTTCCTAGTGACAGTAGGGTCAGCAAGGCACGTATTGTATTGTTGCCATCGAGGATAAAAAGATGGGGTTTACATCATATTGCTTGAGTTTATTCCTCTACATCATGTCATCTTACTTAATGCGTTATTCTGTTCTTCATTAACTTAATACTCTAGATGCAGGCAGGAGTTGGTCGATGTGTGGACTAATAGTAGTAGATGCAGAATCATTTTGGTCTACTTGACACGGACATGATGCCTATATTTCATAATCATTGCCTTAGATATCGTCATAACTTTGCACTTTTCTATCAATTGCTCAACAGTAATTTGTTCACCCACCGTATTAGTTGCTATCTTGAGAGAAGCCTCTAGTGAAACCTATGGCCCCGGGTCTATTTTCCATCATATAAGTTTCCGATCTACTATTTTCCATCATATAAGTTTCCGATCTACTATTTTGCAATCTTTTACTTTCCGATCTATAAACCAAAAAAGCCAAAAATATTTACTTTATCTTTTGTTTAGTTTTATCTATCTCTATGAGATCGCACTTTTGCAAGTGACCGTGAAGGGATTGACAACCCCTTTATCGCGTTGGGTGCAAGTGTTTGATTGTTTGTGCAGGTATTAGGTGATTTGTGCGTTGTCTCCTACTAGATTGATACCTTGGTTCTCTAACTGAGAGAAATACTTATCTCTACTTTGCTGCATCACCCCTTCGTCTTCAAGGAAAAAACCAACGCAAGCTCAAGAAGTAGCAAGCGCCTGGTCAATTGGACCCGGAAGGACCACCCGGCCGTCATGCCGAACCCGGGTGGTTACGCCCTCGACCTCGACACCACCATCGTCGCCGCTAAGCACACTTGCAAGTTCTCGCGGGTCCTCATCGATGGCGGCAGCAGCATCAACATCCTCTACCGTGACACCATGATCAAGCTCTGCATCGAAGCCAAGCCGCTGGAGCCATCTCGGACGGTGTTCCCCGGCATCGTTCCGGGTTTGTCCTGCTCTCCCATCGGGCGGATCCGGCTTGACGTCCTGTTCGGCACGAGCGATCATTTCCGGCGCGAGCCTATTTGGTTCCAAGTGGTGGACTTGTCCAATGCATACCACGCGCTGCTGGGCCGGCCCGCGCTCGCCAAGTTCATGGCGGTTCGCCACTACGCCTACCTGAAGATGAAGTTGCCGGGTCCCAAGGCCCTCATCACTGTTGTCGGCGACTATAGAAAGTTCCTGGAATGCGCCCAAGCCGGCGCCAAGTTGGCTGAATCGCTGGTCATAGCTGAGGAGTGGCGCCAGCTTGACTGGATTGTCGCACTGGCCAGTGAGTAGCTGGCCGTGCCGGTTTCCGCCAAGGAGACGGCTTGCGAGACCTCATTCCAGCCGTCCAAGGAGACCAAGAAGATCAAGCTGAACCCGGAAGACCCCAGCTGCAGTATGTACGTTGTTGTGGGCACTCGCCTCAGCAGCAAATAGGAAGGCTAGCTCGTCGACTTCCTCCGTGAGAATCGGGATATCTTCGCATGGTCCCCAAAGGACATGCCGGGAATTCCGAGGGAGTATGCCGAGCACAAACTACATGTCCGCAAGGACGCCAAGCCTGTCCGTCAACCATTACGTCGCCTTTTCAGAAGAGAAGAGAAGAACCATCAGTGAAGAGGTCGCCAAGCTACTCGCGGCCGGCTTCATCATGGAAGTGTTTCACCCCGAGTGGCTGGCCAACCCAGTCCTCGTTCTGAAGAAAAACAAGACCTGGCGCATGTGCATATACTACACCAGCCTCCACAAGGCCTGCCCCAAGGACCCTTTCGCTCTCCCGCGGATAGATCAAGTGATCGACTCCACGGCCGGCTGTGAGCTCCTGTCCTTCCTGGATGCTTACTCCGGCTATCATCAGATCAAGCTGGACCTGGGCGACGCCCTGAAGACGTCCTTCATCACGCCCTTTGGGGCGTACTACTACATCACCATGTCATTCGGCTTGAAGAATGCCGGTGCCACCTTCTAGCGCTGCATGCAGAAATGCTTGCTGACGCAATTCGACCGCAACATCCACTTCTACGTCAACGACATCGTGGTGAAGACCAAGAAGCAGCACACGCTCCTTGACGACTTGAAGGAGACCTTCGCCAATCTGCGCTAGTACCAGATCAAGCTGAACCTGGAAAAGTGCGTCTTCGGTGTGCCGTCCAGAAAGCTGCTCGGTTTCCTCATTTCGGAGTGCGGCATTGAGGCAAACCCGGAGAAGATCAAGGCCATCGAGCGCATGCGCAAGCCAACCCAGCTGCGCAACATCCAGAAGTTCACCGGCTACTTGGCCTCGGTCAGCCGGTTTCTCAGCCGGCTGGGCGAGAGGGCCTTGCCCCTATATCAGCTGATGAAGAAGACATCGCCGTTTGAGTGGAATGACCAGGCGGATGAAGTGTTCCGGGATCTCAAGCGCATGCTCTCCACCATGCCCGTCCTGGCCGCGCCGACCGACAAGGAGCCGCTGTTGCTATACATTGCCGCTACCTCACGGTCGGTCAGCACGGTGCAGGTGGTCGAGCGACCAGAGGAGGGAAAGATCCAGTCCGTCCAGCGCCCAGTCTATTACCTGAGCGAGGTGCTCTCCGCCTCCAAGCAGAACTACCCGCACTACCAGAAGATGTGTTACGGCGTGTACCTTACCGCAAAGAAGCTGAAGCAGTACTTTCAAGAGCATGTCATTAGTGTGGTCAGCACGGCCCTCATCGGCGAGATCATGGGCCGCCGGGATGCCTTGGGCCGGGTTGCCAAGTGGGCAATCGAGCTGGCCAGCCACACCATCCTCTACGAGGCCCGCACCACGATCAAGTCCCAGGCCCTGACCGACTTCCTCGTCGACTGGACGGAGACCCAGTACCTACCGCCGCGGCCGGATTCAACACACTGGCGGATGCACTTCAACGGCTCCAAAATGCACTCCGGTCTGGGAGCCGGCATCGTGCTGTCCTCCCTGAAGGGCGACCGACTGCGGTACGCACTCCAGATCCACTTCGCCGCCTCCAACAACGTCGTCGAGTATGAGGCCCTTGTGCACGGCCTCCGGCTTGCCAAGGAACTCGGCGTCCGGCGCATCCTATGCTATGGTGACTCGGATCTGGTGGTGCAGCAGTGTTCCGGCAAGTGGGATGCCCGAGATGCCAACATGGCCAGCTGTCGTTTCCTGGTCCAGCAGCTCTCCGGCAACTTCGACGGCTGCGAATTCCTACACGTCCCATGCGCGGAAAACGAAGCTGCCGACACGCTAGCCAAGATTGGCTCATCTCGGTAGTCCATACCGTCCGGCGTATCCCTCGAGCATTTGCGAAAGCTGTCTCCGGATTCCGAGTTCATCTTCATCCCGGACGACCCTGCAGCGCCCCTCCCCAACCCGAACCCGGGGCTGCCGGTCCAAGCTCAGGGGCTGCCATCCCCAAACCGGTCCCGGGGGCTGCGGATCCCGACCCAGGGGCTGCTGACCTCGGCCCGGGGGCTGCTGAACCCGGCTCGGGGGCTGCCGCCCCGGAACCCGTCTTGGTGGCCGTCTTCACTATCATGACGGCACCGTCATGGGCGCAACCCATCCTAGCCTTCTGGAGAGCGGAGTACTCCCCATGGATGAGACCGAGGCCTGGCAAGTGCAACGCCGGGCGTTCGCCTATAGCATCATCAACAACGAGCTCGTCAAGCGCAGCCCGACAGGCGTGTTCCAGCACTGCGTCGAGCAGGACAACGGCATAGAAATCCTCCTTGACGTCCACCAGGGCGAGTGCGGGCACCACGCCGCCTCCAGGTCCCTGGTGGCCAAGGCTTTCCGCCATGGTTTCTACTGGCCCATGGCCCTCAAAGACACCGAGTCGCTCGTTCTCAAGTGCGAGGGCTGCCAACGCTTCAGCAAGCGCAACCACCAGCCCTGGACCAGAAGCCCGAGGGCTTCGGCCCTGCAGACCATCTCGATCACCTGGCCTTTCGTCGTCTGGGGGCTGGACATGGTCGGACCTTTCAAGACCGCTCGAGGCGGCATGACACACTTGCTGGTGGCCGTCGACAAGTTCACCAAGTGGATCGAGGCACGACCGATCAAGAAGCTGGACGGCCCACGACCGTCCGGTTCGTCAAGGACATCGCAGTGCGCTACGGCATCCCGCACAGCATCATCACAAATAAAGGCACCAACTTTGCCAAAGGCGCTCTGGCGCAATACTGCTCAGTCTCTAGCATCCGGCTTGAACTGGTCTCCGTCGCTCATCCTCAGTCCAACGGCCAGGTCGAGCGGGCCAACGGGCTGATCCTGTCCGGCATCAAGCCGCGACTAGTTGAGCCCCTCATCTGCTCACCCGGCAGCTGGCTCGATGAGCCGCCGGCCGTCCTCTGGAGTCTCCGAACAATGCCAAACCGGTCGACCGGGTTCACCCCTTTCTTCCTCGTCTACGGAGCAGAAGCTGTCATCCCGACCGACATCGAGTTCGACTCGCCACGAGTCACCATGTACACTGAAGCTCAAGCCAAAGAAGCCCGAGAAGACGGCGTCGATCTACTCGAAGAAGCACGCCTTTTGGCCCTTAGCCGCTCGGCCATCTATCAGCAAGGCCTAAGGCATTACCACAGCAAGAAGATAAAGCCCCTCGCATCCGCGAGGGAGACCTCGTCCTATGGCTCGTCCAGCAGCAAGCCGGCCAGCACAAGTTGGCCTCCACATGGGAGGGCTCCTTCATCATCAGCAAAGCCCTGTGTGACCGCAACGCCTACTACCTCATCGACGCGCGCAAGCCGAACAAGCCCAAGAGAGACACCGCCGGCGAAGAAACAAGCTGGCCCTGGAATGCAGAGCTCCTCCGCCCGTTTTACAGTTAGCTGTACGCACGTATGTATCGCTGTCTTTTGTAATTTAATGAAAGACAATGGGACCCCCGAATGACACTCGGGGGCTACCTTTTCCTACCAAATTATTATGTCTCGCATATCATCATGCTTTCTGACCCCCACCACCGGGTCGGCCCATCCGGCTCGGGGGCTCGGGGGCTAGCCGGCTTGACCGCAACCCGCCACCCTACTTAGTGCATTTCGGCGTGTCCGAGTTGCTGAGGCCCTCCACTTCACCCCAAACCGCAGTCCGGCTTCAGCTGTTGGCCGGCAAGAACTAGGGGCCAAAGCGCTGGCATGCCGAAAATCACTAAGTTGGACTCGCCGAATCGGTCACTCTGGCCTCATCGCACTAAGTTGCCACACGACCGGCTGCGCGCTGGCCGGCTTAGCCGGCCGCCGCCAGCCGGCCTAGTGGGTGTTTCGCTCGTGCTCAATGTTCGAAAGGCCTAAGTACTACGCGTTCTTTCCCAAGGCCGAACCCCTTGTCACACACTGGAACCTGACTGTTCGACTCGCGGGGGGGAGGCCCAAAGAGGGAATAAGCAAGGAAAAAAGCTCAGAGAACAAAGAGCAAAGGCGCAAACACTCACGAAAAAATTTACATTACAAAGATAAAGGCCCAAGGCCGGAGTTCATTACATTCACCATGCACCCAGTGGGTGGGTGGTCTTGTCACTTAACAAAAAGTACGATAAAGGCAAAGCAGGGCAGCTTCAGACGGTTCCCGCGTCGGGTTGTGCGACAGCCAGCTCCTCCGTGGTGGCCTCCGAGTCCACCGAGGCGCCGGTATCGTCCAACCCGGCTTCGGCCTTAGAGTCCGCATAGGGGCCCGACTCAGCATCGCTACCCGCCGGATCATCAAGCACCAATCCAAAGTCATCAGGCGGCATCACCTCGCCGTCTTCGGTCCGCTCCACCTGGAACTCGTCGTGCAACGCGAACGAGGCAAGGTAGCTTGCCCGCACGGCAATCCGGTCCGCCCCCGTCACCAGCTGAGGCTCCGCGCCGGCTCGCTGGGCCGCCAGCTAGTCCAGCTTCAGACCTAGATACCAGGACATGATGAACCGCAGCGCCAAGTCGGTGTCGGCCCGGGCCGCGGAGACGCGCCAAGCGTGAAGCCGCGCCGGCCCGGCCTCCAGCCAGCGCGCCAGCCGTGAGAAGCTAGCGGGTGCAACGGCGCCGTGCCAAAGGGCCGCCGTCATCCTCAACCTGGCATCAGACAGCCGCGCCGTATGCTCATCCAGGTCCTGCAGGCGGGCCTCTGCCGCATGCATGATCTCCGGGAAAGACCAGGCGGCGTGCGGATCGACGCCGACACCTGCGTCCTCCTAGGTCACCCGGTGGTTGCGCACAGCCTTGCCCGCCCTTCCCTGCATTTACGGGAAGTACTCTGTCAAGCAGAAAGTAAGACAGTCAGCCATAAAATAAACAAAGCCGGCTTACGACCCGGCGAAACCAACAAAGAAACACTTACTGGCGAAGGCCTCATCCAGATGCTGTGCTTCGCACAACATACCGTGCCGCTCCAAGTCGCCGGCATGGTCACGTGCCTCAAGCGCCTTCTCTAGCTCGGCGCGCTTGTTGACGGCTGCCTTCAGCTCGTCGTCCTTGGCAGCGGCTATCTTCTCGTGCTCCTCCTTGAGCCGAAGGAGCTCCGCATGGTGGGCCTCCGCCGTCTTGGCGGCCTTCATTTTCAGGCGCTCCACCTCGGCCTGGAGCTGGCCCTTGTCATCGGTCAACTAGTCATGCTGCTGGCCGGCTTTGGCGAGTGCCTGCTGGGCCTCCGCCACCTTTGCGGCCTCCGCCTTCAGCTGCTCCACCTCGGTCCAGAGCTGGCTGGCATCGGCAACCGCCTAGTCGCGCCGCTGGCCGGCTTCGGCCAGCCGGGTTCGCAGGCCCGGCACCTCGGCCGCAGCGACTGCGTGGCGAAATCCTAAGTCAAGACGGCGGCAGAAAAGACAAGACATTTTAAGATTCGACCCAACTGCTTTGCAGTTGGCTCGAATCTCGGGGGCTACACCCAGTGGGTGCGCTAGTGCACCCCCACTAAAAAAGCACGCAAGACGTACCTTCAGCAAGGCGGAGCGCCTCCTCCTTGGCGGCGAGCTACGCCGTGACCTGCTGGTGCTTCTCCAGAAGCCGTTGTAGATGCCGACTCGGAGGGCATCCAGGTGCTACAGAAAAGCAAGGATCAGCACAAAACATTCCTTAAGATTCGACCCAACTACTACGTAGTTGGCCCGAATCTCGAGGGCTACACCCAGTGGGTGCGCTGGCGCGCCCTCACTAGCCGAATGCAGAAGAAAAACCAAAGGAAGACTTACGATAATGGAGCGCTCCAGCTCCCGCGCCCGCTCCAGCTTGGTCTGGGCGAAGGCCTGAACCCGGTTCATCGACGCCTCCTCCTGCGTCAGCGGCCCGAACACGGCTCGGCCAGACCCGGCCTGAACCAGCTGCGACCCGGCGGCAGGACGGCTTCCCGGCGCCGCTTGCGGCTGCCTGATCACCAAGGCATTCTTGCCGCCCGCCATCTCCTCTGCGGCCGGCCTCAGCTCCGGCGTCACTTGTGGCACCCCCTCCGGCGTCCCCTGCGGCGCCCCCTCTGGGGTGGACCCCCCGCCGCCTCTTTCAACCTCTACCCGCACGACCACGTCATTCTGGGGTGGGATGTCATCGTCAATCTTCACGACCTCCCGGTCGGCCAGCGCCATCTCCACCCGGCCGTCCGGGTCGCGCCCCTCCTCCGCCGGCTCCATGCCCTCCGACATCTTCGGCCAAGCCTGCTCCCCGGCGGCCCACTCCCTCGCCTCCGCGGCCCTGGCCTAGGATTGGGCCGAGGTCGCCTCCAGCTCCTCCTCGGCCTTGTTCCGGGATCGCCAGGCGCAGCGCTCCGTGTCCTCCAGGTCCAGGCCAAGGTCCATCTCGGCCGAGCCCTCGGGCATATCGATGGCGCTGCTCCGGGTCCTCTAGAACAAGAAGCCGCCCCCAGACATGGCGTCCGTCGCCGCCAATGCCAAGTCCAGCGGTGACCTGGATCACACCAAGGAAAGCATAAGAAAAAGAATGATTGGGCAGCACCCCGGAGCCAACAAGGAAACATACCCGGTGGCCGTCGGGACGGCCTGCCTGGCCGGTGCCGCCGGGATAACACGGCGCGTCCTCTTGGCGGCCGGCTTGCCACCCTCGGCCGAGCCCGCCGTGCGCTTCGCGGCCGGCTTCGACGGCACCGGGTCTTTTCCGTGCGGCCGGCTCGCCGTCGCCGGCGCCCGGGATGACCCGGCATCGGCCGTCTTCTTCGGCCGTCTTGGGGGGCCGACGTTGCCATCTCCTCCCCTTGGCGGCGCTGCACCATCAGCGTGCGTCAAAGCCTCCATGTCATCGTCCGACCAATCTCGCAGGAGATCAGGACGCGGAAACTTACCCGTGCAGCGCGCCTCGCCGGCTTCGACATCGGCCTTCTCCGGATTCTCGGCGAGGGTCTCCGCCTCCTTCGAGCCGGCTCGCTGGACGGCCGCTACCTGCATCGTCGTTCCGTCATATGAATGTCGGATGGCGTTCAGCAGCACCTCCCTTGTCGCATTAGGATGAAGAAAGAGATGGCACATAGCAAAATAAGGAGACCAAGGACTCACCGTCGGCGCCGGGTTCCCTTGGCTGTAGGGCGCCTTCCCAAAGTGCCACTCCTCCGGCATCCCGGCCTTCGAGATGTCGTTGACCCGGCCGGCGATCTGCTCCTGCGTCAGCCGCCGGGATGACATCCGGTTGGGGTACTGGAGGCTGGCCATCTGGCCGATGATGTGCGTCCGGCGTTGTAGCGGCAGCACCCGACGCACAATGAAGGCGGCGATGAGGTCCGTCCCGGTGAGCCCCTCGCGCGTCGTCATCTCCACGACCCGGTTGCTCAGGTTCAGCACCTCCTGTGCTGGATTCTTGGGACAATAATTCCAGTTGGTCTTGGCCTGCGGCGTCACGTCGATGAAGGGCGGCAGGTTGATGCGGTCCGCCCCGAGGTTGTGGACGTAGAAGAAAGAATTCTGCCATTTCTTGGCAGAATCCTCCAGCGGTATCTTGGGGCACACCCCGTGCGGCCAAGTCGAGACGACGACGGCCCCGCAGGTAGACATCACGCCGGCCCCCGGCCCCTGCTGCCTCAAGAAAAAGAAGTGAACCCAGAGGTCGATGCTGGGCTCGACGCCCAGGTAGCCCTCACACAGGGTGACGAACCCGGAGAGCTGCAGCACTGCGTTCTCTCCCAAGTGATGCGGCTGAAGCCCAAAGAAATCTAAGAACGAGCGGAAGAAGTCGCTCGAAGGGAGGCCAAACCCACGCTTGAAGTGGGAGAAGAAGACCACGCGCTCGGTCCCCTCCGGCCGCGGCGCCAGCTCGCCGCCCGGCAGGCGCACGGCCACCTCCGTCACCGGTGGCAGCCGCTGCGTGTCGCGCAAGTACTGAAGATCCTCTGTGGTGACCTCCGACCACTCCCACGATCCCTTGGGCCTCGCCATCGGTGAAGTGTGGCGGGGGAAGAGAGGCGTGTCGGCTAAGGCGAGGAGTTGGGGTGGCGGCTAGGCGTTGCGGAGCGGCAGCAGTGCGTTGCTCGCGTGCGGCAGAGCCCTACGGCGTGCTTCGGGCTCGGAAGGCAGGGCGAAGGAGGAAGAGAGAGGTAGGGGGCGCGTGCGTGAATGATTTCCGCCGCCCCCTCCCCCCAGTTTTATAACCATGGCGAGAACGTGGGGAAGTGGGATCGACTGCCTCCACGATTCCACTTCCCCGCATTAAGTGGGCACGATCCCACGATAAATTAACTGCATCGAGAAGGGCAACCGTGAAGGAAATATGCCCTAGAGGCAATAATAAAGTTATTATTTATTTCCTTATATCATGATAAATGTTTATTATTCATGCTAGAATTGTATTAACCGGAAACATGATACATGTGTGAATACATAGACAAACAGAGTGTCACTAGTAAGCCTCTACTAGACTAGCTCGTTAATCAAAGATGGTTATGTTTCCTAACCATAGACATAAGTTGTCATTTGATTAACGGGATCACATCATTAGGAGAATGATGTGATTGACTTGACCCATTCCGTTAGCTTAGCACTTGATCGTTTAGTATGTTGCTATTGCTTTCTTCATGACTTATACATGTTCCTATGACTATGAGATTATGCAACTCCCGTTTACCGGAGGAACACTTTGTGTGCTACCAAACGTCACAACATAACTGGGTGATTATAAAGGTGCTCTACAGGTGTCTCCGAAGGTACTTGTTGAGTTGGCGTATTTCGAGATTAGGATTTGTCACTCCGATTGTCGGAGAGGTATCTCTGGGCCCACTCGGTAATGCACATCACTATAAGCCTTGCAAGCAATGTAACTAATAAGTTAGTTGCGGGATGATGCATTACGAAACGAGTAAAGAGACTTGCCGGTAACGAGATTGAGCTAGGTATTGAGATACCGACGATCGAATCTTGGGCAAGTAACATACCGATGACAAAGGGAACAACGTATGTTGTTATGCAGTTTGACCGATAAAGATCTTTGTAGAATATGTAGGAACCAATATGAGCATCCAGGTTCCGCTATTGGTTATTGACCGGAGACGTGTCTCGGTCATGTATACATAGTTCTCGAACCCGTAGGGTCCGCACGCTTAAAGTTCTGTGACAATTTGTATTATGAGTTTATGTGTTTTGATGTACCGAAGGTAGTTTGGAGTCCCGGATGAGATCGGGGACATGACGAGGAGTCTCGAAATGGTCGAGACGTAAAGATCGATATATTGGACGACTATATTCGGACATCGGAAAGGTTCCGAGTGGTCCGGGTATTTTTCGGAGTACCGGGGAGTTACGGGAATACGGGGAAGAAGTATATGGGCCTTATTGGGCTTTAGGGGAGAGAGAGAGGTAGGCCGCGCGCCCCCCCAAGGCCTAGTCCGAATTGGACTAGGGGGAGGGGCTGCGCCCCCTCCTTCCTTCTCTTCTCTATTCCCCTTTCTTCTCTCCTACTCCTACTACTTGGAAGGGGGGGAATCCTACTCCCGGTGGGAGTAGGACTCCTCCAGGGCGCGCCATAGCTAGGCCGGCCCTCCCCCCTCCTCCACTCCTTTATATACGTGACCAGGGGGCATCCCATAGACACAACAATTGATCATTGATCTCTTAGCCGTGTGTGGTGCCCCCCTCCACCATAATCCACCTCGATCATATCGCAGCGGTGCTTAGGCGAAGCCCTGCGTCGGTAGCATCATCATCACCGTCACCACGCCGTCATGCTGACGAAATTCTCCTGTGAAGCTTTGCTGGATCGGAGCTCGCAGGACGTTGTCGAGTTGAACGTGTGCTGAACTCGGAGGTGCCGTGCGTTCGGTACTTGGATCGGTCGGATCATGAAGACGTACGACTACATCAACCGCGTTGTGCTAACGCTTCCGCTTTCGGTCTACGAGGGTACGTGGACACACTCTCCCCTCTCGTTGCTATGCATCACCATAATCCTGTGTGTGCGGAGGAATTTTTTTGAAATTACTACGTTTCCCAACAAACCGTCTGCGGCCGCCACATTCAATCCCCGCGCGGGGGCCGAGGGCGCGGTGTGGCGGGCCCCAGCTCTCTGTAACGTCCCGTCATGCGCGTGGCCTGGCAGTGCCTCTCTGGCTACTATTCGCCATGTGGCGCCTGTGTCGGGCCGTGAGAGGCGCGCCCCTCCCCTGCAAGATTCGGTGGACTCCTCGGTTTCCCGCCCAGGCTGGGATGCCGCGATCCAGCTTCTGGAAGCCGGCACACAGTGGGTGTTGCCGGACCCGGTGGCCGCAAGCTTCATCAACACCAGTCGCCTTCTCAGGGGGTGAAACTGCGAAGGCCCCCCCTGCTTGAAGTCGGCGAGCCTTCACAACTTCGGGGACTACTGTCGAGGGGATAGACCCCGGGCAGGCACCGGAACCCGGATCCCTTTCAAAAACATCGGGGCTGGCAACGCCCCTCAATCTGGCTTGCCCTTGGCCGGGTTCCCAGCGCGACCCGGCCAAGCCCGCTGGCGCATGCCGGCCGGCTCTAGCATGTCAAGCCTCCATCAACAAGCAAACACCATCATAGTACACCTCTCAACCCGGCCGCGGGTCAGCTCCCGATCCGTCCAAGGCGTGCGACGGAACAAGTCCCCATGAAGGGATGAGCGTGGCAACAGTGGCCCACCTACCCCGCTGACCGGGACGAGCGTGGCAACAGTGACCCACCTACCCCGCTGACCAGGGTAGGCATGGCTATAGTGCATCCCAGTCCCGCTGACGCAAGCCGACGGCGACCAGGCGATGCGCCACTATAGCCAAGCCGGCTCAACCACTCCGTGACGCACGACAAGATGGGGAACAGTGCCCTCTGGCGCGCAGGGCCCGTGCCCGGAGAACCCAGCGTACCCTGGCACCCGGCGGGCCCCAACGCCGGCTTCCCAGACGCTGACAACCCGGCCCTGCGCCCATGGGGGGTTAGCCTATAAAACCCCCCAGGAGGCCTCCATGCACGGGGTGGACCATCAGTAGAACACACACACACACACACAAGGAGAAGGAACAACCTATGCTCTGGCATGTCTTCCTTCCTCCCCAAAACAGCTCTAGGAGCAAGCTTGTATCCTCCACATATAAACCATACTCGGCAGGACTAGGGGTGTTATCTCTCCGGAGAGCCCTGAACCTGGGTATGTCTTGCGTCCCTTGCTCACTCATACCGACCCCGCCTCTGGAGCCCACCGGTGCCCTCGAGCCTATCCCTCTCTTTAGCCATCCCTTGGCATCTGCCGTGCGCCCACCATGACACCTTGCAAACACCGGAGACCGCTGAAGAACACTAATATCATTCTGAGAACCTTCCATGCCGAAGAAAGAATGCCATATCCAGAGATCATGTGAAGCCACAACTTCAAGTATAACAGTGGCACCTTTCACATGCCCCTTGTACTGCCACTGCCAAGCAAATGGACAGTTCTTCCACTTCCAGTGCATACAATCTATACTACCAAGCATGCCCGGAAAGCCTCTCTCGGCATTGATCGCCAACAACCTCTCCGTATCAGCGGCATTTGGCTCTCTGAGGTACTCCGGGCCGAACACTTCCACCACGGCCGTGCAAAAACTATACAATGAGGGGAGACATGTGGACTCACTCATACGAACATACTCATCCACAAGATCGCCAGGAATTCCATATGCAAGCATGCGGATAGCCGCAGTGCATTTCTGGTATGAAGAGAAACCAAGCTTGCCTAGGGCATCCTCTTTGCACTCAAAGTATGGGTCATGAGAGACCACTCCCTCTCGAATACGATTGAACACATGCCTTCTCGTTCGGAATCGGCGACGAACTTGATGTGGCCTAAAGGGTGCACCATCCTTAAAGTAATCGGCATAGAGAAGGGTGTGGCCTTTCTCCCTATTGAGGTCCAAGGCCGGAGCATGGCCGGGGATTGATCCCCTGTACCGAGGCCGCTTCCTAGTAATGTGTTCATGTACGATCAACGCAGCCACCAGCTCTTCATCATCGGAGGATGAAATCATCCGATGAGCAAATGAAGTTGTGAAAGAAAAAACTCATCACCACTATCCATTGTACCTTGTGAGCAATCCGTCGAACGCCTTGCGGTCGTGCTGGGGAAGCGGCCTGATAGTGCACGCCCTGCTCCCCTCGCAGGCAGCAAAGCAAGGTTTTGGGGTCGGTGGTGCTGGAGGGCGTCCTGCGTCACCGAACGGCCGGCCGGAAGAGGTTGGGGTCGACGGGCGACGCCGACGGCCGTAGATTCTCTCCCACCGGCAACAAGGAGAACGCCGGCCAAATGCTTTCCGGAAAGCCGATACGGAGACAGCTATGGCATGGCGCAGTGCTGGTTGGGACGGCCCTTGTGGAAGACGACGCGGCCGGGGAGGGTGGTGGCGGCGGTAATGTCGAGGCGGGGAGGGGGTAGAAGAAGAAAAGGGGGGTCTGTCTCCCCGATGGGCGGGCCAGGGCAGGACAAGGGCACGCGCCGCTCGCGTCCACGCGTGTCCGTTCGACCGCATACTCGGCCCAAACTTGGGCCGGGAATGGGTCGAAACCGGACAGAAAACGGACGACGGTTCGTTTGCGGCCGCGCATTGGAAGGTCTGCTTTGTCCGTTTACCCCCATACAAACGTGAGCGGACATGATGGGTCACGGGTTGGAGTTGGCCTGACCCTTTGTCGTGGGGCCTGGCTCTGCTGGAGGTAGGGGTGGATTAACGAGCAGCTCGGCTCGTTAAGCTCGTACTCGTTAAGGCTCGGCTCGTTAAGCTCGTTAAGATTAACGAGCAAAAAACCCTGCTCGGCTCGGCTCGTTTGAAGCTCGTTAAGCTCGTGAGTGCTCGTTAACAGATTATAATGTGTTACGATATACAGGATGAATGTGTAGGTGTGGTTTTCAAGATGAAATATGGTGACTACTAAAAGAAATGCAATAGTTTGTTGCCTCACATGTCGATTAGATTGAATAGATGGGCTGGGGTGCTACAAAAAATTGTCACGTAAGATGAAAAATATGTGGTGTGTTGTTACTAACAAGCTTAACGAGCTACTCGTGAAACTCGTTAGCTCGCTTGTTAAGCTTGTTAAGCTTAACGAGCTGAAATCAATGATTGGCTCTGTTCATTAAGAACCGAGCTATAAGCTTAACGAGCCGAACTATCGAGCACTCATTAAGCTTGCGAGCTACGAGCTTTTGGTCCAGCCCTAGCTGGAGGGTCAAAGTGGACACATGGATGCATCATTCATCAGTGGCGCCAAAACGCATGCATGCATGCATGCATGGGCCACGTTCCATCTGAATGATGGATCTGCATGTGCAGGTTTTGCACCCGTGAACCGTGAATAGCTGCCCATTTGGCGTCACCGGGGCACGATTCCGACTAACTTCATGCACGTAAATAAGTAGTCATTGTAGTTCTAATTTGTCCTTAATGTACTTTGTACTTGTGTGACTTTTCAGAAAGAAAGAAAAGGCAATATAGACATTTTGCCAACACCCACTTCCAATGCTTGCTCCAGCTCTAAATTACACGTCCATGTGGAAAGCAAGAAAAGATGACCCTCAGTATATAAACTGATGCATTTTCCCCTCGGTGGACGGGTGGTTGATCTCAAGAGAAATTGCATATATGCTTCCAAGTGCCCATCATGCTCTCTGGATATGCATGCAAAAGCAAAATGAAAGGAGAAAGAAAGCAGTGGATATATTCAGTTCTTCTCGGGTCCATGCATGCATGCATGAAGCGCAACTGTCCATCTACGTGGAGTGGGCAGCCCAGGAAAAGATGGCGCTTGTCATGTCAAATCGCCGATTGCCCCACTCCCAAACTAGTGGATTTGAAAGCACATTAGCACAAATTAATGGTTTTGGTCCAACCAAAAAAAGCACACATGAATGGAACTGCTAACCGGAAACTTTTGTGTTTCAGAAAATAAGAGAATGTAATTCATTTATGTGTTTGTTTGGGCTGGTCATGAGCTAGCTAGCCTTGCTAGGTTCAGTCAAGATGAGTATTGACAAGAGAAGACTGCCAGCTGGAAGAGATTCTTAAAAGTTACTACTACAGTCCCATAGATCACTAGTAGTGGTGTGGAACTTATTACTGCTTTGGTGTGGTCTTTGCTTTTGGTTCGATCATGAAAAGCACTCGAACGATTCACCTCTTTTGGTCATTCCCCGTGACTCGAATGCTTTGCGTTTTTTCTTTCATCATCTTTTGCGACAGACTGAACTTCGGATGCTGATGCCACAGCAAAACTCGAACTGCACTTGTTGCAGAATTAAGCAGCATTCACAACACTGTGCGCCTGGGAATGGATTGTTGTAAGGAACTTGCCTAGAACTAGAAACTGTCGCGTTGGAAGTAGATTAAGCTAAAGAAATGAACATGGAAGCAAGGAACACTCATACATCCGCACGTGGACCTGAACGTAGGAAATCACAATCTCGCACAGTAAATTAGCATATAACCGTGGCTCTCTTCTTTCTAGACAGATCCTGTGATGATCCCATCCCTTCAATCCCGACCCCAGTGATTTCCTTTCATCAAGTTTGCCAAACAGTGCCATTATTATGGGTCAAAACATATGGTAATCGTGAGTAACCACTGTAAAGACACGCAGAGTATAGATAGATTAACCGGAGACTGTCAGCGTGGCCGAGATCGATTCGATTCAGCTGAGACGGAGGTGAGAAAAGACGCATGATTCGTTCGGGCTCGCAATCCGCCGGCAGGCATCATGTGCAGCGCAACAATATCCACCGAGGATCACACGCACAGGTGCCATCCTGCCATGGCACCGCATGACCACCACCATGAATGAGTGAATCAAATAGACGAAGCTAGCAGCGAGCCCAAGAAAGAAGAAATAAAGGGGAGCAAGGTGTGGAAGCCTTCTCTTCTTCCAATGAACAAATTGAAGCAGCACCATGGAGGAGCTGCATGCATGCCAACTGCTGTATATAGTGGCTCCCTAGAGATTCTCCAGGGAAGAGACAAACGCATACTCCAGCGAGGATGTTGGTATATGGGGGTACGTCGTCGGATGGAGCGCTAGTCAGGCGGATCAAAGATGCTAGAAAAAGAATTGAGGGCGCGCATTTGCACGGGAGACGCACGGTGCAGCAACATTTATGCCGCCTGCAATCGAGGTTGATGCAGCCTTAAGCTGCTGCTGGAGTGGTAGAACTCCCTCTGTTTTTATTTACTCTGTATATTAGAGTTGACTGAAGTAAAACTTTGTAAAGTTTAACCAAGTTTATAGAAAAAAAATATAAATATTACCCTAACAAATCTATATGATGTGAAAGTACGTTCAATAATGAATCTAATGGTATTAATTTGTTATTGTACATGTTAATATTTTTGACTACAAACTTCGTCAAAATTTACAAAGCTTGACTTTAACCGAAGCTAATATGTGGAGTAAATAAAAACGGAGGAAGTATCTTCTTTGGATGGGCATCCGGCGATGGCAATGGCCGAGGACTTGTGAACTGTTGCGTGGCATGCATGCATGGTGGTCTGCCGTGTCTGCATGCATTACATAGCTGTTACTCCTACGTACAAATAGAAGTAACAAAATTCAAACGAGATCGAGCAGCAGTTTGTTCGTCTGTCTGCTGTCTCCCGACCCACATGGTGACGCGATCCTCCAAACAAACAGGCGAGGTGGTGCACACTTGTCACACTGCTGCATTATACTGTTTCTTTTGCGGGGAACGCTGTTGCATATTCAGGAATCAGGGTCACTACTGACGAACGTATGCGCACTGAATTTCAGAGATCCCAGGCGACCGCAAGTCACCAGACGGGTCAAATCAAACAGAAAATCATACCAATGAACAAGCGGCACCGAACAGGAGCAAATTGCAGACGAGGCAGCCGTACACGCCATGGCTAATTTGCTCCCGAATTCTATTACCGATTTACTTCCCAATTACCTACAGACCTTATTACGTCGACCGGCGTAATGAATCCACAGCATTATATGCACCCAAAAGCTAGGCAGATTCAGTGGAAATTTCGGCTGGTCCGTCTCTGACTCTCTTTCTCTCACGCTCGTACTCGAGGGCAAAGCATACCTCCGATACGTGCTTATCATAGTACGTTTGCTTTCCGAAAGCGGCTGCTAGCTGAGCCTCTACTGTCCCTGGCGCTGCTGGTTGGTTGTCTGGGATGGATGGTAAAAGGCGCAAATTTGATCGCAGGGCAAAATTATTTCACAAACTAAACTGTTTTTGAAAGTATTTCAGCCAGCTGACCCCTAATGTGCAGCGTCTGACATCAAGGCGCCGCATTTTACTGTGCAGCGCCTAACACTCAGGCGTCACACCTGTGCACCACCTAGCTCTAAGGAGTTGCACAGTAAGTGCAGCGCCTTACTGTCAGGCGCTGCACAAAAGGATCATTAGTGTGAAATATTTTCAAAAATAGTTTAGTTTGTGAAATACTTTCGCTCTAAAGTCAAATTTGTCAATTTTGCGGGGATGGATGGGATGGGATGTGAAACAAAAAACGCTGAATTCCACACGGTGAATTCCTGTCCGCCTGACTTCCTGGCCTGCCGTAGCAAGCTTGCTAGCATAGCACACTACACACCGACGCGGTGATGCAGCGAGGTCAAACGTCACGGGACAGAAGGAAGACAAAGAAAGTTCACACGAATCCTCTCTCTCTCTCTCTCTCTCTGTGTGTGTTCCTTGCAACCTATTAACAGGGACTACCTAAAAAAACAAAATGTAGTTTGTTTTAAATTTGTGGGTGGCGCCAAAACGGCGATTTTTCTTGCTCTGGAGACGACTTTCCTCCCGCAAAGCCGTTCATCAATAGCTGACTAGCATTGTATTAGGGCGACTCCAACACTACATATTAAATCGGAAACGTCAAACGTTTGTAAACATGTTCGGACAGCCATCCAATCCGATGCACCAAACGTCCGCTCTAGTTCAAACGGACAATTAAAAAAGACGGACGAAATACAAGGAAACCGGACGATATTTGTTAAATTTTGGTATATTTACAATTAGTAGGATGAAATTTAACAAATTTTAACTAAAACTAAAACTAAACTAAACAAGGTGCCGGACGGTGACATTGTAGGCATGGCATCTCCGAGGCCGCCGACGCCTTCATTGTCATTCCCTCCATCGCCGCCATCGTCCTTCAAGCGGCGAAAGGCCTCCCAGGGTCGCGGCAAACTCTGATTGTTCTGCGCCACTGCGCGCTCGCGGCGCAGATGCTTAGCCGCGTCCTCCTGGCGACGATGGTCGACCACGGACGATGCCCCAGTTCGCCCGCTCATGCAAGGCAGGTGCACTGCCGTTATCATTAAAATAGAAAAAAAAAACAGAGTGACCCGGTTTATATTGGAAATAGGCTGAAAACCATACAACACGCGATTGATTACGGGACAACCATGCAAAAGCCACAATCATGCCGACATCGGCCAACTCAACTACACCACCAACATGCCCACAACCCGAAGATGTGTGGGTGAGCTCTTCGGAGACGCCTTCAAGAAGCATCGTCGCTGGTCTCCCTCAACTCCCCATCAAACCAAGGCTTTCGCCCAAAGCCACCCACACTAGCTCCGCCAAACCTTGGGAAAAGGCCGGCCACACTAACAAACCCCACGGCAACCCTCAAAGAACAAGCTGCGGTCTAGTGGAAACGAGTTACTCTTCGGCGACAACTCCAAGAAGCATCGTTTCCAGTATCCTCCGATCCCCATCAACCAAGGCTTTCGCCTAGAGCCTTAGCCCCTCCACCCACCCGAGCCCCGGGGAAGGGGTCCGGTGTTGGGGAACGTTGCATGGAAAACAAAAAAAATTCTACGCACACGCAAGATCTATCCATGGAGATGCATAGCTACGAGAGGGGAGAGTATGTCTACGTACCCTCGTAGACCGTTTAGCGGAAGCGTTTATCAACACGGTTGATGTAGTCGTACCCCTTCACGATCCGCCCGATCAAGTACCGAACGTACGGCACCTCCGCGTTCAGCACACGTTCGGCTCGATCACTGTAACACCCCATGTAATCAACCACAGTGATCACCCTTAGTTAATGCCATGTCAGCAAGTTTAACAGTGCCTAGTCATCATTTGCATCATATTGCATTTCAAACTTTAAATTAAATTAAAGTGAAAATAAAAGTTGTTCCAAATTGGAAACTAAAATGTTCATAAAATAGCAAATAATTCAGAGGCAATTATAAAATTGTAACCAACATCAATGGGCTTCGTTAAGTGACCCTAACAATCTCAAACCGTAGCAAACAGCAGCATTTAATAACCTTTTATTTAATCTAAATTAATTATGAAATTATATTTTGCCCAAACTAGTTTTTGGAGATAGAGTATAATGCACTGCTAATTATGAGCTAAGTCACACTTTTTGTAAAAGTCATTTAGTGGCCAAACCAATTGCAAAATAGAAAAGGAAATAGGAAACAAAACAGAAAATAGAAAAAGAGAAAAAAGGCAAAGGCCTACTGTGCACTTTAGGCCTGCATGCTACAGCTACGGCCCAGCCCACCCCGCAACTCCTTCAACCTACTGCTCACACGCCTCACCGCTGTCGCCGCGCGCACGCACCACGCCCTGGCCCCCCCCCCTCGCTCTCTGCTCGACAGCGCGCGCCCGCGCTCACCTAGTGGATAAGGGCATCCCCCCGTGCCCCTCTGGCGAACCCTAGCGCCACAACTCCCCTCCCCTCGCCTCCTTCCTCCTCACCCGACGCCGCCATGGATGGCCGCGGCTGAGCTGCGCGGCCACCATCTCCCGATCGCCTCTCCGACGGTCCCGTCCGCTCCGCCTGCTTCCTCTACTTCCTCTCCGCCCTTTGGATCGAGCTCGTCGCCACCACAGCCTCGGGATCGAGCTCTTCCCCGACCTCGGCCGTCGCCGATCGCCGCCGCCGTACGCCTCCGTCGAGCCCTCCCCGAGCACGCTTTGCACCCCTGCAGGACCACTGTGAGCTCCCGCTCCTCCTCCCCCTCTCCATTAGCTCGCTCGCGTCCCGTAGCCGCCGCATTTGGCGACACCCGAACGCGCCGCCGCCTGGCCTCGTCGCCGGCGTGGCCACGGCGACCATAGGGCCCCGTGCGTGCCACCATTGCACTCACCGCGTCACGTAGAGCCTTCCTAGCGCCTCGCCTCGTTCGTTTGCCCACCGTAGCCCCGATCCCGCAGCTCACTCGAACACCGTCGCCGCTGACGAGGTCGTGCCGCTCGTTTCCGGCCACCCCAGCTCCGGCCACTACCACAGATCGACGCGGCTCGGTCTCAGCTTTCGAACGCCGCAAGAATCACCCGATTTGATGCACCGTAGACGATTTCCGGCCAACTCCGGCGCGGATCCGCCGCTGGAGAGGTCGCCGGCGTCGCTCCGGCCGCCGCGCTGACCTGGCGCCGGTGGGCCCCGCCTCTGTGCCACTGACTACGGGCCCCGCGGGCCCCCGTTGACCCGTTGACCCAATCAACGCAGACGTGGCCACCCCCTGTGTGACTAACATGTGGGTCCCGCATAAATAAACAAATTAAAATAAATAATTAAACAGTTAATTAGTTAATTAATTAGTTTAAATACTAATCACTCACTGACTAGTAGGCCCCACCCACTAACTAACCTAATTAGTTTAATCTAACCCTGTTAATTAGTTACAGAGGCTGACATGTGGGTCCCAGTGGGACCCACCTGCTAGGTTTGACTCTGGTCAGCTGGGTCTGACCTGCTGACTTCGCACCTACATCATGCTGACATCATCATACACTATTCTGGATAATTCAAATTTAAATGAATAATTAAAATTCAGAAAATATTTAAATCTTTAGAAAATCATATAAAATAAACCGTAGCTCCGATCGAAAAACTTTATACATGAAAGTTGATCAGAACGACGAGACGAATTCGAATACATGGTCCGTTCATCTGTCAGATGCCCCTAGCTATCTGAACATGAAACTTTTAGACTGATTTCGATAAATGAATAGTGCTCAACTTTAATAAAATAAATCCAAATAAATTCCTAAATTAACTAAATCATTTACTTGGGCAGTAGAACACTTCTGCATATCATTTAGGCGTGTCATGCATATTGTTTGCATTTTTGTCGTGAATTTATTGTTTCCTTCCCCCTCCTTCTCTCTCGATAGACGCCGAGACCGACGCCGACGCAGCAGAGTACGACTACGCTCCGGACGAGCAGCCTTCTGACGACCAGCCCCTCTCAGCAGAGCTTCCAGGCAACCCCCCCCCCTTTGAACACCCGATATCGCCCATTCTATACTCTCATGCTTGCATTAGATTTTGCTACTGTAAATGATTGCTCCTATTCTGATGCATAGCCTGCTTTTGTAACCTGCTTATTGCTACCTTACCTGCCTATTTCAAACTGCTTAGTATAGGTTGGTTAGTGAACCATCAGTGACCCCCACTTTGTCCTTGTTGCCTCTGCTTAATCATCGACGACTCGATTAACGGGATCGACGACCAGAGACCGACACCTCCCTTCACCCCCTTTGTTGTACGATTCTGCATAGTTACTATCGAGTGCCGAGGGTGATACCTCGTAACGCACTCCTGATGATAACTCTGTAGTGTAGCTGTTCGGTCGTGGTCATCGAGGGTGATTCCTCCTTAACCACTCCCGATACGACTCTGTCGCGCAACCCCTCAAGTGTGAACCTCGAGGGTGATTCCTCCTACATCCACCTTGACGATTTCATCGAGTGGAATCCGCCGAGGGTGATTCCTCGGGGTTTCCCCCTTGGTGTTATGACCACACGGTTACTTGACCTTCGTCACAGGCGGGTCGACCCTGATGGGTACTCGCGGGGAAATTCTGCAGTCGGGTTTGCCAGGATGGCACCCAAGAGAGATATTGTGGCGGAGCATCAGAAACTTTGATCGTCTCCGCGAGTTATTAAATACGCCTAACGGATGTGGGTAATTGATCTGAGTTGGCCAATGGCCTATACGCACTACCACCATGCGGGATAATGGTTTACCGTGCGGGCTGATTGTTGGGGTTGGGCTGGATACTACACTGACGAGTTCAGTGTCGCGCCTGCTCCCCGACCAGTCTCGCAACGCGCAGGAGCGCCCGGGGCGATGGCCCAAGATCCCTGGATGCATAGGTTAGTCCGGCGTGTTGACCTCTCTGCTGAGCCTAGGTAGGGCGCTGCTTCGTGTCGATCTCCCGAGGCCGGGCATTACCCAGCAAGTGTGTACGGCCATAGGTGATCGAGCGTGTTGGGTAACAGTAGTGCACCCCTGCAGGGAAGTGATCTATTCGAATAGCCGTGTCCACGGTAACAGGACGCTTAGTTTGGTATCCCGATCTATTACTTGAACTGGATACTTGTTTAATTAATTGAAGCTTCGGGATCGCTTTCACGCAGGGAGTCGAGGAAGGATCTCTAAGCTTTGCCTCAACATGCTTGCTTAATAAAAATGCTTTTCTGTACTCGTCTAATTGCTGCAAGATGGTGGCTTCGTGAAGATGCTAGTCTTCGATAGGTCTAGGTCTTCTCTCTATTCTGGCATTTCTGCAGCCCAGTCCACATATACAGCCTTTCTTTGATAATGTTGCATATGTAGTGTAGATCCTTGCTTGCTGAGTACTTCGGATGAGTACTCACGGTTGCTTTGCTACCTCTTTTTCTCCCATACCCCTTTTTGATGTTACCTCAGACGATGGAGCTCCGGAGCCAGATGTCCCTGCAGGAGCTTACTACCAGGAGGGTCCAGACGGCACTTACTACTGGATCGAGCCAGCCGACCAGGAGTAGGATCGGAGGGTCCCAAGCAGGAGGCCTTCGCCTTTCGATCTAGAGTTGTTGTTTGTGCTAGCCTTCTTAAGGCAAACCTTAACTAACTATGTCTGTACCCAGATATTATTTGTATGACTGACTTATGTATTTGGATCCTCGTGATCCCTGTTCTGTAGTATTCGTGGATCTCCGTTTATTTGTGTTAGAGTTGTGTTGTGATATCTTCCCGTGAGTCCCTGTGCTTGATCATGCATGTTTGCATGTATGATTAGTGCACGATTGAGTCGGGGGCATCACAAGTTGGTATCAGAGCCGACTGCCTGTAGGAAGCCTCCCTTCCAATTCCTTGGCCAAAGTTGAGTCTAGACATCGAAAAACTAATTTACTAACTTGGCTGTGTGGCTTACGGGCCCACGTCGCCAACTGGGTGGTAATAGGATCTTTTATTCCTCGTCTTTACTCTAGGACTCTGATCTCTCTTCTATTCGGGTTAAATGATTTTACTAACGCCGACACTTAGGATCTCGTAAATCTCGTCTACCTGGAGAGCTGGATATCTATGCTTAATTCCTTACCATTGATCTGATTAGTCTGATAATCATTTTCCTTTCGATTGTTTTGTTTAACCTTTCTCTCCGAGTTGTATTATACTTCTCATTGTCATTTGACAATCCTGAATTCCTCTGTTTCAGATGGATCGTTTGTTTCCACCACACCCTACGACGCAGCTTGTGCTTCGCACTTGGGCTCGTGATGCCCCTGGTTTTCCAGCTGCCCCTGCCCCAAGGAACAACTATGCTACACCACGTCTGCCTCCTCCACCACCGAGGCAGCCAAGAGCTCAAGCTGTTCCACACAATGCTCCTCTTCGTCTTGAAGATGGTCTGTGCTTCAAGTGCCGCAAACCAGGTCACCTTGCTAAGGACTGCCGCCAGACTCAGAATCAGTTGGCTTTCCCTCGTACTGGTCGTGGCAATGGTCGTGGCAACAATCAGACCCGCAATTATAATACTGGGTCTGCTGCTCATGGTCGTTGACACGCTTACAATATTGATATTGAAGAAGTCCAGGATCATCCTGCTACCGTGATGGGTACCCTTCATGTTAACTCAGTACCTGCTTCTGTTTTATTTGATTCAGGAGCATCACATTCATTCATCTCTGGAAAGTTTGCATTCATGCATGGCATTCATTATGAGAAGATGCATACTCCGTTAGTCATTAAAACTCCCGGAGGTCATTGTCATGCTGACGTGATGGCACCTAACGTTACCGTCGAAATTAAAGGATTGGAATTCCTTGCCTCACCCATCGTCTTGAAATCTTCCACCATAGACCTCATCCTCGGAATGGATTGGTTGAAAGCTCACATTGCTTCGATCAATTGTGCCATAAAAGTTGTACAACTTCTTCACCCCTCCGATGAGATAGTGAACTACACCGCCCGAATTACTCGGAATGCTGAAGCTCAGATATATGCTCTGAATGGTTTGAACGCCTCACCTCTGGAGGGAATCAAGAGCGTTCCTGTCGTTCGAGATTTTCCGGACGTATTTTCGGAAGAACTTCCAGGAATACCCCCGGTTAGAGCTGTCAAGTTTGTCATTGACTTGAAGCCCGGCACTACCCCTATTGCGAAGCGTCCTTATAAAATGCCGCCGCATGAACTCCTTGAACTTAAGGAAGAAATCGACAAGTCACTTAAGAAAGGTTTCATCCGCCCCAGTTCCTCTGCTTGGGGAGCACCTTAACTCTTTGTTAAGAAGAAGGATGGAACTAGCCGATTGGTTCAGGATTACCGGCCCATTAACCAAGCCACAATCCAGAATAAATACCCACTACCCCAGATCAATGATCTTTATGATCAGCTTGCTGGATCCTCTGTGTTCTCAAAACTCGACTTGAGGTTGGGTTATCATCAGATCCGAGTCCGTAAGGAGGATATTCTGAAGACCGCTTTCGTGACTCGCTATGACTCATACGAGTACACCGTTATGTCTTTCGGATTAACCAATGCTCCAGCAACCTTCTCCCAGTTGATGAACTATATCTTCATGGATTACCTCGACAAATTCGTCGTGGTTTATTTGGATGATATCCTTATATATTCCAAGAATGAAGAGGAACACGCTGAACATCTTCGGCTTGTATTGGAGAAGCTTCGAGAAAACCAGCTTTACGCCAAGTACTCTAAGTGTGAATTCTGGTTATCTGAAGTGACCTATCTTGGTCATGTGATTTCCAAGAATGGCATTGCTGTTAACCCGGAACGAGTACAGGCTATTCTTGAATGGACTCCCCCGAAGAATGTTAAGCAAGTCAGGAGTTTTCTCGGACTCGCTAGTTATTGCCGTCGGCATGGTGATGGTGGTGATGCAACTATCTCTGAAGGGCTTCACCGAGCACTACGAAAATATGACCGAGGATGAACTAGAGGGAGAGGGGCGCCGCACACGGCTAGGGAATCGTGGTGTATGTTTCCCCTCTCCCTTCTCACATATATATAGGTGGAGGGGGGAGGGTAGGCAGCCCTAGGGGCGCCCCAAGGTGGCCGGCTGCCGCCCTGGGCTCCTGCCCTAGGTGCCTCCCCCCTTTCCTTATTTAGAGGTGGAGGAGACGACAGGGGAGGGGCCGGCGGCTGCCCTGCCTTGGCGCCCCGCTTTCCTTCCTTAGCACGTGGCCAGGGGAGGTGGAGTGCGCCCAACCCCTTAGTGGGCTGGTGCACCTCCCTCCTTTGGCCCATGAGGCCCACAAAGTGCCGGTGGCCTCCTGAAACCCCTTTCGGTACTCCAATAAATACCCGGTACTTCCGAAACCTTTTCGGTGACCAAATACTATCATCCTATATATCAATCTTTACCTCCGGACCTTTCCGGAGCTCCTCGTCATGTCTGTGATCTCATCCGGGACTCCGAAGAACATTCGGTCATCAACTCACATAATTCATATAATACTATATCGTCAACGAACGTTAAGCGTGCGGAC
Organism: Thinopyrum elongatum; assembly: GCA_011799875.1. NCBI lineage: Eukaryota > Viridiplantae > Streptophyta > Magnoliopsida > Poales > Poaceae > Thinopyrum > Thinopyrum elongatum. Next base: position 108,873,461 of record CM022302.1, read on the forward strand.
CCTACGGGTTCGAGAATGATGTAGACATGACCGGGATGACTCTCTGGTCAATAACCAATAGCGGGACCTGGATGCCCATATTGGTTCCTACATATTCTACGAAGATCTTGGGTGGTAGAGAATCTCCAAGAGTCTCAACAGGAAAATTGTATTTCAAAACAGGCATTTGTTTAAAGAAAATCTCGTCTAATTCCTTTCTTTCTTTCATTCATGAACATATCATTTTCATGGTCTAGCAAATATTGTTCTAAAGGATCAGTAGGAGGCACGGCAATAGAAGCAAGACCAATAATTTCATCTTTACTAGGCAATTCTTTATCATGGGGTTGTCTACGAAATTTGGAGAAATTAAACTCACGAGACACATCCCCGAAACTTACACTAACAGTTTCTTTCTCACAATATATTTTAGCATTAACAGTGTTCAAGAGAGGTCTACCAAAAATAATGGGACAAAAATCATCTTGTGGGGAACCAAGAACTAGGAAATCAGTAGGGTATTTTATTTTCCCACATAAGACTTCAACATCCCTAACAATCTCAATTGGTAATATAGTATCTCTATTGGCAAGCTTAATAGTAACATCAATATCTTCTATTTCAGTAGGTGCAATATGATTTATAATTTCTCGATATAAAGTAAAGGGAATTGCACTCACACTAGCACCTAGATCACATAAGCCATGGTAACAATGATCTCCTATTTTAATAGAAACAACAGGCATGCCAACAACAGGTCTATGTTTATCTTTTTCATCAGATTTAGCAATTCTAGCAGCTTCATCACAGAAATAAATAGCATGCCCATCAATATTATCGACCAATAGATCTTTAACCATAGCAATACTAGGTTCAACTTTAATTTGTTCAGGGGGTGTAGGTGTTGGGAAACGTTGCATGGAAAACAAATATTTTTTTCTACGCACACGCAAGATCTATCAAGGAGATGCATAGCAACGAGAGGGGAGAGTGTGTCTACGTACCCTCGTAGACAGTAAGCGGAAGCGTTTGTTAACGCAGTTGATGTAGTCAAACTTCTTCGCGCTCCAACCGATCGAGTACCGAACGCACGGCACCTCCGCGTTCAGCACACGTTCAGCTCGGTGACGTCCTCCGCCTTCTTGATCCAGCAAGACGGTGAGGTAGTGGATGAGTTCCGACAGCACGATGGCGTGGTGACCGTGATGGTGAAGCTATCTCCGTATGGCTTCGCCTAAGCACTACGAAAATATGACCAAGGGTGTAAACGGTGGAGGGGGGCGCCACACACGGCTAAGCAATTGTCGTGGTTGTGCTAGGCGCCCCCCTCCCACATATATATAGGTGGGGGAAGGGAGGAGGCAGCCTGGAGGCACCCCAAGTGGGGCCGAATCCCACTTGGGGTCCTTCCCCAGGCTGCGCCCCCCTGCCATGTATAGGTGCGGGGGAAAGGCAGGGGAGGGAGGCGCCCCCCTTTCCTTTCTCCCATGAGAAGGGGAAGGCAGGAGGGGCTAGCCCGCCCCCTTTCCTTCCCTAGGGCTGGCCGGCCAGGGAGAGGGGCGCACCAGCCACTTGTGGGCTGGCCTGTCCCCCCTTGGCCCATTAGGCCCATGCACCTACCGGGGGTGTCCGGAACCCCTTCTGGTGACCCGATGACTACCCGGTGCATCCCAAAACTCTTCTGGTGTCCGAATACCATCGTCCTATATATCAATATTTACCTCTCGACCATTTCGAGACTCCTCGTCATGTCCATGATCTCATCCGAGACTCCGAACAACATTTGGTCACCAAATCATATAACTCATATAACACTATATCATCAACGAACGTTAAGCGTGCGGACCCTACGGGTTCAAGAACTACGTAGACATGACCGAGACACCTCTCCGGTCAATAACCAATAGCGGAACCTGGAGGCCCATATTGGCTCCTACATATTCTACGAAGATCTTTATCGGTCGAACCTTATGACAACATACGTAATTCCCTTTGTCCATCGGTATGTTACTTGCCCGAGATTCGATTGTTGGTATCTTCATACCTAGTTCAATATCATTACCGGCAAGTCTCTTTACTCGTTCCGTAATACATCATCTTGCAACTAACTCATTAGTCACTTTGCTTGCAAGGCTTCTTATGATGTGTATTACCGAGAGGGCCCAGAGATACCTCTCCGATACTCGGAGTGACAAATCCTAATCTCGATCTATGCCAACTCAACAAACACCTTCGGAGATAACTGTAGAGCATCTTTATGATCACCCAGTTACGTTGTGCCGTTTGATAGCACACAAGGTACTCCTCCGGTATTCGGGAGTTGCATAATCTCATAGTCGAAGGAATATGTATTTGACATTAAAAAAGCAGTAGCAATAAACTGAATGATCAATATGCTAAGCTAACGGATGGGTCTTGTCCATCACATCATTCTCCTAATGATGTGATCCCGTTATCAAATGATAACACATGTCTATGGTTAGGAAACCTTAACCATCTTTGATCAACGAGCTAGTCTAGTAGAGGCTTACTAGGGACACGATATTTGTTTATGTATTCACACATGTATTTAAGTTTCTGGTCAATAAAACTCTAGCATGAATAATAAACCTCTATCATGAATAATGAAATATAAAATAACAACTTTATTATTGCCTCTAGGGCATATTTCCTTTAGTCTCCCACTTGCCCTAGAGTCAATAATCTAGATTACATTGTAATGAATCTAACACCCATGGAGTCTTGGTGCTGATCATGTTTTGCTCGCGGAAGAGGCTTAGTCAACGGGTCTTCCACATTCAGATCCGTGTGTATTTTGAAAATTTCTATGTCTCCATCCTTGACCTTTTCACGAATGGAGTTGAAGCGTCTCTTGATGTGTTTGGTTCTCTTGTGAAACCTGGATTCCTTCGCCAAGGCAATTGCTCCAGTGTTGTCACAAAAGATTTTCATTGGACCCGATGCACTGGGTATTACACCCAGATCGGATATGAACTCCTTCATCCAGACTCCTTCATGTGCTGCTTCCGAAGCAGCTATGTACTCCATTTCACACGTAGAGCCCGCCACGACGCTCTGCTTGGAACTGCACCAACTGACAGCTCCACCATTCAATATAAATACATATCTGTTTTGTGACTTAGAGTCATCCGGATCAGTGTTGAAGCTAGCATCGACGTAACCATTTACAACGAGCTCTTCGTCACCTCCATACAGGAGAAACATATCCTTGGTCCTTTTCAGGTACTTCAGGATGTTCTTGACCGCTGTCCAGTGATCCACTCCTGGATTACTTTGGTACCTCCCTGCCAGACTTATGGCAAGGCACACATCAGGTCTGGTACACAGCATAGCATACATGATAGAACCTATGGCTGAGGCATAGGGAATGACTTTCGTTTTCTCTCTATCTTCTGCAGTGGTCGGGCTTTGAGTCTGACTCAACTTCACACCTTGTAACACAGGCAAGAACCCTTTCTTCGACTGATCCATTTTGAACTTCTTCAAAACTTTATCAAGGCTTGTGCTTTGTGAAAGTCCTATTAAGTGTCTCGATCTATCTCTATAAATCTTGATGCCCAATATATAAGCAGCTTCACCGAGGTCTTTCATTGAAAAATTCTTATTCAAGTATCCTTTTATGCTATCCGGAAATTCTATATCATTTCCAATCAACAATATGTCATCCACATATAATATCTGAAATGCTACAGAGCTCCCACTCACTTTCTTGTAAATACAGGCTTCACTGTAAGTCTGTATAAAACCATATGCTTTGATCACCTCATCAAAGCGTATATTCCAACTCCGAGATGCTTGCACCAGTCCATAGATGGATCGCTGGAGCTTGCACACTTTGTTAGCACCTTTAGGATCGACAAAACCTTCCGGTTGCATCATATACAACTCTTCTTTAAGAAATCCATTAAGGAATGCAGTTTTGATGTCCATTTGCCAGATTACATAATTATAAAATGCGGCAATTGCTAACATGATTTGGACAGGCTTAAGCATCGCATAAATTTCCCATAGCATAAAAAGCATCAAGAGAGGGACACATCAAGAAATTTCCACCGGTAATCGTATCAAGGACGAATCTATACCAAGTGGTGATGCCCACATAAAAACAGCGAAGAAGAACAACGGTAGATTGCTTACAGATAGATCTATTATGAGCATTGTAAATTCTATACCAAGCATCTTTTAAATTATCTCCTCCCCTTTCTTTAAAGTTGAGAACTTCGTTCTCGGGAGTGCATGCAATAGAGGAAGAATTATCCATAACGACAAAAAGTGGCAAACAAAATTGCACACAAGATACATCTGATGGAAAAATGGCGAACGAAAAAGAGGGCGAATAAAACGGCAAATTTTTGTGAAGTGGGAGAGAGGAAAACGAGAGGCAAATGGCAAATAATGTAAATTGCGAGGAGATGAGATTTGTGATTAGGAACTTGGTATATGTTGAAGATCCTCCCCGGCAATGGCGCCAGAAATTCCTTTTGATGCGGCTTGAAGCTACGTCGATATTTCCCCAAAGAGGAAGGGATGATGCAGCACAGCGGCGGTAGGTATTTCCCTCAGTGATGAAACCAAGGTTATCGAACCAGTAGGAGAACCAAGCAACACTACGTAAGCAGCACCTGCACACAAATAACAAATACTCGCAACCCGACGTGTAAAAGGGGTTGTCAATCCCTTTCGGGCAACGGCGCCAAAAATTGGCAAACGGACGTGAGAGAGTAGTAAATATTGATAGATCGAACGCCAAATAAAATAAAGTGCAGCAAGGTATTTTTGTATTTTTGGTTTAATATATCTGAAAATAAAAGTTGCAAATAAAGAAAAGAGCGAATAGCAAAACAGATCTTCAAAGCAAATATATTGGAAAAGAGACCCGGGGGCCGTAGGTTTCACTAGTGGCTTCTCTCGAGAAAAATAGCAAACGATGGGTGAACAAATTACTGTTGGGCAATTGATAAAACTTCAAATAATCATGATGATATCCAGGCAATGATAATTATATAGGCATTACGTCCAAGATTAGTAGACCGACTCCTGCCTGCATCTACTACTATTACTCCACACATCGACCGCTATCCAGCATGCATCTAGTGTATTAAGTTCATGGAGAAACGGAGTAATGCAATAAGAACGATGACATGATGTAGACAAGATCTATTTATGTAGAAATAGACCCCATCTTGTTATCCTTAATAGCAACGATACATACGTGTCGGTTCCCCATCTATCACTGGGATCAAGCACCGTAAGATCGAACCCACTACAAAGCACCTCTTCCCATTGCAAGATAAATAGATCAAGTTGGCCAAACAAAACCCAAATATCGGAGAAGAAATACGAGGCTATAAGCAATCATGCATATAAGAGATCAAAGAAGACTCAAATAACTTTCATGGATAAAAAGATAGATCTGATCATAAACTCAAAGTTCATCGGATCCCAACAAACACACCGCAAAAAGAGTTACATCATATGGATCTCCAAGAGACCATTGTATTGAGAATCAAACAAGAGAGAGAAAGCCATCTAGCTACTAACTACGGACCCGTAGGTCTACAAAGAACTACTCACGCATCATTGGAGAGGCACCAATGGAAGTGGTGAACCCCTCCATGATGGTGTCTAGATTGGATCTCGTGGTTCTGGACTCTGCGGCGGCTGGAATTGATTTTCGACGACTCCCCTAGGGTTTCTGGAATATTGGGGTATTTAAAGAGCAAAGAGGCGGTTCGGGGGGCACCCGAGGTGGGCACAACCCACCAGGGCGCGCCTGGGCCTCCAGGCGTGCCCTGGTGGGTTGTGCTCCCCTCGGAGCACCCCCCAGGCGCTTCTCCGGCCCACTGGATGTCTTCTGGTCCAAAAAAAATCCACAAAAAGTTTCGCTGCGTTTGGACTCCGTTTGGTATTGATTTCCTGCGATGTAAAAAACATGCAAAAAACAGCAACTGGCACTTGGCACTATGTCAATAGGTTAGTACCAAAAAATGATATAAAATGACTATAAAATGATTGTAAAACATCCAAGAATGATAATATAACAGCATGGAACAATAAAAAATTATAGATACGTTGGAGACGTATCAGCATCCCCAAGCTTAATTCCTGCTCGTCCTCGAGTAGGTAAATGATAAAAACAGAAATTTTGATGTGGAATGCTGCCTAACATGTCATCTCATATTCGTTTCTTTATAGCATGGACATTTGGACTTTTATATGATTCAAAGCAATAGTCTAGTTTTGACATGATGACTTAAATACTCAAGCATATCAACAAGCAACTATGTCTTTCAAAATATCAATGCTAAAATAAGTTATCCCTAGCACATCATGCTCAACCATTGATCCATTCATGAAACACACTCGCATATTAACTACACCCAATGCTCAAGTACGATCATAGTGCCCCTAGTTGGTGCTTTATAAGAGAAGATGGAGACTCAAATTAAAAATAAAAATTGCATAAAGTAAAGAAAGGCCCTTCGCAGAGGGAAGTAGGGATTTGTAGAGGTGCCAGAGCTCAAAGCGAAAAACTTAGAGATAAAAACATTTTGGGAGGTGTGCTTTTCCCACCAACGAAAACGACTTAGATTTCCCAACACTTTCCATGCTAGATATATCATAGGCGGTTCCCAAACAAAAAAATAAAGTTTATTCCTTTTTCCACCATTTCTTTCACTTTCCATGGCTAGCCGTATCCACGGGTGCCCTCCATACCATAACTTTCCAAGGAATTTATTATTTGACAACATAAAGTAAATTCATTTTTCATTTCAGGACTGGGCATCCCTAATACCTTTGTCTTACTCTCGTGCAATGACAAGTGAATAAACACTCATCGTGAGAATAACACATCTAGCATGGAAAATATTAGCCACCCTTTACCGCCTTGCGAGCGGTATGAACACACAAAAGAGAAGTTTATTTTGAGAATTAGAGATGGCACATACAAATTTGCTTAGAACGGCAAAAGAATACCGCATATAGGTAGATATAGTGGACTCATGTGGCAAAACTGGTTTAAAGGGTTTTGGATGCACAAGTAGTGATCATACTTAGTGCAGAATGAAGGCTAGCAAAAGATTGAGAAGCGACCAACCAAAAAACGAATAATCTCATAAGCGAGCATTAAGCATAACTAACACCGAATAATGCACCACAAGTAGGATATAATTTCATTGCATGACTATTGACTTTCGTGCTTGCATAGGGAATCACAAACCTTAACACCAATATTCTTACTAAAGCACAATTACTCATCAACATAACTCACATATCACATCATCATATCTCAAAACTATTACAAGGAATCAAGTTTATTTTGTCCAATGATCTTCATGAAAGTTTTTATTATATCCTTCTTGGATATCTATCACTTTGGAACTAATTTTCATGTGTTGCTTTTGATAAGCTCAAACAAATATAAGTGAAGATCATGAGCATAATACTTCTTTCTCTCAAATTAATTTAAGTGAAGCAAGAGATAATTTATTAAAAAATTTACTAACTCCCAAATAAATATAAGTGAAGCATGAGAGCATTTCTTCAAAAATACTAAAGCACGCCGTGCTCAAAAAGATATAAGTAAAGCACTAGAGCAAATCCATAGCTCATAAAAATTTAAGTGAAGCATAGAGAGCAATTCTAACAAGTCATGGCATAATTTTGGCTCTCTCAAATCGGTGTGTCCAGCAAGGATTCATAACTTAGAACATAAAGCAAAACAAGCAAAGACTCATATCATACAAGACGCTCCAAGCAAAACTCATAATATGTGACGAATAAAAATATAGCTTCGAGTAAAATACCGATGGTCGTTAGAAGAAAGAGGGGATGCCACTCGGGGCATCCCCAAGCTTAGTTTCTTGCTTCTCTTTGGATAATAGCTTGGGATACCATGGGCATCCCCAAGCTTAGGCTCTTCTTACTAATTATTCCTTCATCCATCGTAAGATAACCCAAAACTTGAAAACTTCAATCACACAAAACTCAACAAAACCTTCGTGAGATCCGTTAGTATAAGAAAGCAAATCACTACTATAAGTACCGTAGCAAACCAATTCATATTTTATTTTTGCATTATATCTACTGTATTACAACTTTTCTATGGCAAAAAATCATCAAAGAAAACCATAGAATCATCAAAACAAGCACACAACGCAAAGAAAACAGAATCTGTCAAAAACAGAACAGTCTGTAGCAATCTGGATATTTCGAATACTTATGAAACTCCAAAAACTCTGAAAAATTAGGAAAACATATGCAATTTGTATATCAATCTTGTGTAAAAAATTCACAATTTTGCGTCTCATATGTGAATTTTCAAAATTGTTTTACAGGACGCAAAAGTTTCTGTTTTCCAACAAGATCAAATCAACTATCACCCAACATAATCCTAAAGGCTTTACTTGGCACAAAGACTAATTAAAATACACAAAACACAATTATAACAGTAGCATAATTGTGCAAACACTCAAGAACAGAAAGCAAAAAGCAAAAATAAATTTTATTCATTGGGTTGCCTCCCAACAAGCGCTATTGTTTCACGCCCCTAGCTAGGCATAACGCAAAAGATCTAAGTTTTGTCGTCTTTGGTCTCCAACTCTTCAATCAAACACCTACAATTCTTCAAGGATTTAGCATATAAATTCTCAACGACAATACTTCTAGGCACGAGATTGAAAAATTCATTCTTGCAAGTAGGGTCTCTTATCACTTCAATAAAATTGGGATGGATACTAATCATCTTAAGATCTCCTTTATCATTACTAGAAGTTGCACCCTTGTTTTTAGTAACTTGAGTAGTCTTGCCAATTTTTACGGGAGTTTTGGCGGAAGCAAAAGGCGTACTTAGATTACTAAAGATTTCTTCTAGTTTATCAATCCGAGATGGGCTTTCTTCAATTCTTTCATGAATTACGGTCCCCTTTTCTTTTAGCAACTTAAAAACTTCTCCCGCTTTTGACCCAATTTTAGTGGCAAAATTATGCATCTTTTTATCCAAGTTTTCAATATGCTCTTCAGTAAGCATTTTCTTTTCAAAGCATCTAATCTTTCCATGACATGCTCAAGAGTCAGAGTTGTTTCATTAATCATAAGAGGTGGTGATCCTACTAAATTTCCCATAGCATTAAAAGCATCAAGAGATGGACACATCAAGAAATTTCCACCGGTAAACGTATCAAGGACGAATCTATACCAAGTGGTGATGCCCACATAAAAACAGCGAAGAAGAACAACGGTAGATTGCTTACAGATAGATCTATTATGAGCATTGCAAATTCTATAGCAAGCATCTTTTAAATTCTCTCCTCCCCTTTGTTTAAAGTTGAGAACTTCATTCTCGGGAGTGCATGCAATAGAGGAAGAATTATCCATAACGACAAAAAGTGGCAAACAAAATTGCACACAAGATAGATCTGATGGAAAAACGGTGAACAAAAAAGAGGGCGAATAAAACGGCAAATTTTTGTGAAGTTGGGGAGAGGAAAATGAGAGGCAAATGGCAAATAATGTAAATTGCGAGGAGATGAGATTTGTGATTAGGAACTTGGTATATGTTGAAGATCCTCCCCGGCAACGGCGCCAGAAATTCCCTTTGATGCGGCTTGAAGCTACGTCGGTATTTCCCCAAAGAGGAAGGGATGATGCAGCACAGCGGCGGTAGGTATTTCCCTCAGTGATGAAACCAAGGTTATCGAACCAGTAGGAGAACCAAGCAACACTACGTAAACAACACCTGCACACAAATAACAAATACTCGCAACCCGACGTGTAAAAGGGGTTGTCAATCCCTTTCGGGCAACGGCGCCAAAAATTGGCAAACGGACATGAGAGAGTTGTAAATATTGATAGATTGAACGCCAAATAAAATAAAGTGCAGCAAGGTATTTTTGTATTTTTGGTTTAATAGATCTGAAAATAAAAGTTGCAAATAAAGAAAAGAGCGAATAGCAAAACAAATCTTGAAAGCAAATATATTGGAAAAGAGACCCGGGGGCCGTAGGTTTCACTAGTGGCTTCTCTCGAGAAAAATAGCAAACGGTGGGTGAACAAATTACTGTTGGGCAATTGATAAAACTTCAAATAATCATGATGATATCCAGGCAATGATCATTATATAGGGATTACGTCCAAGATTAGTAGACCGACTCCTTCCTGCATCTACTACTATTACTCCACACATCGACCGCTATCCAGCATGCATCTAGTGTATTAAGTTCATGGAGAAACGGGATGTAGACAAGATCTATTTATGTAGAAATAGACCCCATCTTGTTATCCTTAATAGCAACGATACATACATGTCGGTTCCCCTTCTGTCACTGGGATCAAGCACCGTAAGATCGAACCCACTACAAAGCACCTCTTCCCATTGCAAGATAAATAGATCAAGTTGGCCAAACAAAACCCAAATATCGGAGAAGAAATACGAGGCTATAAGCAATCATGCATATAAGAGATCAAAGAAGACTCAAATAACTTTCATGGATAAAAAGATAGATCTGATCATAAACTCAAAGTTCATCGGATCCCAACAAACACACCGCAAAAAGAGTTACATCATATGGATCTCCAAGAGACCATTGTATTGAGAATCAAACAAGAGAGAGAAAGCCATCTAGCTACTAACTACGGACCCGTGGTCTACAAAGAACTACTCACGCATCATCGGAGAGGCACCAATGGAAGTGGTGAACCCCTCCATGATGGTGTCTAGGTTGGATCTGGTGGTTCTGGACTCTGCGGCGGCTGGAATTGATTATCGATGACTCCCCTAGGGTTTCTAGAATATTGGGGTATTTATAGAGCAAAAAGGCGGTTCGGGGGGCACAACCCACCAGGGCGCGCCTGGGCCTCCAGGCGTGCCCTTGTGGGTTGTGCTCCCCTCGGAGCACCCCCCAGGCGCTTCTCCGGCCCACTGGATGTCTTCTGGTCCGAAAAAAATCCAAAAAAAGTTTCGTTGCGTTTGTACTCCGTTTGGTATTGATTTCCTGTGATGTAAAAAACATGCAAAAAACAGCAACTGGCACTTGGCACTATGTCAATAGGTTAGTACCAAAAAATGATATAAAATGACTATAAAATGATTGTAAAAGATCCAAGAATGATAATATAACAGCATGGAACAATAAAAAATTATAGATACGTTGGAGACGTATCAGCCACTCTGGTGCGGATCGTGCTCTGGTCGACCTACGAGCTTCAGTAGTAACTTGATCTGAAGTTTCATTATCATTATCATTTGCTTCCTCTCTAGTTGGTGTAGTCATCACGGAAATGGTTTTCTGTGATGTGCTACTTTTCAATTCGAGAGAAGGTACAATTACCTCATCAAGTTCTACTTTCCTCCCACTCACTTCTTTCGAGAGAAACTCCGTCTCTAGAAAGGTTCCATTCTTGGCAACAAAGATCTTGCATTTGGATCTATGGTAGAAGGTGTACCCAATTGTTTCCTTAGGGTATCCTATGAAGATAGACTTCTCCGATTTGGGTTCGAGCTTATCAGGCTGAAGCCTTTTGACATAAGTGTCGCAACCCCAAACTTTAAGAAACGACAGCTTAGGTTTCTTGCCAAACCACAGTTCATACGGTGTCGTCTCAACGGATTTAGATGGTGCCCTATTTAACGTGAATGCAGCTGTCTCTAATGCATAACCCCAAAATGATAGTGGTAAATCGGTAAGAGACATCATAGAACTCACCATATCTAATAAAGTACGGTTATGACGTTCGGACACACCATTACGTTGTGGTGTTCCAGGTGGCGTGAGTTGTGAAACAATTCCGCATTGTTTTAAATGAAGGCCAAACTTGTAACTCAAATATTCACCTCCACGATCAGATCGTAGAAACTTTATTTTCTTGTTACGATGATTCTCCACTTCACTCTGAAATTCTTTGAACTTTTCAAATGTTTCAGACTTGTGTTTCATTAAGTAGATATACCCATACCTACTTAAATCATCTGTGAAGGTCAGAAAATAACGATACCCGCCGCGTGCCTCAACACTCATTGGACCGCATACATCGGTATGTATTATTTCCAATAAGTTATTAGCTCGCTCCATTGTTCCGGAGAACGGAGTTTTAGTCATCTTGCCCATGAGGCATGGTTCGCAAGTATCAAATGATTCATAATCAAGTGATTCCAAAAGTCCATCTGCATGGAGTTTCTTCATGCGCTTTACACCAATATGACCTAAACGGCAGTGCCACAAGTATGTTGCACTATCATTATCAACTTTGCATATTTTGGCATCAATATTATGAATATGTATATCACTATGATCGAGATTCAACAAGAATAGACCACTCATCAAGGGTGCATGACCATAAAAGATATTACTCGTTTAAATAGAACAACCATTATTCTCCAATTTAAATGAATAACCGTCTCGCAATAAACAAGATCCAGATATAATGTTCACGTTCAACGCGGGCACCAAATAACAATTATTGAGGTTTAAAACTAATCCCGAAGGTAGATGTAGAGGTAGCGTGCCGACGGCGATCACATCGACCTTGGAACCATTTCTGACTCGCATCGTCACCTCGTCCTTAGCCAATCTTCGTTTATTCCGCAGCTCCTATTTCGAGTTACAAATATGAGCAACCGAACCAGTATCAAATACCCAGGCGCTGCTACAAGCATTAGTAAGTTACACATCGATAACATGTATATCAAATATACCTTTGTTCACTTTGCCATCCTTCTTATCCGCCAAGTATTTGGGGCAGTTCCGCTTCCAGTGACCATTCCCTTTGCAGTAGAAGCACTCCGTTTCAGGCTTGGGTCCAGCTTTGGGCTTCTTCGCGGGAGTGGCAACTTGCTTGCCATTCTTCTTGAAGTTCCCTTTCTTTCCCTTGCCCTTTTTCTCGAAACTAGTGTTCTTGTTAACCATCAACACTTGATGCTCCTTCTTGATTGCTACCTCTGCAGCCTTAAGCATTGCAAAGAGCTCAGGAATCGTTTTATTCATCCATTACATATTATAGATCATTACGAAGCCTTTGTAGCTTGGTGGCAGTGATTGAAGAACTCTGTCAATAACACTATCAACTGGAAGATCAACTCCCAGCTGAGTCAAGTGGTTATGATACCCAGACATTTTGAGTATGTGCTCACTGACAGAATTCTTCTCCTCCATCTGGCAGCTATAGAACTTTCTGGAGACTTCATATCTCTCAACCCGGGCATTTGCTTGAAATATTAACTTCAACTCTTGGAACATCTCATATGCTCCATGACGTTCAAAATGTCTTTGAAGTCCCGGTTCTAAGCTGTAAAGAATGGCACACGGAACTATAGAGTAGTCATCAGATCGAGCTTGCCAGACGTTCATAACATCTGCTTCAACTCCTGCAGCAGGCCTGTCACCCAGCGGTGCATGATGTCTGCTAGAACTACGTCGGTTTTTCCCCAGAGAGGGAGGGATGATGCAGCACAGTGACGGTAGGTATTTCCCTCAGTGATGAGACCAAGGTTATCAAACCACTAGGAGAACCACGCAACACCACGTAAACAGCTACTGCACACAAAGAACAAATACTTGCAACCCGACGTGTTAAAGGGGTTGTCAATCCCTTTCGGGTAACGAGATAGATAGAATTGTAGTAGATTGAAAGATGCAAATAAAAGCAAATAAAATTCAGCGAGGTATTTTTGGGTTTTTGGATTAATAGATCTGAAAATAAAAGTTGCAAACAAATAAAAGAGTGAATAGCAAAATAGATCTTGAAGGCAAATATATTAAAGAAGAGACCCGGGGGCCGTAGTTTTCACTAGTGGCTTCTCTCGAGAAAAATAGCAACCGGTGGAAAAAAATTACTGTTGGGCAATTGATAGAACTTCAAATACTCATGACGATATCCTGGCAATGATCATTATATAGGCATCACGTCCAAGATTAGTAGACCGACTCCTGCCTGCATCTACTACTATTACTCCACACATTGACCGCTATCCAGCATGCATCTAGTGCATTAAGTTCATGGAGAAACGGAGTAATGCAATAAGAACGATGACATGATGTAGACAAGATCTATTTATGTAGAAATAGACCCCATCTTGTTATCCTTAATGGCAACGATACATACGTGTCGTTTCCCTTTCTGTCACCGGGATCAAGCACCGTAAGATCGAACCCATCACAAAGTACCTCTTCCCATTGCAAGATAAATAGATCAAATTGGCCAAACAAAACCCAAATATCGGAGAAGAAATACGAGGCTATAAGAAATCAAGCATATAAGAGATCAAAGAAGACTCAAATAACTTTCATGGATAAAAAGATAGATCTGATCATAAACTCAAAGTTCATCGGATCCCAACAAACACACCGCAAAAAAGAGTTACATCATATGGATCTCCAATAGACCATTGTATTGAGAATCAAATGAGAGAGAGAAAGCCATCTAGCTACTAACTACGGACCCGAAGGTCTTCAATAAACTACTAACGCATCATCGGAGAGGCACCAATGAGGATGATGAACCCCTCCGTGATGGTGTCTAGATTGGATCTGGTGGTTCTGGAACTTGCGGCGGCTGGAATTGATTTTCGTCGACTCCCCTAGGGTTTCTGGAATATTGGGGTATTTATAGAGCAAAGAGGCGGTGCGGGAGGCCCCCAAGGTGGGCACAACCCACCTGGGCGCGCCTGGGCCTCCAAGCGTGCCCTGGTGGGTTGTGCTCCCCTCGGAGCACCCCCCAGGTGCTTCTCCGGCCCACTGGATGTCTTCTGGTCCAAAAAAATCAACAAAAAGTTTTGCTGCGTTTGGACTCCGTTTGGTACTGATTTCCTGCGATGTAAAAAACATGCAGAAAACAGTAACTGGCACTGGGCACTATGTCAATAGGTTAGTACCAAAAAATGATATAAAATGATTGTAAAACATCCAAGAACGATAATATAACAGCATGGAACAATAAAAAATTATAGATACGTTGGAGACGTATCAACATCCCCAAGCTTAATTCCTGCTCGTCCTCGAGTAGGTAAATCATAAAAACATAATTTTTGATGTGGAATGCTGCCTAACATGTTCATCACATATTCTTTTCTTAATAGCATGGACATTTGGACTTTTATATGGTTCAAAGCAATAGTCTAGTTTCGACATGATAACTTAAATACTCAAGCATATCAACAAGCAACCATGTCTTTCAAAATATCAATGCTAAAGCAAGTTATCCCTAGCCCGTCATGCTCAATCATTGATCTATTCATGAAACACACTCGAATATTAGCTACACCCAATGCTCAAGTATGATCATAGTGCCCCTTAGTTGGTGCTTTGTAAGAGAAGATGGAGACTCAAATTAAAAATTGCATAAAGTAAAAGAAAGGCCCTTCGCGGAGGGAAGTAGGGATTTGTAGAGGTGCCAGAGCTCAAAGCTTAAATTGAGAGATAAAAACATTTTGAGAGGCATACTTTTCCCACCAACAAAAACGACTTAGAGCTCCCAACACTTTCCATGCTAGATATATCATAGGCGGTTCCCAAACAGAAAATAAAGTTTATTCCTTTTTCCACCATTTCTTTCACTTTCCATGGCTAGCCGTATCCACGGGTGCCCTCCATACCAACACTTTACAAGGAACTTATTATTTGACAACATAAAGTAAATTCATTTTTCATTTCGGGACTTGGCATCCCTAATACCTTTGCCGTACTCTCGTGTAATGACAAGTGAATAAACACTCATCATGAGAATAACACATCTAGCATGGAAAATATCGGCCACCCCTCACCGCCTCGCGAGCGGTACGAGCACACAAAAGAGAAATTTATTTTGAAAATTAGAGATGGCACATACAAATTTGCTTAGAACAGCATGGAAATACCGCATATAGGTAGGTATAGTGAACTCATATGGCAAAACTGGTTTAAAGGGTTTTGGATGCACAAGTAGTGATCATACTTAGTGCAAATGAAGGCTAGCAAAAAGATTGAGAAGCGCCCAACCAAGAAACAAAAAATCTCGTAAGCAAGCATTAAGCATAATTAACACCGAATAATGCACCATAAGTAAGATATAATTTCATTGCATAACTATTGACTTTCGTACTTGCATAGGGAATCACAAACCTTAACACCAATATTCTTACTAAAGCACAATTACTCATCAACATGGCTCACATATTATATCATCATATCTCAAAACTATTACAAAGAACCAAGTTTATTTTGTCCAATGATCTTCATGAAAGTTTTTATTATATCCTTCTTGGATATCTATCACTTTGGGACTAGTTTCATATGTTGCTTTTAATAAGCTCAATCAAATATAAGTGAAGAACATGAGCATAATATTTCTTTCTCTCAAATTAATCTAAGTGAAGCAAGAGAGAATTTCTTCAAAAATAACAAAGCAAACCATGTTCAAAAAGATATAAGTGAAGCACTAGAGCAATTCCAAGGCTCTAAAAATTTAAGTGAAGCATAGGAGCAAGCATAGCATAGTTTTTGGCTCTCTCAAAAAGGTGTGTCCAGCAAGGATTCAAGACTTAAAATAAAAAACAAAACAAGAAAAGACTCAAATCATACAAGACGCTCCAAGCAAAACTCATGATATGTGACGAATAAAAATATAGCTCGAAGTAAAATACCGATGGTCGTTAGAAGAAAGAGGGGATGCCACTCGGGGGCATCCCCAAGCTTAGTTGCTTGATACTTCTTGAATCTTATATTGGGGTGCCTCGGGCATCCCCAAGCTTAGCCTTTTGCTAATCCTTATTCCTTCATCCATCGTAATATCACCCAAAACTTGAAAACTTCAATCACACAAAACTCAACAAAACCTTCGTGAGATCCGTTAGTATAAGAAAACAAATCACTACTTTAAGTACTGTTGCAAACCCATTCATATATTATATTTTTGCATTATATCTACTGTATTCCAACTTTTCTACGGCAAAAACTCTTCAAAGAAAACCATAGAATCTTCAAAACAAGCACACAACGGAAAGAAAACAGAATCTGTCAAAAACACAACAGTCTGTAGCAATCTGAAAACTTCGAATACTTCTGTAACTCCAAAAATTCTGAAAGATTAGGAAAACGTGAGAAATTTGTTTATTAATCTTCTGCAAAAATAATCAACTCAAAAGCACTCTTCTGTTAAAAATAAGAATTGTTTTCCTGAGCGCAAAAGTTTCTGTTTTTCATTAAGATCAAATCAACTATCACCCAAATCAACCCAAAGGCTTTGCTTGGCACAAACACTAATTTAAACCACAAAAACACATCTAACCAGAGGCATAACTGGGTATTTTATTGAAAACAGCAAGAAAACCAAAAAGCAAAAAGATACAAGTTGGGTTGCCTCCCAACGAGGGCTATCGTTTTGTGCCCCTAGCTAGGCATAATGCAAAAGATCTATGTGTTGTCAACTTTGTTTCGAGATCCATAAGATGCCCTCATGATTGATTCATAAGGTGGCCTAATTCTTGTCCTAGGGAAGTGATCCATACCCTTCCTTAGTGGAAATTGAAATTTAATATTGCCTTCTTTCATATCAATCACGGCACCAATAGTACGTAAAAACGGTCTACCAAGAATAATTGGGCAAGATGGATTGCAATCAATATCAAGAACAATAAAATCTATGGGCACATAATTCCTATTTGCAAGAATAAGAACATCATTAATTCTTCCCATAGGCTTTTTAATAGTAAAATCCGCCAAGTGTAAATTGAAAGAGCATTCTTCAATATCGGTAAGACCAAGCACATCCCACAAAGATTTAGGAATTATAGAAACACTAACACCCAAGTCACATAAAGCAAAACACTCATAATTTTTAATCTTGACTTTGATAGTAGGTTCCCATTCATCATGTAGTTTTCTAGGAATTGAAACTTCTAATTCCAACTTTTCTTCAAAAGCTTTCATCATAGCATCAACAATATGTTTAGTAAAAGCTTTATTTTGTTCATAGGCATGGGGTGAATTTATCATGGATTGCAACAAAGAAATACAATCAACCTAAGAGCACCTATCATAATTAAAGTCTTTGTAATCCAAAATAGTGGGCACATCACTAGTTAAAGTCTTGACCTTTTCAAACCCACTTTTATCAAAAATTTCAACAAGATTTTCACCCTCCAAAATATCGGGACGCCTTTTAGATAAAGTTGACTCTTCTCCAGTCCCTTTATCATCAATCTTAATTTTACTAAACAAGGAATCAATAGAAGAAACACCAATCATTTTAAGATCTTCATCACTTTTATGAAAGCAATCATTAGAAAACGCTTTTTCTAAAAATTCTCGTCTAGCTCTAAGCATAGAGGTTCTTTTCTTACTTTCATCCATAGAAACATAAAGAGCTTTAATAGATTCTTCAACCTTAGGCACAAAAATTTTCATCTTGAGATTTTCCACATCATGAGAAATTCTATAAATACTTCTCGACATATCATCAATCTTATTCAGCTTTTCTTCGATTGTAGCATTGAAATTTTTTTGAGTATTGATACATTCTTTAATATTATTCTCAAGATCAGAGGTGTTCCTATTATTATTATAAGAAGGATTACCATAGGAATTACCATAATTATTAGAGGAATTATTAGGAAAAGGCCTAGGATTAAAATTACCTCTATAAGCATTGTTATTAAAGTTGTTTCGCGAAATAAAGTTCACATCTATGGCATCACTATTTTGCTCAATCAAAGTAGACAAAGGCATATCATTAAAATCAATAGGAGCATTTTTATTAGCAACCAACTTCATAAGAGCATCAACTTTTCACTCAAAGAATTTATTTCTTCTACCGAATTAACTTTTTTACTAGTAGGAGCCCTTTCGGTATGCCATTGTGAATAATTTGCCATGATGTTATCTAGCAATTTAGTAGCTTCACCCAAAGTAATTTCCATAAAAGTACCCCCCGCGGCGGAATCTAAAAGATTACGAGAAACAAAATTCAATCCCGCATAAAAATTATGTATGATCATCCAAAGATTTAACCCATGAGTTGGGCAATTCCTTAGCATCATTTTCATCCTTTCCCAAGATTGTGCTACATGCTCATGCTCAAGTTGCTTGAAATTCATGATCTGGATTCTAAGGGAAATGATTTTCACGGGCGGAAAAAACTTAGTGATAAAAGCATCCTTGCACTTATTCCAAGAATCGATACTATTGCGAGGCAAAGAGGAAAACCAAATTTTTGCGTGATCTCACAAAGAAAACGGAAATAATTTCAACTTCACAACATCATTGTCCACATCTTTTTTCTTTTGCATATCGCATAATTCCACGAATGTGTTAAGATGGGACACGGCATCCTCATTAGGAGTACCAGAAAACTGATCTTTCATAACAAGATTCAACAAAGCAGTATTAATATCACAAGTCTCCGCGCTAGTGGCGGGAGGAGCAATCGGAGTGCTAATAAAATCATTGTTGTTGGTATTTGAG
The DNA here is from genome assembly GCA_011799875.1 of Thinopyrum elongatum. Taxonomy (NCBI): domain Eukaryota; kingdom Viridiplantae; phylum Streptophyta; class Magnoliopsida; order Poales; family Poaceae; genus Thinopyrum; species Thinopyrum elongatum. Next base: position 108,892,894 of record CM022302.1, read on the forward strand.
AAATCACACAACTTGGTGTTCTCTTGAGTCATGGTGACTTCGCAACAAGATTGCACTCAAAAACAGATCTGACAAGAAAACGGCGAACGAAAAAGAGGGCGAATAAAATGGCAAATTTTTGTGAAGTGGGGGAGTGGAAAACGAGAGGCAAATGGCAAATAATGTAAATTTCAAGGAGATGAGATTTGTGATTGGGAACCTAGTTGATGTTGATGATGTCTCCCCGGCAACGGCGCCAGAAACTCCTCTTGATGTCTCCTAGAACTACGTCGGTTTTTCCCCAGAGAGAGAGGGATGATGCAGCACATCGACGGTTGGTATTTACCTCAGTGATGAGACCAAGGTTATCGAACCAGTAGGAGAACCACGCAACACCACGTAAACAGCTCCTGCACACAAAGAACAAATACTTGCAACCCGACGTGTTAAAGGGGTTGTCAATCCCTTTCGGGTAACGAGATAGATAGAATTGTAGTAGATTGAAAGATGCAAATAAAAGCAAATAAAATTCAGCGAGGTATTTTTGGGTTTTTGGATTAATAGATCTGAAAATAAAAGTTCAAACAAATAAAAGAGCGAATAGCAAAATAGATCTTGAAGGCAAATATATTAAAGAAGAGACCCGGGGGCCGTAGTTTTCACTAGTGGCTTCTCTCGAGAAAAATAGCAAACGGTGGAAACAAATTACTGTTGGGCAATTGATAGAACTTCAAATACTCATGACGATATCCAGGCAATGATCATTATATAGGCATCACGTCCAAGATTAATAGACCGACTCCTGCCTGCATCTACTACTATTACTCCACACATCGACCGCTATCCAGCATGCATCTAGTGTATTAAGTTCATGGAGAAACGGAGTAATGCAATAAGAACGATGACATGATGTAGACAAGATCTATTTATGTAGAAATAGACCCCATCTTGTTATCCTTAATGGCAACGATACATACATGTCGTTTCCCTTTCTGTCACTGGGATCAAGCACCGTAAGATCGAACCCATCACAAAGCACCTCTTCCCATTGCAAGATAAATAGATCAAGTTGCCCAAACAAAACCCAAATATCAGAGAAGAAATACGAGGCTATAAGCAATCATGCATATAAGAGATCAAAGAAGACTCAAATAACTTTCATGGATAAAAAGATAGATCTGATCATAAACTCAAAGTTCATCGGATCCCAACAAACACACCGCAAAAAAGAGTTACATCATATGGATCTCCAGCATCATCGGAGAGACACCAATGAGGATGATGAACCCCTCCGTGATGGTGTCTAGATTGGATCTGGTGGTTCCGGAACTTGCGGCGGCTGGAATTGATTTTCGATGACTCCCCTAGGGTTTCTGGAATATTGGGGTATTTATAGAGCAAAGAGGCGGTGCGGGAGGCCCTCGAGGTGGGCACAACCCACCTGGGCGCTCCTGGGCCTCCAGGCGCACCCTGGTGGGTTGTGCTCCCCTCGGAGCACCCCCAGGTGCTTCTCCGGCCCACTGGATGTCTTCTGGTCCAAAAAAAATCCACAAAAAGTTTCGCTGCGTTTGGACTCCGTTTGGTATTGATTTCCTGCGATGTAAAAAACATGCAGAAACCAGCAACTGGCACTAGGCACTATGTCAATAGGTTAGTACCAAAAAATGATTGTAAAACATCCAAGAATGATAATATAATAGCATGGAACAATCAAAAATTATAGATACGTTGGAGACATATCAGTGCATCAAGGACATAATTCTTCTGTGCAACAATGAGGATAATCCTCAAGTAACGGACCCAGTCCGTGTAGTTGCTACCATCATCTTTAAACTTAGCTTTCTCTAGGAACGCATTAAAATTCAGGGGAACGGTAGCTCGGGCCATTGATCTACAACATAGATATGCAAAACTATAAGACTAAGTTCATGATAAATTAAGTTCAATTAATCAAATTACTAATGAACTCCCACTGAAATAAACATCCCTCAAGTTATCTAAGTGATACGTGATCCAAATCAACTAACCCATGTCCGATCATCACGTGAGATGGGGTAGTCATCAATGGTGAACATCTCTATGTTGATCATATCTACTATATGATTCATGTTCGACCTTTCGGTCTCCAGTGTTCCGAGACCATGTCTGTTCATGCTAGGCTCGTCAAGTTTTACCCAAGTATTCTGCATGTGCAAAACTGTCTTACACCCATTGTATGTGAACATAGAGTCTATCACACCCGATCACCGCGAGGTGCTTCGAAACGACGAACTTTGGCAATGGTGCATACTTGGGGAGAACACTTTTATCTTGAAATTTAGTGAGGGGATCATCTTATAATGCTACCGCCTTTCTAAGCAAAATAAGATGCATAAAGGATAAACATCACATGCAATCAAAATATGTGACATGATATGGCCATCATCATCTTGTGCTTTTGATCTCCATCTCCAAAGCATCGTCATGATCTCCATTGTCACCGGCTCGACACCTTGATCTCCATCGTTGCGTCGGGGTCGTCTCGCCAACTATTGCTTCTACAACTATTGCTAATGCATCGTGATAAAGTAAAGCTATTACATGGCGCTTGCACTTCATACAATAAAGAGACAACCCTAAGGCTCCTGCCGGTTGTCGATATTACAAAACATGATCATCTCATACATCAACATATATCACATCATATCTTGACCATATCACATCACAACATGCCCTGCAAAAACAAGTTAGACGTCCTCTACTTTTTTGTTGCAAGTTTTACGTGGCAGCTACGGGCTTCTAACAAGAATCGTTCTTAGCTACGCAAAAACCACAACGGTGATTCATCAAGTTTGCTGTTTTAACCTTCTTCAAGGACCGGTCGTAGTCAAATTCGATTCAACTAACGTAGGAGATACAGACACCCGCCAGCCACCTTTATGCAAAACTAGTTGCATGTCTGTCGATGGAACCGGTCTCATGTGCATGGACATGTAAGGTTGGTCCGGCCGGTTCATCCCACAATACTGCCGAATCAAAATAAGACGTTGGTGGTAAGCAGTATGACTATCACCTCCCACAACTCTTTGTGTTCTACTCGTGCATATCATCTACGCATAAACCTGACTCGGATGCCATTGTTGGGAAACATTGCATGGAAAACAAAAAAAAAATATACGCACACGCAAGATCTATCAAGGAGATGCATAGCAACGAGAGGGGAGAGTGTGTCTACGTACCCTCATAGACCATAAGCGGAAGCACTTGTTAACGCGGTTAATGTAGTCGAACTTCTTCGCTTTCCAACCGATCAAGTACCGAACGCACGACACCTCCGCGTTCAGCACACGTTCAGCTCGGTGACGTCCTCCGCCTTCTTGATCCAGCAAGACGGCGAGGTAGTGGATGAGTTCCGGCAGCACGACGGCGTGGTGACGGTGATGGTGAAGCTATCTCCGCAGGGCTTCGCCTAAGCACTACGAAAATATGACCGAGGGTGTAAACGGTGGAGGGGGGCAACGCACACGGCTAAGCAATTGTCGTGGTTGTGCTAGGCGCCCCCCTCCCACATATATATAGGTGGGGGAAGGGAGGAGGCAGCCTGGAGGCACCCCAAGTGGGGCCAAATCCCACTTGGGGTCCTGCCCCAAGCCGCGCCCCCCTGGCATGTATAGGTGCGGGGGAAAGGCAGGAAAGGGAGCCCCCCCCCCTTTCCTTTCTCCCGTGAGAAGGGGAAGGCAGGAGGGGCTAGCCCTCCCCCCTTTCCTTCCCTAGGGCCGGCTGGCCAGGAAGAGGTGTGCACCAGCCCCTGTGGGATGGTCTGTCCCCCCCTTGGCCCATTAGGCCCATTCACCTACCGGGGGTGTCCAGAAACCCTTCCGGTGACCCGATGACTACCCGGTGCATCCCGAAACTCTTTCGGTGTCTGAATACCATCGTCCTATATATCAATCTTTACCTCTTGACCATTTTGAGACTCCTCATCATGTCTGTGATCTCATCCGGGACTCCGAACAATGTTCGGTCATCAAATCATATAACTCATATAACACTATATCATCAACGAACGTTAAGCATGCGGACCCTACGGGTTCGAGAACTATGTAGACATGACCGAGACACCTCTCCGGTCAATAACCAATAGCGGAACCTGGATGCCCATATTGGCTCCTACATATTCTATGAAGATCATTATCGGTCGAACCTTATGACAACATACGTAATTCCCTTTGTCCATCGGTATGTTACTTGCCCGAGATTCGATCGTTGGTATCTTCATACCTAGTTCAATCTTGTTACCAGCAAGTCTCTTTACTCGTTCCGTAATACATCATCTTGTAACTAACTCCTTAGTCATTTGCTTGCAAGCTTATGATGTGTATTACCGAGAGGGCCCAGAGATACCTCTCCGAAACTCGGAGTGACAAATCCTAATCTTGATCTCATAGTCGAAGGAATATGTATTTGACATTAAGAAAGCAATAGCAATAAACTGAACGATCAATATGCTAAGCTAACGGATGGGTCTTGTCCATCACATCATTCTCCTAATGATGTGATCCCGTTATCAAATGACAACACGTGTCTATGGTTAGGAAACCTTAACCATCTTTGATCAACGAGCTAGTCTAGTAGAGGCTTACTAGGGACACGGTATTTGTTTATGTATTCACACATGTATTTAAGTTTTCGATCAATACAATTCTAGCATGAATAATAAACCTTTATCATGAATAAGGAAATATAAAATAACAACTTTATTATTGCCTCTAGGGCATATTTCCTTCAGTAGGTGTTCAAGTATAACTCTTACGAACCACAACTGAAGCTTTAGCATGTTCTTTTATCCTAACAGGGAAAGGTGGTTTCTCAATATAAGTAGTAGGAATAACAGGATCAACATTATAAGTAATAGTTTCCTCTTCAGCTTGAATAGGTTCTACTATTTTTACTTCAATGGGAGGAAGATATTTAAACCACTTCTCCTTAGGGAGATCAACATGAGTAGTAAATGATTCACAGAAAGAAGCTACTATCTCAGAGTCAAGTCCATATTTAGTGCTAAATTCAAGAAAAGCATCGGTATCCATAAAAGATTTAACACAATCAAACTTAAGGTTTATACCCGACTCCTTACCTTCGTCGAGCTCCCAATCTTCAGAGTTGCGTTTAATTCTTTCGAAGAGATCCCATTTGAATTCAATAGTCTTCTTCATAAAATAACCAGTACAAGAAGTATCGAGCATGAATTGATCATTACAAGAAAGTCGAGCATATAAGTTCTGAATAATAATTTCTCTTCAGAGCTCATGATTGGGGCATGAATATAACATTGACTTAAGCCTCCCCCAAGCTTGAGCGATACTTTCTCCTTCACGAGGCAAAAAATTATATATATAATTCTGATCAGGATGAACCAGATGCATAGGATAAAACTCCGGATGAAATTCCAATTTCAATCGGTTGTAATTCCAAGTCCCAATATCATCGCATAGCCTATACCATGTCAATGCCTTATCCTTCAAAGATAAAGGGAAGACCTTCTTCTTGACTTCATCCTCGAGCAAACCTGCAAGCTTAAATAATCCACAAACTTCATCCATATAGATTAGATGCATATCAGGATGTAATGTTCCATCTCTTACATAAGGATTAGCTAGAAGTTTCTCTATCATACCCGAAGGAATTTCATAATAAATATTTTCAGTAGGTTCAGTAGCTTGAGGGGCAACTCTTTACTACTAGGGAAAAGCCTAGCAGTAGCGCGGGTTTAGGTGTATCAGTAGTGCAGGGACTTGCGCTACTGATATGGCGCTACAGCTAACTTGTAGCAGTAGCGCGTGTTCACCCGCGCTACTGCTATACATGGGTAGTAGTAGCAAGCTTTACTGAAACGCGCTACTGCTAATAGCTGTAGCGCTCTACAGTAAGCCGCGCTACTACTAAGTGCGCACTGCTGCTAACTTTACTCCCCTCGCTACTGCTAGTTTTATTAGTTTCTGATTTTTTTCTGCCTATTTGTTTTGTATTTGTATAGGCTTTATACAATAATCTCTTGCATATCATACACAGACAAATGTAATCATAGCATACACATACAAATAGTCTCATCAAATCATGTCATCATCATAATCATCATCCAACACAAAGTGGTCTCTCGTCATCATCTCGAAAATAGCGATACAAGTCTCGAATACTTGCAACTACATCGTCATTCATCTAAACAATGATATACATGAGAAGAGCTATCATTATGAGTGAGAGCGGAACTATGCAGTACATGAGGTGGCGATTATGAGTCCTCTCTCGCGCTAGCGTGAACCTCAAGTAACTAGCTTCTGCTTCTTGTCTGCTTTTGAAGCCTTTATGGCTGGCACCCGAGACCCCCTCCACTTGCGCCTGACACTCGGGCCACTCGTCGTACACTCTCGGAACCTTCCCTTTGTACACGACATAGCACTGCTTCTTCGCCATCAAGAATCTAGGTACCTGTTAGAGATGCATCTTCATCAAGAGAATGTACAATCATATGCAACAAAATATACTTGAGTAACACGAAAAAGAAAGGGTTAGCAACTAGATGCAACATATAGTAAACATAAGTAATCAACGCAGTTTCATCGTACGCAAACTAATTAACTAGAGGTACGCAGGTCATCGCACCCAAACTAACAAAGTAGCGTTATGCAAGTTCGGTAGGGACCGTGGACATCACAAAGTTTCATCGCTACAGAAAGTATACAAGTTCAACCGACACATATCATCATCATCGGCATAGTAAATCACTAGAACTTCCATCCTTCCGTATCATCGAGGATGCACCCTAGCTTCTTAAACGGCGTGAGGTCCTGATGTTGCATGCCTATGCGAGTTCGGATGTCATCTCGCGATATAGGTTCGTGGTGGAACATCCCCTTCTCTTCGATGACTTCTTTCATGATGATCATCGCAATGTCCCTCTGGATGCGAAAGAAGTCATCTCTAAGTTTATAATCCACTTCTCCTTGAGATTCTACCCACTTGCGGATATGATCATCATTTTTGGTTGTCATGCAAAGCTTTTGGTGATCCCTTCTGAACTCCATCATGAGATGGAGGAGGTAGAATCCATCGTTCCTGCTTGGTTTCGGGACATGGATGCAGCAGAAGTTAGTTTTATGCGAGAAACCCGTCTTCTTGTTCCTTTGTTTCCTGATCTGCAGGTGGCCACCCCTCAAGCTGAAGCCTTGGAGAGCATCATCTAGAATATTCATTACGTGGGTGTAGTCCTTCTTCTCATAGTTTCTGGTAGGGTCGAAATACACGGCGTGGGAGACTCGCGGGTAAAGAACGATAAGGATGGCGCGCCTGTTGCTGCGGGGAAAAGAACACCTCAAATTATTCTCCATATGAGCGAGAAGGAATTATTGAAATGTATGAAAGGGTTGTCCGGCACTGACTTACTTTGGATGATAAGGCAGGAGGACAATTTCCTGGTCCTTATTCTGTACCATGAAGTTTTCGAGGTACTCCCTAGCAGTTTTCCGCTCAAAGTCGCCGATACTCAAGAAGGACTCGTGCATGTAGTATGGATCTGCCACACAGATTTGCGAGACTTCTTCTCTCTTCATGACGGAGCTCATATGTAGCGCAAAAAGGCGGAAGATTCTAAAATCGAGCCGTCTTGTCAGAAAAATCTCGAAGATATGCTCAAACCGCAGGAAGAACACCTCCGCGGGCCGTGTGTCGATGTAGCACTTCCCCTCAGGCACACGAGCCGCGTATGTCGGGTATCCTGGATCCTTGGAGGCTAGTAGGCTTTTCTAAGTAGACATCACATGGTCGTGTAGTCTCCTGAGATCCCCTGATATTGCCTCCAGCAGTTTCGGCGGTAGCATCGGCTCGCTCGTGACATGGAACATGGCTGCACCTTTGGCGAGCACACGCTCTTCAAAATCTGCCATCTGGCTGCTATGTGCTCTAGCTTGTTTGTAGGCAGTAGAGCCTTTCTTTGTCGGTCTCCTCCTCTCCTTTTTCTTGGGCTGACCTTCCAGACCATTCCTTAACCCTTGCCCCAGTGTTGTCGGGCTAAGCACTGTACGACCCTCGGCTAGTTGAGCCTGTGTTGAGGCGGCATCTTCAGGTGTATCCTGTGAGGATTGCATGAAGAGAGACTTCTTGCAATCAACCATTCTAGGACGTTCCTGCCCGGGCAGATCATCCATCTCCTCATCAGCATGCTGATAGCCCGAGTCGTCATATGGCTGACTCATCAATTCTAAGTCATCGTCATAGGCGCCTGTATTGAGGAACCGAAGAGGGTCCTCGTCCATCTCATCATCCATTCTTTGTTCTACGAGGGCGATTACATCAGCCACCACTACAAAAAAAAAGACACATCCGTGACATTTTGGCCCGAACGATAAATTTTTCTGTCATGCTTATGACACTTCTATGACGATAATTGTGACAAAAGCATGTATCATCATAGATGTGGTGGGCTGATACGTCTCCAACGTATCTATAATTTTTTATTGTTCCATGATATAAATTATCTGTTTTGGATGTTTTATATGCATTAATATGTTATTTTATATTATTTTTGGGACTAACCTATTAACCTAGAGCCCAGTGCCAGTTTCTATTTTTTCCTTGTTTTTTAGCTTCGTGGGAAAGGAATACCAAACGGAGTCCAAACGGAATAAAACCTTCGCGATGATTTTTCTTGGACCAGAATACACCCAGGAGACATGGAGATGAAGTCGGAGGAGCCACGAGGCGGCCACAAGGGTGGAGGGCGCGCCCCCCTACCTTGTGGGCCCCCCGTGACTCCCCTGACCTAATTCTTTCGCCTATATATTCACATATGTTCCCAAACCACCAGACGCATCCACGAAAGGACTTTTCCACTGCTGCAACCTTCTGTACCCGTGAGATCCCATCTAGGGACCTTTTCCGGCACCCTGCCGGAGGGGGATTCGATCATGGAGGGCTTCTACATCAACTCTATTGCCCTTCCGATGAAGCGTGAGTAGTTTACCTCAGACCTACGGGTCCATAGCTAGTAGCTAGATGGCTTCTTCTCTCTCTTTGATTCTCAATACCATGTTCTCCTCGTTGTTCTTGGAGATCTATCCGATGTAATATTCTTTTGCGGTGTGTTTGTCAAGATCCGATGAATTGTGGATTTATGATCAACTTATCTATGAATATTATTTGAATCTTCTCTGAATTCTTATATGCATGATTTGATATCTTTGTAATTCTCTTCGAATTATCGGTTTGGTTTGGCCAACTAGATTGGTTTTTCTTGCAATGGGAGAAGTGCTTGGCTTTGGGTTCAATCTTGCGGTGTCCTTTCCCAGTGACAGTAGGGGCAGCAAGGCACATATTGTATTGTTGCCATCGAGGATAAAAAGATGGGGTTTACATCATATTGCTTGAGTTTATTCCTCTACATCATGTCATCTTACTTAATGCGTTACTCTGTTCTTCATGAACTTAATACTCTAGATGCAGGCAGGAGCCGGTCGATGTGTGGAGTAATAGTAGTAGATGCAGAATCATTTTGGTCTACTTGACACAGACGTGATGCCTATATTTCATAATCATTGCCTTGGATATCGTCATAACTTTGCGCTTTTCTATCAATTGCTCGACAGTAATTTGTTCACCCACCGTATTATTTGCTATCTTGAGAGAAGCCTCTAGTGAAACCTATGGCCCCCGGGTCTATTTTCCATCATATAAGTTTCCTATATACTATTTTCCATCATATTAGTTTCCGATCTACTATTTTGCAATCTTTTATTTTCAGATCTATAAACCAAAAAACCCAAAAATATTTACTTTATCTTTTGTTTAGTTTATCAATCTCTATCAGATCTCACTTTTGCAAGTAACTGTGAAGGGATTGACAACCCCTTTATCACGTTGGGTGCAAGTTGTTTGATTGTTTGTGTAGGTGCTAGGTGATTTGTGCGTTGTCTCCTACTGGATTGATACCTTGGTTCTCTAACTGAGGAAATACTTATCTCTACTTTGCTGCATCACCCTTTCCTATTCAAGGAAAAAACCAACGCAAGCTCAAGAAGTAGCAGGAAGAATTTCTGGCGCCGTTGCCGGGGAGATCTACGCCAAGTCAAGACATACCAAGTACCCATCATAAAACTCTCAACTCTTGCATTACATTATTCGCCATTTGCCTGTCGTTTTCCTCTCCCCCACTTCTAAAATGATTTTTGAAAAGATTTGCCTTTTTATTCGCCCTTCTTCCGTTCGTCGTTTTCGTTTGCTTTTTGTGTGCTCTTGTGTTGGATTGCTTGCTTTGTCACGATGGCTCAAGAGAATACCAAATTGTGTGATTTTTCCAACACCAATAACAATGATTTTATTTGTACTCCGATTGCTCCCACCACTAGTGTGGAATCTTATGAAATTAATGCCGCTTTGCTGAATCTTGTTATGAAAGATCAATTTTCCGGCCTTCCTAGGAAGATGCCGCATCCCATCTGAATAATTTCGTTGAGTTGTGCGATATGAAAAAGAAAAAGATGTGGATATTGATATTGTTAAATTGAAGCTATTTCCGTTCTCACTTCGAGATCGTGCTAAAACTTGGTTTTCGTCTTTGCCTAAAAATAGTATTGATTCATGGAATATGTGTAAAGATGCTTTTATTTCCAAGTATTTTCCTCCCGCTAAGATCATCTCCCTTAGGAACGATATTATGTATTTTAAGCAACTTGATCATGAACATGTTGCACAATCTTGGGAGAGGATGAAATTGATGATACGAAATTGCCCTACTCATGGTTTGAATTTGTGGATGATCATACAAATTTTTTATGCCGGATTGAATTTTGCTTCTAGAAATCTTTTAGATTTGGCCGTGGGAGGTACTTTTATGGAAATTACTCTAGGAGAAGCTACTAAACTTCTAGATAATATTGTGGTTAATTATTCTCATTGGCATACCGAAAGATCTTCCACTAGTAAAAAAGTGCATGCAATTGAAGAGATTAAGGTTTTGAGTGGAAAGATGGATGAAATTATGAAATTATTTGCTAGCAAGATTGCTTCTATTGATCCTAATGATATGCCTTTATCTACTTTGATTGAGAATAATAATGAATCTATGGATGTGAATTTTGTTGGTAGGAACAATTTTGGTAATAACGCGTATAGAGGTAATTTTAATCCTAGGCCATTTCCTAGTAATTCCTCTAATAATTATGGTAATTCCTACAACAATTCTTATGGAAATTATAATAATATGTCCTCTGATTTTGAGAATAGTGTTAAAGAATTTATGATTTCGCAAAATAGTTTCAATTGTTTGATTGAAGAAAAATTGCTTAAGATTGATGATTTGGCAAGGAACATGGATAGAATTTCTCTTGATGTTGATTCTTTGAAAATTAGATCTATTCCACCCAAGCATGATATTAATGAGTCTCTCAAAGATATGAGAATTTCCATTGATGAGTGCAAAGAAAGAACCGCCAAGATGCGTGCTAAACGAGATTGGTTTGTAAAAACACGTTCTTCTAGTTTTCATGAAAATAATGATGAAGATCTTAAAGTGATTGATGTGACTCCTATTGAATCTTTGTTTTCCAATATAAATCTTGATAAAGATGGGACTGGAGATGAGTCAACTTTAGTTAAAAGGCGTCCCAATGATTCGGAGTTTTTAGATCTTGATGCAAAAATTGATAAAAGTGGGATTGGAGAGGTCAAAACTTTAAGTAGCAACGAACCCACTCTTTTGGATTTCAAGGAATTTAATTATGATAATTGTTCTTTAATAGATTGTATTTCCTTGTTCAATCCATGTTGAATTCTCCTCATGCTTATAATCAAAACAAAGCTTTTACTAAACATATCGTTGATGCTATGATGCAATCTTTTGAAGAAAAGCTTGAATTGGAAGTTTCTATCCCTAGAAAACTTTATGATGAGTGGGAACCTACTATTAAAATTAAGATTAAAGATTATGAGTGCCATGCTTTGTGTGATTTGGGTGCTAGTGTTTCCACGATTCCAAAAACTTTATGTGATGTGTTAGGTTTCCGTGAATTTGATGATTGTTCCTTAAATTTGCAACTTGCGGATTCCACTATTAAGAAACCTATGGGAAGGATTAATGATGTTCTTATTGTTGCAAATAGGAATTATGTGCCCATAGATTTCATTGTTCTTGATATAGATTGCAATCCTACATGTCCTATTATTCTTGGTAGACCTTTCCTTAGAACGATTGGTGCAATTATTGATATGAAAGAAGGAAACATTAGATTTCAATTTCCGTTAAGGAAGGGCATGGAACACTTTCCAAGAAATAAAATTAAATTGCCATATGAATCTATTATGAGAGCTACTTTTGGATTGCATACCAAAGATGACAATACCTCGATCTCTTTGTGTTTTTATGCCTAGCTAAGGGCGTTAAACAATAGCGCTTGTTGGGAGGCAACCCAATTTTATTTTTGTTTTTGCTTTTTGTTCCTGTTTTTCTTTGAATAATTAATCTAGCCTCTGGTTAGATATGGTTTTGTGTTTTAATTAGTGTTTGTGCCAAGTAAAACCTTTGGGATGGCTTACGATGATAGTTGATTTGATATTGCTGAAAAACAAAAACTTTTGCGTCCAGTCACAGAATTTTAATAATTCACTGGAGCATTGAAACACCCTGAAATTTTACACGAGATTTATATACAAATTTCATCTGTTTTCCTAATATTTCAGAATTTTTGGAGTTACATAAGTATTAGAACAATTCAGATCTTTGCAAACTGTTCTGTTTTTGACAGATTCTGTTTTCTTTGTGTTGTTTGCTTTTTTTGATGAATCTATGGGTAGTATCAGGGGGTATGAACCATGGAGAAGTTGGAATACAATAGATATTACACCAATATAAATAAATAATGAGTTCACAACAGTACCAAAAGTGGTGATTTATTTTCTTACACTAACGGAGCTTATGAGATTTTCTGTTGAGTTTTGTGTTGTGAAGTTTTCAAGTTTTGGGGTAAAGATTTGATGGACTATGGAATAATGAGTGGCAAGAGCCTAAGCTTGGGGATTCCCAAGGCACCCCAAGGTAATATTCAAGGACAACCAAGAGCCTAAGCTTGGGGATGCCCCGGAAGGCATCCCCTCTTTCGTCTTCATCTATCGGTAACTTTACTTGAGGCTATATTTTTATTGACCACATGATATGTGTTTTGCTTGGAGCGTTTTGTATGATTTGAGTCTTTGCTTTTTAGTTTTCCACAATCATCCTTGCTATACACACCTTTTGAGAGGGACACACATGAATCGTGATTTATTAGAATACTCTATGTGCTTCACTTATATCTTTTGAGCTAGGCAATTTTGCTCTAGTGCTTCACTTATATCTTTTTAGAGCACGGCGGTGGCTTTATTTTATAGAAATTATTGAACTCTCATGCTTCACTTATATTATTTTGATAGTCTCTAAACAGCATGGTAATTTGCTTTGGTTATGAATTTAGTCCTAATATGATAGACATCCAAGAGGGATATAATAAAAACTTTCATATAAAGTGCATTGAATACTATGAGAAGTTTGATTCCTTATGATTGTTTTGAGATATAAAGATGGTGATATTAGAGTCATGCTAGTGAGTAATTGTGAATTGGATAAATACTTGTGTTAAGGTTTGTGAGTCCCGTAGCATGCACGTATGGTGAACTGTTATGTAACGAAGTTGGAGCATAAGATATTTTTTGATTGTCTTCCTTATGAGTGGCGGTTGGGGACGAGCGATGGTATTTTCCTACCAATCTATCCCCCTAGGAGCATGCGCGTAGTACTTTGTTTCGATGACTAATAGATTTTTGCAATAAGTATGTGAGTTCTTTATGACTAATGTTGAGTCCATGGATTATACGCACTCTCACCCTTCCACCTTTGCTAGCCTCTCTAGTGCCGCGCAACTTTCGCCGGTACCATACACCCACCATATACCTTCCTCAAAACAGCCACCATACCTACCTATTATGGCATTTCCATAGCCATTCTGAGATATATTGCCTTGCAACTTTCCACCGTTCTGTGTTATTATGACACGCTTCATCATTGTCATATTGCTTTACATGATCATGTAGTTGACATCATATTTGTGGCAAAGCCACATTTCATAATTCTTTCATACATGTCATTTTTGATTCATTGCACATCCCGGTACACCACCGGAGGCATTCATATAGAGTCATATTTTGTTCTAAGTATCGAGTTGTAATTCTTGAGTTGTAAGTAAATAAAAGTGTGATGATCTTCATTATTAGAGCGTTGTCCCATGTGAGGAAATAAAAAAAGAGAGGCCAAAGAAGCCAAGCAAAAATAAAAAAATAAAAAAAAAGAGAAATGAAAAAAATGAGAGAAAAAGAGAGAAGGGGCAATGCTACTATCCTTTGTCCACACTTGTGCTTCTAAGTAGCACCATGATCTTCATGATAGAGAGTCTCCTATTTTGTCACTTTCATATACTAGTGGGAAATTTTCATTACAGAACTTGGCTTGTATATTCCAATGATGGGCTTCCTCAAATTGCCCTAGGTCTTCATGAGCAAGCAAGTTGGATGCACACCCACTTAGTTTTCTTTTTGAGCTTTCATACACTTATAGCTCTAGTGGATCCGTTACATGGCGATCCCTACTCACTCACATTGATATCTATTGATGGGCATCTCCAAAGCCCGTTAATACGCCTAGTTGATGTGAGACTATCTCCTCCTTTTTGTCTTCTCCACAACCACCATATTCTATTCCACATATAGTGCTATGTCCATGGCTCACGCTCATGTATTGCGTGAAAGTTGAAAAAGTTTGAGAACACTAAAAGTATGAAACAATTGCTTGGATTGTCATTGGGGTTGTGCATGATTTGAATATTTTGTGTAATGAAGATGGAGCATAGCCAGACTAGATGATTTTGTAGGGATAAGCTTTCTTTGGCCATGTTATTTTGAGAAGACATAATTGCCTTGTTAGTATGCTTGAAGTATTATTGTTTTTATGTCAATATTAAACTTTTGTTTTGAATCTTATGGATCTGAACATTCATGTCACAATAAAGAAAATTACATGGATAAATATTTTAGGTAGCATTCCACATCAAAAATTATGTTTTTATCATTTACCTACTCGAGGACGAGCAGGAATTAAGCTTGGGGATGCTTGATACGTCTCCAACGTATCTATAAATTTTTATTGTTCCATGCTATTATATTATCTGTTTTGGATGTTTTATATGCATTAATATGCTATTTTATATTATTTTTGGGACTAACCTATTAACCTAGAGCCCAGTGCCAGTTTCTGTTTTTTCCTTGTTTTTTAGCTTCGTGGGAAAGGAATACCAAACGGAGTCCAAACGGAATAAAACCTCCGCGATGATTTTTCTTGGACCAGAAGACACCCAGGAGACTTGGAGATGAAGTCGGAGGAGCCACGAGGCGGCCACAGGGGTGGACGGCGCGCCCCCGTGCCTTGTGGGCCCCCCGTGACTCCCCTGACCTAATTCTTTCGCCTATATATTCACATATGTTCCCAAACCACCAGATGCATCCACGAAAAGAATTTTCCACCGCCGCAACCTTCTGTACTCGTGAGATCCCATCTAGGGACCTTTTCCGGCACCCTGCCGGAGGGGAATTTGATCACGGAGGGCTTTACATCAACTCTATTGCCCTTCCGATGAAGCATGAGTAGTTTACCTCGGACCTACGGGTCCATAGCTAGTAGCTAGATGGCTTCTTCTCTCTCTTTGATTCTCAATACCATGTTCTCCTCGTTGTTCTTGGAGATCTATCCGATGTAATATTCTTTTGCGGTGTGTTTGTCGAGATCCGATGAATTGTGGATTTATGATCAACTTATCTATGAATATTATTTGAATCTTCTCTGAATTCTTGTATGCATGATTTGATATCTTTGTAATTCTCTTCGAATTATCGGTTTGGTTTCGCCAATTAGATTGGTTTTTCTTGCAATGGGAGAAGTGCTTGGCTTTGGGTTCAATCTTGCAGTGTCCTTTCCCAGTGACAGTAGGGGCAGCAAGGCACGTATTGTATTGTTGCCATCGAGGATAAAAAGATGGGGTTTACATCATATTGCTTGAGTTTATTCCTCTATATCATGTCATCTTACTTAATGCGTTACTCTGTTCTTCATGAACTTAATACTCTAGATGCAGGCAGGAGTCGGTCGATGTGTGGAGTAATAGTAGTAGATGCAGAATCATTTTGGTCTACTTGATACGGACGTGATGCCTATATTTCATAATCATTGCCTTGGATATCGTCATAACTTTGCGCTTTTCTATCAATTGCTCGACAGTAATTTGTTCACCCACCGTATTATTTGCTATCTTGAGAGAAGCCTCTAGTGAAACCTATGGCCCCCGGGTCTATTTTCCATCATATAAGTTTCCGATCTACTATTTTCCATCATATTACTTTCCGATCTACTATTTTGCAATCTTTTATTTTCATATCTATAAACCAAAAAACCCAAAAATATTTACTTTATCTTCTGTTTAGTTTGACCTATCTCTATCAGATCTCACTTTTGCAAGTAACCGTGAAGGGATTGACAACCCCTTTATCGCGTTGGGTGCAAGTTGTTTGATTGTTTGTGCAGGTGCTAGGTGATTTGTGCGTTGTCTCCTACTGGATTGATACCTTGGTTCTCTAACTGAGGGAAATAATTATCTCTACTTTGCTGCATCACCCTTTCCTCTTCAAGGGAAAAACCAACGCAAGCTCAAGAAGTAGCATGGGCTCCTACTTCTATGACAAAAAATCATGACAGAAAATGGGCTTTTCGTCCTGGGCGGGCCGTGGACGCACCTGCATGACATTCTTTGGGACATCCATGATTGAAAAAATTGTGGTAGAAGCGAGGGCGAGGAAAATATCGGGGAGTTCCCCGTTACGGTGGGTGGTCGGGGCCGAGCGATCCACTTTGGTTTGCTCGTTTCTCTCGTATGCCCGTGTGTGCGAGGCATTGGCTAACTGAACCCGAGCGATTGCACTAGCTACGTTACTGAACCCGAGCGATCGATCCCTTGGCTATTAACTAAACCCGAGCGATTCATTCGCTGTTGACTGAACCGGAGCGATTCCTTCGCTACTGCTGCTAACTGAACCCGAGCGATCGATCACTGCTGTTGCTTACTGAAGCCGATCGAGCCTCGTGCGAGACGTAGCCAGCCAGTGTTGGGTTGCCTCTCAATGAATGGTGATCATTACTACCGTGCGCGCGGTACGTAGAACGAGTCGAGATGTGGTGAGTCAAGCCGGTTGGTTGGCTGTGGATGAATAGTTCCCGATGGGGGTTGGATGAACAGGACCCCGTGGTAGTAGGCCATTGCCGCTGGATGAACAGGACAACGAGGAGGCCGCCGCACCCTAGCCGGTTGGAGGTGGATGAACGGGACCCCGTGGAGGCTGGATGAACAGTAGTCGATGGAGGCTGGATGAACAGTAGCCGATGGAGGCTGGATGAACAGTAGCAGGTGGAGGCTGGAGGAAGTCAACGGTGGATGAATAGTAACCTAATGTCTTCTACGCAACTTTATTCTTGTAGACTCGTGTTGGGCCTCCAAGCGCAGAGTTTTGTAAGACAGTAGCAATTTTCCCTCAAGTGGATGACCTAAGGTTTATCAATCCGTGGGAGGCGTAGGATGAAGATGGTCTCTCTCAAACAACCCTGCAACCAAATACAAGAAATCTCGTGTGTCCCCAACACACCCAATACAATGGCAAATTGTATAGGTGCACTAGTTCGGCGAAGAGATGGTGATAAAAGTGTAATATGGATGGTAGAAATATATTTTATAATCTGAATATATAAAACAACAAGGTAGCAAGTGACAAAAGTGAGCACAAACGGTATTGCAATGCTTGAAAACAAGGCCTAGGGTCCGTACTTTCGCTAGTGCAATCTCTCAACAATGGTAATATAATTGTATCATATAACCATCCCTCAACGTGCGATGAAGAATCACTCCAAAGTTCCTATCTAGCGGAGAACATAAGAATAAATTGTTTGTAGGGTACGAAACCACCTCAAAGCTATTCTTTCCGATCGATCTATCCAAGAGTTCGTACTAAAATAACACCAAAGCAAATTCAGATTCGTAATGCTCAATCCAACACAAAGAACCTCAAAGAGTGCCCCAAGATTTCTACTGGAGAAACAAAGACAAGAACGTGCATCAACCCCTATGCATAGATTACCCCAATGTCACCTCGGGAATCCGCGAGTTGAGTGCCAAAACATATATCAAGTGAATCAATACGATACCCCATTGTCACCACAGGTATTCATAGCAAGACATACATAAAGTGTTCTCAAATCCATAAAATTATTCAATCCGATAAAATGAAATCTCAAAGGGAAAACTCAATTCATCACAACAAGATACAGAGGGGAAAACACCATATGATCCGACTATATTAACAAAGCCCGCGATACATCAAGATCGTGACATCTCAAGAACACGAGAGAGAGAGAGAGATTAAACACATAGCTACTGGTACAAACCCTCAGCCCCGAGGGTGGACTACTCCCTCCTCATCGTGGTAGTCGCCAGAATGATGAAGATGGCCACCGGTGATGATCTCCCCCTCCGACAGGGTGCCGGAACGGGGTCTAGATTGGATCTCGTGGATACAGTGGCCTTGCGGTGGCGGAACTTCTGATCTAGGGTTACCCCGAGGTTTTTTTGAATATTTGGTGATTTATAGGGCAAAGAGTGGGTGCGGGAGGCCACCGAGGTGGGCACAACCCACCTGGGCGCGCCTGGGCCCCCAGGCGCACCCTGGTGGGTTGTGCCCCCCTCAAGGCACCCCCCAGGTGCTTCTCTGGCCCACTGGATGTCTTCAGGTCCATAAAAAATTCACAAAAAGTTTCGCGGTGTTTGGACTCCATTTGATATTGATTTCCTGCGATGTAAAAAACAAGCAAAAGCAGCAACTGGCACTGGGCACTGGGTCAATAGGTTAGTCGCAAAAAAATGATATAAAGTTGCTATAAAATGATTGTAAAACATCCAAGAATGATAATATAACAGCATGAATACTTCATAAATTATAGATACATTGGAGACGTATCAGCATCCCCAAGCTTAATTCCTACTCGTCCTCGAGTAGGTAAATGATAAAAGAAATAATTTATGAAGTGTGAATGCTAGCAAAGTGCACAAGTTTGATCAATGACAATTTCAATCACTTTTCCTAGCATCATAACAGCAATTCTTTCTTATAAAACTTCTCATGTTAAAGTAGCAACCAATTCACATGTTAAGGTTCAAACAATGAATTCTCTTGAAACTCAACAACCTATGTTCTCAGTCACCAAACAATTGCAATTCAACTTATTCAACAGAGTCTAAGTAAGAGCTCCACATACTCACCATCATATAGTATTCTATGATTGCTAACACTCACCACATACACATGAGCAAAACGTTTCAACCGGACACATAGAAAGATAGGGGCTTATAATTTCACCTCCCAACGTATTCACCTCAAGGGTGATGTCAACAATAATAACTCATGCCACCCATATCCAACTGGACATATGTGCCTAGATCTTTCCTCACCACATGATGCTTGCCAAAGGAGAAAAATAAAAAAGGAATAGATAGAAAAACTTTGACTCTTGCATAAAAGTAAAAGATAGGCCCTTCGCAGAGGGAAGCAGAGGTTGCCATGCGCTTATTTATTTGTATGCTCAACCCCTTAGTGCAAAAGAACGTCACGTTATATTGCCCCTTGTGATGGCAACCTTTATTATGCAGTCTGTCGCTTTTATTTCTTTACCATCACAAGTTCATACAACGCTCAATTTTCTCTTACACTAAATGACCTTACACTTTTAGAAGCAATTTTTATTGCCTTATTGCACCGATGACAACTTACTTGAAGGATCTTACTCAATCCATCGCTAGGTATGGTGGACTCTTGAAAATAAGATTTGGGTTTAAGGGTTTTTGGATGCACAAGTAGTATCTCTACTTAGTGCGGAATTTTTGGCTAGCAAAGATGGGGGGCAAGCACCACATGTTGAAGGATCTATGACAATATAACTTCTATGTGAATATGAACAAACATAAATCATTACGTTGTCTTCCTTGTCCAACGTCAACAATTTTGGCATATAATATTTTGATGGGGGCTCACAATCACAAAAGATTTCCAAGATAGTGTATTTGCATGTGAAAGTTCTCTTCCTTCTACTAATCATTCATGAATTGCTTGTATGACCAATATTGTGATTGTCAAGCCTCAAAAGATTTCACTTTCTAAACCCAATGTGAAGCTACCACTAGGCATGATATGAACATATAATTTCAACTTCATGATATTCAATTCATTGAACAATTTACTCATAGGATATAAGTGAAGCACAAGAGTAAATGACAAGCTACTCCAAAAAGATATAAGTGAAGATCAAGCGAGTAGTTAAGTAAATAGGTAGCTAAATGTGGACTCTCTCTTATTTAAAAACTTTCAGATCTAAGTATTTTATTAAAACAGCAAGCAAAACAAAACAAAATGACATTCCAAGAATAGCACAACTCATGTGAAGAAGCAAAAACTTAGGCTCAACCGATACTAACCGATAATTGTTGATGAAGAAAGGTGGGATGCCTACCGGGGCATCCCCAAGCTTAGATGTTTGAGACTTCTTGGAATATTAACTTGGGATGCCTTGGTCATCCCCAAGCTTGAGCTTTTGTGTCTCCTTAATTCCTTTTATATCACGGTTTCCCTAAATCTTAGAAACTTCATCCACACAAAACTCAACAAGAACTCGTGAGATAAGTTAGTATAAATCAATGCAAAAACCCTATCATTCTCTACTGTAGCAAATCACTAAAATTATTATTCAACATTGCATACTAAATGCCTCTGCATATTTAATACTCCTATCCTCAAATATAATCATTAAACAAGCAAACATATGCAAACAATGCGAACATAACAGCAATCTGTCTAAACAGGACAGTCTGTAAAGAGTACAATTGTATTCATACTTCGCTAACTCCAAAAATTCTGAAAATTTACCACACTATAGAAAATTTAGCAGATCTTATTTTGCAAAAAACATTCAATATTTTATCACGTTCTTACTTTTCTGGATAATTATTGCAACAGCGATAAACTTTCTGTTTTGAAACAGCAACTCATATATTTGCAAAATAAGCATGGTGATGGCTATCCTTGCCACTTTTATTGAAGTAAGAGATGCAAAAAATTATTCTAAATAACAGCAAGAAAGTCCTAATAAAATAAAATGACTCTCCAAGCAAAACTCATATCATGTGACGAATGAAAATATAGCTTCAAGTGAGGTTACCGATAATGTTGAAGACGAAAGAGGGGATGCCTTCCGGGGCATCCCCAAGCTTAGTTGCTTGGATCTTCCTTGAATATTACCTTGGGGTACCTTGGGAATCCCCAAGCTTAGTTTCTTGTCACTCCTTGTTCTCCTCATATTGATATCTCACCCAAAACTTGAAAACTTCAATCACACAAAACTTAACGGAACTTCGTGAGATGGATTAGTATGATAAAAAAATCATTCACTTGGGTATTCTCAAATACAAGATTCAAAAATGTTCTCACACAATGCCTACTGTACTCTACAATTTCCACAATTTATATTAAGCAATATAAGCCATAGAAACCATAAAACAAGCAAACTATGCATTGCAAACAGAATCTGTCAAAAACAGAACAGTACATAGTAATCTGTACTCCAACCATAATTATGCAACTCCAAAAATTCTGAAAAATTAGGACAACGTAAAATTTTTGTGTATCTATCACCTGTAAAAAATTCAGATCAAAATCACGTTCCAGTGAATTTTCAAAATTCCTGTACTGAGCGCAAAAGTTTCTGTTTTTGCACAGATTCAAGTCAACTATCATCCACACTATCCCAAAGGCTTTACTTGGCACTTTATTGAAAGAAAAGCAATAAAACATGATTACTACAGTAGCATAATCATGTGAACACATGAAAACAGTAGGTAAAAGTGTTGGGTTGTCTCCCAACAAGCACTCTTCTTTAATGCCTTTTACCTAGGCATGATGATTTCTATGATGCTCACATAAAAGATAAGAATTGAAACACAAAAGAGAGCATCATGAAGCATATGACTAGCACATTTAAGTCTAACCCACTTCCTATGCATAGGGATTTTGTGAGCAAACAACTTATGGGAACAAGAATCAACTAGCATAGGAAGGCAAAACAAGCAATACTTCAAAACTTGCAACATAAAGAGAGGAAACTTGATATTATTGCAATATGTGAAAGCATATGTTCCCCTCTCATAGTAATTTTCAGTAGCATCATGAATGAATTCAACAATATAGCTATCATATAAAGCATTCTTTTCATGATCTACAAGCATAGAAATCTTATTACTCTCCACATAAGCAAATTTATTCTCATTCATAGTGGTGGGAGCAAACTCAACAAAATAACTATCATGTGATTGAAAATTAAAACCATGATGACAAGTTTCATGGATATCATTACTCTTTATAGCATACATGTCATCACCATAATCATCATAAATAGGAGGCATGCTTTCATCATAGTAAATATTCTCATCAAAACTTGGGGGACTAAAAATATCATCTTCATCAACATAGCATCCCCAAGCTGGTAGCTTTGCATATCATTAGCATCATGGATATTCAAAGAATTCATACCTACAACATTGCAATAATGCTCATCATTCAACGATTTTTTGTCAAACATTTTATAGAATTCTTCTTCTATCAATTGAGCACAATTTTTCTTACTATCATTTTCACGAAAGACATTATAGAGATGAATAATATGATGCAACCTCAATTCCATTTTTTTGTAGTTTTCTTTTTATAAACCAAACTAGTGATAAAACAAGAAACTAAAAGATTCGCTTGCAAGATATAAAGATATACCTTCAAGCACTCACCTCCCCGGCAACGGCGCCAGAAAAGAGCTTGATGTCTACTACGCAACTTTATTCTTGTAGACTCATGTTGGGCCTCCAAGCGCAGAGTTTTGTAGGACAGTAGCAATTTTCCCTCAAGTGGATGAACTAAGATTTATCAATCCATGGGAGGCGTAGGATGAAGATGGTCTCTCTCAAACAACCCTGCAACCAAATACAAGAAATCTCGTGTGTCCCCAACACACCCAATACAATGGCAAATTGTATAGGTGCACTAGTTCGGCGAAGAGATGGTGATAAAAGTGTAATATGGATGGTAGAAATATATTTTTATAATCTGAATAAATAAAAACAGCAAGGTAGCAAGTGACAAAAGTGAGCACAAATAGTATTGCAATGCTTGAAAACAAGGCCTAGGGTCCGTACTTTCGCTAGTGCAATCTCTCAACAATGCTAATATAATTGGATCATATAACCATCCCTCAACATGCGATGAAGAATCACTCCAAAGTTCCTATCTAGCGGCGAACATAAGAAGAAATTGTTTGTAGGGTACGAAACCACCTCAAAGCTATTCTTTCCGATCGATCTATCCAAGAGTTCGTACTAAAATAACACCAAAGCAAATTCAGATTCGTAATGCTCAATCCAACACAAAGAACCTCAAAGAGTGCCCCAAGATTTCTACCGGAGAAACAAAGACAAGAACGTGCATCAACCCCTATGCATAGATTACCCCAATGTCACCTCGGGAATCCGCGAGTTGAGTGCCAAAACATATATCAAGTGAATCAATATGATACCCCATTGTCACCACGGGTATTCATAGCAAGACATACATAAAGTGTTCTCAAATCCATAAAAGTATTCAATCCGATAAAATGAAATCTCAAAGGGAAAACTCAATTCATCACAACAAGATAGAGAGGGGAAAACACCATATGATCCGACTATATTAACAAAGCCTGCAATACTTCAAGATCGTGACATCTCAAGAACACGAGAGAGAGAGAGAGAGAGAGAGAGAGAGAGAGAGAGATTAAACACATAGCTACTGGTACAAACCCTCAGCCCTGAGGGTGGACTACTCCCTCCTCATCATGGTGGTCGCCGGGATGATGAAGATGGCCACCGGTAATGATTTCCCCCTCCAACAGGGTGCCGGAACGGGGTCTAGATTGGATCTCATGGATACAGAGGCCTTGCGGTGGCGGAACTTCTGATCTAGGGTTACCCCGAGGTTTTTTTGAATATTTCGTGATTTATAGGGCAAAGAGGGGGTGCGGGAGGCCACCGAGGTGAGCACAACCCACCTGCGCGCGCCTGGGCCCCCAGGCTCGCCCTGGTGGTTTGTGCCCCCCTCGGGGCACCCCCAGGTGCTTCTCTGGCCCACTGGATGTCTTCTGGTCCATAAAAAATCCACAAAAAGTTTCGCGGTGTTTGGACTCCATTTGATATTGATTTCCTGCGATGTAAACAATAAGCAAAAACAGCAACTGGCACTGGGCACTGGGTCAATAGGTTAGTCCCAAAAAAATGATATAAAGTTGCTATAAAATGATTGTAAAACATCCAAGAATGATAATATAACAGCATGAATACTTCATAAATTATAGATACGTTGGAGACGTATCATAACCCGTGGAGGCTGGAGCGAGGCAGTAGACGGTGGATGAACAGGACCCCGTTTCGACCGTAGGCCCTCCAACAGAAGTCCGTTTCCTCCGTTTTGCGGTACGCCACACCCCTCCTGATTAACAGGACCCCATTTCGACCGTAGGCACTCGAACATAAGTCCGTTTCCTCTGTTTTGCGGTACGCCAGACCCTTCCCGATGAACATGACCCTGTTTTGACTATACGCGGTCGAACAGAAAGGCCGTTTCCTCCGTTCTGCGGTAAGCCAGACCTTGTTTTGGCCGTTCCGTCCAAGCCGGTTGGCTCCCGATGAACACGACGCTGTTGCTGCCGTCCGCTGCCTCTCCATGTACACGAGCCCTGGCCATACGTATGCGTGAGTAGGCGTTCGAGACCCCGCTTGTATGTACGTACGTGGCCATATTTTTTGCGATCTGGCTGTACGTACGTGTACACAGTTTAGAAGGGACTTCCTGAACTGCTACATCGGGGGCTCTACTACTACACGTGCCGCTGCTTGCTCGGCCACGGTTCATCGTTGCAGAGACCGATCAACCATTATGTACGTACACGTTCGCAACCAGACAGAAAACCCTACATACGGTTCGACCGGGTGGGTCCCAGCCGTCAGGGAGGATAAGGGGGCACTCCCTTGCGTGCGAAGATATATGTGGTGGGTCCCAGCTGTCAGGGGGAGGAATCATTTTTTTGCGCACAATAAGGAGGCACTTCCTTGCGTGCGAAGATGTAGGTGGTGGGTCCAACTGCCAGCCTCACCGTGTACAGTCGTCTTCCGATGGCTGTCGTTCGTTGACAATGTTGACCACGCCGCGCCGAGAGCACCAAGGCGGTGGACGACGGCGAGGCCTGCTAAGGGAACAATGTGGAGCCGAGGAAGACGAGGCAGTGGATGCCCACGCGGAGGGGAGTACGAGGGTTCACTGGTTCCGCTGCGGTGTGAGGCTGCCGTCGCCGGAGAATAACACGAGGTGTGGGTGAGTAGAGGGAAGCCCTGGCCGGCGATGGGATTAGGGTGGGGCGGTGAGGCCTGCGCGGCAGCACTGCCGCCCATGGGAGGTAGGAGCAGGCGGTCCCACCGACGCTGGTTTGGGTGGCTGGAGCAAGAAGATCAGAGGTTGAAGAAGCAGCACGGCTGTTGGATTAACATCCAACGGTCCTGCTGCTAGAATCATTTGTTGACTAAGTTTACAAAGCCCTGCGTACGCGTCAGCTTAGTAGGCCCACAAGTCAGCCACCAAATTTGTCGGGTCCCAGCTGTCATCGGGAGGAATATTTTTTTTCGCATAATAAGGAGGCACTTTCTTCAATGAGAAGATTTTGCCGGTGGGTTCCAGCTGTCAGCAGGAGCAATCATTTTTTCGCGTAATAAGGAGGCACTTGCTTGTGTGGGTCCCTACTTTCGGCCTCTCCACTTACATCCCTCTTCAGATGGCTGTCGTTTGTTGACCATGTTGACCACGTCGTGCCGAGAGCACCAACGCGGTGGACGACCCATGTCAAAAAAATGCGGTGGACGACGGCGAGGCCCAGGAAGGGAATGACCCAGAGCCGGCGAAGCCACAATAGTGGATGCCCATGCTGAGGGGAGTACGAGGGCTGACTGGTCGGTTGTAGGGTGAGGCTGCTGTCGCCGAAAAATAACACGAGGTGCGGGTCGGTAGAAGGATGGCCAGGCCATCGGTGGGAGTAGGGTGGGCCGGTGAGGCCTGCGCGGCAGCACAGCCGGCCACGGAAGGAGGGAGCAGGCAGTCCCGCCAGCGCTGGTTTGGGCGGCTGGAGCAGGAAGATCAGAGATTGAAGAAGCACGACGGCGGTTGGATGGACATCCAACAGTCACTGCTCTGTGTTGACTAAGTTTACAAAGCCTTGCATACGCTTCAAAAAACAAAATTAGGACAGCGTCATCGTCAACCTAGTAGGCCCACAAGTCAGCCTCCAAACCTGTGGAAAACAGCATACAGCCCATTTGCCATTATTTTTAATAACTTACAGCCCATTTTCTAATTCTTAAGGATATTTTGAAGCCCATATTCTTTTTGTTAGCATTACAGACCATATTCTGGCAACTGCTAAACAATTCAACAAAATTTGCATATTTCGGTGGGGTCCGAACTCTTTAATCACGAAATTTAGAGTCACATTAAAAATAATTATGAAAATAATTTTATTTCAAATTAAAATACAACAAAAAAAAATTCCCGCAAAAAAAACAATGAAATTTAAAATCTTGAAATCCTGAAAAAATGAAATTTGTATCTAGTTGCCGGTTTTCTGTGTTTTTAAAATTTACAGCCCATTTCTTACTACTTATAGCCCATTTTCTGGGGAAGCCGAATACATCTCCTCGTCTTTAAAGATTTGCAGCCCAGCAGGGCTGAGAAAAGCAAGTAGGCCTGGGTTGGGTATTGTCCAAAAAAAATAGAACTGGGCTAGCCATTTTCAGAAAGAAAAAAGATATCAACTGGGCTCGTCATGTGCTTAAATAAAAGACTGGGCTAACGGGTCACAGCCCCCGCACAACACAGTTGATAAAACTAATGGGCGAGCTGCTGGGTCCCTGTTGTTACAGTATTTCTCTTTTTAATAAAGGAAATGGCAAGCCATTTGCCTTGTTTCAATGAAAATATGACAGTCACAGGCAAGTTAAAAAGGGCAACAACATCTAACTCTAGCTTACAAATGGTACAAAAGCCAAAGGATTAATTATTCATCAAATTTAGACAAAACGCAGATTGAACATGGCAATAATATCTAACCCAACCACTGTTTTTGGCAGTCACAAACAAATGGATCGGTCTAATCCATAAAATCAACATCATGTGCGAAAAAAATTACTGGAACATAACGACAAGTTGTTGTAAATAGAAGCCGAGCACGTTCAGAAGCCCATTTGTCCACCTGAAACTTCTTTTTTTGCTGTTCAACATATCCATCCGTGAGAAATTTCTTGTTGAAAAACATAAGCCTCATGGACAATAGTAACCTTGCATTCAACAGGAAGAATGTGACAAAGCTTCTGTTTGCCTGGTTGGATGCATATCCTTCCATCGTTATTGTCCTCAAACGAATGTCACGAGAACTGAGAAAATCCCGATGCTTATTACACCACCGATTGGTTATATGTTTTTCTCCATGTGTTAGTGCCTAAGTAGACATGAAGATTGAAAACAGTTAAGGCCTAAAAAAAGAGTATGTCGAAAGAGCGACAGCTGAACGGTTAATTCTAGTACAATATATATGGGCTTTCAATGTGCATGAAATCATCACCTTTATATACAAATTCTCCAGACATGGAAAGCATCGCAGCAAGCGAATAATTGTGTTTAGATCATAACTAAACATTCTGATATATAAGATCTTGACAGAATCCAGCACCGTTGATAGGCTATCTATGCATGAACTCTTCATTGAGCATATAACATAATATTAGTACCCAAAGTGTACTCCAAGATGATATAAAACTTATGCGCACAAATGAAAAATGTAGCTTGTGATTACAAATGTGTAGATGATAATATACGGTACCTGAATAAGTATGGAGCCAAACACCAACTTGTGATAATTAAACCGATCAGGAATTACACCCAAGGTCTCCAGTTTAGGCGCAGAGATGACAGTTATTTGCGAAGGTATATAACAATAATGAAGGAGCAACCTTTGAAGTGAAGGGGCATCTTCGATGATGAGCTGTTGTCCTTCAAAACAAATTCCAATGCTTTTAAGGTGAGGCGACTTTATTTGGAGACAACTGATAGGGATTTCTATTCCCAAAACAATCAGCAAGCGCTCCAGGGCAGGGCAACTAAAGTGGATGATGCTGTGCAGTGAGGCCTCCGACAGATAAACCACCACAAGCGAAAGTTTTTTTAGCAGTGGGAGTCGAAGCATTTGTACCAGATCGTCTGGTAGATGGCACTGGGCGAAGGTGGCGGTGTGGAGAGAGGAGGAAAACCACGAGATGGACAATGGTGGTGTGGGCACAAATTCTTGGCCTTCGGTTCGTGGTATGTAATTTTTGTGGTAATGGCTGAACTAAATCTACTGGAGTTTTTCGAATTCAGGGGATGTCAACGAGGCGTCCACCGTGCAGGGCATGGACAGCAGGTAGCGTGTCGGGATGCAGAGGCGTTGAACGAAGCCCTGGTGGGAGGAGATGATGGCTCTTAGGAGTTCAAAATCAGGAACGACAGATAGCTGACGACAGTCGAGATTAAGGGGCGTGGCGCGCCATAGAGGGCGCCACCGAGTTGAAAGGACTTGGGTGCGGCAACAATCCTTGGTGGGGAGAAGCGAGATGATCTTCCCAAGGATGTCGTCCGGGAGATCGCTAATGCGGTCCACCCGAGATTCTATGGGTTCCTCAGATCCGTTGGGGGGGGGGGGCTCGCCGCTTCTCCCCGCGTTGCCGGGTGCGGGATCTACAACCGGCGTCGCCGCTGGCGGGAGCCTCATCTTCTTGGCACTGGGGCCAGCCGACTCCATTTTCCTTGCGGGCGTCGCGCCGAGCTGATGGGTTTGAGCAGAGTAGCGAGAGACGAGCCTAGTGGCAGTGCGATTGGGGAAGAAGGAGGGCTGGGGTTTTCTGTAGGAGGGAGGAAGAAGAGGAGCATGCGTTTTCTGTACGAGTGAGGAAGAAAGGTGACCGGGGGTTTTCTGTACGAGTGAGGAAGATGGGGAGCAGGGGGAATTGGGTGGAGATGGTAGCGGGAGAGTCCAGCGAGCTGTGGAAGCGAGGGGGAAGGAGGGTTTTTCTAGGATCGCCCCCTCTTCAAGAAAAATGGGCTTTTCCTCGCAAAAAACAAAAACAAATGGGGCTTAAGATGGATAGGCTTTTGTATCGGCCTAGTCAGCTGCCCGTGTGTTTCGTACTGGAGGTCCTTAACACTAGAGGCAGCCCATTAGAGACACTCTCCAGCTCTCCAGCTTATTGCCCATTCGAAAGAAAAAAGAGACACCTCCAGCTTAATTATGGCTCCTCATCGGTGGAGCGTCTGCACTCATAATATTTTATATTATTCAGCGATATAAAATCAACCAAATCTCTCCACATTCCTATACCATTCTATAGTGTGAGAATAACTTTGACTGTAAGCCATTGATTCACTCTATCCAATGGTCAATAGTTGGAAAATCCAAACAAAACCAACCATTGGATCAACTCTTTAGCACTCAGATTATTGCCACCTTGCACATCCTGCTGCAACGCAGAAACTACCGCGCTATCTGGGAACCATCCCGAACATTCATGCAAAGCCGTGGAGACTTGCAGGGCACGTGCTCATACAACATGTAGGTTCACAACTTCACATGCTGTCGTAGTCAGCTTCCCCATTTCTTTTCTCTAAGAAGTACTCCCTCCATAAACTAATATAAGAGTATTTAGATCACTAAAGTAGTAGTGATCTAAACACTCTTATAGGGAGTACAAGCCTGCCCTGTATACATGAATAAATCTTGCTTGCTGCACATACGTACGTCGCAGGACATGGTGTCCAATCACCATTTAGTTACTAATTTTGTGTTACCAAAGAAAACACATGGTTCATTTTTAAATTAAAGTAGTCAAAACCAGCATGGAGGTAATCAGTCACATTGAACATTCTACCGGCAAAAAAAAGAACATTTTGTTCTGATATATTTGCAAAAAGATATATTCATAATCTCACATGTTATTGTCGACTACCCAAATGTTAATTTGTTACTATTTAGAGCATGCACAGTGCTTGATAAGACAGTTTTATCTTAGGCCTGTCACGTAATCTACGGGAGACATCAAAATATGTTGCAGTGGGTTATTTCTAGTCTTATCTTTGATAACACGATAAATATTTGGTGAGACATATTGTTTCTAATAGATCATCTATTAATCAAGAGAAGACATGCATTTTCTTATTGTCTCTCTCATCCACCTCATCATTTATCCTAAATGGCAGTCCAATGATAATACCATTATAAACACGTAAAACCGGTTACCATTATTTTCGTAAGTTGGTTGTAATGTTACCTCAGTGGGACACCTAGTTATAGTATATCCAGCAGCCCGTATCGCTTCTCGCTCCTCATCCTTATAGCCTACCGACTGTACCTTATATACACTTGCACTTTGAGCAAAGGCCTCCCTAAGCACGCATTAATTTCCTGGGCATGCTTCTTTCTACTCAATGTTGCGTGCACTTTGAGCATGTTGGCAATTCCACTGCTAGCTTGCTGGCTCATCTTGCAATTGACGCTGACACATTGCAGCACTCCTTCAAGGCCCAGAGGTTGATTTGAGGACAAGTACCTCGAGGTTAATTTGACAGACATGCCTGATAACCCACAAGTATAGGGGATCGCAACAGTTTTCGAGGGTAGAGTATTCAACCCAAATTTATAGATTCGACACAAGGGGAGCCAAAGAATATTTGTAAGTATTAGCAGCTGAGTTGTCAATTCAACCACACCTGGAGATTAATTATCTGCAGCAAAGTGATCAGTAGATAAGTAGTATGATAGTTTTGATAATAGTAGTAGCAGCAACAGTAACGGTAACAGTGATAGCAGTAGTTTAGTAGCAAGTGCAACAGTGACAGCAGTAGTAACTTAGCAGAAACAATATAAGATAAATTCATAGGCATTGGATCAGTAATTTGTTGGATGATATTCATCATGAGACAGTTATAACCTAGGGCGATACGGCACTAGCTCCAGTTCATAAATATAATGTAGGCATGTATTCCATAAATAGTCATACGTGCTTATGGAAAGAACTTGCATGACATCTTTTGTCCTACCCTCCCGTGGCAGCGGGGTCCATATTGGAAATTAAGGGATATTAAGGCCTCCTTTTAATAGAGAACCGGAACAAAGCATTAACACACGGTGAATACATGAACTCCTCAAACTACAGTCATCACCAGGAGTGGTCCCGACTATTGTCACTCCGGGGTTGCCGGATCATAACACGTAGTAGGTGACTATAACTTGCAAGATCGGATCTAGAACATAGATATAAAGGTGATAACATAAACGGTTCAGATCTGAAATCATGGCACCCGGGCCCAAAGTGACAAGCATTAAGCATGGCAAAGTCATAGCAACATCAATCTCAGAACATAATGGATACTAGGGATCAAGCCCTAACAAAACTAACTCAATTACATGATGAATCTCATCCAACTCCTCACCGACCAGGGAGCCTACGAAGGAATTACTCACTCCCGGTGGGGAGCATCATGGAATTGGCGATGGAGAAGGGTTGGTGATGACGAAGATCGAAGATCCCCCTCTCCGGAGCCCCAAACGGACTCTAGATCTGGCCTCCCGATGAAGAACAGGAGACGGCGGTGGCTCCGTCTCGCGAAACGCGATAATTCTTTCTCCTGATTTTTTTCTGGAAAAATAGGATTTTATAGCGTCGGTTTCAGGGTCTGCGGGGCCACCAGGTGGGGACAACCCACCTGGGCGCGCCTGGGGGGGCAGGCGTGCCCTGGTGGGTTGTGCCTACTCAGGTGCCCCCCTCAGGTGGCTCTTGGCTCAAGAAATTCTCTTATTTTGTATCAAAATTCCTCACAAAGTTTCGTTCCATTCCGAGAACTTTTATTTCTGCACAAAAACAACACCATGGTAGTTCTGCTGAAAACAACGTCAGTCCGGGGTTAGTTTCATTCAAATCATGCAAATTAGAGTCCAAAACAAGAGGAAAAGCATTAGGAAAAGTAGATACGTTGGAGACGTATCAACTCCCCCAAGCTTAAACCTTTGCTTGTCCTCAAGCAATTCAGTTGATAAACTCAAAGTGAAAAAGAAAAACTTTTACGAACTCTTTTGCTCTTGTTTGCATAAATAAGCTTAAACAGCACCCAGGTTTTCAGCCAAAATTATAACTAACCATGTCGACAATAACTCTTAAAAATTATATTAACTCATATCAATGACATAATCGGCTAGCGAGCAATAATAAGATATCTCAAATGGCAACACGTTATCAAAACAACCATGATATAATATGACAATAGTGGTATCTCGCTAGCCCTTTCTGAGACCGCAAAACATAAATGCAGAGCACCTCCAAAGTTCAAGCAGCGACTAAACATTGTAATTCATGGTAGAAAAGATCCAGTCTTGATGCACCCAACATTAACTACACACAATGCATAAGCATGACAGCAGTGCTCTCAGGTTCTGGCGCTTATTTAAGAAGGTGATGACACAACATAAAAGTAAATAGATAGTCCCTTCGCAGAGGGAAGCAGTGATTTGCAGAGGTGCCAGAGCTCAAAGCTTAAATTGAGAGATAAAAACATTTTGAGAGGCATACTTTTCCCACCAACGAAAATGACTTAGAGTTTCCAATAGTTTCCATGCTAGATATATCATAGGCGGTTCCCAAACAGAAATTAAAGTTTATTCCTTTTTCCACCATACTTTCACTTTCCATGGCTAACCGTATCTACGGGTGCCCTCCATACCAACACTTTCCAAGGAATTTATTATTTGACAACATAAAGTAAATTCATTTTTCATTTCGGGACTGGGCATCCCTAATACCTTTGTCGTACTCTCGTGCAATGACAAGTGAATAAACACTCATCGTGAGAATAACACATCTAGCATGGAAAAATATCGGCCACCCCTCGCCGCCTCGTGAGAGGTATGAGCACACAAAAGAGAAATTTATTTTGAAAATTAGAGATGGCACATGCAAATTTACTTAGGATGGCAGGGTAATACCGCATATAGGTAGGTATGGTGGACTCAACTGGAATAACTTGGGTTTCAGGTTTTTGATGCACAAGTAGAATTCCCACTTGGTACAGGCGAAGGCTAGCAATTAGGTTGAGAAGCGGCCAGCTAGAGAGCAACAACGGTCATGAACATGCATTATGCATAAGTAACATTGGACACTAGCATGAGTAGGATATGAACACCATGAACATAAATATCATAGAGGCTATGTTGGTTTTGATTCAACTACATGCATGAACATGTGCCAAGTCAAGCCACTCGAACATTTAGAGGAGGATACCATATCATCATACTTCATCGCAATCATTTTAACGCAATGTTGATATCCAAGATAAATCATTATCCACTCCTAGCTACTTATGCATGGCATGAGAAACTATAATCTCTAATTATCATTGCAAACATGTTTAATCATAATGGGCTGAATCATGGATACTAGGTTAAACATATTTACAAAAACAGAACAAGTCGAGTTCATACCCGTTTCTCTCTGCCACGGCCAGTTCATCGAATATCGTCATTATTGCCTTTGACTTGCACGACCGAACGATATGAAAATGATAATAGTGCAAGAGTGCCGTGGACTAAGTTGGAATCTGCAAACATTTTATTCAAAAGAAGAAGACAAGGAAAAATGGGCTCTTTGTTAAATCAACAATTATGCATATTAGAGCCACTCAACATTTTCATCGTGGTCTTCTTCTTAGTACGGCTTGAAAGAAAGAAAAGAAATTCAGAGAAACACACTGAAATATTTTTGAAGTTTTTTGGTTTTATTCGAAAGAAGCAAATAAAAAGGGAAAAGCAAAAACGAGAAAAAATATTTACACGGGAAAGCTCCCAACAAGCAAAAGAAGAACAAGGAAATCTTTTTGGGTTTTCTTTTTAATGCTACAGCTAACTACTCTAGAAAGAAAAAGCAAAAAGAAGCTGGAAATATATTTGGATTTTCTCAAAGTTTTTCAAACACACAAGAAGAAAGAGAGAAAATAAATTTAAGCATGGATAATACAATGAAAAAGTGCGAACACCGACAAATGAAATATGTGAACATGAATGTAATGTCGGTGGAAATACGTACTCCCCCAAGCTTAGGCTTTTGGCCTAACTTGGTAATCACCAGTCGTAGAAGCCATGAGGTCCTATGTTGAAGTGCTGAGGTGCGGGCACCTGAGGGTCCCACTGCTAAGGCTCCTCCTGTGTCGTAGCCTGGTTGTTCCGGTAAGCGATGATGTCCGCAGGCATAATCCTGTATCCACCCCTGGCAATGGGATCAAACAAAGTAGGTGCAGGCAGTGGAATAATATCACGAATTTTCACACTAAAAACCAGATTATAAGGAAGAGGAATGTCAGGATAATCGGCAGCAATAAACTAATGGTATTCCATAGCAGCACGATCTAGGTGAACCTTGGGCAAAGGGTAATCATGCTGGCGTATCTGAACATTAAAGTGAGCTGCCAGGCGAGTAGCGTAAATACCACCATGTATTTTACCCTTGGATTTATTAATGTGGAGGCGGCGTGCCACAATAGCTCCCAAGCTATAAGTGTTGTCGTCTTCCAGTGCACGACGTAAAACAGCAAGGTCTGGGGCACTGAGTGCACCCACCTTCTCTCTAGCAAGCAAGCACTTTGCAATGAAAAGATCAAAATAATGAACAGCAGGAAATTGCAAGCTAGTGGCGGTGACACTCGACACTCCTCTCTCGTCCCCCACAGACAGAGTACGGTAAAAACCTTCAAACTCGGCAGGCCTAGGCTCTACCAACCCACCATCAGAAGGAAGCAAGCATATTTCACAAAATTCAGTAAGCGGTATTTGATGGGGTTCAGTGTACAAATTAAACTGCACTTCATGGGGATTATTCTTAGGAAGGAAAGTAAAACTTTGCACAAAGGAATTTGTGAGGAGATGATACTATTCGCATTCAGCTGTGATGAAGTCGGTGAGGATGGCATTAGCAGCATATTGTGCAAACTCTTGGAGGATTCCGGCCCCTTCCATGAACGGGGTATGCGGCCATTCGCACGGCCGTAACTCCGCCAACCTCCGGGTGCGGAGATCACTGTCAGATGACTCCCCAATTACTCCCTTGGAGTTCTTCTTGGAAGCAAACTACCTAAAGATACTCATGTTTTTCCTATGAGCAAAATTCTGAAATTTTAGTCCACAAATTTTTTCTCAACAAAACTTAACAAGATTGATAGCAACTACTCATAGGGAAGCATAGAGGCCATAGCAAGCATTCAAAATACTTAAAACTCTAAGAATTCAACATGCAAGCTCATCTACAGCAGCACCAAGAGTAGCTAATTATTCAAAATATAAACAACTAAAGCAAAAACTAATTGGACACATGGAGGAGTCACATACCAAGCAATAATCCCCCAAAACAATTTTGGAAACGAAGCTTCGAGCAAAGAGATCGAAATCTGCGGGTTTAAGAGCAAGAACAAGAGAGAGAGAGAGCAATGGAGATATTTTTCTGGAGGTAAGTGAAGATGTGGGATGAAGAGATAAGTGAGGGGGCCCACGTGGGGACCACAACCCACCAGGGCGCGCTTGGGGGTCCTGGCGCGCCCAGGTGGGTTGTGCCCACCTGGTGCACCTCCCTCTGATATTATTTGCACCAGAAATTCTTAAATATTCAGGAAAAAATCATATTAAATTTTCAGGGCATTCTGAGAACTTTTATTTTTGGGTCATTTTTTATTGCATGGGAAAAATCAAAAAACAGACAAAACATGGCATTTTATTTTATTTAACTAATAGGAACAGAAAATAAAAGGTAGGGATAGAAGGTAGTGCTCACTAAATTCATCAACTTCATACCTCTCAATAATGATCCATTAATAAGGTTGATCAAGTCTTATTAACAACCACTTTCGATTAGCATGAAACCGAAGAACTTTCGTAAATCACTAAGTTACCTCAACGGGGATATGAATGTCCCCAACAATAAGCATTTCATATTTCTTTTTGGTAGTAGGTAGAGGTAGTTGAAAACTTCCAATAGTGATTGTCGGAGATTTTTCAAAAACATTAATACCATTCACTTGGAATTGTTTCTTCGGAAAGTGCACCGTATGCTCATTACCATTGATATGAAAAGTGACCTTGCTTTTATTGCAATCAATAATAGCCCCTGCAGTATTCAAGAAGGGTCTACCAAGGATAATCGACATGTTGTCGTCCTCGGGCATCTCAAGTATAACAAAGTCAGTCAAAATAGTAACATTAGCAACAACAATGGGCACATCCTCACAAATACCGATAGGTATGGCAGTTGATTTGTCAGCCATTTGCAAAGATATTTTAGTAGGTGTGAGTTTATTCAATTCAAGTCTTTTATATAAAGAGAAAGGCATAACACTAACACCAGCTCCCAAATCACATAAAGCAGTTTTCACATAATTCTTTTTGATGGAGCAAGGTATAGTTGGTATTCCCGGATCTCCAAGTTTTTTAGGTACTCCATCCTTAAAAGTGTAATTAGCAAGCATGGTGGAGATTTCAGCTTCCGGTATTTTTCTCTTATTAGTGATAATGTCCTTCATGTACTTTGCATCAGGAGGCATTTTCAAGATATCAGTCAAGCGAGTACGCAAAAAGACTGGCCTCAGCATTTCAACAAAGCGTTCAAATTCTTCATCATCTTTCTTTTTAGTTGACTTAGGTGGAAAGGGCATAGGTTTTTGAACCCACAGTTCTCTTTCCTTACCGTGTTTTCTAGCAACAAAGTCTCTTTTATCATATCTTGCATTCTTGGGTTGTGGGTTATCAAGATCAACAGCTGGTTCTATCTCAACATCATTGTCTGGTTCTTTATTATTTGTTTGAGTTTCTTCATGAACCTCATCATTATCTTTTTCATTATCAGAAGGTGAATGTTCATTACCAGATTGAGTTTCAGCATCAGAAATAGAAACATCATTATCATTATCAGGAGGTTTCTCTTCTTCAGGTTCACCAGAGGCATGCAAAGTCCTATCATTTTTCTTTTTCTTTTTAGAAGGACCAAGTGCAGTGGTGTTGTTCCTTTGTGAATCCTGTTCAATTCTTTTTGGGTGTCCCTCAGGATAAAGTGGTTCCTGAGTCATTCTACCTCCTCTAGTCATTACTCTAACAGCATGATCATTGATATTATTGTTCATTTCATCAAGCAGTTCTCTTTGAGATTTAGCAACTTGTTCTAGCTGAGTTTGAACCATAGAAGCATGCTTTCCCACACCTCTAACATCATTTGAGATTCTAAATAACAAGTCACTCAAGCGAGGAATCATGTCAGAATTGTATTTTAATTGTTTCATAACATTTGCATTGAAGTGATCTTGTTTTCTAATGTAGTTTTCAAACTCATAAAGGCATTGGCTAGGGTGCATATTGTGAGGATTATCATTATCATTGAATTTCATTAGAGAATTTACCTCTACCACCGCAGGTGGTGGTGGTGTATCAAGCCCATGTATTTCTTCAATAGGAGGTAAATTTTTGACATCCTCAGCTTTAATACCTTTTTCCTTCATAGATTTCTTTGCCTCTTGCATATCTTCGGGACTGAGATATAAAATACCCCTCTTCTTTGGAGTGGGCTTAGGCAGTGGTTCAGGAAGAGTCCAATCATTATAGTTTTTCAATATGTTATTCAATAATTCTTTAGCTTGTCCAATAGTTCGTTCCCTGAAAACACAACCAGCACAACTATCTAGGAAATCCCTAGAAGCATCGGTTAGTCCATTATAGAAGATATCAAGTATTTCATTTTTGTTAAGAGGATGATCAGGCAAAGCCTCCCCCAAGCTTGTGGGAGACTCTCTTATTCAATTTGCACAAAGTTAAATATTTCCTGTAAGGCCGCTTGTTTCTTATGAGCAGGAAAATATTTTTCATAGAAGTAATAAATCATATCATGGGGACTACGCACACAACCAGGAGCAAGAGTATTGTACCAAGCTTTAGCATCACCCTTTAATGAGAACGGAAATAATTTAAGAATATAGTAATAGCGAGTTTTCGCATCATGAGTAAAAAGGGTGGCTATGTCATTCAACTTAGTAAGATGTGCCACAACAGTCTCAGTTTCATAACCATGGAAAGGATCAGATTTAACCAAAGTAATTAACTCTGGGTTCACAGAGAATTCATAATCTTTATCATCAATAAAGATAGGTGAGGTAGCAAACTTAGGATCATATTGCATTCTAGCATTCAGAGACTTTTCTTTATACTTGCATAATAATTTCTCTAGATCATCTCTATCCTTACACGCAAGAATATCTCTAGTTGTCTCCTCATTCATAACATAACCTTCTGGTACCTTAGGCAATTCATATCTAGAAGGGCTAGTTCTAGTAGGTGTTTCAATATTTTCAGTTTCAAGCTCATCATCAGATTCAACAACATCATGTTGTCTTACTCTAGCAATTTGTTCATCAAGAAATTCACCTAATGGCACATCATCATCAAGCAAGGTACTAGCATCATCAAAAGCATTCATAGCAGAAGTAGCATCATCAATAACTTGCAACATATCAGAATTAATATCATGTGGTGGTGTTGCAAGTTTACTTATAACAGAAGGTGAATCTAAAGCGGAGCTGGATGGCAGTTCCTTACCTTCCCTCGTCTTAGAGGGAAAAATCTTAGTCTTAGCATCCTTCAGATTCTTCATAGTGAATAATTGATAATAATCCCAAGTGACTCAACAAATATAGCTATGCTCCCCGGCAATGGCACCAGAAAAAGGTCTTGATAACCCACAAGTATAGGGGATCGCAACAGTTTTCGAGGGTAGAGTATTCAACCCAAATTTATAGATTCGACACAAGGGGAGCCAAAGAATATTTGTAAGTATTAGCAGCTGAGTTGTCAATTCAACCACACCTGGAGATTAATTATCTGCAGCAAAGTGATCAGTAGATAAGTAGTATGATAGTTTTGATAATAGTAGTAGCAGCAACAGTAACGGTAACAGTGATAGCAGTAGTTTCGTAGCAAGTGCAACAGTGACAGCAGTAGTAACTTAGCAGAAACAATATAAGATAAATTCGTAGGCATTGGATCAGTAATTTGTTGGATGATATTCATCATGAGACAGTTATAACCTAGGGCGATACGGCACTAGCTCCAGTTCATAAATATAATGTAGGCATGTATTCCGTAAATAGTCATACGTGCTTATGGAAAGAACTTGCATGACATCTTTTGTCCTACCCTCCCGTGGCAGCGGGGTCCATATTGGAAACTAAGGGATATTAAGGCCTCCTTTTAATAGAGAACCGGAACAAAGCATTAACACACTGTGAATACATGAACTCCTCAAACTACGGTCATCACCGGGAGTGGTCCCGACTATTGTCACTCCGGGGTTGCCGGATCATAACACATAGCAGGTGACTATAACTTGCAAGATCGGATCTAGAACATAGATATAAAGGTGATAACATAAACGGTTTAGATCTGAAATCATGGCACTCGGGCCCAAAGTGACAAGCATTAAGCATGGCAAAGTCATAGCAACATCAATCTCGGAACATAATGGATACTAGGGATCAAGCCCTAACAAAACTAACTCAATTACATGATGAATCTCATCCAACTCCTCATCGACCAGCGAGCCTACGAAGGAATTACTCACTACCGGTGGGAAGCATCATGGAATTGGCGATGGAGAAGGGTTGGTGATGACGAAGATCGAAGATCCCCCTCTCCGGAGCCCCAAACGGACTCCAAATCTGGCCTCCCGATGAAGAACAGGAGACGGCGGCGGCTCCATCTTGCGAAACACGATAATTCTTTCTCCCTGGTTTTTTTCTGGAAAAATAGGATTTTATGGCATCGGTTTCAGGGTCTGCGGGCCACCAGGTGGGGACAACCCACCTAGGCACGCCTGGGGGGCAGGCGCGCCCTGGTGGGTTGTGCCCACCCAGGTGCCCCCCTCAGGTGGCTCTTGGCTCCAGAAATTCTCTTATTTTGTATAAAAATTCCTCGCAAAGTTTCATTCCATTCCGAGAACTTTTATTTCTGCACAAAAACAACACCATGATAGTTCTGCTGAAAACAGCGTCAGTCCGGGGTTAGTTTCATTCAAATCATGCAAATTAGAGTCCAAAACAAGAGGAAAAGCGTTAGGAAAAGTAGATATGTTGGAGACGTATCAATGCCTTATAGGTTGACAGAAGTCATATCACTTTTTTTGGAAAGATGTCGTGAAGTAACACGATGGACCTTCTTTCAAGCCAATTAACATATGTTCAAAAAACAAAAATTATCAAAAAGTAATGCGATAGACCTTCGATTAACATGTGTTCAAAAAACAAGTACTACTGCAAGATCCAGAGGTTAATTTGAGAACAAGTACCTCGAGGTTAATTTGATAGACATGCCTTATAGGTTGACAAAAGTCATATCACTGTTTTTGGAAATATGTCGTGAAGTAACACGATAGACCTTCTTTCAAGCCAATTAACATGTGTTCAAAAAACAAAAATTATCAAAAAGTAACGCGATAGACCTTCGATTAACATGTGTTCAAAAAATAAAAAAATGTCAAAAATTACAAAACAAAGACCTCGAGGTTCAACTAATAGGACGGAGCACTATATACATTTAAGCCAATTAAACGTTTATAGTAACCCATCCCATTAGTATTAACATCGAGTCCACTTCCCATTCGGTCACCCATCTGATGACTACTCCAGCCTTAGCACAGTTAACTTGGGAGTTCTATTGAATGAGCAATCGGTAGGGAAGCTGGTCCTTGCCGATATAGGAAGCCTCTTTGCATCCTTTATTGCGTACCTGGA
This sequence comes from Thinopyrum elongatum, assembly GCA_011799875.1. NCBI lineage: Eukaryota > Viridiplantae > Streptophyta > Magnoliopsida > Poales > Poaceae > Thinopyrum > Thinopyrum elongatum. The sequence continues at coordinate 108,934,018 of CM022302.1, forward strand.
TGACCGCGTGTTGCCGCCCAACGGCCAATGCCACGTCCCCCGCGAATGTAGAAGCATCCCTCCCTCGTCTAGCTGGTTCACGCGTTTTCCCTTGTTTTTTGCCACCTGGCCACCTATAGAACCGCCTCGCGCCAGCCAATTCCTCTCCAAACACCTAGAAGGGCAGTTGAATCGAACAAGTCTAACTTGTTTCTAGTGGGTACGTTGACGTGGCATCGAAAGGGTGTGATAGCTGACTCTGACAAAATAATTGACTACCACGTTGGCATACATGAGCATGGGGCCCACTTGTCAGCGTGCTGGACGGAGGAAGGAACGCAAGACAAAATGGAGCGCGGAAGGGTGCGAATCGATTGGCTCACGTGTGATGACCACTGGAGCAATCCACTCAGATTGTATGTAAAAAAAATCGTGCAAACACGGCCGGTTATACTGTGAGTAGGTGACCGTGATCTTGGCTCTTCGCCGCTTCTGGAAGTCGAACAATGATGATGGTACTACAATATATATACTTCTGGCAATCTGACACCAAATGAACTGCTGCACGTCCACCGCGTGTATTAAGCGCACTATCGTAAAGCAAAAGCTTCTCCTCGTCCTGCGAGCCACCGCGCGCGCATGAGCGAGGGACAGGTAGTAAGCAAAGCTTCTCCTCATTTGCGAGTTGACGGGACACATCAAAAGTAGTGTATTAGTCTCCAAAAAGGCTGACCAGCCCCTATCGCTTCTCGCTCCTCGTCTCTCTCAAAGTGCGGCGGGCTGGCGATTTTTCCGTCTATTGAGGTCGGTTAACTCATCACTCGCTCCCACATGTTAGAGACATGCCAAGAGCATTCTAAAAAAATTACTGTATTCTATTGTTATGCCAAGAAGAGGAAGAGCTTTGACCGACGGAACAAACGAGAAACGCGTGCCATGCCGTGAGTGGGTTCAGTTTCTCGTTTTGAACTTCTTTGGTGTAGTAGTAACACTTGGTTTTGCACCTTCATAGAATGATGAAAATCCCCGCTAAAAAGGCGCTTTGCTCATGTTTGGATACTTTAGGGCTATTTGAGCCCCAACTAGCTCAAACTAACTCTAACCCATGGATCCAAACATGGCCAAAGTTAGTCTCGGAAAACGCATTAAGCCCTATATACATGGACAGATGGAGTACATGATACTAGCAAACGCTCATCATTAGTAGTAGTTCATTGGTTGGTTTCGATTTTTGAATTGAGTAGTGCTAGTACACTTTGCTGTGCTGCTACCGTCCAATATTCGCGTGTGGTTGTTTCTAGAATAAAAAAAAGAGGTAGTACTTACTGTGGGAAAGGTGAAGTGATGGTTGCTTCACCCGAGCAACTTACATTACTCTAGCAATATTGGAGTACCAACGGATTCAACAAAGAGAGAAATGATGGTTGCTTCGTCCGAGCAACTTACTGTGGTGAAGGTGGGGCTCTGTGATTTGACTGCTCACTAGTCATTATTACTGCGGCGCAACGACTGGGGTGAATCTCCCCTGCAGTTGTGCACTCAATATTGCCACATGGCAGGTGGAGCCGGATGAAGGATGTCCCACATGTCGGCGAAATGAAGTTGAATTGTTTCTGGCATTGCTATCAATCTTTTAGGATTTGTTTATATGTACGCTTAATTTTCCAGCATAATGAAATTGTACTGTAATGCTATGAAGGTTTCAACTTTGGTTCCCACGAAAAAAAAAGGTTTCAACTTAGGATTCATGTGTCCTCTTGCCTCAAGATTGTCTCGTTACAACATTCCATCAAATACAAATGAAACTACCATGGATGCTAATGCCTCTCAATTGTTCGCAGATCAGCGCCAATATTCACATCACAACTGAAGACAAAGTTGTGAGAAGGTGTACAAATAAAGAAAAATATATAATTGATCGATGTTGTTCATAGGCATGGCTCCATTTCCTCGGCACAGTGTTCGTTGGTTGGCAGCTAGTTTCACGCAGCTCTCTAGCCAAGAAAGAGGTGTATGGAGGACATCACAATCCGATCATTTTGTGCAGTTCCACTAAAATCGAGCTGATCATCCCTGTTTGCAAAGATATTCAGTCAGTGTGATAACAATAATAGTGGAACTAGATGATGAAACATAACACACACAAATAGAAGCCGATCACCTCTGCGATCTTTCTTTAGGACTAACTACTTGTTGGAGAAGATTAGGCACGAAGTTGGATGACGAGGATAGCAAAATCAATCTCCCTTTCTGCAGTCCCACAGAAATGTAAAAACGTTGCCCGTGTGAAATTTTGACGGAACTGCACAAAACACTCTTAAGAAAAAAGTGATTTGTGCAGTTCACCAAAAGGTCGCAATAGCAACAAGCTGAAATGGATATCCCTGTTTCCAAAAAGAGGTAGAAAGGAAACAATTACTACCCAATAACAGGAGTTGAAGACACATACACCGACAAAAAAAGAAGCATATTCCATGTCATAAGGGAAAGATAGCAGCATGGTGGTTTATCAAAAACGGTTTGAGGACAAGATTGCAAGATGGAAAGTACGCCAGCCGAGATACGTTTTAAGCAAAGAACTAAAGAAGATCCACATGCAGGATTTTCCACATGCAGCAACGTGGGAAGATGGGCAGTGGAGCAAGGCTGGAGGAAGTTGTACCTGAGGGTCGTCGGGATGTAACTAGGAGGGCTCCGGTGGCCGGGATCTGCCCATACTGCGGCAGCGAGCAAGTGGCGAAGACCCTACCGCGGCGGAGCTTGGTCAGAGAGAACGGCGGGTACCACAGATCGGGACGTGTTGCCTCGACGCCGTCGAACGGAGGAACGATGCACATCCTCCCGCTCCGCCGGCAGACGGGATGCGGCCGGATCAGTGACCAACGGTGAGAGCGAGAGGCCATCGTCGCCTTGTGTGAGATAGTGTGACGAGAGACAAACCCCGGCAGGCTGGCTCCATTGTATATAGTGGAGCAGATTTCTTTTTTCCTGATGACAATCATTTTATATTCCGTACGTGCCATTGAGGAATATAACTTTATTTAATACTAACGCGTCAAGTCGAACTTTGTTCCGTGTACATGTGGTACATGACCCTCCTTCGAGTAAACAACCGCTACACGTGTCAAATTATCACGTGGGCTGCCTTTTCGTACAGAAATGAACTCCACCGTGTACCCGCGCAGGTGTGACCGGGAACGAGACGTGAGTACATGCGTCTGATGACCCACAAGTATAGGGGATCTATCGTAGTCCTTTTGATAAGTAAGAGTGTCGAACCCAATGAGGAGCAGAAGGAAATGGCAAACGCTTTTCAGCAAGGTATTCTCTGCAAGCACTGAAATTATCAGCAACAGATAGTTGTGTGATAAGATAATTCGTAACGGGTAACAAGTAACAAAAGTAACTAAGGTGCAGCAAGGTGGCCCAATCCTTTTTGTAGCAAAGGACAAGCCTGGACGAACTCTTATATAAAGCAAAGCGCTCCCGAGGACACATGGGAATTGTTGTCAAGTTAGTTTTCATCATGCTCATATGATTCGTGTTCGTTACTTTGATAATTTGATATGTGGGTGGACCAGTGCTTGGGTGCTGCCCTTCCTTGGACAAGCCTCCCACTTATGATTAACCCCTCTCGCAAGCATCCGCAACTACGGAAGAAGAATTAAGATAAATCTAACCATAGCATGAAACATGTGGATCCAAATCAGCCCCTTACGAAGCAACGCATAAACTAGGGTTTAAGCTTCTGTCACTCTAGCAACCCATCATCTACTTATTAGTTCCCAATGCCTTCCCCTAGGCCCAAACAATGGTGAAGTGTCATGTAGTCAACGTTCACATAACACCACTAGAGGAAAGACAACATACATCTCATCAAAATATCGAACGAATACCAAATTCACATGATTACTTATGACAAGACTTCTCCCATGTCCTCAGGAACAAACATAACTACTCACAAAGCATATTCATGTTCATAATCAGAGGAGTATTAATTATCATTAAGGATCTGAAAATATGATCTTCCACCGAATAAACCAACTAGCATCGACTACAAGGAGTAATCAACACTACTAGCAACCCAGACGTACCAATCTGAGGTTTTGAGACAAAGATCGGATACAAGAGATGAACTAGGGTTTGAGAGGAGATGGTGCTGGTGAAGATGTTGATGGAGATTGACCCCCTCTCGATGAGAGGATCATTGGTGATGACGATGGCTTCGATTTCCCCCTCCCGGAGGGAAGTTTCTCCGGCAGAACAGCTCCGCCGGAGCCCTAGATTGGTTCTGCCCAGGTTCCGCCTCGAGACGGCGGCGCTTCGTCCCGGAAGCTTCCTCTTGAATTTTTCCAGGTCAAAACACACCATATAGCAGAAGATGGGCTTCGGGGGCCTGCCAGGTGGCCCACAAGGCAGGGGGGCGCGCCCAGGGGGGTAAGGCGCGCCCTCCGCCCTTGTGGATGGCAGGTGGCCCCCCTCTGGTGCTTTCTTCGCCCAATATTTTTTATTAATTCCAAAATGACTCTCTGTGAAGTTTCAGGACTTTTGGAGTTGTGCAGAATAGGTCTCTAATATTTTCTCCTTTTCCAGCCTAGAATTCCAGCTACCGGCATCCTCCCTCTTCATGTAAACCTTGTAAAATAAGAGAGAAAAGGCATAAGTATTGTGCCATAATGTGTAATAACAGGCCATAATGCAATAAATATCAACACAAAAGCATGATGCAAAATGGACGTATCAACTCCACCAAGCTTAGACCTCGTTTGTCCTCAAGCGAAAGCCGAAATCGAAAAATATGTCCACATGTTTAGAGATAGAGGTGTCGATAAAATAAAATAAAATACGGACATGAGGGCATCATGATCATCTTTAGAATAGCAACATATAATGTCATATAATTTCTTATGCCAAAGTAACAATTCATACACAAAGTAAAGTATGAATCAAGAACTTCATTGAAAACCAACAAACTATGATCTCATTCATTGAAGCAATTGCAATTTATCATAACATCAGAAAGAGTCAATTTAAGAGCTTTTCAGCAAGTCCACATACTCAACTATCATTTAGTCTTTCACAATTGCTAACACTCACGTGATACTTAGGGGTTCAAAGCTTCAGTCGGACACAGAGAAAGATAGGGGCTTATAGTTTCGCCTCCCAACCTTTTACCTCAAGGGTAATGTCAACAATAATACTTTATGATGACCTACATCCGAGTGGATATATATATCTGGATCTTTCTCCAACACATAGTGCTTGCCAAAAGGAAAAAAGTGTAAAAAGGAAAGGTGAAGATCACCATGACTCTTGTATAAGGGTAGAAGATAAAAGTAAAAGATAGTCCCTTCGCAGAGGGAAGCAGAGGTTGTCATGCGCTTTTATGGTTGGATGTACAAAGTCTTAATGCAAAAGAACATCACTTTATATTGCCGCTTGTGATAAAGAACTTTATTATGCAGTCCGTCGCTTTTATTTTCTTCACACTAATAGATCATACATATTTAGAGAGCAATTTTTATTGCTTGCACTGATGACAACTTACTTGAAGGATCTTACTCAATCCATAGGTAGGTATGGTGGATTCTCATGGCAAAACTGGGTTTAGGGATGTTTGGATGCACAAGTAGTATCTCTACTTGGTGCAAAGAATTTCGCTAGCATAAGAGAGAAAAACAAGCTCAACATGTTGGAGGATCCATGACAATATAACTTCTATTCCGATATAAGAAAACATAACTCATTATGTTATCTTCCTTGTCCAACATCAACTTTTTAGCATGTCATATTTTAATGAGTGCTCACAATCACAAAAGATGTCCAATATAGTATATTTGTATGTGAAACCTCTCTTTCTTTATTACTTCCTATTAATTGCAACAATGACCAAAACTATGTTTGTCAACTCCCAACAAATTTTATTCATCGTACTCTTTATATGTGAGGTCATTACTCTCCATAAGATCAATATATGATCTCTTTATTTCCTTTTATTTATTTCTCTTATTTTTATTCCCTCAAGATCATAGCAAGAAAGTAAATCCCTCAACTCAAAACTACTCTTTATTATATAGCTCACGGACTCGACTACATAGATAGATCTCAAAACAAAACTCAAAGCTAGATCATACTAAAACTTTATTCTACTAGATCAAGATATAACCAAAAGGATCGAACTAAGAAAAACGATAAAAGTAAAGGTGTGATAGTGTGATATGATACCGGAGCACCTCCCCCAAGCTTGGCAGTTGCCAAGGGGAGTGCCCATTCCCATGTATTTATGTTTCTTTCTTCAGAGGTGGTGATGTTGTATCCTTCTTCCTCAACTTGCGCTTGAGGATAGAATTTTCCTCCCTTAAGTCATCGATCTCCTGCTCAAGCCTTAATATCTTTTTACATAGTTCCTATTTATTTTCCTGTAAGAGACGAAAAGGGATAAACTCGATCTTAGGTATCTTTGCTTTATTAGGAAGACTTGACTTTTTGAACTCTATGTGCATGTCCCCAGGTTGGGGTAGTGGGACATCCTCTTCATCGGAGCTTGTCTCTTCCTTTCCTTTCGGATCATAATCTTCTTCTTACTCCGTGGTCCAATCATAATGCTCCAAATCCCCGCAGACCTTGGGGTCTGCAATGTAATCAGCTACATGGTTCTCTCCCTCTGAATTTTGGGACGACATATTGCTCTAAATCTGCTACAGAAACAACTCAAAACGAAAACAGGGGATTTTGACGTGGTACTGTGGTCAAAACCTTCGGGAGATTATATAATGAATTTTTACCGACCAAAAGAAGTATTGTGCAAGAAAATAGAGTCCGGAGGGCACACGAGGTGGCCACAAGGCAGGGGGCCGCGCCCAGGGGGGTAGGGCACGCCCTCCACCCTTGTGGTCTCCTCGTGCAACTTTCGGACTACTTTTAATTTTCCTAATTTTTTAAATATTCCAAAACGGAGAAAAATTATCATTGTAAATGTTTTGGAGTCGGTTTACTTACCGCACCACATACCTATTCCTTTTCGGAGTCTGAAACATTCTGGAAAGTGTCCCTTATGTACTCCTCCGGTGTTACGGTGTCAATTATATTGGTCTCAACATTTATGGGATTACCTGAGATATAATGTTTGATTCTTTGACCGTTTACCACCTTCGGATTTGTGCCTTCGGCGTTGTTGATTTGTATGGCACCGGAACGATAGACCTCCTCGATAATGTAAGGACCTTCCCATTTAGAAAGAAGCTTTCCTGCAAAAAATCTTAAACGAGAGTTGTATAGCAAAACACGATCACCTACATTAAATTCACGCTTTTGTATCCTTTTGTCATGCCATCTTTTAACTTTTTCTTTAAACAACTTGGCATTCTCATAGGCTTGGGTTCTCCATTCATCAAGCGAGCTTATGTCAAATAACCTCTTCTCACCGGAAGTTTGAAATCATAGTTGAGCTCTTTGATTGCCCAATAAGCTTTGTGTTCTAGTTCAAGAGGTAAGTGACAAGCCTTTCCATAAACCATTTTATATGGAGACATACCCATTGGGTTTTTATAATCAGTTCTATAAGCCCATAATGCATCATCAAGTTTCTTAGACCAATTCTTTCTAGATCTATTAACAGTCTTTTGCAAAATCAATTTAATCTCTCTATTGCTCAATTCTACTTGCCCGCTAGACTGAGGATGATAAGGAGATGCAATTCTATGGTTAACATCATATTTAGCAAGCATTTTACGGAAAGCACCATGAATAAAATGTGAACCACCATCAGTCATCAAATATCTAGGGACTCCAAACCTTGGAAAAATAACTTCTTTAAGCATCTTAATAGGGGTGTTATGATCAGCACTACTAGATGGAATAGCTTCTACCCACTTAGTAACGTAATCAACAGCAACTAAAATATGTGTATACCCATTAGAGGAAGGAAAAGGTCCCATATAATCAAAGCCCCAAACATTGAATGGTTCAATAACAAGTGAATAATTCATAGGCATTTCCTGACGTCTACTAATATTACCAATTCTTTGACATTCATCACAAGACAAGACAAACTTACGAGCATCCTTGTAGAGAGTAGGCCAATAAAAACTGGATTGTAATACCTTGTGTATAGTTCTATCTCCAGCGTTGTATCCTCCGTAAGACTCGGAGTGGCACTTGCGTAGGATCTGTTCCTGTTCATGCTCAGGTACACAACGTCTAATAACACCATCTACTCCTTCTTTATAAAGGTGTGAGTCATCCCAAAAGTAATGTCTTAAATCATAGAAAAACTTTTTCTTTTGCTGGTATGTGAAACTAGGTGGTATAAATTTAGCAACAATGTAATTAGCATAATCAGCATACCACGGAGTATTACGAGAAGCATTTATGACAGCTAATTGTTCATCAGAAAAGCTATAATCAATAGGCAGTGGGTCATCAAGAACATTTTCTAACCTAGACAAGTTGTCTGCAACGAGGTTCTCAGCTCCCTTTCTATCAATAATATGCAAATCAAATTCTTGTAGCAAGAGAACCCATCTAATAAGTCTAGGTTTAGCATCTTTATTTTCCATAAGATATTTAATAGCAGCATGATCAGTGTGAACCGTTACTTTGGAATCAACAACATAAGATCTGAACTTATCACAAGCAAAGACAACTGCAAAAAATTCTTTTTCAGTAGTAGCATAATTTCTCTGGGCACTGTCTAGAGTTTTACTAGCATAATGAATAACATTCAATTTCTTATCAACTCTTTGCCCTAGAACAGCACCAACAGCATAATCACTAGCATCACACATAATTTCAAAGGGTAAATTCCAATCAGGCGGTTGAACAATAGGTGCTGAAATCAAGTCTTTCTTAAGTATTTCAAATGCTTCTACACAATCATCATTAAAAACAAAAGGAACATCTTTTTGCAAGAGATTGGTGAGAGGCCTATAAATTTTAGAGAAGTCTTTAATAAACCTCGTATAGAAACCAACATGACCAAGGAAACTTCTTATACCTTTGATATCTTTAGGACACGTCATCTTTTCAATAGCATCTACTTTAGCTTTATCAACTTCAATACCTCTTTCAGAAATTTTATGCCCCAAGACAATACCTTCATTAACCATAAAGTGGCACTTCTCCCAATTCAAAACAAGATTAGTTTCTTCACATCTCTGCAAAACTCGATCAAGGTTGCTTAAGCAATCATCAAAAGAAGTTCCGTAAACGGAGAAATCATCCATGAAAACCTCAACAATCCTTTCACAAAAATCAGGGAATATAGCAGTCATACATCTTTGAGAGGTAGCAGGTGCATTGCATAAACCAAAAGGCATACGTCTATAAGCAAAGGTACCGAAAGGTAAGTAAAAGTGGTCTTTTCCTGATCATCTTTTGACACGGGTATTTGAGAAAAACCAGAATAACTATCTAGAAAGCAAAAATGTGTATGTTTGGATAGTCTTTCTAGCATTTGATCAATAAAAGGTAGAGGGTAATGATCTTTTCTAGTAGCTTTATTTAATTTGCGAAAATCAATTACCATTCTATAACCTATAACAATTCTTTGTGGAATCAATTCATTCTTATCATTTGGAACAACAGTAATACCTCCCTTCTTAGGGACACAATGAACGGGACTTACCCATCTACTATCAGCAATAGGATAAATTATACCTGCCTCCAGAAGCTTTAGTATTTCATTTCTTACCACTTCTTTCATCTTAGGATTTAACCGTCGTTGGTGATCAACAATTGGTTTAGCATCATGCTCCAAATTAATTTTGTGCTGACATAGAGTGGGACTAATGCCCTTAAGATCATCAAGAGTATATCCAATAGCGGCACGGTGCTTCTTCAGAGTTTTCAATAATTTCTTTTCTTCATGCTCTGAAAGGTTAGCACTAATAATAACAGGATATATCTTATTTTCATCAAGATAAGCATATTTCAAAGTATCAGGTAATTGTTTAAGCTCAAACACGGGATCACCCTTGGGTGGAGGAGGATCCCCAAGGATTTCAACAGGCAAGTTGTGTTTCAAAATAGGCCCTTGATTAAAGAATATTTCATCTATTTCCCTTCTTTCATTCATAAACATATCATTTTCATGGTCTAGCAAATATTGTTCTAAGGGATCAGTAGGAGGCACGGCAATAGAAGCAAGACCAATAATCTCATCCTTACTAGGCAATTCTTTATCATGGGGTTGTCTACGAAATTTAGAGAAATTAAAATCATGAGACATATCCCCTAAACCAATAGTAACAATATCTTTCTCGCAGTCTATCTTAGCATTAACGGTATTCAAGAAAGGTCTACCAAATATAATAGGACAAAAGTCATCTTGTGGGGAAGCAAGAAAAAGAAAATGAGTAGGGTATTTTATTTTCCTACACAAGACTTCAGCATCTCTAACAATCCCAATTGGTGATATAGTATCTCTATTGGCAAGCTTAATAGTAACATCAATATCCTCTATCTCAGCAGGTGCAGTCTCATTCATAATTTCTTGATATAAGGTATAAGGAATTGTACTCACACTAGCACCCACATCACATAAGCCATGATAGCAATGATCTCCTATTTTAACAGAAACAACAGGCATGCCAACAACGGGTCTATGTTTATCTTTAGTATCGGGTTTAGCAATTCTAGCAGCTTCATCACAGAAATAAATAACATGCCCATCAATATTATCAACCAAGAGATCTTTAACCATAGCAATGCTAGGTTCAACTTTAATTTGTTCAGGGGGTGTAGGTGTTCTAGTATAACTCTTACGAACCACAGTTGAAGCTTTTACATGATCCTTTATTCTAACAGAAAAAGGTGGTTTGTCAATATAAGCAGAAGGAACAATAGGATCAACATTATAAGTAATAGTTTCTTCTTCAACTTTAATAGGTTCAACTACTTTAGCTTCAATGGGAGGATGATATTTAAACCACTTCTCCTTAGGGAGATCAACATGAGTAGCAAATGATTCACAGAAAGAAGCTGCTATCTCAGAGTCAAGTCCATATTTAGTGCTAAAATCACGAAAAGCATCGGTATCCATAAAAGATTTAACACAATCAAACTTAAGGTTTATACCTGACTCCTTACCTTCGTCGAGTTCCCAATCTTCAGAGTTGTGTTTAATTCTTTCCAATAAATCCCATTTGAATTCAATATCCTTCTTCATAAAAGAACCAGTACAAGAAGTATCGAGCATGGATCGATCATTATGAGAAAGCCAAGCATAAATTTTTTGAATAATAAATTCTCTTGAGAGCTCATGATTGGGGCATGAATATAACATTGACTTAAGCCTCCCCCAAGCTTGAGCGATACTTTCTCCTTCACGAGGCCAAAAATTATAAATATAGTTCCGATCACGATGAACCAGATGCATAGGATAAAACTTCTGACGAAATTCCAATTTCAATCGGTTGTAGTTCCATGATCCAATATCATCACATAGCCTATACCATGTCAATGCCTTCTCCTTCAAAGATAAAGGGAAGACCTTCTTCTTGACTTCATCCTCGGGCAAACCTGCAAGCTTAAATAATCCACAAACTTCATCGACATAGATTAGATGCATATCAGGATGTAGTGTCCCATCTCCTCTATAAGGATGAGCTAGCAGTTTCTCTATCATACCCGAAGGAATTTCATAATAAATATTTTCAGTAGGTGTAGTAGGTTGAGGGGCAACTCTTTGCTCTTCTGGTCGGGGTGATGATACCCCGAACAAACACCTCAAAGGATTATTTTCCATAGTAAAAGGTAACAGTAAATTTCAGCACACCATATAAATGTTTCCTTACCAAAGGCGCTTCACTGCCTAGCAACGATGCCAGAAAAGAGTCTTGATGACCCACAAGTATAGGGGATCTATCGTAGTCCTTTCGATAAGTAAGAGTGTCAAACCCAACGAGGAGCATAAAGAAATGACAAGCGGTTTTCAGCAAGGTATTCTCTGCAAGCACTAAAATTATCAGTAGCAGATAGTTGTGTGATAAGATAATTCGTAACGGGTAACAAGTAACAAAAGTAACTAAGGTGCAGCAGGGTGGGCCAATCGTTTTTGTAGCAAAGGACAAGCCTAGACGAACTCTTATATAAAGCAAAGCGCTCCCGAGGACACATGGGAACTGTTGTCAAGTTAGTTTTCATCATGCTCATATGATTCGTGTTTGTTACTTTGATAATTTGATATGTGGGTGGACCGGTGCTTGGGTGCTGCCCTTCCTTGGATAAGCCTCCCACTTATGATTAACCCCTCTCGCAAGCATCCGCAACTACGAAAGAAGAATTAAGATAAATCTAACCATAGCATGAAACAAATGGATCCAAATCATCCCCTTACGAAGCAACGCATAAACTAGGGTTTAAGCTTCTGTCACTCTAGCAACCCATCATCTACTTATTACTTCCCAATGCCTTCCCCTAGGCCCAAACAATGGTGAAGTGTCATGTAGTTGATGTTCACATAACACCACTAGAGGAAAGACAACATACATCTCATCAAAATATCGAACGAATACCAAATTCACATGATTACTTATAACAAGACTTCTCCCATGTCCTCAGGAACAAACGTAACTACTCACAAAGCATATTCATGTTCATAATCAGAGGAGTATTAATTATCAGTAAGGATCTAAAAATATGATCGGAATAAACCAACTAGCATCAACTACAAGGAGTAATCAACACTACTAGCAACCCACAGGTACCAATCTGAGGTTTTGAGACAAAGATTGGATACAAGAGATGAAGTAGGGTTTGAGAGGAGATAGTGCTGGTGAAGATGTTGATAGAGATTGACCCCCTCTCGATGAGAGGATCGTTGGTGATGACGATGGCTTTGATTTCCCCCTCCCGGAGGGAAGTTTCTCCGACAGAACAGCTCTTCCGGAGCCCTAGATTGGTTCTGCCAGGTTCCGCCTCGAGACGGTGGCACTTCATCCCAAAAGCTTCCTCTTGATTTTTTCCAGGTCAAAACACACCATATAGCAGAACATGGGCATTGGGGGCCTGCCAGGTGGCCCACAAGGCAGGGGGCGCGCCCAGGGGGTAGGGCGCGCCCTCCACCCTTGTGGATGGCAGGTGGCCCTCCTCTGGTGCTTTCTTCGCCCAATATTTTTTACTAATTCCAAAATGACTCTCCGTGAAGTTTCAGGACTTTTGGAGTTGTGTAGAATAGGTCTCTAATATTTGCTCCTTTTCCAGCCCAGAATTCCAGCTGCCTGCATTATCCCTCTTCATGTAAACCTTGTAAAATAAGAGAGAAAAGGCATAAGTATTGTGCCATAATGTGTAATAACAGCCCATAATGCAATAAATATCAACACAAAAGCATGATGCAAAATGGACGTATCAACGTCGTGCGTGCTCCTCTTCTTTACGTGCAGGTACATACGTGGGTGGGTGTGAGAGAGATGGTTTGTGCGAAACAGAGGCAATGTGTCGATGATATCTCAAACACAAAAATGTAACATATGCAACGTGTGTGAAACAGAGTCATGGATATATCATATATAGAGGGAGCGATCCACGAGAAGAGAGTAGAGGGATCATCGGCATGAGATATAGATAGAATCGAAAACAGGGATGAAGTGTGTGGGTGCGCAATCAATAAAGAGAGCCATCGAATTTGTGTTTGCCCATGTCAAAGATACAGGGCAGCTGGCCTACTCGAATGTGAGAGGGCAGAGGTGCAGTTTGTCTCTGTGGCATGGATACCTACCTACAACGTTTGACTATCGGTGTGTGTGGGGGGGTGGGGGGGAGGGGGCAGAGACCTAACTATAGAGAGGTAGATCGACTGGTATATGTGTGGAGAAGAAGAGAGACCTAGCTATGTATTGAGGGAGATTGATCGGCATCCATGCATATGTGTAGCAGAGGAATAAGGTTGGGAGATAGACAAATGTAGAGTGTCGGAGGGTTGGTGGTGGAGTTGCTTCTCACAAATGGTGGGAGAGGCCTGTTAGACAAACGGAGGGTACGAGTGCAATATCAATAAGAGAGGGGATGTCTGCCTGTGTATGCATGTGCGTGTGAGCAGAGATGGGTCGGGAGGTATGCAAGGATGATGAGGGGGACGATATTGTTGTGGTAAGCAGACGTAACTACATAGGAAGATCAATCATCGTGTGTCGGAGAAAGGGAGAGACATAACTAGTGAGGTACGTCGATCGGTGCTTGGGGAAAAAGAATTATAGTTGACCTAGCTATATGTAGGGAGATTGGTAGGTATACATGCATGCATGTGTTAGAAGAAAATAAGGTCCGGAAAGACAGACAGGGGGGGAAGGATGCAGCTAGGAGGTCGTGCGAGAGGCCTACTATATCAAGGGGGAGGAGTGTGCGAGTATGAGATTGATGAAAAGAGGGGCGGGAGTGTGCACCTGCGTGGAACCGTATTGGACATAGGGGGGCATGGACGGTGAGAAGAGAAGAGGGAGAGTGTGTGTTTGTGGTAGGCACACTTGGCTAGAGTATCGACCGGTGTGTGCCGGAAAGAAGGAGCCGGGGGGCCTACACACACCATGGGTGAACGACCTAAAGAGAAATAACGAATGTGCGCGATGGAGGGGACGCTGAGGGAGGGTGAGAGGGGGGCGGGCGTGTGCATGCACGAGAGAAAGTTAGCGCTAGCTACAAAGAGAAGAGGATAGTGTGGGTGTAAAAGACGAACAGAGATCATAATTCATTATAAAAAAGTGGATTCGGATATTTGAAGAAGATATCATAGTGTTTTAAACCGACGCATGCATGCATGAATATATATAATGGTGATACGCATGGTGTGGTTATGAACATGTTATACTACATATATTATATAGAACATTTATTTGAATTTGTGATAATGTGTGGCTTTTGCAGCTCAGGGCTAAATACTTGTCATAATGTATGGGGCGTGGCACTATACTTTGTGTGATAAACACAGTGTATGTATGAAACATGGTTTAGATTATGAAGAACTAGTTAGTACATCAAATGTACTATTATTTGGAATCAACATCAAGTGTATTCAAAGTTTTGAATTCGAGTTCATATAGTACACATAGTTCATATCTATCTCTATAGTAATCATGTGGTGTGTTGTTAAGATAATATATGAATGATGGTTTAAGTTGGCAACAATCATGATTGTAGATTCTTATTCAAATAGAGAAACGAATTCAAATTTAGTTCGAATTGCAGCGGTAGTACAGACATTTGGAATGCACTAAAATGTTTGTATGAGTAGGTTACATGCATTATACAGCCAGCGAAAAAATTTAATTGGACATAACATGGATTCATAGCTTTGATTAGCATTTGTACAGTAAAACGGGACAAGAATCTCTCTTTGTGTGGTGTGAATAGTTTTATTTTTTCGTTGAGGGAAGTGCGAATTGATTTGGTATGTACATAATTACACGTTAGGCTTGTCCCTAAAATTCATCCCGCGCCTTGTTATCCCGAAAATTTAGATATCGTGCTCCCAAAACTCGCGCCTTGCTATCCCGAAATTACAACGCGCACAAAAACTCCCTGCAGCTGCCAAATCCCAACACGCAAAATCCCCCTTCTAACCCTGAGCCGAAAGGGTCGCTAGTCCAAATCGGTGGGGGTACTTTTGTAACACACCCTACATTTTGGACAAGCGCGTCCCTAAGTCATGGTTCCCCCCTCCCATCACCTCCTTTTCACCATTCGAAATCCCAGGCCGCCATAACCTCTCTGCTCCAGCCGCGAAACCCCACCCTCCTCTGTCCGCCACCCCACCGCTGCCCAGCTGGAGCCTCTTCCCCGATGACGTCGTCCACCGCAACAGCTTGACGTCCCTCATCCACCTCCCCGGATGAGGATCCGTCATCGATCTCGTCATCCTGCCGGTTCAGCCGCCCCGTCCTCCACCTCCAAGGAGCTGCTCCAATGATCGCCTTGTCTATCGCGGCTGATCCATCCCCACAGCGCCGCCTTAACCTGCTCCACCAGAACCGCAACATCGTCACCGACTCCTCGGACGAAGCCGAGGCCTACTCGGCGCCACCAAAGAGGTTGTACACTCATCGCCTTACACCTTCTCCTTAACTCGACCTCCCGGCTTCGACGGTGCTCGATCCCGCACCCCCATGGCTCGGCTACCTCGAAGCCGGCGCCACGGGCGACATCTCCATGGCGGCTGTCCCCTAGTGCGAGGCTCCTTCGGCGGCGGCGTCCATACCAGCCAAATCTGTTGTTGCTGCTCCGGCTCTCGCTCGCGCTGCTGCTGCTGCTCTGGCTCTCGCTCGCTCGCGCTGCTGCTGCTGCTCCGGCTCTCGCTCGCTCGCGCTGCTGCTGCTCCGTCTCTCGCTCGGTCGCGCTGCTGCTCTGTTCTCCCCTCTCGCTCGTGATGCTGCTTTGCTCTTGCTCTCGCTCGCGCTGCTGATGCTGGTACATAGGCTGCTGCAGCTACACGAGTTGCTGCTCTGGCTCTAGTTTGCACTGCTCTTCCAGGCGCTACTGCTTCGGCTGCTATCTGCTACTGTGTTCCTCGTCGATCACCTGCTGATTTAGATCACTGTTTCTCTACTACTAGTGCTCGAGCGGCCTAAGCTACATGTGAAGTGCCTCTCTGCTACCAGTGCGTTCAGTTTCGATAGTAACATTCAGATTCCACAGTAAATTTCAGTTTCGATAGTTAAGTTCAGAGTCAACAGTTTTTACCTCATCTGTTGTAGTCAGGTGTTTTTTGGTGATGTAAATTTTACATCTATCACTTTTTGGTAATGTATTTTACATCATCTATTGGAGATGCTATTAGAATCCCACTTGAGATTAACGATGTCTGTCTTGTACTGCTTCAGGCTCGACGCCTTACCGCTCACCGGAGCTGCTCCAACGACATAACCATCCATCACAACAGAGCAGTGCCCTGGATGCCGTCTACAGACGCCTCAGATCTTCTTCCACACCTCCGACAGCCACCTCTGCCGCAACTTCTTCAGCTACCAACCCAATGATGTTGAGGTCGACATGGCTACGCCAAAGAGGTTGTACACTTGTCGCATCACTTATTACTCTACATTCATGTCGATCCATTAGGGCTATTTTGGTTCAAAGGAAAAAGTGAAGGAAAAACATAGCAATAGGAAATTTTCCTATGGCACTCTACTATTCAATTATTCATGCATTTCGTTGAAAGGAATGGAGCAAAACATCCACCTGGACCTACTTTTCAAAATCCTATGCATGAAAACAAGACTAAGTGCATTAGTGGTAGAATAACATTCTAACTGTACACACTTTCATATGGTTTCACTTTAATTTTGCCATGTTTCTTTGCATTCCTCTGCTCTTCCAATTCCTGTGAACCAAACACCCAAGTTGACAGAAATCCTGTGTTTAGAAATGCTCTGTTTCCCACATGCATTCTTATCCTATTCTGGTGTTTTTCCTATCCCTGCGTTTTTAGAATCCTGCAAGCCAAAGGAGCCCTTACAGAATTACTTCAGTTATAGATAGGTGTCGAAGAAAACTTTGTGTGGTTTGTCTTGCTCCTGCCGTGACGTCGCCCACCTCACCTGAGCTGCTCCATCGATAGAAGCATCCACCATACCAGACATCATGACTCCTGACCGTCTTTCGCCGCCTCATATCTCCTTCCCTGCCGCCGGCACCCACCGCAATTGCATCACCATCATCGACTCAGCAGATGAACCTGAGGACACGGGTCCACAAGAAAGGTCGCACTCTTTCGTTTCTGCTTATGTAATGCATTGCTTAATATTACCTGCTACATTATCATCATGTTCACCTCTTAGACTCCAAGTCAGGTCCAAATTAATGTTCAAACTTGAGTTTTAAAATTACTTGTGGGGCACATATCGAGGCAGCAATGAATAGTATCTCTGTCTATTATCTGGTTCACCTAGGGTATGCCTATGTTTGTTTTCATCTTGGGTGGGAAACAAATAGTAAAGCAATCATCATCTGTCTTTTTATTAAATTAAAGCTATCATCAGCCTGCTATCATTATTTTTGGATCCATCCACTGGTTGTTACCATCACTCTAGATTTCTGCATGCTCTCCTTATATAATCTCACTATATTTTTTTCGTATGCATGTCAGATATTGTACACAGTCATGCTGAACATGTAGAGAAAAAGAGAAGAGTTTTGCGCGTCAATACAATGTCATGCAGACATCGCTCCATGGTGGGTTCAATGGCAAACCCTCCCCGCCCCCCTCCAGATTGTAATCCAGAGGAAGATATCTGTTCTGAGGAGGATTCAGACGCAGCTGACCACTCCTATTTACCCCCCGAGGTGTTTGCTCTAACTTGGCATGGTGATGTTGGTCATATCATGCATATGTTGCCTTGCAGTGCCTACTTTAGACATCATATATGTCATCTGCTTAGTTTAGACATGTTCTGTAATGCCACCTGTTTAGTTTCTATATCATATATGAGAATTATGCAATCTCATCTCTTTTAGCCAGCCTTAATATATATGAAATATGCAATGCCATCCTGTTTAACTAGGCATCATATATTTGAATGATATCTTGCCAATCCTTTTCTTCATTACATTTCCATTTGTCGACAATGTTTGTACATTCAACTACTCTTCCTATGAATCAGCCATTTGAGTGGGTGATGGAAAAATTTGGAGTGAAAACAAGGTCTTCAGAGCAGACAGATCTACCTGTCGAAGCAGATCTCTTGCTGGGTCCCGATAGCTCTTCAGAGATGGATTCAGAGACAGATGACTAGTCTTATTACCCCACCGAGGTGTATGCTCTAACTTGGCACGGTTATACTGCTCATATCATGCATATGGTGTCTTGCATTGCATAGTTTAGACATCATATACATAATATTCAACACCATGTTCTTAGTTCAGACATCATATATGTGAATGCCATCTGCTTAGTATATAAATCACATATGTGAATTAAATCATGTGATCCTGATTACTTAGAATCATGTATGTGAATTATGTCATGCGAACCTATTTACTGAAGACATCATATAATTATCTCATGCCATCCTGTTTAGTTAGTCATCATATCTTTGAATTATGTCATGCTATGCTATCCAGTTTAGATAGACATCATATATGTGAAATTATGTCATGCTATCCTTTTTAGTTAAACAATATACATGTGAACTATTTCATGCCCTCTTTTTTCCACACTATCTATTGCATCTGTCTCTCATACAAGGTATGTACATTCAACTATGTTTCCTGTTTATCAGCCATTTGAATTGGAGCGGGTGATGGCAGTATCTAGCGGAGTAAAAACACGATCTACAAATAAAACAGTGCTACCTCTTGGTGGAGATAGCACCCCGGTTGTACATGCACGAGAACCAGCCCTACCACACATAACCCAAACTCTCGCAGATTGTACCCCTACTGCGATGGACAGAGAACCAGCATCACCCAATCTAACCCCAACCCCAGCAGATAGTAACCCAGTTCCTGTTGAGACAGCACCATCTCCACCACAGAGCTCCCAAACAAGATCAGTTAGTAAGGCAGCTCCAGTGCCCAAAGCGCCAGTACTATCACGGCGAACCCCAACTCCACCAGTTAGTACACCTATTCCTGTAGAGGAGGCACAACCAGCCATTCGTAGTTTAGCATCTATCGCATTTGATGTTGTTAAATCCTATGTGCGTATCTTCCCATCATGGAAATATTATACTGAAGATGAAGGAAAATGCTAGTTGCAGGTGTTTGTCCAGCAGTTATGTGTAAGTAATGTTATTCATGGCAATTACTTTGCTTTGTCCCATACATTCTACCTCCATGATGTTTATAATACAGCAAATGTTCCCATTTTTTTCTATAGAGAAGGACCGATTTGGAAACTCAGGATGAGGTAACCAGTTCTAATACCTCTGCTATCTTCAAGAATGCTTGGTGGCAGTATCGGAATTACCTGAAGAAAACATACTTCACTGGCAAAGAAACTCATCAAATTCCCTTACGTTCTCCTGAGACTCATTTACGGGACGATGACTGGGAACGCCTTGTTCTGTACTGGTCCCGAACCAAGAATGTGGTAAGGTCTATGAGCTCATTTTTTATTTTTATGTACTATATGCCTGCGTCTTACTGTACTCTGTTCGTGTAGAACAAGTGCTTAAACCTGAAGAACAACTGTTCTCATTTAAGATTCCATTGCTATCGTGCATACTGCTTTGCTCTTGTATCACTGTATTTACTCATACAAACTTATTTTTAAATTGAAGGATCCGATCGAAACTCCAATGGCACAACAGGTATGTTTAAGCATGTTTGTTTAACCGATTTGCTCTTATAAATAGCTCTGTTGATTTCAATTTCAATTGAGTATACAGTTGACTTCATATCATGCTCATTACTAGCATAACAACAGAGCCAATAGTGTTGTTGTACATGTAGACCCGTGGTACCCATCTGAAATCTTGTTGTGCCGTGTAGTTTCCCACGCTTTGTATTCTTTCAATGCTTCTTTGTCTTGAGTTGATATGATTTGAACTAAACATGTTATGTGTCTGCTTGTTTCTTCTTTTAGAATGCTGACAGAATATTGGGGAAGAGTACCTTATTAAGCCATGGTAAAGGAAGTAATGCAGATAAGGTTCAGGATAGTGAGACATCCTTGTTGGTCTCCAACAAAGCTGATAAAACAGCTAAGAAAAACTATCTTGAATACAGTGAGACAACCCCAAAGTCCTGTCTTGGTGTAGTGTTCGAGTTACTGGCCACTACCGCTGGCACAAGCTATTCGAACTCACAGTCTGAATCAGTTCGGTTTCTTGAGTCTCAACTGCAAGCAGAAAGACATCGATCAGCTGTGCTGCAACAAGAAGCCGAAGGACTGCGGAAGTCCCTGGAGAATTCAGATGCATACTTTTTGGTGCAACAGCAAGCGTTGGAGGATTTTAGCACCCAATAGGAGAAAGCTAATAAGCTTGCTAAGCTTATTGCCAGCATGGTGGATACCCAGGATAACATTTCTTGAGCTCTTCTAAAGTTGTTTCAGTTATGGACTTGTTTTCCTGCCGCGTTTATTTGCACTGGTGGCCAAAATGTAATATGCTGCTTTGTTCCCTATATTTGCACTGGTGGTGAACTTTGATGCCCAGTGGATGTAATATGTGTAATAGCCGTAATAGCCTAGCGTTAGTTGCTTGCTTATTTATTTCCTTATTGTCTTGTTTAGTTGTTTGCTTGTAGTCACACAGTTTTTTTTCCGCGTTTTTCTAGTGGCCACAATAACCTATTTTTATAACTAGGCCACAATAACCATGGCAACATACGGACCGTTGTAACCATGGTCCTGCTACCTGCTGTAGTGACCATGGGCCTCCTACGGGCCATAGGATCCATGGGCCTTCTATGGGCCGTAGGATCCATGGGCCTTCTACGGGCCATATAATCGTTTGGCCAAACATGGGCCATACTATTCGTCGACCAATAACGGTCCGCAAAATGGGCCGTAAACGGGCTAGAGTGGAAATCGTCTGTTTATGGCCCGACCATAACGGGCCGTTAATAGGCCGTATTTGATGACGCTATGAAAACAGCCCAACGGGTTAACGGGCCACAAACTGGCCGACTGTAACCACGGCCTAAATTTGGCCCACAAGCGGAACAGGCCAGTAACGGACCGTAAGTAACCGAATTTTGGAAATGAGCCCAAGAATAAATGGGCCCTTAGAAGGACGAAAGTTAACACAGGCTGGATGATGTCTACTACGCAACTTTATTCTTGTAGACTTGTGTTGGGCCTCCAAGCGCAGAGTTTTGTATGACAGTGGCAATTTTCCCTCAAGTGGATGACCTAAGGTTTATCAATCCGTGGGAGGCATAGGATGAAGATGGTCTCTCTCAAACAACCCTGCAACCAAATAACAAAAAGTCTCTTGTGTCCCCAACACACCCAATACAATGGAAAATTGTATAGGTGCACTAGTTCGGCGAAGAGATGGTGATAAAAGTGTAATATGGATGGTAGAAATATATTTTTATAATCTGAATAAATAAAAACAGCAAGGTAACAAGTGATAAAACGGAGCACAAACGGTATTGCTATGCTTGAAAATGAGGCCTAGGGTCCGTACTTTCGCTAGTGCAATCTCTCAACAATGCTAATCTAATTGGATCATATAACCATCCCTCAACGTGCGATGAAGAATCACTCCAAAGTTCTTATCTAGCGGAGAACATAAGAAGAAATTGTTTGTAGCTATTCTTTCTGATCGATCTATCCAAGAGTTCGTACTAAAATAACACCAAGTTATTCTTTCCGATCGATCTATCAAGAGTTCGTACTAAAATAACACTAAGTTATTCTTTCAGATCGATCTATCAAGAGTTCGTACTAAAATAACACCAAAGCAAATTCAGATTCATAATACTCAATCCAACACAAAGAACCTCAAAGAGTGCCCCAAGATTTCTACCGGAGAAAGTAGGACGAAAACGTGAATCAACCCCTATGCATAAATTACCACAATGTCACCTCGGGAATCCGCAAGTTGAGTGCCAAAACATATGTCAAGTGAATCAAAATAATAACCCATTTTCACCACGGGTATTCATATGCAAGACATATATCAAGTGCTCTCAAATCCATAAAAGTATACAATCCGATAACAACAAAATCTCAAAGGGAAAACTCAATTCATCACAACAAGATAGAGAGGGAGAAACACCATATGATCCAACTATATTAACAAAGCCCGTGATACATCAAGATCGTGCCATCTCAAGAACATGAGAGAGAGAGAGAGAGATTGAACACATAGCTACGGGTACAAACCCTCAGCCCCGAGGGTGGACTACTCCCTCCTCATCATGCTGGCCGCCGGGATGATGAAGATGGCCACCGGTGATGATTTCCCCCTCCGGCAGGGTGCCAGAACGGGGTCTAGATTGGTTTTTCATGGCTACAGAGGCTTGCGGTGGCGGAACTTCTAATCTAGGGTTACCCCCAGGGTTTTTGGAATATTTGGGAATTTATAGGGCGAAGAGGCGGTGCGGGAGGCCACCGAGGTGGGCACAACCCACATGGGCACGCCTGGGCCCCCAGGCGTGCCCTGGTGGGTTGTGCTCTCCTCGGAGCTCCCCTCTGGTAATTCTTTGGCCCACCGGGTGTCTTTTGGTCTAGAAAAAATCTCCAAAAAGTTTCGCTGCATTTGGACTCCGTTTGGTATTGATTTTCTTCGATGTAAAAAACAAGCAAAAAACAGCAACTGGCACTGGGCACTATGTCAATAGGTTAGTCCAAAAAAAATGATATAAAGTTGCTATAAAACGATTGTAAAACATCCAAGAATGATAATATAACGGCATGAATACTTCATAAATTATAGATACGTTGGAGACGTATCAGCATCCCCAAGCTTAATTCCTACTCGTCCTCGAGTAGGTAAATGATAAAAAAAATTATGAAGTGTGAATGCTAGCAAAATGCATAAGTTTGATCAATGATAATTTCAATCACTTTTTCTAGCATCATAACAGCAACTCTTTCTCATAAAACTTATCATGATAAAGTAGCAATTGAAAACGGAATTTTTGTTGTGGAAAGCTACCTATCATATTCATCATATACTCTTTCTTTTGTAGCATGGACATTTGGACTTGAATGATTCAAAGCAGTAGTCTATAATTTGACATGAAGACATCAATACTCAAGCATATCAACAAGCAACCATGTCTATCAAAATATCAACACTAAAGAAAGTTATCCCTAGCCCATCATGCTCAATCATTGATCCATTCGCAAAACACACTCGCATATTAGCTACATCCAATGCTCAAGTACGATCATAGTGCCCCTTAGTTGGTGCTTTATAAGAGAAGATGGAGACTCAAATAAAAATAAAAATTGCATAAAGTAAATAGATAGGCCCTTCGCAGAGTGAAGTAGGGATTTGTAGAGGTGCCAGAGCTCAAAGCTTAAATTGAGAGATACAAATTTTGAGAGGCATACTTTTCCCGTCAACGAAAACGACCGAGTAATTCCGAACACTTTCCATGCTAGATATATCATAGGCGGCCCCCAAACATAAAATAAAGTTTATTCCTTTTTCCACCATTCTTTCACAATCCATGGCTAGTCATATCCACGGGTGCCCTCCATACCAACACTTTCCAAGGAATTTATTATTTGACAACATAAAGTAAATTCATTTTTCATTTCGGGACCGGGCATCCCTAATACCTTTGTCGTACTCTCGTGCAATGACAAGTGAATAAACACTCATCTTGAGAATAACAAATCTAGCATGGAAAATATTGGCCACGCCCTGCCGTTTCATGAGCGGTACGAGCACACAAAAAGGAAATCATTTTGAAAATTTAGAGATGGCACATACAAATTTGCTTAGAATGGCATGGAAATACCGCATATAGGTAGGTATGGTGGACTCATTTGGCACAACTTTGGGTTTAAGAATTTGGATGCACAAGTAGTACTCCCACTTAGTACAAATGGAGGCTAGCAAATAGATTGAGAAGCAACCAACCAAGAAAGGAAAATTCACATAAACGAGCATTGAGCATAACTAACACCGAATAATGCACCACAAGTAGGATGTAATTTCATTGCATAATTATTGACTTTCGTGCTTGCATAGGGAATCACAAACCTTAACACCAATATTCTTACTAAAGCATAATTACTCACCAACATGACTCACATATTATTATCTCCATATCGCAAAACTATTGCAAGAAATCAAACTTATCATATCCAGTGATCTACATGAAAGTTTTTATTATATCCTTCTTGAATATCCATTAGTTTGGGACTAAATTTATATATTGCAATTACTTTTGACAAGCTCAAACAAATTTAAGTGAAGAACATAAGAATAACAATTTTCGTCTCTCAAAATAATATAAGTGAAGCATGAGAGAATTTCTTCAAAAATAATAAAGCACACCGTGCTCAAAAAGATATAAGTGAAGCACTAGAGCAAATGACAAACTACTCCAAGAAGATATAAGTAAAGATCATGCGAGTAGTTAAGTAAATGGGTAGCTATGTGAGGAGTCCCTCTTATTAAAAAAAACTTTCAGATCTAAGTATTTTATTAAAACAGCAAGCAAAACAAAAATTAAATGACATTCCAAGAATAGCACAACTCATGTGAAGAAGCAAAAACTTAGGCTCAACCGATACTAACCGATTATTGTTGATGAAGAAAGGTGGGATGCCTACCGGGGCATCCCCAAGCTTAGATGCTTGAGACTTCTTGAAATATTATCTTGGGATGCCTTGGGCATCCCCAAGCTTGAGATTTTAAGTCTCCTTAATTCCTTTTATATCATGGTTTCCCTAAATCTTAAAAACTTCATCCACACAAAACTCAACAAGAACTCGTGAGATAAGTTAGTATAAATCAATGCAACACCTTCTCATTCTCTACTGTAACAAATCACTAAAATTAATATTTAACATTGAATACTAAATGCCTCTGCATATTTAATACTTCCATCCTCAAATAGAATCATTAAACAGGCAAACATATGCAATCAATGCAAACATTACAGTAATCTGTCTAAACAGGACAGTCTGTAAATAGTGAAATATTATTAATACTTCCCTAATTCCAAAAATTCTGAAAATTTACCAAACTGTAGAAAATTTATCATAGCTTACTGAGCAAAAACTTTGAACATTTTATCACATTCTGACTTTTCTGTAGAATTTTTGCAACAGCAACAAACTTTCTGTTTTGAAACAGCAACTCATAAACTTGCAAAATAAGCATGGTAAAGGCTATCCTTGCCACTTTTATTGAAATAAAAGATACAAAACATTATTCTAAATAACATCAAGCAAATGAAAACAAAATAAAATGATGCTCCAAATAAAACTCATATCATGTGCGAATAAAAAATATAGCTCCAAGTGAAGTTACCAATAATGTCGGAGACGAAAGAGGGGATGCCTTCCGGGGCATCCCCAAGCTTAGTTGCTTGTATATTCCTTGAATATTACCTTGGGGGTTCCTTGGGCATCCCCAAGCTTAGGGTCTTGTCACTCCTTATTCTCCTCATATTGATTTCTCACCCAAAACTTGAAAACTTCAATCACACAAAACTTAACGGAACTTCGTGAGATGGGTTAGTATGATAAAGACAGATCATTCACTTTGGTACTGTCAATATAAGATTCATAATTGTTATCAAACAATTCCTACTGTACCCTACAATTTCTACAACTTATGTTAACCAATATAAGCGATAGAAACCATTAAACAAGCAAACTATGCATCGAAAACAGAATCTATCAAAAACAGAACAGTACATAAAGATCTGAATTAACGTCATACTTCTGTAACTCCAAAAATTTTGAAAAATTGGGACAACGTAGACAATTTGTACACCCATCAACTAAAAAAAATTAAGAATTTTTCCACATTCCAGTAAAATACAGGAATTTCTGCACTGGGCGCAAAAGTTTCTGTTTTTGCACAGAATCAAGTCAACTATCATCTACACTATCTCAAAGGCTTTACTTGGCACTTTATTGAAACAAAAGCTATAAAACAAGATCACTACAGTAGGCCAACCATGTGAACACACAAAAACAGTAGGTAAAAGTGTTGTGTTGTCTCCCAACAAGCGCTTTTCTTTAATGCCTTTTTAGCTAGGCATGATGATTTCAATGATGCTCGCATAAAAGATAAGAATTGAAACACAAAGAGAGCATCATGAAGCATATGACTAGCACATTTAAGTCTAACATACTTCCTATGCATAGGGATTTTGTGAGCAAACAACTTATGGGAACAAGAATCTACTAGCATAGGAAGGCAAAACAAGGAAAATTTCAAGATTTTCAACAGATAGAGAGGAAACTTGATATTATTGCAATATGTAAAAGCATATGTTCCCCTCTCATAATAATTTTCAGTTGCATCATGAATGAATTCAACAATATAACTATCACATAAAGCATTCTTTTCATGATACATAAGCATAGAAATTTTATTACTCTCCACATAAGCAAATTTATTCTCATGAATAGTAGTGGGAGCAAATTCAACAAAATAACTATCATGTGATTCTTGATTGGCATAATCATATTGAGCATTAAAATCATGATGACAAGTTTCATGGATATCATTAATCTTTATAGCATACATGTCATCACCATAATCATCATAATTAGGAGGCATGTTTTCATCATAATAAATTTTCTCATCAAAACTTGGGTGACTAAAAATATCATCTTCATCAAACATAGCATCCCCAAGCTTATGGCTTTGCATATCATTAGCATCATGGATATTCAAAGAATTCATACTAACAACATTGCAATCATGCTCACCATTCAAAGATTTTATGCCAAACATTTTATTGAATTCTTCTTCTATCAATTGAGCACAATTTTCCTTTCCATCATTTTCAAGAAAGACATTATAAAGACGAATAATATGATGCAACCACAATTCCTTTTTTTGTAGTTTTCTTTTTATAAACCAAACTAGTGATAAAACAAGAAACTAAAAGATTCAATTGCAAGATCTAAAGATATACCTTCATGCACTCACCTCCCCAGCAACGTCGCCAAAAAAGAGCTTGATGTCTAGTACGCAACTTTATTCTTGTAGACTCATGTTGGGCCTCCAAGCGCAGAGTTTTGTAGGACAGTAGCAATTTTCCCTCAAGTGCATGACCTAAGCTTTATCAATCCGTGGGAGGCGTAGGATGAAGATGGTCTCTCTCAAACAACCCTTCAACCAAATAACAAAAAGTCTCTTGTGTCCCCAACACACCCATAAAATGAAAAATTGTATAGGTGCACTAGTTCGGCGAAGAGATGGTGATAAAAGTGTAATATGGATGGTAGAAATATATTTTTATAATCTGAATAAATAAAAACAGCAAGGTAGCAAGTGATAAAACGGAGCACAAACGGTATTGCAATGCTTGAAAATGAGGCCTAGGGTCCGTACTTTCGCTAGTGCAATCTCTCAACAATGCTAATCTAATTGGATCGTATAACCATCCCTCAACGTGCAATGAAGAATCACTCCAAAGTTCTTATCTAGAGGAGAACATAAGAAGAAATTGTTTGTAGCTATTATTTCTGATCGATCTATCCAAGAGTTCATACTAAAATAACACCAAGTTATTCTTTCCGATCGATCTATCAAGAGTTCGTACTAAAATAACACTAAGTTATTCTTTCCGATCGATCTATCAAGAGTTCATACTAAAATAACACCAAAGCAAATTCAGATTCATAATACTCAATCCAACACAAAGAACCTCAAAGAGTGCCCAAGATTTCTACCGGAGAAAGTAGGATGAAAACGTGCATCAACCCCTATGCATAGATTACCCCAATGTCACCTCGGGAATCCGCGAGTTGAGTGCCAAAACATATATCAAGTGAATCAAAATAATACCCCATTGTCACCACGGGTATTCATATGCAAGACATATATCAAGTGCTCTCAAGTCCATAAAAGTATTCAATCCGATAACAATGAAATCTCAAAGGGAAAACTCAATTCATCACAACAAGATAGAGAGGGAGAAACACCATATGATCCAACTATATTAACAAAGCCTGCGATACATCAAGATCGTGCCATCTCAAGAACACGAGAGAGAGAGATTAAACACATAGCTACTGGTACAAACCCTCATCCCCGAGGGTGGACTACTCCCTCCTCATCATGGTGGCCGCCGGGATGATGAAGATGGCCACCGATGATTTCCCCCTCCGGCAGGGTGCCGGAACGGGGTCTAGATTGGTTTTTCGTGGCTATATAGGCTTGCGGCGGCGGAACTTCTGATCTAGGTTTACCCCCAGGGTTTTTGGAATATTTGGGAATTTATAGGGTGAAGAGGCGGTGCGGGAGGCCACCGAGGTGGGCACAACCCACCTGGGTGCGCCTGGGCCCCCAGGCGCGCCCTGGTGGGTTGTGCTCTCCTCGAAGCTCCCCTCTGGTACTTCTTTGGCCCACCGGGTGTCTTCTGGTCCAGAAAAAATCTCCAAAAAGTTTCGCTGCGTTTGGACTCCGTTTGGTATTGATTTTCTGCGATGTAAAAAACATGCAAAAAAACAGCAACTGGCACTGGGCACTATGTCAATAGGTTAGTCCCAAAAAATGATATAAAGTTGCTATAAAATGATTGTAAAACATCCAAGAATGATAATATAATGGCATGAATACTTCATAAATTATAGATACGTTGGAGACGTATCACTGGAAACGGCCAACGGAATAATGGGCTGTTAATGGGTATAAAGGGATACACTGTTCATTATGGACCAATTTCACCTTAGGCCTTTAATGGGACCAGAGTTACAAAGGGCCTCGTATGGGCTGAAAGACGTCATGGGCCATACATGTGCCAGAAGTTACAACGGGCTGGAATCATATTGGACGGCCCAGATGACGCTACTGGGTCTAATTCGGATAGGCCATAACGGGCCGTGAGTTAGAGGGTTGTAAATGGGCTATATGCAAACAGGCCGTTAACAGGCTTTCCGTGGACCGGCCAGCTACCTTTTGACCAAGTCAAACGGGCCGGCCTTTTCACCGAAATGGGCCTCTGTTGGGCCGTGCCATGTGTCGACGTATCATAGGTGCCTCATGTCCAATGAGTGGATGACATCTGTCCCAACAGTGAGCCGACACGTGGTTTCTCTGGCCATTGAGAATTTTACACGTGGAAAATCCCCATTGGTCCCGGCTGTTAACGGGTTATCGGATCCAAACCGGAACCCGATAGCTTAACGGTGACCCGTTATGGTGGATGCCACGTGTCGGTTACCCTTGACGAAAGCACTTCCATGACGCGCCATTTATCGTCATGGAAGTGGACACTTCCGTGATGATAATTTTGGTATTGTCATGGAACACTTCTACGACAGCACAGGTATGACTATCTTGATTCTGTCATAAATCGTCATGGATGTACATGCATGACAGAAAACGTGACCTACTGTGACAAACACGTATCATCACGGAAGTGTATTTTTTTGTAGTGCACTATTGGACCCCCTTCCTCGCATCGTCCGCCGCTCTCACCCAGCACTACAGGCGCTAGTAATTGCGTAGGCGGGGTGGTGGTGTTCATACCTGCTTGCTGATGTGTGGTTATTGGTGTGCTCTCAGCCGGCTCCAGATGAAGAAGATTCTTCGGCCATAGCAGCACCCAACCCTTGCAGTTTCCAAGCCGCGGCGAGGTCTCGTCGTCCTCTCCCCCTAGCCGTACTGGAGGAGGCAAATCCTTGTGCCCCTATTTCACACTCGACATGGTAACCCTGAAGTGCCCACCGGGCATCGGCTGGCCGTGGAACGTGAGTTCCAAGGGCTTCATTATCACCGCCTTTCCCACGTACACCTTCTGGCCTTTGATCAAGTAGAGTACGGTGCACGGGGTTTCGTCAGCCTGCAAAGACATGTCTGCGGCGTAAAACATCCGAAAGGCAACGAAAACGGAATATTCTAGATATATATTGGTGAGACATGTAATTACCGTGAGGGCGTCGAGCTCAGCCAAAGACGAAGGCCCGCCTAGCGCGCCAGAGACTGAGGACGACTGCTATGAGCGGGTGCGGGTGCGGGTGCGGGAGCAGGCGCGGTTGCGTGAGCAGGTGATGGTGCGGTTGTGTTGTTCACCGAGTTGCTCCCGACGAAGGTGGGCATGGGGAAATCATCTACCGTCTTGTCTGGATTTTCCTTCGTCCAGTTGATGATAGCCGGGATCAAGTTAGTAGTGAAATCATTTCTGCAGGCATCTACAGTGCAGCGACTGCCTGCTGTAGCAACTCATTTTTCTCCTCGGCTACTTTTTTCACGTCCTCAGCTTCTTTTTCCTCGAACGCAAGCTTCACCTTCTCGTCGATGTCCGCCTGACTGAACTTCTTTTTCTGCTTCGTGGCCTCCGGGCCCTCGTTGTAAAAGACCTTCCACGTGGCACCGTCTCCGGTGCCGTGCACACGTCCATATTGCGGCCGCTGGTCCAAAGGGAGTCCCTTAAGTTCGTTCAAGGCCCGGTTGAGAGGGGTGTCCCACTTGGGCCTCATCGACGAAGACTGGCTTTTGGCTGCAATCTGGTGTTGCTTGTCTTGCAGATGGAACGTGAACTGTTTACGAATGTGTAGTTGACTTGATCGGAAGCTAAATGTAAGGTGGTAAAAGAATAATTATCAGTATTCTAATCAATTTCCTCGTGATCGGGTCCGTGTAAAGAACCTTCTTTTCCTTGTCCCACTTGTAGTGGGCCCAGATGAAGTCACACTCCAAGGGGTTGGTGAACTTCATGAAGGGGTCTGGGAGACCCGCGGCTTCACGTTCCGCATCCTCCTTATCCCATATGGGCCTTTTGCCAAGGTAGCCACGACTTCCGAGTCGTTGGTTCCCCGTGTTCCTTTGTTGAAGGCTCTTGAATTTCGCAGCCTTAGCCTTGGTTGCCTCGATAGCGCAAGTGTCCTTGAACTTTTGGAACTCCTCTTCCGTAAGTGTCGGATTTTCCTCCAGAATCTTGGACAGGGGTTCCTCAGCCTCAATAGCTCATTTCACCCTCCCTTTCCAGGAGGCCAAATCATTGCTGAACATGCCCATGGCGTGATTGTTAATCTTTTTCATCTTCGGATCATCCCACGGGTGTTCTATGTCGTCATCCTGGTCGGGGAACTTGAATCTCTTGTGCAGCTTCATTAGGAGCAACTGCTGCAAATGTTCTTTACCCCTTAAGTCATCGTCATTGATGCTCGCGCATTCCCGTAGGATGCATCCGACTTGGTTCCCGTAGCACTTGCGAGGTTCTTCCGGCTCTAATGGCTCAAACTTGCCAGGGGCCATCTTTGTGATCACCAGTCGTCCGATGCCAAGTTTGTTAGGTGTTCGTATCCTCTTCTTCTTCTTTTCGGTAGTGGCTTCGGAGACGGTACCTTCCCCGCCGGTACCTTCCCCATCGGTATCTTCCCTGCCGGTATCTTCCCCGCCGGTCTCGGCACCGCCATCGGTGCCGGCGCCGTCGGTGTCGATGTCGGCGTCAGTACCATCATCGAGGCCGCCCTGCAAACCTTGACTGTGCTTTGCAGACAAAAAGGCAAGGTACTGTTATTCACCCTCATAATCCATCTCGTCTGCATCGTGGTCAGAAGGCCCGGTTTCTTCGTTGTTCGACATGTTTCCTACGATTAAGTCTCCTCGTTTAATTCTTAAACTATAATAAAATGAGAAATGACATAAAAAAAGTCTATGGTTTGCCGGAATGCCGTTTCATTCCCGTCGCAGCAAATCCCGGCACTCGATATGCCTACTTTCTAGCACAAGTCATGCCAAAATTCACGGGAAATTTCGGCATGACCTTTGCTAAAAAGTGGACATATCGAGCGCCTGAAATTCACCGGAATGGATATGAATCAACATTCCGGCGAATCATAGGCCACTCGGATCGTTTACCCTGCACATAACCATCATTTTCCAAATATCACATGTCCACTTCAAACATAAGCTAGCTAGTGGGGGGTTGTTCCACCACGGCCCTGTTTGAATCACATGCCCAAATCACATGTCCACATATCACATGTCCAAATCACATGTCCACATATCATATAGGGTTCATATAGCAACAATAGCTTTAACTAAAAAATCAAATAGCAACAATTCTATTTTTTTCTTTAAATACCAATAAAAATTCCTTGAATAAAATTTGATACCTAGCTAAATACCAATAAAAATTCCTTGAATAAAATTGTTGTCCTAGTTTGATACCTAGCTAAATTTGATACCTAGCTAGGGTTCATAACTAAATTCATCACCGCAAAAAATAACTACCTAGGGTTCATAACTAAAACCTAGGTTTCATACTGCCATAACTAAAACCGAAGTAAATTAACCTAAGAACCTAATTAACCTACTGCCCTAACTAAATAGATAACCTAATTAACCTACTGCCCTAACTAAAACCTAAGTAAATTAACCTAAGAACCCTAGCTAGAACCCTAATGGTAGAGAGAGAGAGAGGAGCGGTGGGGGGCTTACAGAGGGTGCAGGGTGAGGAGGCAAGCCCGATGACGGCCGAGGTAGGGAGGGGAGGAAGCAGAGGAGGGAGGCGTGCTGCGTCGGGGCCGGGCGACGGCGATGGAGGCGTGCGGCATCAGGGTCGAGGCCGGGGCCGAGGGAGGAGGCGCGCGGCGTCGGGGTCTGGGCCGGGTGACGGCGAGGGAGGAGTATGACATCGTGGTCGGCCTCGGCGCTCGGGCTCCGGCGAGGGCGAGGGCAGGGGCTCCAGCAGCGACGAGGGGGGAGAAGAGAGTGGGAGAATTGGGGGAGGAAGCAGAGGGGGGGGAGGGGGTTATGTGAAAATAGCAGTAGCGCTGTTCTGGAAAACGCGCTATAGCTAAGTTAGCTATAGCGCGTTTTCCAGAACAGCGCTACTGCTATATGAAGTAGCTATAGCGCACTTCTGGGACAGCGCTACTGCTACATAATGTGGCTATAGCGCTTTTATTCAATCAGCGCTCCTGCTATTGTTTTCATTTTTTATTTTCCTTTTCTTTTTTGCTTACTTTATTTTCTTTTCTTTTCCATTTTGTTTCTTCTATTTTCTTTTTCTTTTCCTTTTCTTTTTCTTTTTTGATTTCTTTCTTTTCTTTTCTTTTCTTTTCTTTTCTTTTTTGCTTTCTTTTCTTTTCCTTTTTTTTCCGAGAGCCGGAACGAAGGGAAGGTGGTACAATGTATATAACTAAGGAGATATATATTGCATCATTTGACCCATAATGGTTAAGTGTGCATACAAAATAGGAACATATATATTACATCATTTGACCCATAAAGGTTAAGTGTGCATACAAAATAGGAACATATATATTACATCATTTAACCCATAACGGTTAAGTGTGCATACAAAATAGGAACATATATATTGCATCGTTTGACCCATAATGGTTTCAAAACATCGACGTTTCCGTTTTTGAGTGAGCTTCTTTCCCTTCTTGTTCGTTGATGAATAATTGAGCCCCTCATTGTGACTTTTTCTTTTCCATGGAGTACGATCTTTCTTAGGTAATGTAGTATTGATTCTTCTTCTGACATATACTTCATCGCCATCGTCATCTTCCCTCATCGGGTTACCATACTGGTCGTAGTCTTCCTTGTTGGCGACTCCATCCATTCCAATGATGTTCCTTTTGCCTCTCCTCACGACAACACGGCTGGGATTGCTTGGGTCGGTTATGAAGAAGCATTGTGTCACGTGCTTAACATGTACCCATGGCTCGTTTTTTGCGATGGCATTCATGGTAGCGCTCTTGGCGTCGGGTATAGTCATGGTAGTGAAATACCGGTTTTCTCTTTCGACGTTCTTAGCCCATCTGACACGGAACATCGTCGCGTTGTGCAGTCCAGAGTAGTCAAGCTCCTAGATCACCTCGGCCCTTCCGTAGAATCTCTCAGTTGCGCCGTTTTCGCCGGTCATGCATTCCATCGTCACCCCTGAGTTCTAAAAATCACTGTTCATATCTTTGTCCTCTGTGTGGAACGTGTATCTGTTGATATCGTACTTTTGATAGGTCACGAGGTTGGCCGCGGGCCCATGTGCTAAGGCGTATATGAGCAATCCGTCCTTAGAGCCCTCTTCCGGGAGATTAGCAAGAATATGTTGTTTGAACCAATGCAGGAAAGTGGAGTTGTGCTCTCTAGTAACTTCGGCATCCGTCCTGCAGAGCCCACGGTCACGCTTCTTTGCGATGGTTTCTTTGTGCAGTGTCACGAAAGGATATATCTCGTCTAGGTGATGCAGCACTACTAAGTTTGCTATGTCAAAGTCGTTGCGTCGATCCGAGTAGGCCACATGCAGTTCCCTGCGACCGTTGGAGTGACCTTCTCCTTCGAGCCTCCCAAGGTGCTTCTTAACGGGCAAACCAACATCAGGCGGTCTCCGCCATATAGATAATTCTCGCAGAAAGAGATGCACTCTTGTGTCAGATAGCCCTGGACGATGCTTCCATCTGGACGGGACATGTTACGAATGAATCCTTTGGTGACCCCATTCATCCTCTCGAACGGCATCATGTTGTGCAGGAATGATGGCCCCAGGTCTATTATGTCGTCCACAATATGGACACACAGATGCACCATGACGTCAAAGCACGCGGGCAGGAAGTACATCTCTACCTCATTTAGTATCACAACGATCTCTTCCTGTAGCCTTCGGAGCTGCTTCACACTGATCGACTTTTGAGAGATGACGTCGAAAAAGTTCCAGAGACCAATAAGCGTGTCACGGACGTGCTTGTCCATTATCCCTCTAAGGGCAACAGGTAGTATCTGCGTCATCATCACATGACAGTCATGGGACTTAATCCCGCTGAACCTTTTCTTCTTCGTGTCTAGATATCTGCTTATCTTCCCACAGTAACCGGAACTAACTTTGATTCCGGTAAGGCACTTGAAGAATTGATCGATCTCAGCCGGACTTAAGGTGAAGCAAGAAGGGGGGCAGTAATCCTCTTCCTTCACTTTTTTGCCCTTCTTCTCCCGCGCCTCCATCTCCGTCTCTGTCTCCTCTGACTTTTTACGGGGCGGCATGTGCAGATCTGACCTGATTTTCAAATCTTGCAAGTCTTTTCTCGCCTTCGGCCCATCCTTGGTCTTATCCGGCATGTTCATCAGTGTCGCAAGCAAGCTCTCAAGGACATTCTTACAGATATGCATTTGATCAAGGCAATGATGCGTGTCGAGTTTGTGCCAGTACTCCAAGTCCCAGAAAACAGACCTCGTCTTCCATACCTTCAGCAGCGGCTTCGGCGCCTTTTTCATCGTCTTTCCCGGTGCTGGGCACTGTTCCCAGTTTTTCAACAGCTCATCGATTTCGGCGCCGCTCCGCTTACGTGGAGGTCCTCGATGCTCAGCCTCACCATTGAATAGATCTCCACGGTTTCTCCACGGGTCATCCTTTTCGAGCCATCTTCAATGCCCCATGTACACGATTTTCCCAGACCCGCCTTCTTTCGTTGATGTTAGCTGGTGAGACGTCGTATCATCCATGCACCGCGTGCATCCGCAATATCCGTGGCACACCTGGCCTGCGACATATCCGTAACCGAGATAGTCATGCACCGTCGTGATCAGCGCGGCTCTCATATAGAAATACTCGCCTTTACTGGCGTCCCATGTCTTGGCCGGTGTTTTCCATAACGTGTCTAACTCCTCTTGAAGTAGCCCCAGATACAGATTAATATTATTTCCCAGTTGTTTCGGCCCTTGAATCAGCATGCTCATGTGTATGTACTTCGACTTCCTGCACAACCAGGGGGGAGGTTGTACATCCATACAAACACGGGCCATGTGCTATGGTTGGTGTTCTGGTTGCCAAACAGATTCATGCCATCGGTACACGCGCCAAGCACGATGTTCCTTGCATCACATGCGAAATATCGATATTCGCCGTTGAACACTCTCCACTGGCTTGCATCCGCGAGGTGTCTCAGCTTCGGATGATCTCCATCGCCGGGCTTTGTCCTCTCCGCGTGCCAACGCATGAGCTTTGCTTCCTTGGGATCTACAAAATAACGTTGCAGACGGGGAGTGATCGGTAAGTACCATAAAACTTTCTGGGGACATTTCTTTCCGGCCTTCTTGTATCAAGAAGCATTGCACACCGGACAGCTGGTTTTTTCCGTGTGCTCCTTCCGATAAATTATGCAATCGTTGATGCATGCATGGTATCTAACGTGCGGCAGATCAAGAGGGCACACGATCTTCTTGGCCTCATCCACACTAGTAGGACATAGATTCCCCGTGGGAAGAACATCCTTTAGGTACTTGAGAAGCTCATCGAGGCTAGTGTCGGTCCATTTGTTTTTAGCCTTCGTCTTCAGAAGTTCGAGCGTGAAACTCAAGCGGGTTACCTCGGGATCGCAACCATCATAAAATGGAGTGTTCGAGTCTACCACCAGTTGCTCCAGCTTGGCCTCCTCTCTAGAAGCAGCTCTATCAGTACTCGTCTCCATGCAAAGCAGTTCTTGAACATGAGGGTCCCGCACGATTGAACTTAGTAGCGATGAAGTCTGCGGCGTGGAGTCCATGTTTTCTATGCCGCCATGTCCGGCATGATCATCTCCGCCGCCATGTCCGGCCTCTTCCCCGCCGCCATGTACGGCCCCTTCTCCGCCGTCATTATCGGTCATCTCTTCGTCTTGCCCCGTGTCATCATTGCCTGCCCCGTCGGTGTCCTCATCATCATCATCATGATCATCTTCAATTATCCACCGAGTATAGCCATCCATGAAACTAGTCATGAGCAGGTGCGCCATCACACGACCTTCCTCATAGGTGTCGAGCCAAACTCCTCCTTTGCATCTTCGACACGGACATATAATCTCTGTCCGGTTATTTTCATTCATGTCCTGCAACGCCAACCGCAACCACCTTTCCACCATCATTCCACTGACCATCATGAACGCCTACTCGGTAATAATAAACAAATTGATTATAAAAATGCATGCATGCATCAAAGTCATACAAAAATTCGGCATGACCTTCCCTAAAAATAGGACATATAGAGTTTGCCCAAAATTCGTCGAACCGGAAATAAATCAACATTTCGGTGAAACATAGGCAACTCAAGCACAATGCCACACATACAATTTCCATCATATCGTCCGATTATGTCATATCGCACACATACACATATTTCCATTCTTGCAAAAGCACACATTTTTAATCACCTATCTCGAGATCGAGCACGGTGATGATGATGTCGATCGGTGTCGCCACACACCTAGGGAATGACCAAAAGTGGACAAAGCTTACTTCTTGACATGGCTAGATCTAGTTAGGGAGGTACATAGGTCACTTCACTAAATGCTAGATCTACCTAGCTAGTTTGGGAAGGATATGAGTTCAACTAGTGGAGGGGGAAGGAAAAAGAGAAAGGAGATGCATTAATGGAGGTGGTGTAGTTAGCTAGGAGCAATAAAGAGAGAGAGAGAGAGAGGGAGGTAGAAGGAGAGTAATGGGGGGAGAAGTAGTGAGGAAGAAGCAAAGTGAGGGAGAGAGGAGGTGGGAGCTAGGGGAAAGTGATGGAAGAGAGGATGGGGGAGGGGAGGGGGAGGGAAAAGGTGGTGGCTGCGGTTTAGCAGTAGCGCTGGGTGCAAAACGCGATGCTGCTAAAGTGGTAGCAGTAGCGTGCCCCAGGGTGAAGCGCTACTGCTAAGTGGGGCCCGCCATGTGGCCAGGTTCAAAATTAGCCGTAGCGCCCTACCCAAAAAGCACGCTACTACTATTCAGTTAGCAGTAGCGTGGTTATCTGAGGCTTGCTACTACTAAACCTAGCCTGGCGGCAATGATGGGGCAACTTTAGTAGTAGCGCCCCTTTTTTCGGCCGTGCTACTGCTATGTAGATAGCAGTAGCGCTACTGCTAATAACTGCTAATTAGCAGTAGCGCGTCATTTTATCCAGCGCTACTGCTAAGGTTCTGTGTATAAGGTTTTCCCTAGTAGTGCTTTGCTCTTCCGGTCGGGGTGAAGATACCCCGAACAAACCCCTCAAAGGATGATTTTCCATAGTGACAAGTGACAGTAAATTTCAGCACGTAATATAAATGTTTCCTTACCAAATTCCACTTACCAAAGGCGCTTCACTCCCCGGCAACAGCGCCAAAAAAGAGTCTTGATTACCCACAAGTATAGGGGATCTATCCTAGTCCTTTCGATAAGAAAGAGTGTCGAACCCAACGAGGAGCAGAAGGAAATGACAAGGGTTTTTAGCAAGGTATTCTCTGCAAGCACTGAAATTATCGGTAACAGATAGTTTTGTGATAAGATAATTCGTAACGGGTAACAAGTAACAAGTGTAACTAAGGTGCAGCAAGGTGGCCCAATCCTTTTTGTAGCAAAGGATAAGCCTGGACGAACTCTTATATAAAGTAAAGCGCTCCCGAGGACACATGGGAATTATTGTCAAGTTAGTTTTCATCATGCTCATATGATTCGCGTTCGTTACTTTGATAATTTGATATGTGGGTGGACCGGTGCTTGGGTGTTGTCCTTACTTGGATAAGCCTCCCACTTATGATTAACCCCTCTCGCAAGCATCCGCAACTACGAAAGAAGAATTAAGATAAATCTAACCATAGCATGAAACATGTGGATCCAAATCAGCCCCTTACGAAGCAACGCATAAACTAGGGTTTAAGCTTCTGTCACTCTAGCAACCCATCATCTACTTATTACTTCCCAATGCCTTCCCGTAGGCCCAAATCATGGTGAAGTGTCATGTAGTCGACGTTCACATAACACCACTAGAGGAAAGACAACATACATCTCATCAAAATATCGAACGAATACCAAATTCACATGATTACTTATAACAAGACTTCTCCCATGTCCTCAAGAACAAACGTAACTACTCACAAAGCATATTCATGTTCAAGATCAGAGGAATATTGAATATCATTAAGGATCTGAACATATAATCTTCCACCGAATAAACCAACTAGCATCAACTACAAGGAGTAATCAACACTACTAGCAACCCACAGGTACCAATCTGAGGTTTTGAGACAAAGATTGAATACAAGAGATGAACTAGGGTTTGGAGAGGAGATGGTGCTGGTGAAGATGTTGATAGAGATTGACCCCCTCTCGATGAGAGGATCGTTGGTGATGATGATGGCCTCGATTTCCTCCTCCCGGAGGGAAGTTTCCCCGGCAGAACAGCTCCGCCGGAGCCCTAGATTGCTTCTGCCCAGGTTCCGCCTCGAGACGGTGGAGCTTCGTCCCAAAAGCTTCCTTATGATTTTTTCCAAGTAAAAACCTTTCATATAGCAGAAGATGGACACCGGAGACCTGCCAGGGGGCCCACAAGCCCTAGGGGCGCGCCCAGGGGGGTAGGGCGCGCCCCCCAGGCTTGTGGCCACCTGGTGGGTCCCCTCTGGTATCTTCTATGCCCAATAATTCTTATATATTCCAAAATAATTCTCAGTAGATTTTCAGGACTTTTGGAGTTGTGCAGAATAGGTCTCTTCGATTTGCTCCTTTCCGGTCCAGAATTCCAGCTGCCAGCATTCTCCCTCTTTGTGTAAACCTTGTAAAATAAGAGAAAAAAGGCATAAGTATTGTACCATAATGTGTACTAACAGCCCATAATGCAATAAATATCAACATAAAAGCATGATGCAAAATGGACGTATCAGTGGTCTTGGGCAAGGTCGTTATAGAGGAATGTTTGCATACCTCGATGGACCATTTCCGTATGTTGCTCACTAATTATAATGTTTCAATTTACATATTTTTCATATGTTCTTGTTGTCCTTATTCACTAATATGTTGCAATTTACATGTTTTTTCCATATGTTCTTCTTGTCATTACTAACTATTACGTTTGTCTCATCGTAGGTATGGCGGCTTCTCAACCCAACAAACCAACAATGAAGGGGGTGGAGGGGAAGGATGGCGAAGGTGAGATGGTGGGGTGGTGGGAGAAGGCTGCGAACAAGCTGAGAGAGGAGGATGCAGCCGCACAGAGAAGAAGAAGCAAGAGGAGATCGAAGAGAAGAGGAAGGAACATGAGAGATTGGTTTTTGAGGAGATCACGAGGCAACACAAGTTGAAGATGAAATGTGAGGAGGCAGAGAAGAAACGTCTAAAGGATTTTCAAGAAAGAACCTTGAAACTTTGGGCTTTCGAAGCTGAAAAGAAAGAGAGGGAGAACAAGATATTCATGGAGAGGGTGGTTAAGGAGGCTCACCGCATAAGGAAAAGGGAGGAGGAAGAAGAAGAAGAAGAGAGGAGGAAGAAGAAAGAAAAGGGGCCTTGCTCGACGCAATAGAGCTATGTGATCTTCGATTTGGTTGTAG
Source organism: Thinopyrum elongatum (assembly GCA_011799875.1). Taxonomy (NCBI): domain Eukaryota; kingdom Viridiplantae; phylum Streptophyta; class Magnoliopsida; order Poales; family Poaceae; genus Thinopyrum; species Thinopyrum elongatum. The sequence continues at coordinate 108,974,801 of CM022302.1, forward strand.
ACTATGACCGGGTTATCCTCTAAACTATTTTCTTCGATTTGGTTGTCAACTACTATGTGTTTCGGACTCCTCCTCGATTTGGTTATGAACTACTATGTGTTTTGGACTACTCCTCGATTTGGTTGTATGGACTCCTTCTCTATTTGAACTACTATGTACTATGGTCTCCTACATGTGTAGCACTCTATGCTCTGATTGTGTATGTGTGCCATGTGTTGTCTTTTTCAATGTGCTATGGACTCCTCTATTTGAACTAGTAAGTGTTGTGGACTCCTCCATGTGTTGTATATTTAAATATGTCTTGTCCAAAAAATTGTTGTCATCTCTAGTGCTGCAAAAATACACAGTGCAACGCCTAGCTCCCAGGCGTCACACTACTCTGATTCTGCCTGTACCATTTTGTTGCTCTCTGGACATTTGTCCACATATGCAACGCCCAGCCCTAAGGCATTGCACTGTGAGGTGTGGCGCCTCAGAGCAAGGCGTCACACATGTGGACAAGCTATCCAGAGAGGAACAGAATGTTACAGCCACTTGTGTGCCAAAAATTTCGCTAAGTCATTGTGTGGTGCCTACCTCAGGGGCACTGCACTACACAGTGCAACGCCTAGCCCTGAAGCATTGCACTGTGAGGTGTGGCACCTCAGAGCTAGGCGTCACACATGTGGACAAGCTATCTAGAGAGCAACAGAAGGTTACAGCCACTTGTGTGCCAAAAATTTCGCTAAGTCATTGTGTGGCGCCTACCTCAGAGGCGCTGCAATACACAGTGCAATGCCTAGCCCTGAGGCCTTGCACTGTGAGGTGTGGAGCCTCACAGCTAGGCGTCACACATGTGGACAAGCTATCTAGAGAGCAACAGAAGGTTACAGCCACTTGTGTGCCAAAAATTTCGCTAAGTCATTGTGTGGCGCGTACCTCAGGGGCGCTGCACTAAACAGTGCAACGCCTAGCCCTGAGGCATTGCACTGTGAGGTGTGGCGCCTCAGAGCTAGGCATCACACATGTGGACAAGCTTTCCATAGAGCAACAGAAGGTTACAGCCACTTGTGTGGCAAAAAATTCGCTAAGTCATTGTGTGACGCCTACCTCAGAGGCGCTGCACTACAAAGTGCAACGCCCAACCCTGAGGCGTTGCACTGTGAGGTGTGGCGCCTCAGAGCTAGGCGTCACACATAAATCGTATGACAATGACAATTTGTTGAAGTAATATGATAAGGCTTATGACAATTTGATGAAGTAATATGAAAAAGATTAAGCAATTGGGATCAACTAACACATCCATTGAACTTAAAGAAAGTCAAGAAGTTCAACATTGCTACAAGTTCAACATTGCTACTAGTTCAGCGATATAACAAGTTCAACAAAGCCTACAAGTTCGACGACATAACAAGTTTGACATAAGAAAACGACCACTAGTTGAGTTACATAAGAAAAGGAGGACGACGACTAGTTCCTTCCGCGCTTATTACCGCCTCTTCCCCTCCTGACGGATATCTTCTTCTTCCTAGAACGAGCAACCGGCTCCGGCTCCGGTTCCTCCTCCTCCACCTCGTCCACATAGTCATCCAAGGCCACCATCCGCGAGGTGCCGACCGTCCTCTTGCTTTTTTCGGTGAAGCCTTCGGGTGTGTATTTATTGATTCCCCTCCTAGGCTTTAACATGTATGCTGACCAAACTTGATAGTTCTCCAAGGTCATGTCATCATCAACCTATTATAAAAACAAACGATATGGAAAAGAACGTGCGTGAGGATGAAGTTAGCAATGCATCAAGAAATGAATATTTGCTATTGGCATACCTCTTGGGTGACCACACCCACATCCTCCTCCAAATGAGCCCCATGGTCAGAAGTGGGATTTGATGGTGTAGCCGACCTAGACCGCTGAGGTGATACATATTCGGGGTCCCGACAACCAACAAGGTTCGATAACCGCCTTAACCTTTGGCCCTGACGCTGCAACATGTACAAGTGAATGAGATATTGAACGTAGCAAGACATGTAACATGGACAATTAAAAGAGATGTTTACCTTAATGAATGCTCGAAGTGCACCTTCCCCATCGCTTTTTCCAACCGGGGTTGTCTCCAGAATAGTCTGACTCTCATCAGCTGCTTTTTTATCTGGGTACGCTGTGAACGGAAACAACATAAACGTGTTAGGCAAGCAAAGATGTGAATACAAAGATGTGAATAGGGCAAATGGGAAATCACAGAGGGGAAGTCTTTACCACAAAGTTCATCACTGGAGCTGAAGGGACTCGGGTGCCTTCCCTGACAAGTTTGTTGTACTGGTGCTGGGTTAGCTCATCAAAGACGGTGGGATCTTCCAAAATCTCCTCATTATACGCCGGTTTGCATATCTCCACACGGGTACTTGCAAGAAACCATGTGAGGTAGTTGTTGAACGCGATCAGGCAGTGCTCACGAAGCTTGGATCCTTTTACAGCCTTACCTTGCTCCACACTAAGCGCGAACTATATGACATACTTCCTGTGATGCTTGTCCCAGTCCTTGATCTTGCGCTGCTTTCTCCTATCCAACCTGCATGTTAGAAAACAGAATATTAGCACCATCGAAACCGCCGAGAAGCTGCTAAGTGCACAAGGTTCATTCTCTCTTACACGTGTAGCAACTTGTGCGTGTCCTCCCACTCCGGCGGGTGAGGCTGGAACAAACCAAACCGGCGGAACACTTGATGTGGCATGTGAAGCTCAACCGCCCAGTTGCATATGAGTGGGCACCGCATATGCCAAAGATCCCTATCCCTAAGGCACATCGGATTCAACACGAAATCTCCAGGGTTACCAAATCTATCCCCTTTTCCATACGGCTCCCATTCCACCTCCAACATAGCATACAACAAGGCAACATTGATGTCGGCTTACGATAAAAGCATGAGAATGACCGATGCAATGTCAAGTCACCTGCTCAGCCGTAATCATGTCCAACTCGCTCGTGTACTGCTTGTACATGACCGAGGGATCATCCGTCGTCTCATTTAACACATCCCACTTGTAGGCCCAAGTGGGGAACCGTAGTGGGTCGTCTTTCTCGTCCCATTGCTCGTACTTCACGGTCTTCGATCGTCCAACCGACAATCGCTCCCAGCTCCATACAGAAAGTACGAGCATACAACCACCAATACATCCGTCCTTTGAGGTCCTACAACAGGCTTCATCCAACTGCACATAAAAGAAAACATGGTTGAATTAACAGGAAGATCGCATTGATAATGTAGCAGTGAAGTGAAAAGAAACAACTACCTACCTGTCTATATAAGTAAGCCAGTGTTGCCGAACCCCAACTCCATTTGCTATCGAAGACGGTCAACGCCTTCAGCCACATCCATGGAGCATTCTTGCCTGTGCCGTCAGCCAACAGAGTCTTGGATATAACGTACCACATGTAGACACGAGCATATGTCTTGACCTGATCATTATTAGCATCCTCAGGGCAATTCCCAAAGTGGAATGCAATCCAGGTGAAAGGAGCACCGGTTGTGACTATTTCCCTCTTCTTGTCTCCTTCTGGTACCGGAGGCTCTGGAGGAGACATGCCGATAAGGGCCTCCATCTGCTCGCGCCACCCATCAGAATCGGTGCTCATACAAAGAGGATTCCCCTCGATAGGAAGACCGACGATCATAGCAATATTCTGCAGCGTCACGGTCATCTCCCCGGTCTGAAGATGGAAATTGTGTGTCTCCGGCCTCCAACGATCAACAAGCGCGGTGATTGCTGCATTGAGGTTCGTCGTCGACCGGCTGACCAACTGAATGAAAGGGAGCAGTCATGTCTCCCTTACGTACGGTGTGTACCGCTCATCATAACGCATGTAACCTGTGGTGACCCATGAGACCGAATCTTCAGAGGCTGAAACTCCTACAAACAAGCAAACCAGAATATTAAATATGGGGCATTTGTGTTTAAAATAAACACAACATTCATAATACCGGCCACTTTGATTATTACCCGCTGCTCGACCGACATAAAGTAGGCCCGGTGTCGAGTGTCATAGTGATCATCGAGAAGCCAAATCATCCTACAAATTTCAAACAATAAACATACGTTAGCTAACTCCCTATGCTTCCTAATCAAAGCATTCTTGTAAATAATGATTTCTATAATGGTTTCATGTAAATAACATCTCAACATGTAGGGTTCCGCAACGAAAGCATTCTTGTCAATACGAATCTAGGATTTCATCTAACTCATCTAAACAAACATCAACACAAACATGTAGACATGTATGAGGTTCATCTTAACAATCTAGGTTTTCAACATAGAAGCATATCTTTTCAATACAAATCAACTAAACTAGGGTTACAAAATAATTACAAATCATCTACAAATCTTAAATCCCACAAATCTATATACATGCAAGATTCTAATCCAATCAAACAAGGGTTCCACAAATCTTTTTTTCTGGATAGAAAGAAGGGAATCGGAGGAGAGTACCTTCTAGGATGGATTGGTGAAGAAATCCACGGACCAAATCGTCAGCTCTGAAGAATTTGGGAGAGAGGATTGAGAGGGGGAGAGGAGGAAGCCACCGGCGAGTTGTTTCTGTAACTGGGGTGGGTAGGGCGCGGCTGCCTCTAAGTCACAGTGCAGCGCCTACGGGCTAGGCGCTGCACTTTACAGGTGTGGCGCCTAGCTCTGAGGCGCTGCACTGCTGGGTGCGGGCCCCGGGGGTGCCACGCTGGGCAGGCCTGCAACGCCTGGAGCTAGGCGCTGCACAGTAGGGTGTGGCGCCTGCGTGTCGGACGCCACACAAAACGGTCAGCTGAGTGAATTTTTTCGAACCAGTTCAGTTTGTGAATTATTTTCGTTCACAGGTCAAAATTGTCAAATTTGCCCACCAGGCCGCCACCCGAGCCACGCGCCAGATCCGGTCCGAGTACCCTTGGATCCGTGCCGGACGCCATACCCACATAGGGGGACCATCCACGCCGTCGTGAGATGAAGAAGCCCCCATCGTCGTCCATGCGACGGGCTTTGCCTGGCCATTTCATTCGACGATGGCAAGGAGGGAGGGTGGAGAAGAGGGAAGGCCGGCGGGGGCGATTTGGGGCTTCCGCCCGTGTCGCCCCTCGAGGAGCGACGCGGGGGACATGTGGGGTTCTGTTTGCGCACTTCTTAAGTTTTTTTAAATGAGATACATGTCATCTCATTTTTAATATTTTTTCTATTTCTTCTATGAATTTCCTGTATCCTATATGAACCAAAGGAGGGTAAACTCGAGGCAACGAAATCCGTAGAAAAAACTACTAATAAGGATTCCAATTAAAATCCTCTAAGCATCCTAGAAAATTCTCAAGGATGAGAGAGAGCCTATCCGATCGAGCAACGCGTACGAATTCTAGAGAATTCTCAGATCCTACCCGATCGTACGATCCGTCCGTCGCTGTCCCTGTCCCTTTCCTTGGTCTGCAATGGGTTTCTACGTGTGCGGACACGACGCGCCTCCGGGCCATTCCAGACGCGCGCCATCGTATAGGCGACGGCACCACTGCTTATAATTAAGCTCTCTCGCCAGGCCAACTCTGGGGACGCATCGTCGCCGGACGAGTTGTTTTCTCTCATGCACTCGCTCAGGTTGTGTACCAGCGGCAGCAGCACGGGACTCGGCAGGTTCGCCGCCGCGAGGTTGGTGGCCGCAGCTCGTGGAGGGAGGAGCGTGTCCGCCGCGCCGGGCATGGAGCACCCGCGCGATGACGTGCACAACACCAAAGAGTATATTACTTGGTTGATCACGTACAGGTAATTTTCCCTTGCGAATTGCATGCCGTTTTATTGGGTTGGTTGGTTGGTCCGTGTAGGGACGTGATGAGCCACCCGTTCGGGGTGGCCTACTCCACGAGGTCGGACGAGGAAGGCTTCGGCGGGGTGTACGCGAGGGACGACGACCGGCCGGCGTTCAGCCGTCGAACCGCCGAGGCGCAGCCGAGCCATCCTCCTCCTCCTGGTACTTTTTGTTTGTTTTTTGTGGAGTTAACTGTGTTTTGCCTAATAATAACTGATCGAGTTGTGTTTTTCTTCAGACCATGGCACCTCGCAGGTGAAGGAGGAGAAGGCGCGCCATCTCAAGGACGACAAGCACGCCACCTAGCTTCCTATAGCTAGATAGTAGTGATATAAAACGTCTTATATTTGTTTATGGAGGTAGTACGTGCGTGTTTGCTTCATCGTAGTAGCTAGTTTTAAGTTTGCCATCAGGTGGCTCGAACTGCTTCTGAGGTTTGCAGCGAGCGATGTAAAGCCATATTTTAAGGAGTTATCTATGTGTTGTAATAATCATGTAAAATACCAAGGGCATGCTTCCGTGCCTTACTAAGTTATGTGTGCACCTAGCATGAGCTGTAAAAATTGAGATGAGTTGTAAAGTGATAGTGCTCTGTGGGCGTGGGAGCTAGAATTCTTCTTTGGGCCGGTTTAGTAAGTCGGTTGTAGTGAAGTCTTACGTAACGGACTCAAGTCTCCTTGTAAAAAAAAGAGCATGTTATCCGAAAGTCCTATTGTGACCTCGAGCTCACATGATCTAAGGTAAACAGTAAAATCTAAAAAAATAGCAAAAAATAAAAACATGTGTGTAGACACTATTTTTGCATGCGTGTGTTTTCCGGCCATGTGTCATCATGATGGTCAGCCATCAACCTCCTTGAATAATTGACAAAGCAAAATCTGAAAAATAAAATAATGGAACAATATGAAGGAACATAGGGAGAAAAGGATAAAAGGCGTGGGTCAGCTGCTCTGCTCAATGGGCCATCACAGTACTTACTAGATGGTACCCACGCGTGGCTGCGGGAATCTTGCTAAAAGAAATGCGTAAATAGTTGGTAAAAACATCAAAAACTAATGAAAAGAGAAATGTAATCTGAAGCGTATACAAACATTAATTTGCAATTGGAGATGTTATTTCTAACAAAAATATGAAGGGCCAAATATATGTACACCAGTAGAAAATAGGGCTTTGGTCCAGGCCGGGTAAGGGCATTAATCTCGGTTCACTCACGAACCGGGACCAAAGGTGGCATTAGTCCCGGTTCGTGAGGCCAGGGCGCCGGCCGGGCCTCGGGGGCCATTGGTCTCGGTTCGTATGACCCCTTTGGTCCCGATTCCAACACGAACCGGGACCAATGAGCCTCACTCCTGACCCACAACCATTGGTCCTGGTTGCTGGCTGGAACCGGGACCAAATGTGGTCCTTTAGTCCCGGTTCTAGCCACCAACCGGGACTAAAGAGTGGCCTATATATACCCCCTCCCCTGCCCGCGAGCAGAGCCACTGCTCTGTTTTTTGGCCGGCCGTGGGAGAGCTTTGTGGTGCTTTAGCTCATCTCCTATGCATATGAGGTGTTCGATGAAATGCCCGAGCTACACTTAAGCTTTCTCCTCTCGAAGCTCCTTGTCCAAGCTCCATTTTCCTCAAGATTTGTCTAGCTTTGGCGGTCCGTCATGTCCCGTCCCCGTCCTCACTGCCATCGATCGCCCGCGCCGATCTCGTCGTCGGCATCACCATGGTGAGCCTCTTGTTCTTATCTTCTTTATAAAAGAAAAAAGTTCTTACTTGTATGATTTAGATAGATACTTGTGTAATTTTCTTACTTTTATTATTGTTTGTTATTATATAGTGCGATGGTTTGGGTATCTGCCTCCGTCGGCCCTCGTACTGTCTATGATTCGGATGTGGTATATATATTATCTTTTATAACTATTAGTTTTATTTAGTGTTTATGACAATTATGCCGACCAACGTGACATAGATTTTTTTATCTAGGAGGTATGTGAACCGGAAATTCCAACCGACCCTATTGTCAAGAGGTTAAATTTAGTTGAAGAAGAAAACAATTACTTGAAGGAAAAATTGAAAAAAATTGAGGAGGAGAAGATGATATTGGAGTTGCATGTTGCGGATGTCGTCGATGATCATAAGATCAAGATTGATGCAATGCGCTTCAAGATTAGAAAGTATAGAAAATATGACATTCATACTGAGGCTTGGTATCATTACGTCGTTGGATCAATTGTTACCTTAGTTGCGATTATGATCGCATTTGTTGTTGCATTGAAATGTTTTAGATAGTTTCAATGTATGGTTTAATTAGATGCTCTGGAGAGCTATATGTTGTTCAATGAGAACTATGTATGTACTTTGGTTTTAATGTGATGATGAACTTCTATTAATTAATTTGGTCACTTATGTAATCATGATGTTCTGTAATGGTTTTTGACACACTTAATTATATATAATGCACGCAGATGAACCGGCAAAGGATGTACGGTGACAGACGTACCTCCAAGTACAATAAGGGCGTGCATAATTTTCTCGAAGTGGCTGAGGCAAACAAGCAGAATGGTTTTATGTGTTGTCCATGCCCTATATGTGGGAATACGAAGTCTTACTCTGACTCAAAAACCCTTCACACCCACCTGCTTTATAAGGGTTTCATGCCACACTATAATGTTTGGACCAAGCACGGAGAAAGAGGGGTTATGATGGAAGACAGCGAAAAAGAAGAGGATGATGACAACTATGTGCCCCCTGAATACGGTGATGCTGCAATGGGGGAAGCTGAAGATCAAGAGGAATCAGACGATGTGCCCGATGATGATCTTCGCCGGGTCATTGTTGATGCAAAGAGACAATGCAAAAGTGAAAAAGAGAAGTTGAAGTTCGATCGCATGTTAGAGGATCACAAAAAAGGGTTGTACCCCAATTGCGAAGATGGCAACACAAAGCTCGGTACCACACTGGAATTGCTGCAGTGGAAGGCAGAGAATGGTGTACCTGACAAAGGATTTGAGAAACTACTGAAAATATTGAAGAAGAAGCTTCCAAAGGATAATGAATTGCCCAACAGTACGTACGCAGCAAAGAAGGTTGTATGCCCTCTAGGATTGGAGGTGCAGAAGATACATGCATGTCCTAATGACTGCATCCTCTACCGCGGTGCGTACGAGGATTTGAACGCATGCCCAGTATGCGGTGCATTGCGGTACAAGAACATACGAGATGACCTTGGTGATGTTGACGGCGAGCGCCCCAGGAAGATGGTTCCTACCAAGGTGATGTGATATGCTCCTATAATACCACGGTCGAAACGTCTGTTCAGAAACAAAGAGCATGCCAAGTTGATGCGATGGCACAGAGAGGACCGTAAGAAAGACGGGAAGTTGAGAGCACCCGCTGACGGGTCGCAGTGGAGAAAAATCGAGAGAAAGTACTGGGAGGACTTTGCAGGTGACGCAAGGAACGTATGGTTTGGTTTAAGCGCGGATGGCATTAATCCTTTTGGGGAGCAGAGCAGCAATCACAGCACCTGGCCCGTGACTCTATGTATCTATAACCTTCCTCCTTGGCTGTGCATGAAGCGGAAGTTCATTATGATGCCAGTTCTCATCCAAGGCCCTAAGCAACCCGGCAACGACATTGATGTGTACCTAAGGCCATTAGTTGAAGAACTTTTACAGCTGTGGAATGGAAACGGTGTACATATGTGGGATGAGGACAAACAGCAGGAATTTGACCTGCATGTGTTGCTGTTTGTAACTATCAATGATTGGCCTGCTCTCAGTAACCTTTCAGGACAGACAAACAAGGGATACCACGCATGCACGCACTGTTTAGATGACACCGAAAGTATATACCTGGACAAATGCAGGAAAAATGTGTACCTGGGGCATCGTCGATTTCTTCCGACCAACCATCAATGTCGAAAGAAAGGCAAGCATTTCAAAGGCGAGGCAGATCACCGGAAGAAGCCCGCCATCCGTACCGGTGATCAAATACTTGCTATGGTCAATGATTTACAAGTAATCTTTGGAAAGGGTCCCGGCGGACTATCTGTTCCGAATGACGCTGAGGGACGCGCACCCATGTGGAAGAAGAAATCTATATTTTGGGACCTACCCTACTGGAAAGACCTAGAGGTCCGCTCTTCAATCGACGTGATGCATGTGACGAAGAATCTTTGCGTGAACCTGCTAGGCTTCTTGGGCGTGTATGGGAAGACAAAATATACACCGGAGGCACGGGAGGACCAGCAACGCATGCACGAAAAAGATGGCATGCCTCCAAAGCAGTATGAAGGTCCTGCCAGCTACGCTCTTACCAAAGAAGAGAAGAAAATCTTCTTTGAATGCCTGCTCAGTATGAAGGTCCCGTCTGGCTTCTCGTCGAATATAAAGGGAATAATAAATATACCAGAGAAAAAGTTCCAGAACCTAAAGTCTCATGACTGCCACGTGATTATGACGCAACTGCTTCCGGTTGCATTGAGGGGGCTTCTACCGGAAAACGTTTGATTAGCCATTGTGAAGCTATGTGCATTCCTCAATGCAATCTCGCAGAAGGTGATCGATACAGAAATCCTACCAAGGTTAAGGAGTGATTTGGCGCAATGTCTTGTCAGTTTCGAGCTGGTGTTCCCACCATCCTTCTTCAATATCATGATGCACGTCCTAGTTCATCTAGTCGATGAGATTGTCGTTCTGGGCCCTGTATTTCTACACAATATGTTCCCCTTTGAGAGGTTCATGGGAGTCCTAAAGAAATATGTCCGTAACCGCGCTAGGCCAGAAGGAAGCATCTCCATGGGCCATCAAACAGAGGATGTCATTGGGTTTTGTGTTGACTTCATTCCTGACCTTAAGAAGATTGGTCTCCCTCAATCGCGGTATGAGGGAAGACTGACTGGAAAAGGCACGCTAGGAGGGGACTCAATAATATGTAGGGACGGGCATTCCTGGTCTCAAGCACACTACACAGTTCTACAGAATTCTAACTTGGTGACCCCGTATGTCGATGAACACAAGAACATTCTGCGCTCCAAACACCCGGAGCAGTGTGACGACTGGATTACATGTGAACACATCAGGACTTTCGGCAGTTGGTTGCAAACACGTCTCAGGGGTGACAACACTGTTTCTGATGAGCTGTACTCGTTGGCCAGGGGACCATCTTCGACTGTATTGACTTACAAAGGGTACGAGATAAATGGGAATACATTTTACACGATCGCCCAAGATCAAAAGAGCACCAACCAAAACAACGGTGTCCGCTTTGATGCAGCAACCAAGAGGGGAAAGGACACATATTATGGTTACATAGCGGACATATGGGAACTTGACTATGGACATGATTTTAAGGTCCCTTTGTTTCAGTGCAAATGGGTCAATCTGTCAGGAGGTGGGGTACAGGTAGACCCACAGTACGGAATGACAACAGTGGATCTGAACAATCTTGGGTACACAGACGAACCATTCGTCCTAGCCAATGATGTGGCGCAGGTTTTCTATGTGAAGGACATGTCTACCAAATCAAGAAAAAGAAAAGATAAGAAAGCGAATACATCATACGATGAGCCAAAGCGCCACATAGTTCCTTCAGGAAAAAGAGACATCGTGGGATTGGAGGGCAAGACAGACATGTCTGAAGATTATGAAAAGTTTCATGAAATTCCTCGCTTCAAAGTCAAGGCTGACCCAAGCACCCTGTTAAACGATGAAGATTATCCATGGTTACGGCGCAATAAGCAAAGGACACAAACGAAGAAAAAGTGAAGACTTTCTCTCCACAACTATTATGATGATGCCTTTGATCTAGAATATCACTGCAGTTACATGTGAAGAAATGAAATGCCTTTTGTAACAGATGAGTTTTCGTATGAAACTCTGATACTTCGAAAGAGATTGTCCGTTTTGTACACGAAGTGCATCCAATTTTTGCCGTAACCCTCTCAACTTTTTATAACAAGCTATGTGGGTGAAATGATGATACCATGCCAACTTTCAACCTTTTCAGAGTTCATTTGTAGTGCTTTTCAATTTCAGGGTCATTTAGCTCAAAAAAATCAGTAAATGCATGAAAAATACCAAATGAGGTCAGAAAAGGTTGAAAATTAATGATGTGGCTTTGAATGGTGCATTTTGAACACATAAAAAATCTGGAGTTCAAATAAGTTCAAAAAAATGAAATCCCTTTGTAACAGATGAGTTTTCGTCCGAAACCCTGATACTTCGAAAGAGATTGTCCATTTTGTACACGAAGTGCATCCAGTTTTTGCCGTAACCCTCTGAACTTTTTAGCACAGGCTATGTGGGTGAAATGATGATACCATGCCAACTTTCAACCTTTTCAGAGTTCATTTGTAGTGCTTTTCAATTTCAGGGTCATTTAGCTCAAAGAATGAACTAATAGCAAAAAGAATGAACTAATAGCAAAAAGAATGAACTAAAAATAATCAATTAAAATATTCTGTTATGATCAACTAAAACAAAACTATAATATTCTTCAATAGCAAAAAAGAAATCAACTAAAAAGCTTTATAAAACTCTAATAGCAAAAGTAATCAACTAAAAAGCTTTTATAACCTCTAGTATTTTTGAAACTAAAATTATATAAAATTTATGCAACTAAAATTATCAAAGTATTTCTGTTAAAACATTAATAGAAAAAGAATTTTCGTAAAGAAACTTTTTGTTAGAAACTTTAATAGCAAACTAAAATAACAAAATTTGTTTTTGATTAAAACAGACATTTAAAATAACCTAAAAATTACCAAATTGAATATAATGATAAAACACAGTAATATTAAATAGCAGGAAAAAGAATCACTCAAAAATCTATTTTTATAGTAAAGTTATTCACAAACTAGTGATTCACACAAATTTAAAAGAATTCAAATTTAAACTATTCAAATTTGAAAACTAATGGCACTAACAGAAAGTTTATAATTTTTGTGACCTAAAAGCAAAAATAATAACTGAAAAACTGTAAGTATTTAGTTAGTACAAAAAAAGCATCAAATAAAACAAAAAAACTGGAAAAAAATTAAAAAAAATGCCGCCTACTGGGCCACCACGGCCTGAATACGACTAGAAACCCATTGGACCAGGATTCAGGCCCGCACCAGGCCCAGTAGGCCCACAGGCAGAGGAGTGTGCGATTAGGCCCGTAAGCTTGCAGTTGAGAGGAGCTCGAGAGGGTCAGCGCAGCAGCGCTTATAAACAACTCTCGAGCCCTCTCAGCTAGCGAGGTGGGACTAAACTTTTGGCCCCGGGCAGCAGCACAAGGCCATTGGTCCCGGTTCGTGCCACCAACCGGGACCAATGCCCACCTTTGGTCCCGGTTCGTGGCACCAACCGGGACCAATGCCCACCTTTGGTCCCGGTTCGTGGCACCAACCGGGACCAAAGGTCTCTGCTTCCCGCCCTTTGGGCTGCTGAAAAGAGACCTTTGGTCCCAGTTCGTGGCACGAACCGGGACCAAAGGGGGGCATTGGTCCCGGTCGGTGCCATGAACCGGGACCAAAGGGTTGGGTATATAACCAACACTTGTGAAAATTTTCATTTTCATCTCGCAGTTGCCGCCCCCGACGACGCCGACCTCCTCGACGCCGCCAAGCTGCCCCGACGCCGTCGCTGTCGCCCATGCCCCTGCCCCACCCCCAAACCCACGCCGACGCCGTCCGCTGCCCACGCCGTCGCCGTCCGCAGCCCCCGAGCTCGCCCGGCCGCGTCCCTGCGCCCCGGCCTGCCCCCACCGTCGCCGTCGTCGCCGCCCCCGAGCGCGCCCGGCCACGCCCCTGCCCGGCCCGCCCCCACCGTCGCCGTCGCCGATGCCCTCGCCGCCCCCGTCGTCGCCCTCGCCGGCCGCCCCCGCTGTGAGCCGCCGCCGCCCTTTTTTTTTCATTTTTTATATGATGGTTTTTTTGTTCATATATATATAATGTATATATGTATATGTGTGGCTATATGTATGTATGGAAGTTCATATATATATGTATTAATTTTTTTGTTCATAGCATTTTTTTGTTCATATATGTATTTTTTTTGTTCATATGTGTATTAAATTTTTTGTTCATAGCATTTTTTTGTTCATATATGTATTTTTTTTCATAGAATTTTTTTCCATGTATATATGTATGTGGCTATGTATGTATAGATGGATATCATTTTTTTCCATGTATGTATGTCGTTGTCGATATACCCCCTCCCCGATAACTTCGACATGAGGAGGGGGTCGATATACCCCCTCCCCGATAACATTTTTTTTCTAAATTATTAAGGTAAAATGTTCACCCCCCTCTCGATATACCGGGCGACCAACTCTCGAGGCCACCCAAACCCTAGAAAAAAGCGTTGCCGATCTCCTACCCCCTCCCGCCCCTACCCGACAAACTCTCGAGGCCACCCAAACCACTAGAAGAAAACTCCGGTAACTTCGACATGAGGAGGGACGTCGATCAACCCCCTCTCGCCCGAACAAGTCTATGTATCATTTTATATCGCGGTGGACATATATCAAAGTTTGATCATATGTCAAAGTTTGAATTTTGACATATGCAACATTTGATCATATATCAAAGTTTGATCATATGTCAAATTTTGAATTTTGACATATGCAACATTTGATCATATGTCAAAGTTTGATCATATGTCAAAGTTTGATCATATGTCAAAGTTTGAATTTTGACATATGCAACAATATTCGATCATATGTCAAAGTTTGACTTTTGCCATAGATTTATCAAGAATGCCCCCATTATGGATGTGCACAAGTTGATCCATTTTTTCTGATCTCATCTATATATATATTCTTCTATATGTCACATTGTCTGTCAAAGTATTGAAGAAATCCATGGCTTCATTATTAGCCGGAAGTAACAGGCGTATGATGCTACGAAGCTCTTCAAAGTTGTTTTGGAACGGAGTTCCGGATAGAATAATTCGCTTTTTGATAAGAATTTCAGCAAAGGCCTTCCAAATAGCGATATTCGGAAGGCTCTTGCTAAACTTCATACCAAAAAACTAATTATCCTATCCGGGACTCCGTTCCAAAACAATTTTGGAGAGCTTCGTACCATTATGCGCCTGTTACTTCTGGCTAATGATGAAGCCATGGTTTTCTTGAATCCTTTGACACTGACAATGTGACATATAGATGGGTAGATGAGATCAGGAAACATATGGACCATTTTCTACACATCCAGAATGGCGCCATTTTGTTAAATCCCTTGTTTGAAATTCATGAGAGAGGCGGTCTGGACGTCGTACATTCATGAGAGAACTCCGGTAACTCTTCAACATGAGGGGGGACGTCGATCAACCCCCTCTCGCCCGACCAAACCCTAGAAGCGTCGAGGCCACCCCAAACCCTAGAAGCGTTGCCGAGGCCACCCCAAACCCTAGAAGCGTCGAGGCCACCCAAATTTACCAAGTTAAAAGAGCGTTGTCGAGGCGACCCCAAACCCTAGAAGCGTTGTCGAGGCCACCCAAACCGTAGAAGCGTCGAGGCCACTAATTAATATTCCTTGTTGTGATTAGCTAGCTAGGTCTATGTTTGCCACTAATATGTCCATCTCTCATGTTTGTATATTAATTGCCATGTTGTAATATTTGCAGAAACTATGGATCAAAGAGACTTAGAACAAGAAGAGTTGTTGGGGGACATAATCCGCGACGGACGTGATGTCTTGTCGTTTCTCAACGACACCGATGGTCTGGAAGGAGAGGATGAAGGCTCCGGTGATCGAACAATGGAGGAGGAAAGACATGATCATGATGTCTCCGGTGACCGAATGCCGGTGGAAGAAGGAGACCGTGATGACGGCTCCGGTGACCGAACGGAGGAGGGAGCTGTTGCAAAGTCCGGCGAGGTATATATATTAATTAAGCCTGTGCTAACTAGCTAATTGATGCATTAATTATTTTGGTATGTACATATATTAACTCTTCTTTCTTCTTTTATAGCCCTCCGGATCGAGCCAAACTTCGGTAACGAGACAAGGCCCGAAGAAAATGTTGCGCCAGGATGAAAGGTTCACGATCACAGCAATCGCGGACGATGGCCAACCGATTGAACCCAGACGGACCAAGGAAGCATTTTCTGCTCAGTGCGGAGCTATTGTTAGGGACAGTATCCCGATCAGCATCCAGCTATGGAATAAGCCTAAGAACGAAGAAAATCAAGTTTCTTATGTCACCGATAGACAGAAAGATGATCTTCGGACCTCGCTGAAGGCAAATTTCACCCTACCGCCAGAGGAGGATCCGAATAAGCCAGTTATAGAGCCACTGGTCAAGGCGTGTGCTCTTAAGAAGATGGCAGATCTATTCAGGAGGTGGAAGAATGAGTTGAAATCAACGTTTGTCGACAAAGGGAAGACTCCAGAAATCACCGGCCGATTTAAGAAGATAAGAGATCACTGGCCCGCATTTGTGGCCTACAAGACATCGGACAAGAGTAAGAAAATGTCAGAGATAAACAAGATAAATGCTGCAAAGAAGCTGTATCACCATCGCACGGGGTCAGGCGGCTACCTCAAAGCCCGGCCGTTGTGGGACAAAGCTGAGAATGACCTGATTGCTAAAGGGGTCGAACCAAAGACATTGAACTGGCCAGACCGTTCAAGGACTTGGTTCTTCGGGGTTGGGGGAACTTTGGACCCTGAAATAGGGAAGTGCCGTTGGACGGACAAGCAACTTGCAATACCCGTCAAGAAGCTTCAGAAGTATATCGCCGTAGCGCAAGCAGGGACGTTCATTCCCGACAGAGAGATGGACGAGCTGACTGAGGCCCTCGGGAATCCTGAGCACCCTGGACGAACACGAGGCACGCCAGGCTCCGTTGCGTGAAAGGTTGGGTTTCCCGGCACAGGCGGTTACAAAACCCGGGAGAGGAAGAGGAAACAGGAGATGAGCGAAATGCAGAAGCTCAATGCAAGAGTACTAAAGCTAGAGGAACAAGTTGAGAGCCAGCGAGCTGCCGACCAACCATCTCAGCGGCACGAATCTACCCCAGAAGCTACCCCGCCATCTCAGCAGAGAAGCAGCGTGGCTTCCACGGAGCTCGTTCAGCAGCCTGACTTCACGGCTCATAGCTACCCCGTGGATGCTATCACGGAGGCTCAACATTGCCAGCTTATGACGAAATGTCGGAACCTCACCTTGAAGGCGGCTGTCGGCTCTGTTGCACCTCCTCAACCTGACGGAACTTTTCACTGTTGCCCGATTCCACATGGCTATGCTGTTGTGACGGTGGATGAAGTAATGGAGGGATTTGACGAGCTCGAGCTTGACCACCCTACAGGTGAAGGGGAGACTCAGTCGGTTTATGCTCTAAGGACTACATGTCTATGGCGGAAGGAGTACATCAAGCTTCCGAACTGGACGCCTCCGCCTCCTCCTCCTCCTCCGGCGCGTGAGGGCACTCCTTCTCCGCCTCCTCCGACGCGTGAGGGCACTCCGCCTCCTCCGGCACGTCGGAGCACTCCGCCTCCTCCTCCACCTCGTCAGCAACGGCGGAAGAGAGCCGCTGCCACTCCGGCGGCTAGCAGTACAAGCAGAGGCAGGAAGCAATTCAGATACGGTCCATCTCTAAAGCCTCTGGAAAAGTTACCATATGAGAGGACCGACGAGGAAACCGCGAAAATCAGTGCTGCCGAAGTGCATGAACATTTTGCACGGAAACCTCCACCTCCGAAGGAGAGGATAGATCCGGTGAAACGGAAGCGCACTATCGATGCCCTGAAGCGACCACCACTGTCTCCGCCACAATTCAACTATGAGCGCATTATTGAAAGGACATATAAGGAAGCGGAGCGGTCGGGAAGTACTTGCATGCATGCAAGGTTAGCAGAACGAAGAAGTGGGAAAAAAATTCCCTACCTCGGCGAACAGGCGAACCAATCGTGCCCCCCGCTCAAGGTGTCTAGCGATATCGTTGCTAATCAGCCGGGGATGGTGCCCGGTACCAATCCTGCTGATTACCTGAGCGATGATGTAGAGTTTGAAATAATGGAGGTGGACGAATTCAGATACCGGTACGGGCAGCCTCTCGTCAAACCTGATCATCCTCCTTTAACAACGATGATGCGAAGATTTCATGAATGGTACATGAAAACCTGCAGCGAGTCTGGGAAGGATACTTTGACGCTGAGAATTAAAGAGGAGCACGGCCTCGTTGGAATGGATCAGTTGTCTGTTGAATTTGACGAGTTATTCCAATTATACAATCAAAAGGCCCTCGACAAAACACTCGTGACTTGCTACTGTCTGTAAGTCCTACTTCTGTAATTAAGTCTCTATATATAGCTCAGCTCTTTCATTGCATGTATATATAATTATCCTCACTATATTATGTAGATTGAAGATCGTCGAATGCAGAAAAGCACTAATCTATGACCTTGGGTTCATTAACCCAAATATCATACATGAATGGACGGTTCAAAAGGATGTCACAGAAACCGAGGACAACTTGCTACAATCATTACTTAAAAATCAAAACAAAGAGAAAATACTCTTTCCTTACAACTTCAAATGAGTGTTACTGTCATGTGCATATTCGGTTTTCCTTATTACTCGAGGTTATAATAATGTAATTGATGAGTTATGCATGCGTGCGCAGCTTCCACTTTATTCTGCTAGAGATTAAGCTTGAGCGGGGAATAGTAACCGTCTTAGACTCGAGACGAAAAGATCCCCAGGAGTATGCGGACATGCCTGAAATGCTCCAGAAGTAAATTCAATCGATCATTATCGCACCATATCGGCAACTTTGTTCATTTTCTAATATCAAGTAATTATTTTCTTTGTCTGGCAGGGTTTGGAAAGAGTTCACCGGAATTGTTCCGGCACTGCCGAGAGAGCTGCGATTTACACATCCAAAAGTAAGTAATACTAGCTAGTTCCGCGCATCTCCCATTGATTCTAGTTTCATCAATACCATTTATAATGCTTGATTATCAGTTTGATTGAACTCTATTTCTCGTAAAGTGCTTGTGGCAGGAAGCCGGGAATGATTTTTGTGGATACTACATTTGCGAGTTCATCTACAACGCGACGACCTTTAAGCGGGACTACTCTGAAAAACAATATGAAGTGGTAAGCAATAATATTCACAATTTTATTTTATTACCATCATTTGTGTTGAGTTTCATTCATATATATGTATTGACCCCCTTCTTCAAATTAGTTGTGGCAGATGCGGGATGAACTCCTACCACATGATCGCATACGAGCAATTCAAGAGGAATTGGCGGGATTCTTTCTTGACCACGTCATAAATAAAGCCGGAGAATACCATGTGGAATTTGGCATTAGATGTTAGGGATTGTACGTAAGAGATCTTATATTGTATATATGTAGCTAGTAGCGTCGGATAGATATACGAAAACTTGTTGTTCGACCAATCTCCCGGAGAAAGAGAGGTCGATCACTTATCTCTGTATATGTTCATGACGATCTTGTGTACTTAATAGTTCCTTCATTTGCTTACTAGCTAGCGTGTCGAGTTCTCTCTATACGTATAGTAGCTAGCGTCGACCAAGCACGGAGAAAGAGAGGACACTTCTGTCTATTAGTTAGCTAACACAATATGAAACCCCTAAATTAACCCTCCAAAACCCCCTAACCCCCCCCCCCCCCCCCCCCCCCCCCCTTTTCAAAACAAAAAACAAAAACCCCAGCTCCTGCCAAATGCTGACGCGTGGATTTCTTTTGGTCCCGGTTGGTAACAACAACCGGGACTAAAGGTCCTCCTGCCTGGACTCCCCGCAGCGGCCACATGGAGCCCCTTTAGTCCCGATTCGTAAACGGTTTTGGGTTTTAGTCCCGACCCTTTAGTCTCGGTTCCAGATTCGGGGCTAATGGGCCTCTGGAACCGGGACAAATGGGCCGTTTTCCACTAGTGGTATAGTGCTCCTTTTCTCCCTCTCTCAAAGTTACTTTTCCTAGATGTATTTGACTTCCTCCTATCAAAGCCATTGATCAGTAGCTGAGCAGTACCATATGAATTTGCGATGAAGAATTAGGTTGCATATTTTAGATGCTTGCTTAGAGAAGGTCCACTTTTAGATAGTAGTGATATATAACGTCTTGTATATGTTTACGGAGGTAGTACGTGCGCGTTTGCTTCATCGCAGTAGCTAGTTTTAAGTTTGCCATCAGGTGGCTCGAACTGCTTCTGAGGTTTCCAGCGAGCGATGTAAAGCCATGTTTTAAGGAGTTATCTATGTGTTGTAAGAATAATCATGTAAAATATCAAGGCATGCTTCCGTGCGTTACTAGCTAAGTTATGTGTGCAGCTAGCATAAGCTGTAAAACTAAGAAATGGGTTGTAAAGTGATAGTGCTCTGTGGGCGTGGGAGGTAGACTTCTTCTTTCGGCCGGTTTAGCAAGAGGATCTACAGCCGAAGAGGACAAATATGATCCCTCAAAGGCCCGCGGACGCGTCCGGGGGCAATGATCGGTCACTCTTCAAATAGCGTCGTCCACATTCGTGTATCTTATATCCGATCCCCTATATCTATACTAAACCATGCAATGTCGATCAAACTACGTAGATCAGCAAAAGAACACAGGCAAGCACAATACTTTCACCAAAAGATCGGATGTTCAAACGACCACCAATGTTCAAACGACGGACAACTTGAAACTACATCTAAAACTTGAAATTAAATTGAAGCAAGCGGATATTCACCACTTCCGGGCCGGCCCCTTCCCCTTCCGGTCGCCGGCGCAGCTGTAGCGGCTGGTGGGGGATCGTCCGACTCGTCGGACGAGGAGCCGCCGTCGTCGTTTGAAGATGAGGAGACGGTGATGAGGCCCTTGAGATGCCAGACGGCTCGGTCCTGCTGCCGCTTGAGCTTCGCCAGCTGAGCCGCCTCCGTCGCCTTCTCCCCGGCCTCGCGCTCGGACTGCTTGATAGCTAGCCGGAGAGCCTTCGCATTCTTCCGGCGGAACCGCCGAGCATCTGTCTCCGCCGTCATAAGCTACTGGCGGTAGACCCACGTGAGGAGCCGCTCATCCTCGTCGGGCTTCGCGGGTAACCCGCGGCGGCGGCAGACAGAGCTCTCCGCCGCGTCCCTCTTCCTTGCCCGCTGCCTCTCGCGATGGGCGGCTCGCGCCTCTGACTCCGGCGTGCTTGTCCGGGCCGCCGGGCGGGGGTGGGCACAAGCACCCACCGCTGCCCGCATGGGGGAGCAGCATGCGGTGGGGCCAGGGGACGGCGTGGGGGAGGCCCGGACTGCGCAGCCCGCGTAGAGCCAAGTGCAGGCCGGGAGGAGCCAGCGACGGCTACCTCGCTGAGACGGCGGGGGAGAGGCGAGGCCAATCCGGAACTGCCACCCGTGTCCACCTTGGACCTCTCGAGGGCAATGCGGAGGGCTACATCCTCATCGGAGTCGGAGGAGGAGCGGCTGCAGGGGCTCGACATGGTGGCCGCAGTCACCGGAGTGGTCGGAGTGGTCAGAGTGGATCAAATCAGAGAAATCGGAGGGAAGAAGAAGAGACGGATCGAGAGTGGAGTGAGGTAGGGTTTCCGGAGTGGGGATATTCGAGGGGACGGAGTGGGGTCGGGGTGGGCTGGGCAGACATGGCGGGCGTGCCTGGGCGCGCCCGGGTGCCCCTATCCGCCCCATATTTGTGCTGGATATGAGGGGCGCCGGACAGCCCGGGCGTTTGAGGGCCGTTTGAGGCGCCCGGCTGGGTCAGAAAAACGTGACCGGGTCCGGCTGTAGATGCTCTAATTTGAAAAAAATGACAAAAAATTCGGATTAACGGTAAAATAAAAAAATTGAAAACAA
Source organism: Thinopyrum elongatum (assembly GCA_011799875.1). Lineage (NCBI taxonomy): Eukaryota > Viridiplantae > Streptophyta > Magnoliopsida > Poales > Poaceae > Thinopyrum > Thinopyrum elongatum. Next base: position 108,996,396 of record CM022302.1, read on the forward strand.
ATTCAAAAAATTATGAATTTTTTTGTGGTAAAATTTGACAAATTTTCTAAGTGCTTGCATTTCATCATGAGATCACATTCATGGAAGGCGTAATAATAATAAACAAAATTGATGCTCCTTAAAATGCAACTTTCGAAAGAATTATGTAGCACTAATTTTGTTTTTCTCGCCACACCTTCCATGAATATGATCTCACGATGAAAATTTGCAAACACTTGTACCATTTGTCACAGTTTACCACAAAAGAATTTCAGAATTTTTTGAAATTTGTTTCAATTTTTTTGGTTTTACTCATTTACTTGAGCTCAGAAGGGTACTTTCGCGCTTAATTATGATTTTCCTTTTATTTTGTAATCTCTGCCGGAGACTGAAGCTACTGGTGCACTGATGCCACAGCAAAACTGAACGGATTTATAGAAGCAGCTACAACATTCACCACAATGGTGAAACCAGTTAGGGCTCCTTTGATTCAAATGATTTCTATAGAATTTTTGAATGATTGAAATCTTTAGGATTTTTTTCTATGTTCGTCCTTTGATTCATATGATTGGATTTCCTAGGAATTTTTCTTACGCAATCTTTTGTACTACATTTTATAGAAAATCTAACATCCACTTCAACCTTTTTTTATAATTTATTTGTTTTTTCTGTGACATCAAACATTCCTTATTAATCCTATTAGATTTAAGTGGATATGCCACTTCAAGCCTACACTTTTTCTATTCCTGTATTTTCAGAATCTTTCTAATCAAAGAGGCCCTTAGTGGGATTTCTTCGCATATCTTGTTTAGTACTACATCAATCGGAACTTGCTTATAAAACAGTTAGTTACTCACATGCAGTGCGCGTCTTTCTAGACGGAAATGATCCTGTGAAGATACTACCCCCGCAATCCCAACCCCGGTGCTCTCGCCAACTTTGCCAAACAGTGCCATTATTATGGGTCCGAACATATGAAAGTGCTCTTTTGATCCGTGATAAACATTGATAAATGTTCTAACTGCGTGCAAAATTTCAGGTCGAAATGATATTCATGAAGGTCTGAGCAAAAATAACAAAATCGATGCTTCAAAATGCTTCCAACAATATTCTTTTTGGACCATCGATTTTATTTGTTTTGCCCAGACCTTCACAAATGTCATTTCAATCTGTCAGTGCTCCCAAGTCCCAACTACGGGCAGATTCCCACCAGCATCAGCCATCAGGTTCAGGGAGATGGCCAGCTACGGAATTAACAAGTGTACGCACCGCCTGACCAGCTAGCAGCTAGCAGATATGATGCACGATGGATCGACGAACGGATTACTCCTACCGGGTTTTCAATTCTCACCGATGGGCTCTATAATATAAACAAGCACTCTGTCGATGATGTGTCTGTCTCATGATTCAGACGACAGCCACCTCACCGGCCAGTTGACGTACGTACCCAGCTCAAACAGCCAGGGTGTGCTTGCAGGCCACTGCTGGCATATGCTATGCCACCACACCACATCGATTCTCCCGTGCACAAGTCACCACATGGATCAAACAAAACGTTTATAGAGTACATGTGGCACTAGACACAGGGCTTGCATTGCATTGCATGCATCATGCATGCAGGAGGCGAGAGAGAGACAAACACTTGTCTCGTAGGAAGTAGGAACAACCGGCATGTGCATGTGCAGCCAGCAAGAGATAGTACATGTATTTCAAACATTGTAGTAGTAGTGCGTCCAAAAGCAGACGCGATTCGGCGGAAATTTCGGTGCATCCATTCGTCTCTATCTCCAAGTCAGGGCAAAACACATCCCATACGTACGTACGAGCTCGTCAGACGTTGCTTTCCAAAAAAGCAGCCCCTCCCGGAGCCTGAGCCTCTAGTGCGAGTCAGCGAGTGTCCCAACACTTTGAGGAAAGCGCGCGCGCTGTTGCCACCGGAGCCTGAGCATCTAGAATCAGATGCCCATCAATCCCACAACACTGAATCCCACAATCTGAATTCCATGCTGTCTGCCTGTCAATTTCTTAAGCTACATAGATAGACGCCTGCACTTGACGGGACGGGATAGAAAGAAGTGAGAAAGAAAACTCGGACCAGCCAAGTCTCTCTTCTCTTCTCTGCTATGCCTGGAGAGATGCTCTAGGCATTATTCCTACCGACTGAAAAAGCAAAAAATAAATAAATAGTTTCTTTTGATTTTGCAGCGGCGCCAGAATGACCACTCTTTTCTTGCTCTGGTCCGGCGGTGCATGCCGCATGCACAGCATCGCAGGCTTCAGAGACCTTTACCTCTCAAAGTCACTTTCCCTAGGCCAGTCGTCCAGAGATGCAGTTGCAGGAGCAGATGCTTTTTTGGAGTCTAGATTTTTTCTTTGAGGGGTATTTTGGAGTGTAGATGCGCTGCGCTGGTGGATGAAAGCTACTTCACGACTCAAAAATTAATGGGCCGGCCAGTACGGCCCAAAACGATTTCCGCGGCCCACACGCCTTGACCTCACAACAGAACGCAATCTGTTCTTCTAAAAAAAAAGAAAACGGAACGCAATCCGTACATCAAAGCCGGATTTTTCTCTCGGAAGAAGACGGAAGCTTTGTGAATTTTTTTAGTTTCCATTTTTTAATCATTAAATTTAAACGTGAACATTTTTTTAACATGTGTTCGAATCTGCTAATTTCTACGCCCGTGGCCATCTCTCATGGAGAACCAATGCCGTTATGCGCATGCAGCAGAAATTTGTTACCTATTGGATCAATGATGATGATACCCCACGTTGGAGATCTTTACACAAGGCAAAGGACTTCTATTTTTGCTGGCAGTTCCCCCGTGTGAAAAAATTCCTGTCTTGTCTAGTATTTCTCATAAGCAAGATTGCACTATTTTACAGTTTAATTCGACAATTTTTCGCCACATTCCTGACTCAGACAACGGATTTTCAGGAGGGAACACAACGTGAATTTCCCGATTTAGAGGACTCCAAAGAAAGGATTGGTGATGGCGGAGTTGAGCTCGGCTCCAGCGACATTCAGGACGGCCTTGTCAACCTTGTCCCTTGCCAGAAATAAGATCTCCTCGCCTTCAGGTTTCTCGAACCCGCACAGCTCGAGAAACTCTATGCCTCCAAGGCTCCCAACTCTCTCCTGCAAGTAACAGAAAACATACCATTAGTCTCAGGTTATTCGGCAGGTTAGGGCGTCGTTTTTACCAGTCCAGGGAAAAGGGAACTCACCTGGAATGTAGCATTGGTAAGTCTGATCTTCCTGAATTTCTCCTCGTCTGGATTTTTAACCACGTTTCCGATGTAGGTGAGGAGTGTCTGAAAAGCCCTCTTTACTTTAGCATCCTCCTCCTGTCACAACATTAGTCCCGTGTAGGTAAGTACAATTAAATCGGTTATAATATCCAGACTTATTTTATAGTATGTAAGTTATGCAAAATCAGCACTTGATAACTCGTACAGTTTGTATTAAGGTTCGTGAAAATACTGGACTATCGCATAGGGTACGCGCACATCACTGATTAAGTTGTTACCAAATGATAGCAAGGTTCAAAATAGAACAGGAAACCGAACTGGACAAGTCATTCAGTATAAGACAGTGAGTCCATGGAGACAAATATGCCCATGCACAAGTCATGTCGGGCATCAAAGCAAAACTGGATAAAAAGCAATACATATCAGGACATCCCAACTGTGCCAAGCCATTTTCTCCACAATTTTGTACAACCAGGTTCCATTTTCTATTTCCAACTCTTAATGTTTCGTCTTCTTTTCATGTCAATAGAATTAAGTACATTGATTCTTTACTTGCAATATACTCCCTCCAATCCATAATAAGTGTCGAGGTTTTATTTCAAATTTGAACTAAAAGCACGACACTTATTATGGATTAGAGGGAACTAAAAGCACGACACTTATTATGGATCAGAGGGAGTGTTAGATTATTATGCACACAGAACATACAATGTTACATTTCTTCTACGAGTGCTACATATAGGAAGATAGCAGGAACACAAACTATCCTATTCTACTATTATATGACAAATGATGGCACAAACCTAGATTTGGTCAGATAGAACATAACAAGGTGAAGAAACATGAAGCTACAGATCTTCAAAACATGCAGCTTGCCACTCTAACATGGGTTCGTCAACCTCATAAACTAATGTGTATGTTCGTTACAACTGCCGTTATGTGTATGTGTCAAACTGCTCCCATATGGTGATCAGTAGTTAACATCAAATTAATGGACAATGAGGTTAGTCTCATGGGCAATTGTGGTTCATACCTTGTTCTGCTGCTTAATATTTCGTAAGCAATTCCTCATCTGCTCTGCCTTTGTGGCTGGTCTGACAGGTAAAAATGCACTCTGGAAAATTTAAGACCACAGTTAAAGAATCAACCAATATTAAACATATCTTATCAAAGGTAATATGAACTCTGGTCTCCAGCCTGTTCTAAATGGCTCTTCAAAGGCTGCCCAACCAGAAATCAATGTAGGATTCTATTTGTTCTGAGAAGTGAGAGGTTCAAAAGTACAAGAAAATCTTGTCCACTTCCATCTCGAATCGTTAGATTTTCGGGAAGGCAACTTAGGTGCTCAAAACAGTGTAATGTCATGTTTAAACTGACAATGGTGCACAAAATCTGGATCAACAGGTTACAATGGCAAGGACATTCGGATTAAAAATAGTACCTTCTTCTCTTCAACAGGCGGCGGTGTGCTTGGCTTGGATGCAGCTGGGGCTTCTGCCGGCAATCCAAGTTTCCTTCTACGTTCAGCCTGAGAATAAAATATGAGAAACTGTTTGAGGCCTAATGACTACAGCTAGTTAGCAACCAAATAAAACTGCATTCAGTTGAATATCTCCAGGTTAAATCAAAGTAAATCATTCCTTTCCTATACAAAAGGTAAAAATATACTAGTAACTTAAACCAAACTAGCAACGTATATTCCTGAAATTGAGATGGATAAATAAGAAACCTTGTCCTCTTCCAGTTTCTGGCGAATCTTTTCTCTGGCTCTCTTCTCCTCCTCTTTCTCAAGCCTTCTCAATTCTATGATGCTGCCGATGGCAAGGAAAAAATTAAGCAAAACCCGATATTACCAGCACAAGTCTAGTAAAATAAACTGAAAGAAAGAACCAACCGTTTCCTTTCATTTAACTCCTCCATTTTTTTGGCTTCAAGAAGCTCCTTGCCAATCCTTATCCGCTCCTACAAAAATGCCTAATACGTGAGGCAACATACTAAAAACCTTATAAAATGTATACAAGATATAAAGCTAGAACTATAGTATGCTAAAGCCATTACTTTCTAATGTTGAGCCAAAGTGTAACTTGTAAATGATGAGATGGCATCACATGAAAGATGAAACATAAACTAGCATCGAGATAACATGGATAAAATTTTGTGCTTGGTATCCTCAAATAAACAATATAGTACAGTTTGTAAACATTGTCTTGCTGATAGCACGGCAGAGTGAAGACTAACGTGAAAAAGGAAAATGTGTGTACCCTAAAACCTCCAATAAACAATCTGTTGGAGATATACATAATTACATACTCACATGATGAACAAGAAAATTATATAAACTCCTTCCACTTGCAAATACACATCATCAGAAGACAAATTTGAGGTAGAGGTTAAATAAGATGAAATTAAAGGGCTATCAAGAATATATTGGTCCAAGATCTAGCATGATTGAACAATTATAAAATGTAGTAAAAAATGGTCAACTGTCCAGAAGAAGCCAGATGAAGATACATGTTACAGGTGGCTGATGTAGTGCTGTGTTTATTCTGATAACAAGAATCTATATGCATTTAAAATACATAAGTAGGCATACGTTACAAATAAAGAAGGTAAAAAAAAGGGTTTTTACAGGGGTAAATAAAAGTTGATATACCTTTTCCCTTTCTCTTTCCATCCTTCTCTCTTCTTCTTCTTTCTTTTTACGAGCACGCTCCCTACAAGTCGAATGGATACTCTCAGCAGGAGGTGTCTTACAAGAAAATATTATCCAATAAAAAGATAAATGCTTATCTCAGAAATTTCTCGTCCATAACCTATGGCTACTATATGCCACTATGCCCTTTATTCTGAACTACAAACTATGGTTTGTGCACAGTTATGGAGAAACGGACGCCCTTTCAAAAGCAGTGTTATAAAAACTGTACAATTTTCCTACTAGAAGCTATCATTCCCCAAAGAGTATGCTTAAGGCACTGCATGTTCACAAAACTTTGACGGCACCATACTTATGTTGTGTATTATGGTTATTTATTAAAGTTAAAGGTAGAAAAGAAAGAACATAAGTATCGAAATCTCAACAAACTGATTCAGTACAATGGAAAATAGCCCTACAAACAGACAAATATATCCTACTTTTAAAGAGAATTATTCAACCACCAGCAGATGATTCAAGAATGGTTCATAAAAGCACCTTAGCTCTTGTGCTTTAATCTTCTTCTCCTCCGCAGTTAGAGAGGGCTTGTTAGCCTCGGTGTTGGCCGGCACCTGAGAGGTGAAATAAGATAACTTAAATAAGAAACCTGCAGATGATATGCGCTGGAGAGAAATATTTTTCTTGCCAAAAGTGTCAGTAATATCTATTCATCCCCCATTGAACACTGTTAATAGATGCTCAGTGGACAAAACTAAGTCAAGCAAGCAAGTTAGTCCTTGTGCATGGGCAGTTGGGCACACATGGAAGCAGCAGTAAGTGGAGGAGCTTTGGCAGTTGAATTCAGCATCAGCTATAGTTTAAGCCGGTAATGTTTACTTCAAAGTAGCATTTCACCACAAAGTGAACACATCCAATTAAAGCTCTTTTTAAACAAAATCCATTAAATACTGCATGCTTATATTGTGTAGACACTTCTTGAACCATGGAATTCCGAAGTAGGTGAAACCATGTCATTTAGGAAATGTACAGCACCCTCATTCATATGAATAAATCATTGGTTCTGGAAGAAGCGTGGATAACATATCAAAGAATAAAGTTGCTACTAACTGCAAATAATTAAAATATAAATCTGATGAAAAGACTACCAAAACAATACTTATTTCCAAACATGGGACCAATAGCACCATCAGAAAACAAAATGAGCAAATCTCTACTCTAACAAACAACGAAGAATCAAATAAAAAGCTTCATACCATAGGCATTTCATCAATATCCGGATCCTCCTGATGCTCAGAGAGCCAGTTAATGGCGCCTTCAATGGTGCTATTACCTATGTAAAAGTACACGGGTTCAGGAAAATTATGAACATCATTGTGTATTAATTTGCAGCTGCATGAGATAATATCAAAAAAGGACCAATAAAATATGACTGGAGAGTGGAGATGGTAAAAGAATATTTCTTTACATTGTTTATGCTGGTCCATTCAGGTAATTTAGTCATTTGACGCCACTGTCATCTTCAAGAAATTTATATAGTTTAATAAAAAGAGATTATAGTTTAATATAGTCGGTTATTCAGTATTATCACCCCTGTTCACATTTGTATGTTATCCAATAATTAAACTATCAATATTTTCTTTCATTTACATGGTTTTCCTTGGCTAAGTAATCTGATATCTTATGCCATTCAGAATCCAATAGTATATCCTAGCGTGACACAGCACTTTAAGTAAGTTTATTCTTTATTTGATGAGTATGAAGTAAATTAAGATATGGCTCTCAATAAATCGCAGGCAATGTTATGTTTGAGATATACTGACAAGGGCCACAGTAAAATGATCTTATTATCATAGGCAATGTTATGTGCAGTGGCATCATCAACCGATAACATGACAGTCAAAGGAGTCAGAGGCTATAGCTATGTACATACCGGAGAAGTGAAGTGCCCTAGTGGCACGCGCAGTCGAAAAGCCCATCGATTCGAGTTCCCCAAGCATCTCCTTGTTCACCTCTGGCGACACCAGCTCTGCCAGAATCAAACACGCCGTCAACACTCAAAATCTGTCACAGATGAAAGACACCCTTTGCTTATCTCAGATTGGAAACCGCACCTTGCGGCTCCGCACTCCCCGACGCGTCCACATCCATGGCCTCCGAGGCCGGCTTCGGCGGCGCCTCGAGATCGATGGGCTTGGCCGCCTCCATGGTCTTGTCGGTGAACTCGGCGTGGCCCGTGCGCTTCTTGTGCAGGTCCACCTCCTACACACACCGAATCGACAGGCGGAACTGGATCAGGCACCGACGGAGATGTAAATCTAGTACGTAGGATCAACGAAAGCCACCAAATCCGGCCGGGTTCCGTCGGGGGGCGGAGAGGAGGAGGCGAGATCTTACGGTCTGGGAGCGGCATGGCTTGCCGCAGTCGGCGCAGACGAGGTTGAGGACGGCCTCGGTGGACTCGGCGAAGTTGGTGTGGGAGGTGGCCTCGGCGTGCGCCTGCGCCTCCTCCACGCTCCTCAGCTGCACGCCGCAGTCGCCGCACCGCAGGGACAGCCCCGCCATTGCTGCTTTCGACGGGGTCGCTTCCGATCGAGCGAATTTGGGGGCGAAAGTCGAAAGCTGCTTCCTTTTTGCGAGGAGGTTTAGGGTGTGTTCGGTGAAGAGAAGAAGAGGAGACGGTCAAGCAAGTTTATCAGGATGCGCCTGCAAACGGGATCGTCTGGGAGAGGACATCCAGTTCGGATTATCAGTTGGGAGTATTAGTATTAGATTCGTATTCAAAATAAATTTTCAATGGTATATTTTTTCCAAAAACTTCTGATCTATCGATAAAATATAGGAAAACACTCGTCTTCATCCGACTGATCTTTCCATGCGCGTCCACCATCTCCGTGGGTGTTTGATCTGTTGTTGATCAGACGGTCAACCGTCACCCTCACCTATTTAATGTTGTTGCAACTTCACCCCTGTTTCAGAAGCATTTCTGCAACTCAGCACCTGTTGCAGACAGACTACACAACCAAGTAGGAATCTGGTACCCTTTTTTCATCCCTGCAGGCTAGGGAGTGTTGCGGTGTCGCCGTCGGCGTGCTACAGCCATGGAGGATGCCGTCCCAACAGCCGAGCTCCGCCATTTGTAGGTCGTCATTACCGAGCACATCCATGCTTGCTCTCTGCCGCCAAAAGCCTCCCCGTCGACCGGATCGACAGATCCGGCACGCCACAGCGCCGCGCCGTACGTCCACGCCCACCTGGCGCTCGGCCCTGCATTGTTGTTCGCAACATCACCTCTGAGACAAGTTTCGGCAACAACGACGCTGTTGCGAAACGGCAACAACGAACGACGACTATGCTAGTGCGCGATGCGGCTGGACATGCTTTTGTAATTTTTGCAACAAGAGTCTTGTTGCAGAAAATTAGAAAAGAAAAGGTTCTGCAACAGGGGTTTTGTTGAGAAAATTAGAGAAGAAAAGGTTTTGCAACAAGGGCCTTGTTGCAGAAATTAAAGAAGAGAAACTTTTGCAACAAGAGCATTATTGCAGAAATTAAAGAAGAGAAACTGATCGGCTCGTGTATACACAATCGGACGGCTCGCGGTCCGGCCGATCTTTTAAAAAGATCAGCCGGCGGACGCGTAGCAGGCCCCAATATAATAGCAGTACACAACCACATGTAAGTAAAAAAAAGGTTTGTAGGAATTTCATATAGGATTTCTTTACGGGATATGATTTGCAAAGAAAAATTTCCTTTTAAGCTCTTTGGTTTGTAGGAATGGATTTCTGTTCCTATGTAGGATAGGAATCAATCCTTCATATTTTGAAGGAAAAAAAAACATTAGCTAAGATTCAATGGAAAAATTCTATCATATGCATCAAATGACATCTCTTTCTCTGTAGGAATTGAGATGCATGTCATCTCACTTTCCTATAATTTTCCTATTCCTATAACATTCCTATCCTATGAACCAAAGGAGGTCTAAGTCGTGAAGTTGGCACTGGTCCTCGCATTATTCTGGATTTATTTAAGGTTTTCTTGACGATGTTCGTTCAGTAAGAGGAGACATCGCATCGACTACGAAGACATGTATGGTGTCTTCATCAACAATTTTCTCAAAAGTGCACATCCAAATAATCCTTTTTAGAGCATTTGGACCGAAAACATTGCTCAGCTGCACTGCCCTATCTGTATCTTTTGTGGTCCCCTTTTGAGGTGGCCCAAGCAGCCCCTAGTGCTGCAAATTTGCATAACTCAAATCGATGCGCACAGTCGCCCAACTACCATGCCGAAGCTTCCTGCGCGCGACCGCCGCCCGCCTCCCTCCCGCACGCAATCGCCGCCACAGCCATAGACGACACCTCCTAAGGCCACGGTGGTTTTCTGCGACAATGTTTCGGCCACCTATCTCGCCGCTAATCTAGTGTAGCATAAGCGCACCAAACACATTGAGCTGGATGTTCACTTCGTGCATGAGAAGGTACAGTTGGGTGAGCTCCGCGTACTTCACGTACCAACTACTCAATAGTTTGCCAACATTATGACCAAAGTGTTGTCAACGGCTGCATTCCAGGAGTTCCGTTTTAGTCTTTGCATCACCGACGCCGATGCTTCGACTATGTGGGGGGGGGGGGGGGGGGAGTGTTGGACGTGACATACGTGACATATATGTGTATATCTCCAATTGATCCCTCTTATCTCTAGCCTTGTATAGTCTAACTACTAGAGATTTGGTAGGGTTAGTTGGCTTGTCGTTGCTAGAGATTTGGTAGGATTAGTTGGTTTGTCACGCAAGCATCTCCTGTATGTATTGTAACGACTCCGATGAATACAATTGAGTTGCATCCAATACCTTTCTACAGGAAGTACAAATCATCTCAAACATAATAAAAAATACATTGAGATTCCGAGACCACTGAACGACAACTATTGCCTCCAGAACGAGCCGCCGACGCGTGTTGTCGCCGCTCCCCTACCGGAGTCGGCTTGACCTTGTCGATGACAGACGGGAAGTCTTTAAGGTTGTCGCCACACCTAGGGGCACGTGTACAAACAGAGTTAACCGGTGCAACAGGGTGGTTCGACAGGGCTGAGGTGGATCACGACAAACTGCTTCTCTCTAGTGCTATCAAAGGACTTCAACTGGAAGACGGTATGTTTGTAAGAAGGGATGGTTTCATAACCGGTTGAGGTTTCGTACATCCATAAATGCGACTTACAAATGTCTGATTTGCCTTCTTTTGCTAAGAATATCCCTTGCTTTGCGAGGCTCAAGATCCTAGAGAGGCTACACATTCATGTGGAGCAGCCAACCATAGTTGAGTCCCACCTTAAAACAGAAGAGGGCTTCAACTTCAAGGTTTTAATAAAGCATGAAAGAGATCAAACCTTCTTCGGTTCTCCTGGATGGCGAGGATTGACCAAGACATACGAGTGCGATGCTGGGATTAGGATCGTGTTGGAAATATGCCCTAGAGGCAATAATAAAGTGGTTATTATTATTTTTCCTTAATCATGATAAAGGTTTATTATTCATGCTAGAATTGTATTGACCGGAAACTTAAACACATGTGTGGATACATAAACAAATCCCGTGTCCCTAGTGAGCCTTTACTAGACTAGCTTGTTGATCAAAAGATGGTTAAGGGTTGATAACGGGATCACATCATTAGGAGAATGATGTGATGGACAAGACCCATTCGTTAGCTTAGCATATGATCATTCAGTTTATTGCTACTGCTTTCTTAATTAATGTCAAATACATATTTCTTCGACCATGAGATCATGCAACTCTCGGATACCGGAGGAATACCTTGTGTGCTATCAAACGTCACAACGTAACTGGGTCAATACTAGGAAAAACCTTATACACAGAAGCTTATCAGTAGCGCTGGTTAAAATGAGGCGCTACTGCTACTTAGCAGTAGCGCGTGGCCACAAAGGGCGCTACTGCTATCCACATAGCAGTAGCGCGTCAAGAAGAAAAGGCGCTACTACTATAATTGCCATGCCGTTGCCGCTAGGCTAGGTATAGTAGTAGCACCCTTGCAAAAACCGCGCTACTGCTAACAAAATAGTAGTAGCGCATTTTTAGGGTAGGGCGCTACGGCTAAGTTTGAACTTGGCCACATGGCGGGCCCCACTTAGCAGTAGCGGGTCTCCCAGGACCGCGCTACTGCTACTTTTTTAGCAGCAGCGCGTTTTTCCTTCCCACGCTACTGTTAAAACGCAGCCACCACCTTTTCCTCCCCCCTCCCCCTCCCCCATCCTCTCTTCCTTTCACTTTCCCCTAGCTCCCACCTCCTCTCTCCCTCACTTTGCTTCTTCCTCACTACTTCTCCCCCCATTACTCTCTTTCTTCTACCTCTCTTTCTCTCTCTTTATTGCTCCTAGCTAACTTCATCACCTCCATTAATGCAACTCATTTCTCTTTTTCCTCCCCTCCACTAGTTAAAGTCATCTCCTTCCCCAGCTAGCTAGGTAGATCTACCCATTTAATGAAGTGACCTATGTACCTCCCTAACTAGATCTAGCCATGTCAAGAAGTAAGCTTTGTCCACTTTTGATCATTCCCTAGGTGTGTGGTGACACCGATCGACATCATCATCACTATGCTCGATCTCGAGATAGGTGATTAAAAATTTGTGCTTTTGCAAGAATAGAAATATATGTATGTGTGCGATATGACATAATCGGGCGATATGATGGAAATTGTGTGTGTGGCATGAGTTGCCGCTGAATTGTGCTTGAGTTGCCTATGTTTTGCCGAAATGTTGATTTATTTCCGTTTCGGTGAATTTCGGGCAAACTCTATATGTCATATTTTTAGGGAAGGTCATGCCGATTTTTTGTATGACTTTGATGCATGCATGCATTTTTATAATCAATTTGTTTATTATTACCGCGCAGGCGTTCATGATGGTCAGTGGAACGATGATGGAAAGGTGGTTGCGGTCGGCGGTGCAGGACATGAATGAAAATAACCAGACAGAGATTTTTTGTCTGTGTCGAAGATGCAAAGGAGGAGTTTGGCTCGACCCCTATGAGGATGGTCGTTTGATGGCGCACCTACTCATGACTGGTTTCATGGATGGCTATACTTGGTGGATAATTGAAGATGATGATGATGATGATGAGGACGCCGACGGGGCAGGCAATGACGGAACGTGGCAAGACGAAGAGATGACCGATAATGGCGGCGGAGAAGGGGCCGGACATGGTGGCAGGGAAGAGGTCGGACATGGCAGCGGAGAAGAGGCCGGACATGGCGGCGAAGAAGAGGCCGGACATGGCGGCGGAGAAAACATGGACTACACACTGCAGACTTCGTCGCTACTAAGTTCAGTCGTGCGGGACCCTCATGTTCGAGAACTGCTTCGCAAGGAGACGAGTACTGACAGAGCCGCTTCTAGAGAGGAGGCCAAGCTGGAGCAACTGGTGGTAGACTCGAACACTCCATTGTATGATGGTTGTGATCCCGAGGTGACCCGCTTGAGTTTCACGCTCGAACTTCTGAAGACTTAGGGTAAAAACAAATGGGCCAACACTAGCCTCGATGAGCTTCTCAAGTACCTAAAGGATGTTCTTCTCACGGGGAATCTATGTCCTACTAGTGTGGATGAGGCCAAGAAGATCGTGTGACCTCTTGATCTGCCGCACATTAGATACCATGCATGCATCAACGATTGCATAATTTATCGGAAGGAGCACGCAGAAAAAACCAGCTGTCCGGTGTGCAATGCTTCTCGATACAAGAAGGCCAGAAAGAAATCTCCCCAGAAAGTTGTATGGTACTTACCGATCACTCCCTGTCTGCAACGTTATTTTGTACTCCCTCCATCCCAAAATACTTGTCAGAGCAATGGATAAAAATGGATGTATGTACAACTAAAATACGTCTAGATACTTTCATTTCTCCGACAAGTATTTGCGGACGGAGGGAGTAGATCCCAAGGAAGCAAAGCTCATGCGTTGGCACGCGGAGAGGACAAAGCCCGACGATGGAGATGATCCGAAGCTGAGACACCTCGCGGATGCAAGCCAGTGGAGAGCGTTCAACGGCGAATATCGATATTTCACATGTGATGCAAGGAACATCGTGCTTGGCGCGTGTACCGATGGCATGAATTGGCAACCAGAACACCAACCATAGCACATGTCCCATGTTTGTATGGATGTACAACATCCCCCCTGGTTGTGCATGAAGTCGAAGTACATACACATGAGCATGCTGATTCAAGGGCCGAAACAACCGGAAAATAATATTAATCTGTATCTGGGGCTACTTCAAGAGGAGTTAGACACGTTATGGAAAACACCGGCCAAGACATGGGACGCCAGTAAAGGCGAGTATTTCTATATGAGAGCCACGCTGATCACGACAGTGCACGACTGTCTCGGTTACGGATATGTCGCAGGCCAGGTGTGCCACGAATATTGCGGATGCATGCGGTGCATAGATGATACGACGTCTCAGCAGCTAACGTCAACGAAAGAAGGCGGGTCTGGAAAAATCGTGTACATGGGGCATCGAAGATGGCTCGAGAAGGAGGACCCATGGAGATCTATTCAATGGTGAGGCTGAGCATCGAGGACCTCCACGTAAGCGGAGCGGCGCCAAAATCGACGAACTGTTGAAAAACTGGGAACAGTGCCCCACACCGGGAAAGACGGTGAAAAAGGCGCCGGAGCCACTTCTGAAGGTATGGAAGACGAGGTCTGTTTTCTGGGACTTGGAGTACTGGCACAAACTCGACACGCCTCATTGCCTTGATCGATCAAATGCATATCTGTAAGAATGTCCTTGAGAGCTTGCTTGCGACACTGATGAACATGCCGGATAAGACCAAGGATGGGCCGAAGGCAATAAGAGACTTGCAAGATTTGAATATCAGGGCAGATCTGCACATGCCGCCCCGTAAAAAGTCAGAGGAGACAGAGACGGAGACGGAGGCACGGGAGAAGAAGGGCAAAAAAGTGAAGGAAGAGGATTATGGCCCCCTTCTTGCTTCACCTTAAGTCCGGCTAAGATCGATCAATTCTTCAAGTGACTTACCGGAATCAAAGTTAGTTCCGGTTACTGTGGGAAGATAAGCAGATTTCTAGACACGAAGAAGAAAAGGTTCAGCAGGATGAAGTCCCATGACTGTCATGTGATGATGACGCAGATACTACATGTTTCCCTTAGAGGGATAATGGACAAGCACGTCCATGACACGCTTATTGGTCTCTGCAACTTTTTTGACGTCATCTCTCGAAAGTCGATTGGTGTGAAGCAGCTCCGAAGGCTACAGGAAGAGATCATTGTGATACTAAATGAGCTTGAGATGTACTTCTCGCCCGCGTTCTTTGACGTCATGGTGCATCTGTGTGTCCACATTTTGGACGACATAATAGACCTGGGGCCGTCATTCCTGCACAACATGATGCCGTTCGAGAGGATGAATGGGGTCATCAAAGGATTCGTTCGTAACATGTCCCGTCCGGATGGAAGCATCGTCTAGGGCTATCTGACACAAGAGTGCATCTCTTTCTACGAGAATTATCTATATGGAGGAGACTGGCCTGGTGTTGGTTTGCCCGTTAAGAAGCACCTTGGGAGGCTCAAAGGAGAAGGTCACTCCAACGGTCGCAGTGAACTGCATGTGGCCTACTCGGATCGACGCAACGACTTTGACAGAGCAAACTTAGTAGTGCTACATCACCTAGACGAGGTAGATCCTTTCGTGACATTGCACAAAGAAACCATCACAAAGAAGTATCGTGACCGGGGGCTATGCAGGACGAACGCCGAAGTTACTAGAGAGCACACCTCCACTTTCCTGCATTGGTTCAAAAAGCATATTCTTGGTAATCCCCCGGAAGTGGGCTCTAAGGACGAATTGCTCATATACGCCTTAGCACATGGCCCCGCGGCCAACCTCGCGACCTACCAGGCATACGATATCAACGGATACACGTTCTACACGGAGGCCAAAGATATGAACAGTGATTTTCAGAACTCAGGGGTGACGATGGAATGCATGAGCGGCGACAATGCCGGCGCCGCAACTGAGAGATTCTACGGAAGGGTCGAGGAGATCTGGGAGCTTGACTACTCTGGACTGCACAGCGCGACGATGTTCCGTGTCAGATGGGCTAAGAATGTCGAAAGAGAAAACCGGTATTTCACTACCATGTCTATACCTGACGCCAAGAGCGCTACCGTGAACGCCAATGCAAAAAACGAGCCATGGGTACACGCTAAGCACGTGACACAATGCTTCTTCATAACCGACCCAAGCAATCCCAGCCGTGTTGTCATGAGGAGAGGCAAAAGGAACATCATTTGAATGAATGGAGTCGCCAACGAGGAAGACTACGACCAGTACGGCAACTCGATGAGGAAGATGACGATGAAGTATATGTCAAAAGAAGAATCAATACTACATTACCTAAGAAAGATCGTACTCCAAGGAAAAGGAAAAGTCACAATGAGGGGCTCAATTATTCGTCAACGAACAAGAAGGGAAAGAAGCTCACTAAAAAACGAAAACATCGACGCTGAGATACCGTTATCTGTCAAATGATGTAATATATATGTTCCTATTTTGTGTACACACTTAACCGTTATGCATGGGTCAAATGATGTAATATATATATTCCTATTTTGTATACACACTTAACCGTTATGGGTCAAATGATGCAATATATATCGCCTTAGTTATATACATTGTATCACCTTCCCTTCGTTCTGGCTCTCGAAAAAAAAGGAAAAGAAAAAAAAAGAAAAGAAAATAATGGAAAAGAAAATAAAAGAAACAAAAAGGAAAAGAAAAGAAAAAAAGAAAGGAAAATCGAAAGGAAAAGAAAATAAAATAAAATGAAAACAATAGCAGAAGCGTCGGTTGAAGAAAAGCGCTATAGCTACTGGTCATAGCAGTAGCGCGGTTCTTAAACACGCGCTGTAGCTACTTTAGATAGCAGCAGCGTTTTTTCGGAAAACGCACTACTGCTATGTTGACAAACCCCCCCACCCCCCCCCCCCCCCGCGGGCTTCCCTCCTCTGCTTCCTCCCCCAAAATCCCCACTCTCTTCTCCCCCTCGTCGCCGCCAGAGCCCCTGCCCTCGCCGCGCCCCTGCCTCGAGCGCCGCCGGAGCCCTGCCCTCGCCCTCTCCGGAGTCTCTGCCTCCTCCTCCTCGACCTCGCCGGAGCCCTGCCCTCGCCCTCGCCGGAGTCGCCGTCTCTCCCGACCCCGCCTCACCTCCGACCCGCCTCGGTGCCGCCGTCTCCCCCGACCCCATCTCTCTCTGCCCTCTGTAAGCCCTCTCCCCTCCCCTCTTCTCTGCTCTCTGCTCTCTGTCTCTGTCCCTCTGCCATATGAACCCTAGCTAGTTAGTATGAATTAGTATGAACCCTAGGCTATTTTTAGTGCTAGTTAGTATGAATTGTTGCTAGTTAATTAGTATGAACCCTAGCTAATAGAATTAGTATGAACCCTAGTTAATTAGGTAGTATGAACCCGAGTTAAAAAAACCTAGGACAGATTAGTGGCTATTTTTTAGTGGTAGTTAGTATGAACCCTAGGTTTCAAACTATTGCTATTTTTTAGTTAAAGCAATTGTTGCTATTTGATTTTTTTAGTTAAAGCAATTTCTGCTATTTAAAAAACAAAATTAGTATGAACCCTAGTTAATTAGGTGGTATGAACCCTAGTTAAAAAAACAGAATTAGTATGAACCCTAGTTTCAATTAGGACAGAAATTAGCTAGGTTTTTAAATTAGGACAGAAATTTATCTAGGTTTCAAATTAGGACAAAAATTTAGGTAGGTTTGAAATTAGGATAGAAATTTAGGTAGGTTTCAAATTATGACAGAAATTTGACAAGTGCTGAATTTACTATCAAATTTGACAAGTGCTGAATTTAGTTTCAAATATTGTGAAGAAAAAGGACTTCTTGCATTTTTCTTCAAGTTCTATATTTTTCTTGCTGTTATATGCAATTTTGAAGTGGACATGTGATATGTGGACATGTGATTTGGACATGTGATATGTGGACAAGTGATTTGGACATGTGTGATTTGGAAAATTATTGTTAGTGCAGGGTAAATGATCCGAGTGGCCTATGTTTCGCCGGAATGTTGATTCATTTCCGTTCCGGTGAATTTCAGGCGCTCGATATGTCCACTTTTTAGCAAAGGTCATGAATTGTGCTGGAAAGTAGGCATATCGAGTGCCAGGATTTGCTGCGACGGGAATGAAACGACATTCCGGCAAACCTTAGACCTTGTTTTATGTCATTACTCATTTTATTATAGTTTAAGAATTAAACGAGGAGACTTAATCGTAGGAAACATGTCGAACGACGAAGAAACCGGGCCTTCTGACCACGATGCAGACAAGATGGATTATGAGGGTGAACAAAACTACCTTGACTTTTTGGCTGCTAAGCACAGTCAAGGTTTGCAGGGCGGCCTCGATGATGGTACTGACGCCGACATCGACACCGATGGCACCGGCACCGATGGCGGGGAAGGTACCGGCGTCGAAGCTGCTAACGAAAAGAAGAAGTAGAAGAAGCAGAGGATACGAAAACCTAACAAACTTGGCATCGGACGACTGGTGATCACAAAGATGGCCCCTGGCAAGTTTGAGCCATTAGAGCCGGAAGAACCTCACAAGTGCTACGGGAACCAAGTCGGATGCATCCTACGGGAATGCGCGAGCACCAACGACGATGACTTAAGGGGTAAAGAACATTTGAAGCAATTGCTCCTAACGAAGCTCACCGCCCCCTTGGAGCGTGACTTCATCAGGGCCCGCTACAAGTGGGACAAGGAAAAGAAGGTTTTTTGCATGGAGCCGATCACGAGGAAATTGATTAGAATACTGGTAATTATTCTTTTACCACCTTAAATTTAGCTTCTGATCAAGTCAACTACACATTCATAAACGGTTCACGTTCCTTCCGCAGGAGAAGCAACACAAGCTTGCAGCTGAAAGTGAGTCTTCATCGATGAGGCCCAAGTAGGACACCCCTCTCAACCGGGCCTTGAACGAACTTAAGGGACTCCCTTTGGACAAGCGGCCGCAATATGGACGTGTGCACGACGCCGGAGACGGCGCCACTTGGAAGGTCTTTTACAACGAGGGCCCGGAGGCCAAGAAGCAGAAAAAGAAGTTCAGTAAGGCGGACATTGACAAGAAGGTGAAGCTTGCGTTCGAGAAAAAAAACAGCTGAGGACGCGAAAAAAGCAGCTGGGGAGAAAAATGAGTTACTCAAGCAGGCAGTCGATGCAGCTTTAGCTGCCTACAGAAATGATTTTGGTACTAACTTGATCCTGGTTAGCATCAACTGGACGAAGGAAAATCTAGACAAGACGGTAGATGATTACCCCATGCCCAGCTTTGTCGGGAGCAACTTGGTGAACATCACAACCGCACCATCACCTGCTCACGCAACCGCACCAGCACCCGCACCCACACCCGCTCATAGCAGCCCGTCCTTAGTCTCTGGCGCGCTAGGCGGGCCTTCATCTTTGGCTGAGCTCGGTGCCCTCATGGTAATTACACGTTGCACCAACATATATCTAGAATATTCTGTTTTCGTTGCCTTTCGGATGTTTTACGTCGCAGACATGTCTTTGCAGGCCAACGAAACCCCGTGCACCATACTCTACTTGATCAAAGGCCAGAAGGTGGACATGGGAAAGGCAGTGATAACGAAGCCCTTGGAACTCACATTCCACGGCCAGCCGATCCCCGGTGGCCACTTCAGGGTTACCTTGTCGAGTGTGAAATTGGGGCACGAGGATTTGCCTCCTCCAGTACGGCGTGGGGGAGAGGACGACGAGACCCCGTCGCGGCTTGGAAACTGCAAGGGTTGGATGCTGCTATGGCCGAAGAATCTTCTTCGTCTGGAGGCGGCCTAGAGCACACCAATAACCACACATCAGCAAGCAGATATCAACACCACCACCCCACCTACGCAATTTCCAGCGCCTGTAGTGCCGGGTGAGAGCGGCGGACGATGAGGAAGGGGGTCCAATAGTGGCTGATGTAATCGCCCTCGTAGAACAAAGAATGGATGATGAGATGGACGAGGATGACCCTCTTCGGTTCCTCAATACAGGCGCCTATGACGATGACTTAGAAATGATGAATCAGCCATATGACGACCCGGTCTATCAGCATGCTGATGAGGAGATGGATGATGTGCCCGGGCAGGAACGTCCTAGCAGGGTTGATTGCAAGAAGTCTCTCTTCATGCAATCCTCACAGGACACGCCTGAAGATGCCACCTCAACGCAGGCTCAACTAGCCGAGGGTCATACAGTGCTTAGCCCGACAACACTGGGGCAGGGGTTAAGGAAGGATCTGGAAGGTTAGCCCAAGAAAAAGGAGAGGAAGAGATCGGCGATGAAAGGCTCTGCTGCCTACAAACAAGCCAGAGCACATAGCAGCCAGACGGCAGATTTTGAAGAGCGTGTACCCATCGTAGGTGCGGCCATGTTCCATGTCACGGGTGAGCCGACGCTACCGCCAAAACCGCGGGAGGCCATATTGAAAGGATCGAGAAGAGGGGTCTAGAGGGGGGTGATTAGACCCTCAACAAGTAAAAGTGGCAATTTTCAAGTTGTTCAAGTTAAGGTGGTGGTTTAGCACAAGTTTAAGCATTCACAATACATTTCAAGCAAGCATGGCAAGAGTATATGCAGCAGAAAGAGTAGAGCATGCTAATTGCAAGATAGTAAAGGGATGGGATTGGAGTGTGCAAACGCAATGAAGACATGGAGATTTTTGGCGTGGTTCCGATAGGTGGTGCTATCGTACATCCACGTTGTTGGAGACTTCAACCCACAAAGGGTAACGGTTACGCGAGTCCACGGAGGGCTCTACCCACAAAGGGTCCACGAAGAAGCAACCTTGTCTATCCCACCATGGCCATTGCCCATGAAGGACTTGCCTCACTCGGGTAGATCTTCACGAAGTAGGCGATCTCCTTGCCCTTTCAAACTTCTTGGTTCAACTCCACAACTTGACAGAGGCTCCCAAGCGACACCTAACCAAATTCTAGGAGACACCACTCTCCAAAAGGTAATAGATGTTGTGTGTAACACCCCCTCGTAATAAGCTCTGTGACACTCTGTTAATCTTGCCAAGTCATGATCATTTGCAGTGCCAAGTCATATGGGTTAATGATCCAATTCAAATTCACATTTGAAAATCAACTCAAATTCATAAGGGCAATATGAAGTTGATCAAACACTGTTGGAAAAATGTTCATTAAATGGCAAATAATCCAGGAACATTTGTAAAATCATCATCAATAAAGTTGGAGTTAGTTAAGTGACTCTAACAAGATGAAACAGCACCAAAACAGAATATTTAAATCCATTTTAAATCATTTCAAATACAAATGGTTTCCAAATCTGTCCAAACCACTTTTTGGTAAGAACTAAAATTGCACTGTAATATTTGGACTAAGTCCCACATTTTACAAAAATGCAAAAGTGCTCTAACTATTTCGAAACAGGAAATGAAATAAAGAAAAAGAGAAACAAAAATAGAAAAATAAAAATGAGGCACTGTGCACTGGGCCTTAGTGCACAGTGCCCCGAACCCCGGCCCAGCAGGCCCACCTCACCTCTCTCCCT
This sequence comes from Thinopyrum elongatum, assembly GCA_011799875.1. Taxonomy (NCBI): domain Eukaryota; kingdom Viridiplantae; phylum Streptophyta; class Magnoliopsida; order Poales; family Poaceae; genus Thinopyrum; species Thinopyrum elongatum. The sequence goes on from CM022302.1 coordinate 109,017,911, forward strand.
CGCGCTGTCGTCCTCCCGCTGGTTGAGCGCGCGCGCGCCGGCGCGGCGCCAACACGTCGCCGCCACCGACGATACAGGGCGCGGGAGGGGATAAGGCCGAGCTCCGCCACTCCCCCTGGCTCCCTCGTTCACTTCCCCGTCCTCTCCTCGCTCGCTCCGTCATCCTTCCCCCTCAGATCCACCACGACCGAACGCTATCGCCGCCGTCCCCGTTCGTCCTCGCGGCCACCGAGCCCCGATCGACGCTCCGCCATGTCCTTCGTCTCCATCGTCGACTGCCGCGTCGCCTGGTGCCACTTGGAGAAGCCCAGATTGCCTGTACCGAGCGCATCGACGTCGTCTTCTTCCTCGGTCGCCGACGATCCCCTTCCGTCTCCGGCACCGTATGCTGCTCCTAAGCCACCAAGGGCTTTTCGTAGCCGCTCGGTGAGCTCCACTCCGTCCTCTCCCCTCTCCTTCCTCGCCTCGTCGCGCCTCTAGCCGTAGCTGCCGCTGTGACCGAAGCTCGACGCCGTCGCTTTGGCCTATGACACACTTGTCTTAGCACGACGTCGTGTTCCTGCTGCTTCCAGGAGTCGAACGCGCCCGTGCACGCGCTCTACCGTACCCCCTAGCTACGAATCCGACGACGACCGAACTCCGGCGTCCGCCGCGATGCTCGCCACCGTCGCTACACGCCGTTTCCGGCCACACCACCGCCACCATTCGACGCGTCGTCGAATGGCCGTTCGAACGCACCAGGCCCCGTCCCTTTTGGTGGTCTGTGTGCAAAATCCGACGAGGCCCGAGGCCTCCGCCGCGTTTTGGCATCGCCGCCGGCGAGCCGCCGGCCACCGCCGACGTGGCAAGGCCGGCCCCACCTCAGGGTGGCTGCCAGTGGGCCCTGGGGGCCCCAGTTGACTGGGTTGACCCAGTCAACGTGCTGACTGGGCAACCCCAGTCGCTGACGTGTGGGCCCCGCGGCTAATTAACCTAATTAAACATTTAATTAAATAAAGTTAATTAGATTAGCCTAATGTCTCACTGACGAGTGGGGCCCGCCCCCTAATTAACCCTGTGGATTAAGTTAATTCACTGTTAAGATAAACAGAGACTGACATGTGGGTCCCACATGTCAGGATTGACTCTGGTCAGCGCCTGTTGACCGCTGACGTCACAGTGACGTCATGCTGACGTCATAATTCATTTCTGTAAATAAATAAATTTCAGAAATTCAAGTAATCTTTAAAAATTCATAACTTTTAAACCGTAGCTCAGATCGAAAAAGTTAAAACATGAAAGTTGCTCAGAACGATGAGACGAGTCTGATCGTGCCGTCTGTTTCTTTATCGGAACCCCCTACGTAGAAGAACTCGTAACTCCAGGCCCGTATCCGGCAAATGAATAGTGCACGCACACCGGTTAATAAATCCTAGAATAATTCTAAAAATAGCTAAAATGACTCAGATGCATATTTAGGCAACCCTGCACTGCATCATAGCATCACACGCACCGTATTGCATTTGTTTGCATTATGTTTACCTGTTTCTTCCCCCTCTTCTCTCTCGGTAGACCCCGACGTTGACGTAGCCCCCGAGGCAGACGCAGCTCAGGAGTACGACTATGTCCCCGACAACACCACAGGCGACCTTGCCCTTGCCCCAGAGCAAACAGGCAAGCACCCCCATTTTGAGCATGCCAATATCGCCTACTCTCTTCTCTCTTATGCTTGCATTAGAACTGCTACTGCTACTGTTTTCCTATATCTGCTGCATAGCCTAATTATTGTAACCTGCCTTACTACCTTTCTGGTTATCCTAGACTGATTAGTATAGGCTGGGTAGAGTCCCGACAGAGACCCCCACTTGATCCCGACTGCCCCGCTGGATGTTAGAAGACCCGCTCATCGGGATTGAAGACTAGACCCTGGCACCGCACATCACTTCCCCTTAGTTGCCGACACTGCTGGGTTACCGTCGGGTGCCGAGGGTGATACCTCATCAGCACCTCTGATGTTAACCTTGTAGGTTAGTTACTCGGTTGTGGTAAGCGAGGGTGATTCCTCCTACACCACCCCCGATAACGACATCGTCGTGCAACTCCTCAAGTGTGGACCTCGAGGGTGAATCCTCCTTCGTTCACCTTGACTATAACATCAGGTGGAATTCCATCGAGGGTGATTCCTCAGGATTCCCCTGGTGTCAGACACACAGATACTGTTGTTGATTTGACTTGCCCTAAGAACCATGTTACTAAAGACGGGTCGGCCCTGAGGGGTACCCGCGCGAGCTTAACGCGAAGTGATTTGGAGTCGGGTTGACCTGGATGGTGCCCGCGAGATAACTACGAGGCGTGGTTGGGCATTCTTAGCCCTTGCCGCAAGTCCTCGAGACGGGGCGACGGGGTCACATCGATCGTGAGTCTCTGCTCGTTTCCGCGCGCTCCTAATCCACTACGGGTTGGATATTTGATCCGAGGGGCCTCGGCCTGATAGCACTAACCATCACGTGGGCATAGTATGGGCGTTCTGCGTCGTATACTTCAGCCGGAGCTTAATAGACGTCAGCGACTGAGCGGCGCGCGCTGAATTGGACTGGGAACGCAATCGCACTTGTATAAGGGGTTGCTAGGTCTGCTTTCAGCCGCGTACGCAACGTGCAGGAGTTCCCGGGGCGAAGGCCCAAGACCCCTGGGCGCATAGGTTTAGTCCGGCGTGCTGACCTCTCTGTTAGGCATTCGGTCGGGTTGCGGCGTGTTGCTTAGCCGAGGCCGGGCATGACCCAGAAAAGTGTGTCCGGCCGGAGTTAAGCGAGCGTGGTGGGTAACTTGGTGCACCCCTGCAGGGAAGAAACTTCTATCGATAGCCTGTCCTACGGTAACGGACACTCGGAGTTGTATCCCGATCGGTACAACTAGAACATGTGATGAGAACTGGATAGTACGGCTCTGGGATTGCTTTCTCGCAGGGAGACGAGAAAGGATCTCAGGTCGAGGTTGATGATACTACTACTACTACTAAACATTATGTTCATCTGTTCTCTTCTATTGCTGCAAGACTGTCGAAGATTGTTGAAGATGCTAGTCTTCAATAGGACTAGGCTTTCCCCTCTATTCTGGCATTTCTGCAGCCCAGTCCACATATACAGCCATTCCTTTGACAATGTTGCATATGTAGTGTAGATCCTTGCTTGCTGAGTACTTCGGATGAGTACTCACGTTTGCTTTACTTTCTTTTTCCCCCATATTCCATTTGATGCCACCAGACGACGGAGCCCCTGAGCCAGACGCCCCAGCGCGACCGTACTACTACCCGCCTGGCGAGTACTACTACTATGAGGAGCCGTTTGACGACAGGAGTAGGATCGGGGAGGGTCCAGGGCAGGAGGCCTACGCCTTTTGATCGTAGTATTTATTTTACCCCGCTCTGTGAAGGCTTATCTCTCTCTTCTCTGTAATATATCTGTACTTAGATATCTGATGCTTCCGCTGACGCTTGTATGCCATCGAGCTATGTATTCGAGCCCTCGAGGCCCTGGCTTGTAATATTAAGCTTGTATGACTTTATTTATGTTTTAGAGTTGTGTTGTGATATCTTCAAGTGAGTCCTTAGGCTTGATCGTGCGCATTTGCGTGTATGGTTAGTGCACGATTAAGCCGGGGTCGTCACAGGTTGGTATCAGAGCCGACTGCCTCTAGGAATCCCCCTTCCCAATTCCTTGGCCGAAGTTGAGTCTAGTGGTCTAAAACTGTTTTACTAACTTGGCTGTGTGGCTTACGGGCCCACGTCGCCAACTGGGTGGTATTAGGATCTTTTATTCCTCGTCTTTACTCTAGGATTCTAATCTCTCATCTATTCGGGTTTAATAAAATTTACTAACACCGACATTTAGGATCTCGTTAATTCTATCCACCCGGAGAGCTGGATTCAGTGCGATTTCCCTGTCTTTGATCTGATTAGTCTGATAATCATTTTCCTTTCCATTGTTATGATTAATCTTTCCATTCGAGATCTGTTATACTTCACCTCGTCGTATGACAATCCTGAATCTCCCATTATTCTGAAATCGTCCAAGATTGACCTTATTTTGGGAATGGATTGGTTGAAGGCCCACTACGCCTCAATCAACTGTACCACTTAACTGTGCCACTAAAGTGGTACACCTTCTACATCCATCGAACGAGATAGTGAATTATCACGCTCACCTCACCCAGAACGCCGAGGCTCAGATCTATGCCTTGAACGCATTGAACGCTTCTCCACTTGAGGGGATCGAGAACATCCCAGTTGTCTGTGACTTCCCGGATGTTTTTCCAGAAGAACTTCCAGGAATACCCCCTGCTAGAGCTGTCGAGTTCGTCATCGACTTGAAGCCTGGCACCACTCCTATTGCGAAGCGTCCCTACAAGATGCCTCCGCACCATCTTATTGAGCTTAAGGAGGAAATTGATAAATCCTTAGGGAAGGGTTTCATTCGCCCTAGTTCCTCTGCTTGGGGAGCACCTTCTCTCTTTGTCAAGAAGAAGGATGGAACTAACCGTTTGGTGCAAGATTACCGACCAATCAACCAGGCAACCATTCAGAATAAATATCCGCTTCCCCGGATCAACGATTTATATGATCAACTCGCAGGATCTTCGGTGTTTTCTAAACTCGACTTAAGGTTGGGTTATCACCAGATCCGTGTCCGTGAAGAGGATATTCCGAAGACTGCATTCGTTACTCGCTATGGTTCATACGAGTACACCGTCATGTCGTTTGGCTTAACAAACGCTCCAGCTACCTTCTCCCGCTTAATGAATTACATATTCATGGATTACCTCGACAAATTCGTCGTGGTATATCTGGATGATATTCTGGTTTATTCGAAGAACAAAGAAGAACATGCTGAGCACCTTCGTCTTGTTCCAGAGAGACTACGAGAGCACAAGTTATATGCCAAGTACTCTAAGTGCGAATTCTGGCTTTCTGAGGTAACCTACCTTGGACATGTCATCTCCAAGGATGGTATCACAGTTAACCCGGAGCGAGTTCAGGCTATTCTTGACTGGACCCCTCCGAAAAATGTCAAACAAGTCAGAAGTTTCCTCGGGCTTGCAAGTTATTGTCGCCGTTTCATCGAGAATTTCTCCAAGATTGCCAAGCCCCTGACTAATCTGCTCCACAAAGGCGTTAAGTTTGAGTGGACAGACAAATGTCAGGAAAGCTTCCAGATCCTCAAAGACAAGCTGACATCTGCTCCAGTCCTTGCTCCTCCAGACTCTCGCAAAGATTTTGTGATCTTCTGCGACGCCTCTCGCCAAGGACTAGGTTGCGTCCTAATGCAAGAGCGAAGAGTAATTGCTTATGCTTCGCGACAACTGCGTCCACATGAAGAGAATTACCCAGTGCATGATCTTGAACTTGCTGCTGTCATTTATGCTTTGAAGCAGTGGCGTCATTACCTCCTTGGTAATCGGTGTGAGATTTACACCGATCATCAGAGCTTGAAGTACTTATTCACTCAACCGGAACTTAATCTTCGTCAGCAGCGTTGGTTGGAAACAATCACCGATTATGACTGTGGTATTTCCTACACTCCTGGCAAAGCTAATGTGATGGCTGATGCCTTGAGCCGCAAGTCTTATTGCAACAACCTCATGGTTAAACAAGCTCAACCCCAGCTATATGAAGAATTGCGCAAGCTGAACCTTTGTATCATTCCGCAAGGTTCTCTTAATAACCTTGTGATACAGCCAGATCTTGAGAAAGCTGTCAAGATTGCGCAATCTAAAGATGCTGAAATTGGTCTAATGAAGAAAGAGCTTCACGTTGAAAAATACAGGGATTTCTCGATTGCTGAAGATGGAACCTTGTACTTCCGAGACCGCATTGTAGTACCTCGCTTCGAGCTGATGACTGACAAAGTCATGAAGGAGGCCCATGATACACCGCTATCTATCCATCCGGGTAGTACCAAGATGTATCGAGATCTTCGTCAAAGGTACTGGTGGTCTAGAATGAAGCAAGATATTGCTCGATATGTTGCCGAGTGTGACATTTGTCGTCGCGTCAAGGCAGAACATCAGAAACCTGCTGGAATTCTGCAACCGCTTCCTATTCCTCTGTGGAAGTGGGATAAAGTGCAAATGGATTTCATTACTGGTCTTCCCAAGTCTCAGAAAGGTCACGATGCTATTCTTGTCGTCGTCGACCAACTCTCCAAGGTTGCACACTTTCTGCCAGTTAAGGAGACTATTACTGCTAGTCAGCTAGCAGAGCTATATATCTCCAGAATTGTTTCACTTCATGGAATTCCCAAAGAAATAAGTTCAGACCGTGGCAGCATTTTCACTGGCCATTTCTGGGAAAGTTTCCAGAAAGCAATGGGAACTCATATTACCTGGAGTTCAGCTTATCATCCACAATCCCAAGGCCAAGTTGAGCGCGTTAATCAAGTACTCGAAGATATGCTTCGAGCTTGTGTTATATCCTTCGGTAAGAAATGGGAGGAATCTCTCCCGTATGCCGAGTTCTCTTATAACAACAGCTATCAAGCCAGCTTGAAAATGGCCCCCTTCGAGGTTCTTTATGGTCGTAAATGTCGAACCCCTCTGAATTGGTCAGAAACTGGGGAACGACCTCTTGTTGGACCGGACATTATTTAGCATGCCGAAGAACAAGTCAGAATTGTCGGGGAGAATCTCAAAGCAGCTCAAGACCGTCAGAAGAGTAATTATGATCGCAAGCGATGGGGTGTGATCTATCAACCTAGTGATCAAGCTTATCTTCGTGTCACTCCGATGAAGGGCACACGTTGTTTCGGAATCAAGGGCAAGCTAGCTCCTCGCTATATTGGTCCTTTCCGCATCGTGGCTAGACGTGGACAGGTGGCATATAAATTGGAGTTGCCACCGCAATTCTCCCATATTCATGATGTCTTCCACGTATCGCAACTTCGTAAGTGCTTCAAGGAATCCCCGCACCGTGCAGTCGATCATGAGATGCTCGAGCTACAAGATGATCTTTCCTATAAGGAGCATCCGATCCGCATCCTCGACGAATCTGAACGTCGAACTCGTCAGAAGACGACCAAGTTCCTAAAAGTGCAGTGGTCGAATCACACTGAAGATGAAGCCACTTGGGAACGCGAGGACCATCTTCGGGAAGAATATCCCGGCCTCTTTCCTTCTACCTCCTAAATTCTCGGGACGAGAATTTCTTTTAGAGGAGGAGAACTTGTAACACCCCCTTGTAATAAGATCTGTGACACTCTGTTAATCTTGCCAAGTCATGATCATTTGCAGTGCCAATTCATATGGGTTAATGATCCAATTCAAATTCACATTTGAAAATCAACTCAAATTCATAAGAGCAATATGAAGTTGGTCAAACACTGTTGGAAAAATGTTCATTAAATGGCAAATAATCCAGGAACATTTGTAAAATCATCATCAATAAAGTTGGAGTTAGTTAAGTGACTCTAACAAGATGAAACAGCACCAAAACAGAATATTTAAATCCATTTTAAATCATTTCAAATACAAATGGTTTCCAAATCTGTCCAAACCACTTTTTGGTAAGAACTAAAATTGCACTGTAATATTTGGACTAAGTCCCACATTTTACAAAAATGCAAAAGTGCTCTAACTATTTCGAAACAGGAAATGAAATAAAGAAAAAGAGAAACAAAAACAGAAAAATAAAAACGAGGCACTGTGCACTGGGCCTTAGTGCACAGTGCCCCGAACCCCGGCCCAGCAGGCCCACCTCACCTCTCTCCCTCGCGCTGTCGTCCTCCCGCTGGTCAAGCGCGCGCGCGCCGGCGCGGCGCCGACACGTCGCCGCCACCGACGATACAGGGCGCGGGAGGGGATAAGGCCGAGCTCCGCCACTCCCCCTGGCTCCCTCGTTCACTTCCCCGTCCTCTCCTCGCTCGCTCCGTCATCCTTCCCCCTCAGATCCACCGCGGCTGAACGCTATCGCCGCCATCCCCGTTCGTCCTCGCGGCCACCGAGCCCCGATCGACGCTCCGCCGTGTCCTTCGTCTCCATCGTCGACTGCCGCGTCGCCTGGTGCCACTTGGAGAATCCCGGATCGCCTGCACCGAGCGCATCGAGGTTGTCTTCTTCCTCGGTCGCTGACGATCCCCTTCCGTCTCCGGCACCGTCTGCTGCTCCTAAGCCACCAAGGGCTTTCCGTAGCCGCTCGGTGAGCTCCACTCCGTCCTCTCCCCTCTCCTTCCTCGCCTCGTCGCGCCTCTTGCCGTAGCTGCCGCTGTGACCGAAGCTCGACGCCGCCGACGAGCTCGACGACGTCGCTTTGGCCTATGACACACTCGTCTGAGCACGACGTCGTGTTCCTGCTGCTTCCAGGAGTCGAACGCGCCCGCGCACGCGCTCTCCCGTACCCCCTAGCTACGAATCCGACGACGACCGAACTTCGGCGTCCGCCACGATGCTCGCCGCCGTCGCTACACGCCGTTTCTGGCCACACCACCGCCACCATTCGACGCGCCGTCGAATGGCCGTTCGAACGCACCCGGCCCCGTCCCTTTTGGTGGTCTATGTGCAAAATCCGACGAGGCCCGAGGCCTCCGCCGCGTTTTGGCGTCGCCGCCGATGAGCCGCCGGCCACCGCCGACGTGGCAAGGCCGGCCCCACCTCAGGGTGGCTGCCAGTGGGCCCTGGGGGCCCCAGTTGACTGGGTTGACCCAGTCAATGTGCTGACTAGGCAACCCCAGTCGCTGACGTGTGGGCCCCGCGGCTAATTAACCTAATTAAACATTTAATTAAATAAAGTTAATTAGATTAGCCTAATGTCTCACTGACGAGTGGGGCCCGCCCCCTAATTAACCCTGTGGATTAAGTTAATTCACTGTTAAGATAAACAGAGACTGACATGTGGGTCCCACATGTCAGGATTGACTCTGGTCAGCGCCTGTTGACCGCTGACGTCACAGTGACGTCATGCTGACGTCATAATTCATTTCTGTAAATAAATAAATTTCAGAAATTCAAGTAATCTTTAAAAATTCATAACTTTTAAACCGTAGCTCAGATCGAAAAAGTTAAAACATGAAAGTTGCTCAGAACGACGAGACGAGTCTGATCATGCCGTCTGTTTCTTTATCGGAACCCCCTACGTTGAAGAACTCATAACTCCGGACCCGTATCCGGCAGATGAATAGTGCACACACACCGGTTAATAAATCCTAGAATAATTCTAAAAATAGCTAAAATGACTCAGATGCATATTTAGGCAACCCTGCACTGCATCATAGCATCACACGCACCGTATTGCATTTGTTTGCATTATGTTTACCTGTTTCTTCCCCCTCTTCTCTCTCGGTAGACCCCGACGTTGACGTAGCCCCTGAGGCAGACGCAGCTCAGGAGTACGACTACGTCCCCGACGACACCACAGGCGACCTTGCCCTTGCCCCAGAGCAAACAGGCAAGCACCCCCATTTTGAGCATGCCAATATCGCCTACTCTCTTCTCTCTTATGCTTGCATTAGAACTGCTACTGCTACTGTTTTCCTATATCTGCTGCATAGCCTGATTATTGTAACCTGCCTTACTACCTTTCTGGTTATCCTGGACTGATTAGTATAGGCTGGGTAGAGTCCCGACAGAGACCCCCACTTGATCCCGACTGCCCCGCTGGATGTCAGAAGACCCGCTCATCGGGATTGAAGACTAGACCCTGGCACCGCACATCACTTCCCCTTAGTTGCCGACACTGCTGGGTTACCGTCGGGTGCCGAGGGTGATACCTCATCAGCACCTCTGATGTTAACCTTGTAGGTTAGTTACTCGGTCGTGGTAAGCGAGGGTGATTCCTCCTACACCACCCCCGATAACGACATCGTCGTGCAACTCCTCAAGTGTGGACCTCGAGGGTGAATCCTCCTTCGTTCACCTTGACTATAACATCAGGTGGAATTCCATCGAGGGTGATTCCTCAGGATTCCCCTGGTGTCAGACACACAGATACTGTTGTTGATTTGACTTGCCCTAAGAACCATGTTACTAAACACGGGTCGGCCCTGAGGGGTACCCGCGCGAGCTTAACGCGAAGTGATGTGGAGTCGGGTTGACCTGGATGGTGCCCGCGAGATAACTACGAGGCGTGGCTGGGCATTCTTAGCCCTTGCTGCAAGTCCTCGAGACGGGGCAACGCGGTCACATCGATCGTGAGTCTCTGCTCGTTTCCGCGCGCTCCTAATCCACTATGGTTTGGATATTTGATCCGAGGGGCCTCTGGCCTGATAGCACTACCATCACGTGGGCATAGTATGGGCGTTCTGCGTCGTATACTTCAGCCGGAGCTTAATAGACGTCAGCGACTGAGCAGCGCGCGCTGAATTGGACTAGGAACACAATCGCACTTGTATAAGGGGTTGCTAGGTCTGCTTTCAGCCACGTACGCAACGTGCAGGAGTTCCCGGGGCGAAGGCCCAAGACCCCTGGGCGCATAGGTTTAGTCCGGCGTGCTGACCTCTCTGTTAGGTATTCGGTCGGGTTGCGGTGTGTTGCTTAGCCGAGGCCGGGCATGACCCAGAAAAGTGTGTCCGGCTGGAGTTAAGCGAGCGTGGTGGGTAACTTGGTGCACCCCTGCAGGGAAGAAACTTCTATCGATAGCCTGTCTTACGGTAACGGACACTCGGAGTTGTATCCCGATCGGTACAACTAGAACATGTGATGAGAACTGGATAGTATGGCTCTAGGATTGCTTTCTCGCAGGGAGATGAGAAAGGATCTCAGGTCGAGGTTGATGATACTACTACTACTAAACATTATGTTCATCTGTTCTCTTCTATTGCTGCAAGACTGTCGAAGATTGTTGAAGATGCTAGTCTTCGATAGGACTAGGCTTTCCCCTCTATTCTGGCATTTCTGCAGCCCAGTCCACATATACAGCCATTCCTTTGACAATGTTGCATATGTAGTGTAGATCCTTGCTTGCTAAGTACTTCGGATGAGTACTCACGTTTGCTTTACTTTCTTTTTCCCCCATATTCCATTTGATGCCACCAGACGATGGAGCCCCTGAGCCAGACGCCCCAGCCGACGACCAGTACTACTACCCGCCTGGCGAGTACTACTACTACGAGGAGCCATTTGACGACCAGGAGTAGGATCGGAGGGTCCAGGGCAGGAGGCCTACGCCTTTCGATCGTAGTATTTTATTTTACCCCGCCTCTGTGAAGGCTTATCTCTCTCTCTCTGTAATATATCTGTACTCAGATATCTGATGCTTCCGCTGACGCTTGTATGCCATCGAGCTATGTATTCGAGCCCTCGAGGCCCTGGCTCTTAATATTAAGCTTGTATGACTTTATTTATGTTTTAGAGTTGTGTTGTGATATCTTCAAGTGAGTCCTTAGGCTTGATTGTGCGCATTTGCGTGTATAGTTAGTGCACGATTAAGCCGGGGTCGTCACATTGTGTTGATGATGAACTCCTTGCTCTTGTGCTTCAAATGATAGTCTCCGCAACACTCAACTCTCTCTCACGGATTTGGATATGGTGGAAAGATGTTTTGAGTGGAAAGCAACTTGGGGAAGGCTAGAAATCAAGATTCTTGTGGCAGGATTGGTATATATTGATCTCAACACATGAGTAGGTGGTTCTCTCTCAGAAAATCTATGCTGGAAGTGGAGGCACGTTCTGATGGTCTCTCACGTATGGAGAAGGGGGTGGAGGGTGATGTCGCTTGAACTACGTCGGTATTTCCCCAAAGAGGAAGGGATGATGTAGCACAGCTACGGTAGGTATTTCCCTCAGTTATGAAACCAAGGTATCAATCCAGTAGGAGAACCAAGCAACACTATGTAAACGGTACCTGCACACAAAGAACAAATACTTGCAACCCGACGCGTAAGAGGGGTTGTCAATCCCTCCACGGTAAAGAGATAGATAAATTTATGGTGTGCAGCAAGGTATTTTTGGGGTTTTGGAAATATAGATCTGAAAATAAAAGTGGCAAATAATAGATCGTAAAGCAAATATGAAGAAGAATAGACCCGGGGGCCGTAGATTTCACCAGTGGCTTCTCTCGAGAAAAATAGCATACGGTGGGTAAACAAATTACTGTTGGGCAATTGATAGAACTTCAAATAATTATGACGATATCCAGGCAATGATCATTATATAGGCATCACATCCAAGATTAGTAGACCGACTCCTGCCTGCATCTACTACTATTACTCCACACATCGACCGCTATCCAGCATGCATCTAGTGTATTAAGTTCATGGAGAAACGGAGTAATGCAATAAGAACAATGACATGATGTAGACAAGATCTATTCATGTAGGAATAGACCCCATCTTGTTATCCTTAATGGCAACGATCAATACGTGTCTTGCTGCCCCTTCTGTCACTGGGAAAGAACACCGCACGACCGAACCCATCACAAAGCACCTCTTCCCATGGCAAGAAAAATCGATCTAGTCGTCCTAACTAAACCAAAGATTCGAAGAATATATACGAGGCTATAAGTAATCATGCATATAAGAGATCAAAAGAAGACTCAAATAACTTTCATGGATAAAATAGATCTGATCATAAACTCAAAGTTCATCGGATCCCAACAAACACACCGTAAAAAGAGTTACATCAAAGTGATCTCCAAGAGACCATTGTATTGAGAATCAAAAAAGAGAGAGGAAGCCATCTAGCTACTAACTACGGACCCATAGGTCTACAATGAACTACTCACGCATCATCGGAGAGGCACCAATGAGGATGATGAACCCCTCCGTGATGGTGTCTAGATTGGATCTGGTGGTTCTGGAACTCGCGGGCGGCTGAAATTGTGTTTCGTCGACTCCCCTAGGGTTTTTGGATTTTCGGGGTATATATAGAGCAAAGAGGCGGTGCGGGAGGCGGCCGAGGTGGGCACAACCCACCAGGGCGCGCTTGGGCCCCCAGGCGCGCCCAGGTGGGTTGTGCTCCCCTCGGAGCCCCCCTCTGGTACTTCTTTGGCCCAAAAGGTGTCTTCTGGTCCAGAAAAAATCTCCAAAAAGTTTCGCTGCGTTTGGACTCCGTTTGGTATTGATTTTCTGCGAAGTAAAAAACAAGCAAAAAACAGCAACTGACAATGGGCACTATGTCAATAGGTTAGTCCCAAAAAATGATATAAAGTTGCTATAAAATGATTGTAAAACATCCAAGAATGATAATATAACAGCATGGAACAAGCAAAAATTATAGATACATTGGAGACGTATCAGCATCCCCAAGCTTAATTCCTACTCGTCCTCGGGTAGGTAAATGATAGAAATAGAATTTTTGATGTGGAATGCTGCCTAACATGTTCATCACATATTCTTTTCTTTTGTAGCATGGACATTTGGACTTTTATATGATTCAAAGCAATAGTCTAGTTTTGACAGGAAGATTTAAATACTCAAGCATATCAACAAGCAACCATGCCTTTCAAAATATCAACACTAAAGCAAGTTATCCCTAGCCCATTATGCTCAATCATTGATCCATTCATGAAACACACTCGCATATTAGCTACACCCAATGCTCAAGTACGATCATAGTGCCTCGTAGTTGGCGCTTTGTAAGAGAAGATGGAGACTCAAATAGAAAATAAAAATTGCATATAGTAAATAGAATGGCCCTTCACAGAGGGAAGTAGGGATTTGTAGAGGTGCCAGAGCTCAAAGCGAAAGAAATAGAGATAAAACATTTTGGGTGGCATGCTTTTCCTGTCAACGAAAACGATCGAGTAGTTCCCAATACTGTCCGTGCTAGATATATCATAGGTGGTTCCCAAACAAAAAATAAAGTTTATTCCTTTTTCCACCATACTTTCACATTCCACGGCTAGCCATATCCATGGGTGCCGTCCGTACCAACACTTTCCAAGGAATTTATTATTTGACAACATAAAGTAAATTCATTTTTCATTTCAGGACTGGGCATCCCCAATAACTTTGTTGTACTCTCATGCAATGACAAGTGAATAAACACTCATCTTGAGAATAACACATCTAGCAAGGAAAAATATCAGCCACCCATACCGTTTCATGAGCGGTACGAGCACACAAAAAGGAAATTTATTTTGAAAATTAGAGATGGCACATACAAATTTGCTTAGAACGGCACAAAAATACCGCATATAGGTAGGTATAGTGGACTCATATGGCAAAACTGGGTTTAAGGATTTTGGATGCACAAGTAGTATTCCTACTTAGTACAAGTGAAGGCTAGCAAAAAGATTGAGAAGCATCCAACCAAGAAACGAAAAATATCATAAGCGAGCATTAAGCATAACTAACACCGAATAATGCACCACAAGTAGGATGTAATTTCATTGCATAACTATTAACTTTCGTGCTTGCATAGGGAATCACAAACCTTAACACCAATATTCTTACTAAAGCACAATTACTCATCAACATGACTCACATATCACTATCATCATATCGCAAAACTATTACAAAGAATCAAGTTTATTTTGTCCAATGATCTTCATGAAAGTTTTTATTATATCCCTCTTGAATATCTATCACTTTGGGACTAGTTTCATATGTTGCTTTTGATAGCTCAAACAAATCTAAGTGAAGAACATGAGCATAAATTTTTTTGTCTCTCAAAATAATATAAGTGAAGCATGAGAGAATTTATTCAAAAATTACTAACTCTCAAATAAATCTAAGTGAAGCATGAGAGCATTTCTTCAAAAATATTACAGCACACCGTGCTCAAAAGATATACGTGAAGCACTAGAGCAATTCCATAGCTCAAAATTTTTAAGTGAAGCACATAGAGCAATTCTAACAAATCATAGCATAATTTTGGCTCTCTCAAATAGGTGTGTTAATCAAGGATACTTGACACAAAATAAAAAGCAAAACAAGCAAGGACTCATATAATACAAGACGCTCCAAGCAAAACTCATGATATGTGACGAATAAAAATATAGCTCCAAGTAAAATACCGATGGTCGTTAGAAGAAAGACGGGATGCCACTCGGGGCATCCCCAAGCTTAGTTGCTTGTTTCTCCTTGAATATTACCTTGGGGTGCCGTGGGCATCCCCTATCTTAGGTTCTTCTTACTCCTTATTCCTTCATCCATCGTGATCTCACCCTAAACTTGAAAACTTCAATCACACAAAACTTAACAAAACCTTCATGAGATCCGTTAGTATAACAAATCAAATCACCACTCTAAGTATTGTTGCAAACCCATTCATATTTTATTATTGCGTTTTATCTACTGTATTCCAACTTTGCTATGGCTCATACCCCCCGATACAACCCATAGATTCATCAAAATAAGCACACAATGCAACGAAAACAGAATCTGTCAAAAACAGAACAGTCTGTAGCAATCTGAAAACTTCGTATACTTTTGTAACTCCAAAAATTCGGAAAAAATAGGAAAATGTAGGGAATTTGTATATCAATCTTGTGTAAAAAATTCAGAATTTTTCGTTGCTTGTCTGACTTTTCAAAAAAAAATTACTGGATGCAAAAGTTTCTGATTTCCAACAAGATCAAATCAACTATCACCCAACATGATCCCAAAGGCTTTGCTTGGCCCAAACACTAATTAAAACATAAAAAACACAATCATAACATCAGCATAATTGTGCAAACACTCAAGAATAGAAAGAAAAAGGCAAAAATAAATTTTATTCATTGGGTTGCCTCCGATTAAGCGCTATCGTTTTACGCCCCTAGCTAGGCATAAAGTATAGATTTAAGTATTGTCATCTTTAGTTCCCAATTCCTCAATCACACAACCAATGTTCTTTAAAGATTTAGCATATAGATTTTCAATAACAATACTCCTAGGAATGAGATTGAAAAATTCATTCTTGCACAAAGGGTTTCTCACAACTTCAACAAAGTCGGGGTGAACACTAATCATCTTAAGATCTTCTTTGTTATTATTAGAAGTTGCACCCTTGTTCTTAGTGATTTGAGTAATCTTGCTAATTTTAACGGGAGTTTTTTCAATAGTTTTAGCAGAAGCAAAAGCTGAGCTTAAATTACTAAAAATTGCTTCCAACTTATCAATCCGAGAAGGACTTTCTTCAATTCTTTCGTGAATTACGGTTCCCTTTTCTTTTAGCAATTTTAAAACCTCTCCCGCTTTTGACCCAATTTTACGAGCAAGATTATGCACCTTTTTATCCAAGTTTTCAATATGTTCTTCGGTAAGCATTTTCTTTTCAATAGCATCTAGCCTTTCCATAACATGCTCGAGAGTTAAAGTTGTTTCATTAATCATAAGAGGTGGTGAACCCACTAGATTTCCCATAGCATTAAAAGCATCTAGAGAAGGACACATCAAGAAATTCCCACTGGTAATCGTATCAAGGACGAATCTATACCAAGTTGTGATGGCCACATAAAAACAGCAAAGAAGAACAACGGTAGATTGCTTACGAATAGATTTATTATGAGCATTGCAAATCCTATACCAAGCATCTTTTAAATTCTCCCCTCCCCTTTGTTTGAAGTTAAGAACCTTGTTCTCGGGGGTTCACGCAATAGAGGAAGAACTATCCATAATGACAAAAGTGACAAACAAAAATTGCACACAAAAACAGATCTGACGAGAAAAAGACGAACGAAAAAGAGGGCGAATAAAACGACAAATTTTTGTGAAGTGGAGGAGATGAAAATGAGAGGCAAATGGCAAATAATGTAAATTGCAAGGAGATGAGATTTCTGATTAGGAACCTGATAGATGTTGATGATGTCTCCCCGGCAACAGCGCCAGAAATTCGTTTTGATGTCGCTTGAACTACGTCGGTATTTCCCCAAAGAGGAAGGGATGATGCGGCACAGCTATGGTAGGTATTTCCCTCAGTTATGAAACCAAGGTATCAATCCAGTAGGAGAACCAATCAATACTATGTAAACGGTACCTGCACACAAAGAACAAATACTTGCAACCCGACGCGTAAGAGGGGTTGTCAATCCCTCCATGGTAAAGAGGTAGATAAATTTGTGGTAGATTGAATAAATAGATCTCGATAAAACGAGAAATAAAAGATGCAAATAAAAAGTGCAGCAAGGTATTTTTGGGTTTTTTGAAACATAGATCTGAAAATAAAAGTGGCAAATAATAGATCGGAAAGCAAATATGAAGAAGAATAGACCCGGGGGCCGTAGATTTCACTAGTGGCTACTCTCGAGAAAAATAGCATACGGTGGGTAAACAAACTACTGTTGGGCAATTGATAGAACTTCAAATAATTATGACGATATCCAGGCAATGATCATTATATATGCATCACGTCCAAGATTAGTAAACCAACTCCTGCCTGCATCTACTACTATTACTCCACACATCGACTGCTATCCAGCATGCATCTACTGTATTAAGTTCATGGAGAAACGGAGTAATGCAAAAAGAACGATGACATGATGTAGACAAGATCTATTCATGTAGGAATAGACCCCATCTTGTTATCCTTAATGGCAACGATCAATACGTGTCTTGCTGCCCCTTCTGTCACTGGGAAAGAACATCGCACGACCGAACCCATCACAAAGCACCTCTTCCCATGGCAAGAAAAATCGATCTAGTCGGCCTAACTAAACCAAAGATTCGAAGAAGAAATACGAGGCTATAAGTAATCATGCATGTAAGAGATCAAAAGAAGACTCAAATAACTTTCATGGATAAAATCGATCTGATCATAAATTCAAAGTTCATCGGATCCCAACAAACACACCGCAAAAAGAGTTACATCAAATAGATCTCCAAGAGACCATTGTATTGAGAATCAAAAGAGAGAGAGGAAGCCATCTAGCTACTAACTACGGACCCGTAGGTCTACAATGAACTACTCACGCATCATCGGAGAGGCACCAATGAGGATGATGAACCCCTCCGTGATGGTGTCTAGATTGGATCTGGTGGTTTTGGAACTTGCGGCGGCTGGAATTGTGTTTCGTCGACTCCCCTAGGTTTTTTGGTTTTTCGCGGTATTTATAGAGCAAAGAGGCGGTGCGGGAGGCGGCCGAGGTGGGCACAACCCACTAGGGCATGCCTGGGCCCCCAGGCGCACCCAGGTGGGTTGTGCTCCTCACGGAGCCCCCCTCTGGTACTTCTTTGGCCCAACAGGTGTCTTCTGGTGCAGAAAAAATCTCCAAAAAGTTTCGCTGCGTTTGGACTCCATTTGCTATTGATTTTCTATGAAGTAAAAAACAAGCAAAATACAGGTAATGGCACTGGGCACTATGTCAATAGGTTAGTCCCAAAAAATGACATAAAGTTGCTATAAAATAATTGTAAAACATCCAAGAATGATAATATAACAACATGGAACAAGCAAAAATTATAGATACATTGGAGACGTATCAGCATCCCCAAGCTTAATTCCTACTCGTCCTCGAGTAGGTAAATGATAAAAACAGAATTTTTGATGTGGAATGCTGCCTAACATGTTCATCACATATTCTTTTCTTTCGTAGCATGGACATTTGGACTTTTATATGATTCAAAGCAATAGTCTAGTTTTGACATGAAGATTTCAATACTCAAGCATATCAACAAGCAACCATGCCTTTCAAAATATCAACACTAAAGCAAGTTATCCCTAGCCCATTATGCTCAATTATTGATCCATTCATGAAACACACTCGCATATTAGCTACACCCAATGCTCAAGTACGATCATAGTGCCCCTTAGTTGGTGCTTTGTAAGAGAAGATGGAGACTCAAATAAAAAATAAAAAATGCATAAAGAAAATAGAATGGCCCTTCACAGAGGGAAGTAGGGATTTTTAGAGGTGCCAGAGCTCAAAGCGAAAGAAATAGAGATAAAACATTTTGGGTGGCATGCTTTTCCTATCAACGAAAACGATCGAGTAGTTCCCAATACTTTCCATGCTAGATATATCATAGGCGGTTCCCAAATAGAAAATAAAGTTTATTGCTTTTTCCACCATACTTTCACATTCCACGGCTAGCCGTATCCATGGGTGCCGTCCATACCAACACTTTCCAAGGAATTTATTATTTGACAACATAAAGTAAATTCATTTTTCTTTTCGGGACTGGGCATCCCTAATACCTTTGCCATACTCTCGTGCAATGACAAGTGAATAAACACTCATCTTGAGAATAACACATCTAGCATGGAAAACTATCAGCCACCCCTACCGTTTCATGAGCGGTACGAGCACACAAAAAGGAAATTTATTTTGAAAATTAGAGATGGCACATACGAATTTGCTTAGAATGGCATAGAAATACTGCATATAGGTAGGTATAGTGGACTCATATGGCAAAACTGGGTTTAAGGATTTTGGATGCACAAGTAGTATTCCTACTTAGTACAAGTGAAGGCTAGCAAAAAGATTGAGAAGCATCCAACCAAGAAACGAAAAATCTCATAAGAGAGCATTAAGCATAACTAACACCGAATAATGCACCACAAGTAGGATGTAATTTCATTGCATAACTATTGACTTTCATGCTTGCATAGGGAATCACAAACATAACACCAATATTCTTACTAAAGCACAATTACTCATCAACATGACTCACATATCACTATCATCATATCACAAAGCTATTACAAAGAATCAAGTTTATTTTGTCCAATAATCTTCATGAAAGTTTTTATTATATCCCTCTTGAATATCTATCACTTTGGGACTAGTTTCAAATGTTGCTTTTGATAGCTCAAACAAATCTAAGTGAAGAACATGAGCATAATTTTTTTTTGTCTCTCAAAATAATATAAGTGAAGCATGAGAGAATTTCTTCAAAAAACACTAACTCTCAAATAAATCTAAGTGAAGCATGAGAGCATTTCTTCAAAAATATTAAAGCACACTATGCTCAAAAGATATAAGTGAAGCACTAGAGCAATTCCATAGCTCAAAAAATTTAAGTGAAGCACATAGAACAATTCTAACAAATCATAGCACAATTTTGGCTCTCTCAAATAGGTGTGTTCAGCAAGGATACTTGACACAAAACAAAAATCAAAACAAGCAAGGACTCATATAATACAAGACGCTCTAAGCAAAACTCATGATATGTGACGAATAAAAATATAGCTCCAAGTAAAATACCGATGGTCGTTAGAAGAAAGAGGGGATGCCACTCGGGGCATCCCCATGCTTAGTTGTTTGTTTCTCCTTGAATATTACATTGGGGTGCCGTGGGCATCCCCAAGCTTAGGCTCTTCTTACTCCTTATTCCTTCATCCATCGTGATCTCACCCAAAACTTGAAAACTTCAATCACACAAAACTTAACAAAACCTTCATGAGATCCGTTAGTATAACAAAGCAAATCACCACTCTAT
Source organism: Thinopyrum elongatum (assembly GCA_011799875.1). Lineage (NCBI taxonomy): Eukaryota > Viridiplantae > Streptophyta > Magnoliopsida > Poales > Poaceae > Thinopyrum > Thinopyrum elongatum. Next base: position 109,038,175 of record CM022302.1, read on the forward strand.
GTACTGTTGCAAACCCATTCATATTTTATTTTGCATTATATCTACTGTATTCCAACTTTGCTATGGCTCATACCCCCCGATAGAACCCATAGATTCATCAAAATAAGCACACAATGCAACGAAAACAGAATCTGTCAAAAACAGAACAGTCTGTAGCAATCTGAAAACTTTGTATACTTTTGTAACTCCAAACATTCAGAAAAATTAGGACAACATAGGAAATTTGTATATCAATCTTTTTTAAAAAATTCAGAATTTTTTGTCGCATCTGTGATTTTTGAAACTTGTTTTACTGGGCGCACAAATTTCTGTTTTCCAACAACATCAAATCAACTATCACCCAACATGATCCCAAAGGCTTTGCTTGGCCCAAACACTAATTAAAACATAAAAAACACAATCATAACATTGGCATAGTTGTGAAAACACTCAAGAATAGAAACAAAAAGGCAAAAATAAATTTTATTCATTGGGTTGCCTCCCAACAAGCGCTATCGTTTTACGCCCCTAGCTAGGCATAAAGTATAGATTCAAGTATTGTCATCTTTAGTTCCCAATTCCTCAATCACACAACCAATGTTCTTTAAATATTTAGCATATAGATTTTCAATAACAATACTCCTAGGAATGAGATTGAAAAATTCATTCTTGCACAAAGAATTTCTCACAACTTCAACAAAGTCGGGGTGAACACTAATCATCTTATGATCTTCTTTGTTATTATTAGAAGTTGCACCATTGTTCTTAGTGATTTGAGTAATCTTGCTAATTTTAACGAGAGTTTTTTCAATAGTTTTAGCAGAAGCAAAAGCCGAGCTTAAATTACTAAAAATTTCTTCCAACTTATCGGTCCGAGAAGGACTTTCTTCAATTCTTTCGTGAATTACGGTTCCCTTTTCTTTTAGCAATTTAAAAACCTCTCCCATTTTTGACCCAATTTTACTAGCAAGATTATGCATCTTTTTATCCAAGTTTTCAATATGTTCTTCGGTAAGCATTTTCTTTTCAATAGCATCTAGCCTTTTCATAACATGCTCGAGAGTTAAAGTTGTTTCATTAATGATAAGAGGTGGTGAACCCACTAGATTTCCCATAGCATTAAAAGCTTCTAGAGAAGGGCACATCAAGAAATTCCCACTGGTAATCTCAAGGACGAATCTATACCAAGTAGTGATGTCCACATAAAAACAACGAAGAAGAACAACGGTAGATTGCTTACGAATAGATCTATTATGAGCATTGCAAATCCTATACCAAGCATCTTTTAAATTCTCCCCTCCACTTTGTTTGAAGTTAAGAACCTCGTTCTTGGGGGTGCATGCAATAGAGGAAGAACTATCCATGATGACAAAAGTGACAAACAAAAATTGCACACAAAAACAGATCTGACGAGAAAAAGACGAACGAAAAAGAGGGTGAATAAAACGACAAATTTTTGTGAAGTGGGGGAGATGAAAACAAGAGGCAAATGGCAAATAATGTACATTGCAAGGAGATGAGATTTGTGATTAGGAACCTGATAGATGTTGATGATGTCTCCCCGGCAACGGCGCCAGAAATTCCTTTTGATGTCGCTTGAACTACGTCGGTATTTCCCCAAAGAGGAAGGGATGATGCAACACAGCTACGGTAGGTATTTCCCTCAGTTATGAAACCAAGGTATTAATCCAGTAGGAGAACCAAGCAACACTATGTAAATGGTACCTGCACACAAAGAACAAATACTTGCAACCCGACGCGTAAGAGGGGTTGTCAATCCCTCCACGGTAAAGAGATAGATAAATTTGTGGTAGATTGAAAAAATAGATCTCGATAAAACACAAAATAAAAGATGCAAATAAAAAGTGCAGCAAGGTATTTTTGGGTTTTTGGAAACATAGATCTAAAAATAAAAGTGGCAAATAATAGATCGGAAAGCAAATATGAAGAAGAATAGACCCGGGGGCCGTAGATTTCAGTAGTGGCTACTCTCGAGAAAAATAGCATACGGTGGGTAAACAAATTACTGTTGGGCAATTGATAGAACTTCAAATAATTATGACGATATCCAGGCAATGATCATTATATATGCATCACGTCCAAGATTAGTAGACCGACTCCTGCCTGCATCTACTATTATTACTCCACACATCAACCGCTATCCAGCATGCACTTAGTATATTAAGTTCATGGAGAAACAGAGTAATGCAATAAGAACGATGACATGACATAGACAAGATCTATTCATGCAGGAATAGACCCCATCTTGTTATCCTTAATGGCAACGATCAATACGTGTCTTGCTGCCCCTTCTGTCACTAGGAAAGAACACCGCACGACCGAACCCATCACAAAGCACCTCTTCCCATGGCAAGAAAAATCGATCTAGTCGGCCTAACTAAACCAAAGATTCGAAGAAGAAATACGAGGCTATAAGTAATCATGCATGTAAGAGATCAAAAGAAGACTCAAATAACTTTCATGGATAAAATCGATCTGATCATAAATTCAAAGTTCATCGGATCCCAACAAACACACCGCAAAAAGAGTTACATCAAATAGATCTCCAAGAGACCATTGTATTGAGAATCAAAAGAGAGAGAGGAAGCCATCTAGCTACTAACTACGGACCCATTGGTCTACAATGAACTCCTCACGCATCATCGGAGAGGCACCAATGAGGATGATGAACCCCTCCGTGATGGTGTCTAGATTGGATCTGGTGGTTGATACGTCTCCAACGTATCTATAATTTATGAAGTATTCATGCCATGTTTACAACAATTTTATATGATTTTGGTATGATTTGATTAGAACTAACCCGGACTGACGCTGTTTTCAGCAGAACTACCGTGGTGTCGTTTTTTGTGCAGAAATAAAAGTTTTCGGAACGATTTGAAAATTTACGTAGAATATTTTTTGAAAATATAAAAAATACTGGAACGAAAAGATATCGGAGAAGAGTCCCGAGGCAACCACAAGGGTGGAGGGCGCGCCCCCCTGCCTTGTCATCGCCTCGTGGGCCCCCTTGACTTGTCCTCAACGCCAACACCTCCTATAAATCCCAAAACCTCCAGAAATAAACCTAGATCGGGAGTTCCGCCGCCGCAAGCCTCTGTAGCCACCAAAAACCAATCGGTCGCCCGTTTCGGCACCCTGCCGGAGGGGGAAATCATCACCGGTGGCCATCTTCATCATCCCGGTGCTCTCCATGACGAGGATGGAGTAGTTCACCCTCGGGGCTGAGGGTATGTACCAGTAGCTATGTGTTTGATCTCTCTCTCTCTCGTGTTCTTGATTTGGCACGATCTTGATGTACCGCGAGCTTTGTTATTATAGTTGGATCATATGGTGTTTCTCCCCCTCTACCTTCTTGTGATGAATTGAGTCTTGCTCTTTGAGGTTTCGTTATGTTGGATTGAGTATTGGATTTGAGACACTTGATGTGTGTCTTGCGATGGGATATCTGTGGTGACAATGGGATGTTCTATTGATTCACTTGATGTATGTTTTGGTACTCAACTCGCGGATTCCTGAGGTGACATTGGGGTAATCTATGCATAGGGGTTGATGCATGTTTTCGTCCTACGTTCTCCGATAGAAACTTTGGAGTGATTCTTTGTTGCACGCTGAGGGATTGCCATATGATCTAATTATGTTATCATTGTTGAGAGAACTTGCACTAGTAAAAGTATGAACCCTAGGCCTTGTTTCCAAGCATTGTTGTTTTTATATTTTCAGATTACAAAAACCTATATCTACCATCGATATTACGCTTGTATCACCATCTCTTCGCCGAACTAGTGCACCTATACAATTTACCATTGTATTGGGTGTGTTGGGGACACAAGAGACTCTTTGTTATTTGGTTGCAGGGTTGTTTGAGAGAGACCATCTTCATCCTATGCCTCCCCCGGATTGATAAACCTTAGGTCATCCACTTGAGGGAAATTTGCTACTGTCCTACAAAACTCTGCACTTGGAGGCCCAACAACGTCTACAAGGAGAAAGGTTGCGTAGTATACATCAATGGTTCTGGAACTTGCGGTGGCTGGAATTGTGTTTCGTCGACTCCCCTAGGGTTTTTGTATTTTCGGGGTATTTTTAGAGCAAAGAGGCGGTGCGGGAGGCGGCCGAGGTGGGCACAACCCACCAGGGCGCGCCTGGGCCCCCAGGCGCGCCCAGGTGGGTTGTGTTCCCCTCGGAGCCCCCCTCTGGTACTTCTTTGGCCCAACAGGTGTCTTCTGGTCCAGAAAAAATCTCCAAAAAGTTTCGCTGCGTTTGGACTTCGTTTGGTATTGATTTTCTACGAAGTAAAAACCAAGCAAAGAACAGCAACTGGCACTGGGCACTATGTCAATAGGTTAGTCCCAAAAAATGATATAAGGTTGCTATAAAATGATTGTAAAACATCCAAGAATGATAATATAACAACATGGAACAAGCAAAAATTATAGATACGTTGGAGACGTATCAGAGGGGTATATATAGCCTCCACACAAAATCCAACCGTTACACACATTTGACCCAACTCGGTCAGACCGAATAGATGAACTCGGTGAGAGCGATTTAGTTCAAAATGTGAACGTTAGGAATCTCGGTGGGACCGACTAGAACAACTCGGTGGGACCGATGTGCTAGGGCTTAGGGCAAACCTCATCTCGGTGGTGCCGATTGCATCAACTCGGTGAGACCAAAGTGAAGCAATAGGGAAATAGAGAGTTGGTCAAGCCATCTCGGTGAGACCGATCGCTATTTCGGTGAGACCGAAATAATTGCAACAGGAAACAGAGAGTTGGTAAGGCCATCTCGGAGAGACCGAGATCCGTATCGGTGTGACCAAACTGTTAGGGTTTCTGGCAGTGGCTATGTCATATAAACTTGGTAGCTCCGGATAGCATGAATCGATGGGGCCAAGTTGGAGTTTAGGGTATTGACATATTTGGAATGAGAAAGTGGTTGAGGGATTTGAAGCAATATCACTAAGCATTTGAGCAAGCAAGCCATTAAGCAACACCTCATCCCCTTTTAATAGTATTGGCTTTCCTATGGACTCAATGTGATCTTGGATCACTAAAAATGAAATGAAGAGTCTTGAGCTTTTGCCAATATATGTCCTTAGCATTTTGAAGGGGTTCCACATCCTCTTGTCCTTTCCACGCCATTGTTGAACTTGTCTGAAATACACTAGATAAAAGCATTAGTCCAATAAGATATATGTTGACATTAATTACCAAAATCACCCAGGGAGCACTTGTGCTTTCAATCTCCCCCTTTTTGGTAATTGATACGTCTCCAACGTATCTATAATTTTTGATTGTTCCATGCTATTATATTATCTGTTTTGGATGTTTTATATGCATTAATATGCTATTTTATATGATTTTTGGGACTAACCTATTAACCTAGAGCCCAGTGCCAGTTTTTGTTTTTTCCTTGTTTTAGAGTTTTGCAGAAAAGGAATACCAAACGGAGTCCAAACGGAATAAAACTTTCGCGATGATTTTTCTTGGACCAGAAGACACCCAGGAGACTTGGAGTACAAGTCGGAAGAGCCGCGAGGCGGCCACAAGGGTGGAGGGCGCGCCCAGGGGGTAGGGCACGCCCCCCGACCTTGTGGGCCCCTCGTAGCCCCTCTGACCTAGATCTTTCACCTATATATACTCTTATACCCCAAAAACATCCAGGGGGGCAACAAAACCACTTTTCCACCGCCGCAACCTTCTGTACCCGTGAGATCCCATCTTGGGGCCTTTTCCGGCGTCCTGCCGGAGGGGGATTCGATCACGGAGGGCTTCTATATCAACACCATTGCCTCTCCGATGAAGCGTGAGTAGTTTACTTCAGACCTACGGGTCCATAGCTAGCAGCTAGATGGCTTCTTCTCTCTCTCTTTGATTCTCAATACAAAGTTCTCCTCGATGTTCTTGGAGATCTATTCGATGTAATACTCTTTTGTGGTGTGTTTGCCGAGATCCGATGAATTGTGGATTTATGATCAGCTTATCTATGAATATTAGTTGAATCTTCTCTGAATTCGTATATGCATGATTTGATATCTTTGCAAGTCTCTTCGAACTATCGATTTGGTTTGGCCAACTAGATTGGTTTTTCTTGCAATGGGAGAAGTGCTTAGCTTTGGGTTCAATCTTGCGGTGTCCTTTCCCAGTGACAGTAGGGGCAGCAAGGCACGTATTGTATTGTTGCCATCGAGGATAAAAAGATGGGTTTTCATCATATTGCTTGAGTTTATCCCGCTACATCATGTCATCTTACTTAATGCGTTACTCTATTCTTATGAACTTAATACTCTAGATGCAGGCAGGAGTCGGTCGATGTGTGGAGTAATAGTAGTAGATGCAGAATCATTTCGGTCTACTTGACACGGACGTGATGCCTATATTCATGATCATTGCCTTAGATATTGTCATAACTTTGCGCTTTTCTATCAATTGCTCGGCAGTAATTTGTTTACCCACCGTAATAATTTCTATCTTGAGAGAAGCCTCTAGTGAAACCTATGACCCCGGGTCTATTTTCCATCATATAAGTTTCCGATCTACAATTTCCGTTTCCTATTTCTTTTACTTTGCAATCTTTACTTTCCGTTCCATAAACCAAAAATACCAAAAATATTACTTTACCATTTATCATCTCTATCAGATCTCACGTTGCAAATAACCATTAAGGGATTGACAACCCCTTTATCACGTTGGGTGCAAGGTTGGTGTTTGTTTGTGTAGGTATTCGGTGACTTGAGCGTTGTCTCCTACTGGATTGATACCTTGGTTCTCAAAAGCTGAGGGAAATACTTGCTCTACTTTGCTGCATCACCCTTTTCTCTTCAAGGGAAAAACCAACGCAAGCTCAAGAAGTAGCAGGAAAAATTTCTGGCGCCGTTGCCGGGGAAATCTACGCCAAGCCAAGACATACCAAGTACTCATCATGAACTCTCATCCCTCGCATTACATTATTTTCCATTCACCTCTCGTTTTCCTCTCCCCCACTTCTAAAATGATTTTTGAAAAAGATTTGCCTTTTCTTCGCCCCTCTTCCGTTCGTCTTCTTCGTTCGTTTTCGGTTTGCTCGTTTGCTAGATTGGTTTGTTGTCGCCATGTTGGAATCGGGGGAAGTTATCATTGAAAATCTTGAGAAAAAACTTGAATCTTGTTCCTTGGATCATGCAGCTGAAACTCCGCCTAATTACAAAGCAAAAACTTTTTGTGTGGGAGATGGTAATATTATTGGGAAAAGTGTTATTCAAGAATTCTTTGATTGTACGGGAGCTATGCCTATTAGTAAAAGATCTATTCTTCTTGATACAAATTGTTATGCGGATGCCATTGTTATGCTCCTTGAGAAATTAGAAAGAAAATTTGTGCATATCCATCCTGCTTTGCAAAAGGTGTTTTATAAACTTACCAACATTAATCATCCTATAGCTAAAAAGATTGCCACCATCATTCTTATGCGAGAACTTGATTTTATAATACAAGAAGCTAGGGATATTTTTTCTTTTTATAAAAAGGATGTTTAACACCCTCCAATTGAAGATATCCTCCATGATAAAGAAACCATGCGTAGTTTGGAATCTAGGGATTATCAATCTTATAATGAAAATCTTAGGAGGAGGGTTCCCTATTCAGAAATCTCTCAATCTTTGTACCTTGAGACTTATGAGGAGTTTGATTGGATTACAAGGGGAATTTATGTAGGATTTAATTGGGATTGGTTGAATAAGATGATGAAGGAACCCGTTAGAAACGAGATACGTGTTTTATATGATGATATATATGGTGATGATTCCGACTATGGGTTTATGAATGTTAAAATTACCAATCAAAGTCCTTTTCATGATTTAAGTTCATCTACTAGGAGGGAAATAAAAGAAAGGATAGATTTGCTAAGACGAGTTTTGGAGGATTTGATGAGAAAAGAATTGCATGCCAAAGATGATAATACTTAGATCTATTCGTGTTTTATGCCTAGCTAAGGGCGTTAAACAATAACGCTTGTTGGGAGGCAACCCAATTTTATTTTTGTTTTTGCTTTTTAGGTTCTGTTTTGCAATAAATATTTCATCTAGCCTTTGGTTAGATGTGGTTTTTGAAGGAAATATGCCCTAGAGGCAATAATAAAGTTGTTATTTTATATTTCCTTATATCATGATAAATGTTTATTATTCATGCTAGAATTGTATTAACCGGAAACTTGATACATTTGTGAATACATAGACAAAACAAAGTGTCCCTAGTATGCCTCCACTTGACTAGCTCGTTAATCAAAGATGGTTAAGTTTCCTGACCATAGACATGTGTTGTCATTTGATGAACGGGATCACATCATTAGGAGAATGATGTGATGGACAAGACCCATCCGTTAGCTTAGCATAATTATCGTTAAGTTTTATTGCTATTGCTTTCTTCATGACTTATACATATTCCTCTGACTATGAGATTATGCAACTCCCGAATACCGGAGGAACACCTTGTGTGCTATCAAACGTCACAATGTAACTGGGTGATTATAAAGATGCTCTACAGGTGTCTCCAAAGGTGTTTGTTGGGTTGGCATAGATCGAGATAAGGATTTGTCACTCCATGTATCGGAGAGGTATCTCCGGGCGCTCTCGGTAATGCACATTACTATAAGCCTTGCAAGCAATGTGACTAATGAGTTAGTTACGGGATGATGCATTACGGAACGAGTAAAGAGACTTGCCGATAACGAGATTGAACTAGGTATGATGATACCGACGATCGAATCTCGGGCAAGTAACATACCGATGACAAAGGGAATAACGTATGTTGTTATGTGGTTTGACCGATAAAGATCTTCGTAGAATATGTAGGAGCCAATATGAGCATCCAGGTTCCGCTATTGGTTATTGACCGGAGATGTGTCTCGGTCATGTCTACATAGTTCTCAAACCCGTAGGGTCCGCACGCTTAACGTTCGATGATGATTTGTATTATGAGTTATGTGTTTTGGTGACCGAAGTTTGTTCGGAGTCCCGGATGAGATCATGGACATGATGAGGAGTCTCAAAATGGCCGAGAGGTAAAGATTGATATATTGGAAGGTAGTATTCGGACACCGGAAGGGTTCCGGAGTGTATCGGGTACATACCGGAGTACCGGAGGGGTTACCGGAATCCCCCGGTGGAAGATATGGGCCATATGGGCCATAGGAGGGAGGCTAACCAGCCCACAAGGGGCTGGTGCGCCCCCCACAAGGGAGGAGGCCGAATTGGACTAGGGAAGGGGGTGGCACCCCTTTCCTTCTCCCTCTCCCTCTCCTTCCCTATTTCCACCTCCGGAGAAAGGAAAAGTGGGGGGGGGGGGGCGAATCCTACTAGGAGTAGAGTCCTAGTAGGACTCCCCCCATGGCGCGCCCCTTTGGTGGCCGGCCTCCTCCTCCCCTCCTTTATATATGGGGGCAGGGGGCACCCCAAAGCACATCAGATATTCTCTTAGCCGTGTGCGGTGCCCCCCTCCACAGTTTACTCCTCCGGTCATAGTGTCGTAGTGCTTAGGTGAAGCCCTGCGCGGATCACATCACCATCACCGTCACCACGCCGTCGTGCTGACGAAACTCTCCCTCGATACTTTGCTGGATCAAGAGTTCGAGGGACGTCATCGAGCTGAAACTGTGCTGAACTCGGAGGTGCCGTACGTTCGGTACTTGAATCGGTTGGATCGTGAAGACGTTCGACTACATCAACCGCGTTAACCTAACGCTTCCGCTTTCGGTCTACGAGGGTACGTGGACACACTCTCCCCCTCTCGTTGCTATGCATCTCCTAGATAGATCTTGCATGAGCGTAGGAATTTCTTTTAAATTGCATGCTACGTTCCCCAACAGTGGCATCCGAGCCAGGTCTATGCGTAGATGATATGCACGAGTAGAACACAAAGAGTTGTGGGCGATAATAGTCATACTGCTTACCACCAACGTCTTACTTTGATTCGGCGGTATTGTTGGATGAAGCGGCCTGGACCGACATTACATGACCGCGTTCATGAGACTGGTTCTACCGACGTGCTTTGCACAAAGGTGGCTGGCGGGTGTCTGTTTCTCCAACTTTAGTTGAATCGAGTTTGACTACGGCCGGTCCTTGTTGAAGGTTAAAACAACACACTTGACGAAAAATCGTTGTGGTTTTGATGCGTAGGTGAGAACGGTTCTTGCTAGAAGCCCGTAGCAGCCACGTAAAACTTGCAACAACAAAGTAGAGGACGTCTAACTTGTTTTTGCAGGGCATGCTGTGATGTGATATGGTCAAGACATGATGTGATATACGTTATTGTATGAGATGATCATGTTTTGTAAAAGTTATCGGCAACTGGCAGGAGCCTTATGGTTGTCGCTTTATTGTATGAAATGCAATCGCCATGTAATTGCTTTACTTTATCACTATGCGGTAGCGATAGTCGTAGAAGCAATAGTTGGCGAGATGACAACGACGCTACGATGGAGATCAAGGTGTCAAGCCGGTGATGATGGAGATCATGACGATGCTTTGGAGATGGAGATCAAAGGCACAAGATGATGATGGCCATATCATGTCACATATTTTGATTGCATGTGATGTTTATCTTTTATGCATCTTATTTTGCTTAGTACGGCGGTAGCACTATAAGATGATCCCTCACTAAATTTCAAGGTATAAGTGTTCTCCCTGAGTATGCACCGTTGCGAAAGTTCTTCGTGCTGAGACACCACATGATGATCGGGTGTGATAGGCTCTACGTTCAAATACAACGGGTGCAAGACAGTTTTGCACATGCGAAATACTCGGGTTAAACTTGACGAGCCTAGCATATGAAGATATGGCCTTGGAACACTGAGACCGAAAGGTCGAACATGAATCATATAGTAGATATGATCAACATAGAGATGTTCACCATTGAAAACTACTCCATCTCACGTGATGATCGGACATGGTTTAGTTGATATGGATCACGTGATCATTTAGATGACTAGAGGGATGTCTATCTAAGTGGGAGTTCTTAAGTAATATGATTAATTGAACTTTAATTTATCATGAACTTAGTCCTGGTAGTATTTGCAAATTATGTTGTAGTTCAATAGCTCGCGTATAGTTCCCCTGTTTTATTTTTGATATGTTCCTAGAGAAAACTAAGTTGAAAGATGATAGTAGCAATGATGCGGACTGGTTCCGTGATCTGAGGATTATCCTCATTGCTGCACAGAAGAATAATGTCCTTGATGCACCGCTAGGTGACAGACCTATTGCAGGAGCAGATGCAAACGTTATGAACGTTTAGCAAGCTCGATATGATGACTACTTGATAGTTTAGTGCGCCATGATTTACGGGTTAGAACCGGGACTTCAAAAACGTTTTGAACGCCACGGAGCATATGAGATGTTCCAAGAGCGGAAATCGGTATTTAAGACTCATGCCCGTGTCGAGAGGTATGAGACCTCTGACAAATACTTTGCGTACAAGATGGAGGAGAATAGCTCAACCAGTGAGCATATGCTCAGAATGTCTGGGTACTACAATCGCTTGAATCAAGTGGGAGTTAATCTTCCAGATAAAATAGTGATTGACAGAGTTCTCTAGTCACTATCACCAAGTTACTAGAACTTCATGATGAACTATAATATGCAAGGGATGACGAAAACGATTCCCAAGCTCTTCGCGATGCTGAAATCGGTGAAGGTAGAAATCAAGAAATAACATCAAGTGTTGATGGTTGACAAGACGACTAGTTTCAAGAAAAAGGGCGAGGGAAAGAAAGGGAACTTCAAGAAGAATGGCAAACAGGTTGTCGCTCCCGTGAAGAAGCCCAAAGATGGACCTAAGCCTGAAACTGAGTGCTTCTACTGCAAAGGAAATGGTCACTGGAAGCGGAATTGCCCCAAATACTTGGCGGATAAGAAGGATGGAAAAGTGAACAAAGGTATATTTGATATACATGTTATTGATGTGTATTTTACTAGTGTTCATAGTAGCCCCTGGGTATTTGATACCGGTTCAGTTGCTAACATTAGTAACTCAAAACAGGAGTTGCAAAATGAACAGAGACTAGTTAATGACGAGGTGACGATGAGTGTTGGAAGTGATTCCAAGGTTGATAAGATCACCATCGCACACTCCCTCTACCTTTGGGATTAGTGTTGGACCTAAATAAATGTTATTTGGTGTTTGCGTTGAGCATGAATATGATTTGATCATGTTTATTGCGATACGGTTATTCATTTAAGTCAGAGAATAATTGTTGTTCTGTTTAAATGAATAAAACCTTCTATGGTCATACACTCAATATAAATGGTTTATTGAATCTCGATCGTAGTGATACACATATTCATAATATTGATGCCAAAAGATGCAAAGTTGATAATGATAATGCAACATATTTGTGGCACTGCCGTTTAGGTCATATTGGTGTAAAGCTCATGAAGAAACTCCATGCAGATGGACTTTTGGAATCACTTGATTATGAATCATTTAATGCTTGCGAACCATGCCTCATGGGCAAGATGACTAAGACTCCGTTCTCCGGAACAATGGAGCGAGCTACTGACTTATTGGAAGTAATACATACTGATGTATGCGGTCCGATGAGTGTTGAGGCTCGCGGCGGGTATCGTTATTTTCTGACCTTCACAGATGATTTGAGCAGATATGGGTATATCTACTTAATGAAACACAAGTCTGAAACATTTGAAAAGTTCAAAGAATTTCAGGGTGAAGTGGAAAATCATCGTAACAAGAAAATAAAGTTTCTACGATCTGATCGCGGAGGCGAATATTTGAGTTACGAGTTTGGTCTTCATTTAAAACAATGTGGAATAGTTTTGCAATTCACGCCACCTGGAACACCACAGCGTAATGGTGTGTCCGAACGTCATAATCGTACTTTATTAGATATGGTGCGATCTATGATGTCTCTTACCGATTTACCACTATCGTTTTGGGATTATGCATTAGAGACATCTGCATTCATGTTAAATATTGCACCATCTAAATCCGTTGAGACGACACCGTATGAACTGTGGTTTGGCAAGAAACCTAAGCTGTCGTTTCTTAAAGTTCGGGGTTGCGATGCTTATGTGAAAAAGCTTCAGCCTGATAAGCTCGAACCCAAATCGGAGAAGTGCATCCTCATAGGATACCCAAAAGAAACTGTTGGGTACACCTTCTATCACAGATCCGAAGGCAAAATCTTTGTTGTTAAGAATGGATCCTTTCTAGAGAAGGAGTTTCTCTCGAAAGAAGTGAGTGGGAGAAAAGTAGAACTTGATGAGGTAATTGTACCTTCTCTTGAATTGGAAAGTAGTTCATCACAGAAATCAGTTCCAATGATGCCCACGCCAATTAGTGAGGAAGCTAATGATGATGATCATTAAACTTTAGATCAAGTTACTACCGAACCTCGTAGGTCAACCAGACTACGTTCCGCACCAGAGTGGTATGGTAATTCTGTTCTGGAAGTCATGTTACTAGACCATGACGAACCTACGAACTATGAGGAAGCGATGATGAGCCCAGATTCCGCGAAATGGCTTGAGGCCATGAAATCTGAGATGGGATCCATGTATGAGAACAAAGTGTGGACTTTGGTTGACTTGCCCGATGATCGGCAAGCCATAGAGAATAAATGGATCTTCAAGAGGAAGACGGACATTGATGGTAGTGTTACTATCTACAAAGCTCGAATTGTCGCAAAATGTTTTTGACAAGTTCAAGGTGTTAATTGCGATGAGATTTTCTCACTCGTATCGATGCTTAAGTCTGTCCGAATCATGTTAGCAATTGCCGCATTTTATGAAATCTGGCAAATGGATGTCAAAACTGCATTCCTTAATGGATTTATTAAAGAAGAGTTGTATATGATGCAACCAGAAGGTTTTGTCAATCCTAAAGGTGCTAACAAAGTGTGCAAGCTCCAGCAATCCATCTATGGACTGGTGCAAGCATCTCGGAGTTGGAATATAAGCTTTGATGAGTTGATCAAAGCATATAGTTTTATACAGACTTGCGGTGAAGCCTGTATTTACAAGAAAGTGAGTGGGAGCTCTGTAGCATTTCTGATATTATATGTGGATGACATATTGCTGATTGGAAATGATATAGAATTTCTGGATAGCATAAAAGGATACTTGAATAGGAAATTTTCAAAGAAAGACCTCGATGAAGCTGCTTAAGTATTGAGCATCAAGATCTATAGGGATAGATCGAGACGCTTAATAGGACTTTCACAAAGCACATACCTTGACAAAATTTTGAAGGAGTTCAAAAAGGGATCAGTCAAAGAAAGAGTTCTTGCCTGTAATCAAGGTATAAAGTTGAGTAAGACTCAAAGCATGACCATGGCAGAAGATAAAGAGAGAATGAAGGTCATTCCCTATGCCTCAGCCATAGGTTCTATAAATTATGCCATGCTGTATACCAGACCTATTGTATACCTTGCCATGAGTTTGGCAAGGGGGTACGATAGTGATCCAGGAATGGATCACTGGACAGCGGTCAAAATTATCCTTAGTTACCTAAAAGGACTAAGGAAATGTTTCTCGGTTATGGAGGTGACAAAGAGTTCGTCGTAAAGGGTTACGTCGATGCAAGCTTTGACACTAATCCAGATGACTCTAAGTCTCAATCTGGATACATATTGAAAGTGGGAGCAATTAGCTAGAGTAGCTCCGTGCAGAGCATTGTAGACATAGAAATTTGCAAGATACATACGGATCTGAATGTGGCAGACCCGTTGACTAAACTTCTCTCACAAGCAAAACATGATCACACCTTAATACTCTTTGGGTATTAATCACATGGAGATGTGAACTAGACTATTAACTCTAGTAAACCCTTTGGGTGTTGGTCACATGGTGATGTGAACTATGGGTGTTAATCACATAAACATGTGAACTATTGGTGTTAAATCACATGGCGATGTGAACTAGATTATTGACTCTAGTGCAAGTGGGAGACTGAAGGAAATATGCCCTAGAGGCAATAATAAAGTTGTTATTTTATATTTCCTTATATCATGATAAATGTTTATTATTCATGCTAGAATTGTATTAACCGGAAACTTGATACATGTGTGAATACATAGACAAAACAAAGTGTCCCTAGTATGCCTGTACTTGACTAGCTCGTTAATCAAAGATGGTTAAGTTTCCTGACCATAGACATGTGTTGTCATTTGATGAACGGGATCAAATCATTAGGAGAATGATGTGATGGACAAGACCCATCCGTTAGCTTAGCATAATGATCGTTAAGTTTTATTGCTATTGCTTTCTTCATGACTTATACATATTCCTCTGACTATGAGATTATGCAACTCCCGAATACCGGAGGAACACCTTGTGTGCTATCAAACGTCACAACGTAACTGGGTGATTATAAAGATGCTCTACAGGTGTCTCCAAAGGTGTTTGTTGGGTTGGCATAGATCGAGATTAGGATTTTTCACTCCGTGTATCGGAGAGGTATCTCTGGGCCCTCTCGGTAATGCACATTACTATAAGCCTTGCAAGCAATGTGACTAATGAGTTAGTTACGGGATGATGCATTACGGAACGAGTAAAGAGACTTGCCGGTAACGAGATTGAACTAGGTATGATGATACCGACGATCGAATCTCGGGCAAGTAACATACCGATGACAAAGGGAATAACGTATGTTGTTATGTGGTTTGACCGATAAAGATCTTCGTAGAATATGTAGGAGCCAATATGAGCATCCAGGTTCCGCTATTGGTTATTGACCGGAGATGTGTCTCGGTCATGTCTACATAGTTCTCAAACCCGTAGGGTCCGCACGCTTAACGTTCGATGACGATTTGTATTATGAGTTATGTGTTTTGGTGACCGAAGTTTGTTCGGAGTCCCGGATGAGATCACGGACATGACAAGGAGTCTCAAAATGGTCGAGAGGTAAAGATTGATATATTGGAAGGTAGTATTCGGACACCGGAAGGGTTCCGGAGTGTATCGGGTACATACCGGAGTACCGGAGGGGTTACCGGAATCCCCCGGTGGAAGATATGGGCCATATGGGCCATAGGAGGGAGGCTAACCAGCCCACAAGGGGCTGGTGCGCCCCCCACAAGGGAGGAGGCCGAATTGGACTAGGGAAGGGGGTGGCACCCCCCTTTCCTTCTCCCTCTCCCTCTCCTTCCCTATTTCCACCTCCGGAGAAAGGAAAAGTGGGGGGGAGGGGGGCGAATCCTACTAGGAGTAGAGTCCTAGTAGGACTCCCCCCATGGCGCGCCCCCTTTGGTGGCCGGCCTCCTCCTCCCCTCCTTTATATACGGGGGCATGGGGGCACCCCAAATCACATCAGATATTCTCTTAGCCGTGTGCGGTGCCCCCCTCCACAGTTTACTCCTCCGGTCATAGCGTCGTAGTGCTTAGGCGAAGCCCTGCACGGATCACATCACCATCACCGTCACCACGCCGTCGTGCTGACGAAACTCTCCCTCGACACTTTGCTGGATCAAGAGTTTGAGGGACATCATCGAGTTGAATGTGTGCTGAACTCGGAGGTGCCGTACGTTCGGTACTTCAATCGGTTGGATCGTGAAGATGTTCGACTACATCAACCGCGTTAACCTAACGCTTCCGCTTTCGGTCTACGAGGGTACATGGACACACTCTCCCCCTCTCGTTGCTATGCATCTCCTAGATAGATCTTGCGTGAGCGTAGGATTTTTTTTTGAAATTGCATGCTACGTTCCCCAACAGTTTTGTGTTTTAATTAGTGTTTGTGCCAAGTAAGACCTTTGGGATGGCTTACGGTGAGAGTTGATTTGATCCTGCTAAAAAACAGAAACTTTTGCATCCAGTCCCAGAATTTTTTGAATTTACTGGAGCGTATAATAACTCTGAATTTTTTACACAAGATTGATATACGAATTTCCTATGTTTTCCTAATTTTTCAACAAATTTGGAGTTAGAGAAGTATTAGAACAATTCAGATCTTCGCAGACTGTTCTGTTTTTGACAGATTCTGTTTTTTATGTGTTGTTTGCTTATTTTGATGAATCTATGGCTAGTATCGGGGGGTATGAACCATGGAAAAGTTGGAATACAGTAGATATTACACCAATATAAATAAATAATGAGTTCACAACAGTACCAAAAGTGGTGATTTATTTTCTTATACTAACGGAGCTTATGAGAATTTCTGTTGAGTTTTGTGTTGTGAAGTTTTCAAGTTTTGGGTAAGGATTTGATGGACTATGGAATAAGGAGTGGCAAGAGCCTAATCTTGGGGATGCCCAAGGAACCCCAAGGTAATATTCAAGGATGTCAAAAAGCCTAAGCTTGGGGATGCCCCGGGAAGGCATCCCCTCTTTCGTCTTCGTCTATCGGTAACTTTACTTGAGGCTATATTTTTATTCACCACATGATATGTGTTTTGCTTGGAGCGTCTTGTATGAGTTGAGTGTTTTCTTTTTAGTTTGCCACAATCATCCTTGCTATACACACCTTTTGAGAGAGACACGCATGAATCGTGATTTATTAGAATGCTCTATGTGCTTCACTTATATCTTTTGAGCTAGGCAAATTTGCTCTAGTGCTTCACTTATATCTTTTTAGAGCACGGCGGTGATTTTATTTTATAGAAATTGATGAACTCTCGCACTTCACTTATATTATTTTGAGAGTCTTTCTAAACAGCATGGTAATTTGCTTTGGTTATAAAACTAGTCCTAATATGATAGGCATCCAAGAGGGATATAATAAAAACTTTCATATATAGTGCATTGAATACTATGAGAAGTTTGATTCCTTATGATTGTTTTGAGATATGAAGATGGTGATATTAGAGTCATGCTAGTGAATAGTTGTGAATTTGAGAAATACTTGTGTTAAAATTTGTGAGTCCCGTAGCATGCACGTATAGTGAACCGTTATGTGATGAAGTCGGAGCATGATTTATTTTTTGATTGTCTTCCTTATGAGTGGCGGTCGGGGACGAGCGATGGTCTTTTCCTACCAATCTATCCCCCTAGGAGCATGCACGTAGTACTTTGTTTTGATGACTAATAGATTTTTGCAATAAGTATATGAGTTATTTATGACTAATGTTGAGTCCATGGACTATACGCACTCTCCCCTCTCCGCCATTGCTAGCTTCTCTTGTACCGCGCAACTTTCGCCGGTGCCATAAACCCACCACATATCCTTCCTCAAAACAGCCACCATACCTACCTATTATGGCATTTCAATAGCCATTCCGAGATATATTTCCATGCAACTTTCTACCGTTCAGTTATTATGACACACTTCATCATTGCCATATTGCTTTGCATGATTATGTAGTTGACATCATATTTGTGGCAAAGCCACCGTTCATCATATTTTTATAAATGTCGCTCTTGATTCATTGCACATCCCTGTAACACCCCCAGTGGTTAACTACAGTAATCACCCTTTTGATTATGCCATGTCATCATGTTTAACAGTGCATGATCATCATTTGCACCATAATGCATTTCAACTCCTAAGTCAAATTCAAAATTTAAATGAAAGTGAAATTTAAAAGTTGTTCAGATCCAGAAACAAAAATGTACATCATGTTGCAAATAATCCAGAGGCTAATATAAATTAGCAGCAGTGTTAACTAAAATATTTAAGTGGCTCGAACAACAAGAAACAGCAGCAACATAGCACTATTCAACCCCTTTTCAATTAAATAAAATCCAAACCAAAAAGATATGGACACCAAGCTATTTTATTGCAGTGGCATACAATGCACTGTGAATTATGGGCTAGGTCTCATATTTTACAAAACTCTAATGGGGGCCACACTTTTTGCAAAACAGAAATAATAAAAGAAAATAAAAAAAAACAGAATATTAAAAAAATAGAAAACCCCGGCCAACTGGGCCAACCGGCCCAGCCGGCCCGCCCGCGCTCGCCCTAGCCTATATGGCCTCACCCGCACCAAACCCTAACCCCGTTTCCCCCTCACTCTCGTCCCTCTTCCCCCCCCCCAATTCCGTCGCCGCCGCCGCCCGCGGACCGCGCCGGAGCCGCTCCCGTCGCCACCACGCCGCACTGTCCCCGCCATCACCCGTCGCCCCTTCACCTCGCCGGCCGTCCCCGACCGCCTCCCCGAGTCGCTTCATCGCGCCTCGCCGAACCCGATCCCCTGCTCGCCGGTGAGGCCCGGCCTCCCCTTTTCCCCTTCCCCGTCGCTCGTCTCGGCCAGTGGCCGCTCGCGCTAGCGCACACCCGCGCTCCCACCTCCCCTCGCCGCGCACTGCAGCTGCGGCTGCTCCGCCGTGCCCGCACCCCGCCGCCGCGCTCACCACGCGCGCTCGCCTTCCCCTGGCCACGCCCGCGCCGTGCGCGCATGCACGCGCTCGCCCACGCGACCCCGCCACCACCGCCACCGTTTCAGCTCGCGCGCGCCGCCGCGCGCCTCGCCTTCGCCCCACCGGCCCCGCGGCGCACCACCCAGTCGTCCCGCGCGCCACCGCGCCCACACCCACGCTCGCCTCCCCCCTCTACCTGCTGCTGCGGCTCCGGCCGGCCAGCCACGCCGTGGCCGTGGCCTTGCCGCCGCATCGGCCGGCGCCCCGCCCGCGCGCCCGTGCTCGCGGTGGCCCGGACTTGTCCGCCCCTCCCCAAGGAGTGCGCAGCGGACATGTCCGCTGGCCTCTGTGCCACTGACCAGAGGGGCCCACGCCCATGTTAATTAAAAAAAAATATATATATATGTGATAAAAATAAATAATAATAATAACTAAATAAAAATAAGAATAATTAGTTAATTAAATGATTAATTAACTTAATTAATCCTGATTAGATTAATCTAGTCACTAATTAAACTAATTAATCTGTTTTAGTTAATCTCAGTCAATGACAGTGGGACCCACGTGTCAGCTTGACCAGTCAACGGTCAGAATTGACTGCTGATGTCATGCTGACATCAGCAAACACTATTCTGGATAATGTTGCATTTAATTAATTAAAATAAATTCCAGAAATTAATAAAAGCTTTAGAAAATCATATAAAATAATCCGTAACTCAGATCGAAAAACTTTGTACATGAAAGTTGCTCAGAACGACGAGACGAATCCGAATACGCAGTCCGTTCGTCCACCACACGTCTCTAACTATCAGAACATGCAACCGTTCCCCTCCGGTCATCTGTCTGACAAATGTCCGGAACCGGGAAAACATTCCCGGATGGATTCCTCCTTCCTCAGTGACGTGCAACCATATGTTAGGACACACCCGGCACTGCGTATTATCATGTCGTACTTTGTGTTGCTCAAGTTTGCTCTATATTTATACTGTTTCCTCCCCCTCTTCTCTCTCGGTAGACCCTGACACCGACGTCGTCCCCGAGATCGACGCAACTCAGGAGCCCGACGCCACCGTTTACGATCCCTCTCTCTCTTGCCAGAGCAACCAGGCAAGCCCCCCCTTTGATCATCCCGATATCGCCCATTCTATATTCTCATGCTTGCATTAGAATTTTCTACTGTTACTGTTTGCTCCTATTCTGATGCATAGCCTGTTTATTGTAACCTGCCATTGATACCTTACCTGCTTATCCTAAACTGCTTAGTATAGGCTGGGTAGAGACCCACTAGAGGACCCCACTTTGATCCTTGTTGCCCCGCTGGATTATCAGAAGACCCGATCAACGGGATTGAAGACCTGTGACTTTACTGCTGAACCTTGATAGAGACGGGTCGGCCCCGAAGGGGGACCCGAGGAAGTTACTTTTACTACAGGACTGAAGGGACAGGCGGTACCACCCAGTAGAGGTGGACCTGAGTTCCCGACAGTCTTTTACGAGACGGGTTGACCTGGATGGTGCCCGAGTGATGAATACGAGGTGCGGCCGGGCATTCTTAGCCCTTGCCGCAAGTCCTCGAGACGGGGCGACGGGGTCACATCTTTCGTGAGTCTCTGCTCGTTTTCCGCAAGCCCCTAGGCCACATACGATTTGGATATTTGATTCGAGCAGGCCTCTGGTCTGATAGCACTAACCATCACGTGGGCATAGTATGGGCGTTCTGCATCGTATGCATCAGCCGAAAGCTCTGTCAGACGTCCAGTTCAGCAGTGCGGCATGGAGTGATTGGCGCCATTGCGGTGGTGCTTGGATCTGGGCCATGTGCGCAACGAACCGGAGGGCGAGGGGCGATGGCCAAGACCCCCTTGCGCTTAGGATGTAGACCGGCGGGGACCTCTCTGCTGAGCCGTAGGTAGGGTTGCGATGTGTTGTTTGGCCGAGGCCGGGCATGACCCAGGAAAGTGTGTCCGGCCGGAGTTAATCGAGCGTGTTGGGTAAGTTGGTGCACCCCTGCAGGGAAGAACACTTCTATCGATAGCCGGTCCTACGGTAAAGGACACTCGGAGTTGTATCCCGATCGATACAACTAGAACTGGATACCTATGATGAGACCGTATACTATGGCTCTGGGATTGCTTCTCGCAGGGAGTCGAGAAGGGATCTCAGGACGAGGTTTGATGACTGTATGGCTCTGGGATTGCTTTCTCGCAGGGAGTCGAGAAAGGATCTCTGGGTGAGGTTGATAGTATTACTACTATATTATACTATGTTTGTTCTACTCTCTCCTATTGCTGCAAGACCGCTGAAGATGCTAGTCTTCGATAGGACTAGGCCTTCTCACTATTCTGGCATTTCTGCAGCCCAGTCCACATATACAGCCTCCCTTTGATAATGTTGCATATGTAGTGTAGATCCTTGCTTGCTGAGTACTTCAGAGTACTCACGGTTGCTTTTCTTTCCTTTTCCCCCATATCAGTTCGTCGTGACCAGATGACGGAGTCGCTGAGACAGCTACCCCCGCCGACGATCGCTACTACTACCCCGAGGATGGATTCTTCTACGAGCTTGCCGACGACCAGGAGTAGGTTCGGAGGGTCCCAGGCAGGAGGCCTACGCCTTTCGATCGTAGTGTTTTCTTTTGTCCCGCCTTCCTAAAGGCCTTTCTGTTTCTGTTTCATATCTGTACTCAGATATCTGATGCTTCCGCTGACGCTTGTACGCAAGCTTATGTATTCGAGCCCTCGAGGCCCCTGGCTTGTAATATAAAGCTTGTATGACTTTATTTATGTTTTAGAGTGGTGTTGTGATATCTTCCCGTGAGTCCTTAGGCTTGATCGTGTGCATTTGCGTGTATGATTAGTGCACGATCGGGCCGGGGGCGTCACATGTTGGTATTAGAGCCGACTGCCTGTAGGAACCCCTTTTCCAATTCCTTGGCCGAAGTTGAGTCTAGAACTTGAAAACTGATTTACTAACTTGGCTGTGTGGCTTACGGGCCCACGTCGCCGATTGGGTGGTATTAGTATCTTTTATTCCTCATCTTTACTCTGGGACTCTGACCTCTCTTCCTTTCGGGTTAACTAAAGTTTACTAACGCCGACACTTAGGATCTCGTAATTCTCGTCCACCCGGAGAGCTGGATATATGTGCGATTTCCCTGACATTGATCTGATTAGTCTGATAATCATTTTCCTTTCCATTGTTTTGTTTAACCTTTCTCTTCGAGATCGGTTATACTTCTCCTTGTCTTTTGACAATCATGAGTTTCCTCTGTTTCAGATGGATCGTTTGTTTCCACCACACCCAGCGAGGCAGCTACCAGCTGTTCGAGCAGGGATACATCCAGAGTACATTCTTTATCCACTGGGGCAGATGTCAATCCGTTACAATACCCCAGTACTTTCTCCTCCAGATACCCGCAAAGACTTCGTGATTTATTGTGATGCATCCCGTGAAGGATTAGGCTGTGTCCTAATGCAAGAGCGTAAGGTGATTGCTTATGGCTCTCGTCAATTGCGCCCACATGAAGAGAATTATCCGGTACATGATCTAGAACTAGCTGCTGTCATCTATGCACTGCAGTTGTGGCGACATTACCTTCTCGGTAATCGTTGCGAGATATACACGGATCATAAAAGTCTGAAGTACTTGTTCACTCAACCTTCTCTAAACCTCCGTCAGCAAAGATGGATGGAGGCCATTGCGGACTATGATTTGGGTATTTCCTATACCCCTGGCAAGGCTAACGTGATGGCTGATGCCTTAAGCCGCAAGTCCTATTGCGACAACCTCATGGTTAAGCGAGCTCAACCTCGTCTTTTTGAAGAACTGTGCAAGCTGAATCTGCGTATTGTTCCACAGGGTCCTCTTAATAACCTTGTGATACAACCAGATCTTGAGAAAGCTGTTAAGAATGCGCAAGCTAAAGATGCTGAAGTTGATTTGATGAAGAAGAGTCTTCACCTTGAAAAGTACAGGGATTTCTCGCTGTCTGAAGATGGAACCTTGTATTTCAGAGACCGCATTGTCGTACCTCGTTTCGAACTCATGACTGACAAAGTCATGAAGGAGGCACATGATACCCCGTTGTCTATTCATCCGGGTAGCACCAAGATGTATCGTGATCTCCGTCAAAGGTACTGGTGGTCTAAAATGAAGCAGGACATTGCTCGATATGTTGCTGAATGTGATGTTTATCGTCGCGTTAAAGCAGAACATCAGAAGCCTGCTGGAATTCTGCAACCACTTCCTATTCCTCTATGGAAATGGGATAAGGTTCAGATGGATTTCGTTACAGGACTTCCCAGGTCACAGAAGGGTCACGATGCTATTCTTGTCGTTGTCGACCAACTCTCTAAAGTTGCACACTTTCTGCCTGTCAAGGAGACGATCACTGCTAGTCAGTTAGCAGAGTTGTATATCTCCAGAATTGTATCACTCCACGGTATTCCGAAGGAGATCAGTTCGGACCGTGGCGGTCTTTTCACTTCCAAATTCTGGGAAAGTTTCCAAACAGCTATGGAAACTCATATTACCTGGAGTTCAGCTTATCACCCTCAATCTCAAGGCCAAGTCGAACGAGTCAATCAAGTGCTTGAAGACATGCTACGAGCTTGTGTTATTTCTTTCGGCAAGAAATGGGAAGAATCTCTCCCGTATGCCGAGTTCTCTTATAACAACAGCTATCAAGCCAGCTTGAAAATGGCCCCCTTTGAAGTTCTCTATGGACGCAAGTGTCGAACCCCTCTGAATTGGTCAGAAACTGGGGAACGACCGCTCGTGGGTCCGGATATTATTCAACACGCCGAAGAACAAGTCCGTATTGTCCGGGAAAATCTCAAGGCAGCTCAGGATCGCCAGAAGAGCAACTATGATCGCAAACGATGGGGTTTGACTTATCAACCTGGTGATCAAGCTTATCTACGTGTCACTCCTATGAAGGGCACTCACCGTTTCGGAATCAAGGGCAAGCTAGCTCCGCGCTACATTGGTCCCTTCCGCATTATTGCTAGACGTGGTCAAGTGGCATATAAATTGGAGTTGCCGCCGCAATTCTCTCATATCCACGATGTCTTCCATGTGTCGCAACTTCGTAAATGCTTCAAGGAATCTCCACACCGAGCAGTGGATCATGAAATGCTCGAGTTGCATGATGATCTATCCTATAAGGAGCATCCGATCCGCATTCTCGATGAAGCTGAACGTCGAACCCGTCAGAAGGTTACCAAGTTCCTCAAAGTGCAGTGGTCAAATCATACTGAAGATGAAGCCACTTCGGAACGCGAGGATAATCTTGGTGCGGAATACCCCGAACTTTTTCCTTCTACTTCTTAATTCTCGGGACGAGAATTCTTGTTAGTAGAGGAGATTTGTAACACCCCCAGTGGTTAACTACAGTAATCACCCTTTTGATTATGCCATGTCATCATGTTTAACAGTGCATGATCATCATTTGCACCATAATGCATTTCAACTCCTAAGTCAAATTCAAAATTTAAATGAAAGTGAAATTTAAAAGTTGTTCAGATCCAGAAACAAAAATGTACATCATGTTGCAAATAATCCAGAGGCTAATATAAAATTAGCAGCAGTGTTAACTAAAATATTTAAGTGGCTCGAACAACAAGAAACAGCAGCAACATAACACTATTCAACCCCTTTTCAATTAAATAAAATCCAAACCAAAAAGATATGGACACCAAGCTATTTTATTGCAGTGGCATACAATGCACTGTGAATTATGGGCTAGGTCTCATATTTTACAAAACTCTAATGGGGGCCACACTTTTTGCAAAACAGAAATAATAAAAGAAAATAAAACAAAACAGAAAATTAAAAAAATAGAAAACCCCGGCCAACTGGGCCAACCGGCCCAGCCGGCCCGCCCGCGCTCGCCCTGGCCTATATGGCCTCACCCGCACCAAACCCTAACCCCGTTTCCCCCTCACTCTCGTCCCTCTCCCCCCCCGATTCCGTCGCCGCCGCCGCCCGCGGACCGCGCCGGAGCCGCTCCCGTCGCCACCACGCCGCGCCGTCCCCGCCATCACCCGTCGCCCCTTCACCTCGCCGGCCGTCCCCGACCGCCTCCCCGAGTCGCTTCATCGCGCCTCGCCGAACCCGATCCCCTGCTCGCCGGTGAGGCCCGGCCTCCCCTTTTCCCCTTCCCCGTCGCTCGTCCCGGCCAGTGGCCGCTCGCGCTAGCGCACGCCCGTGCTCCCACCTCCCCTCGCCGCGCACTGCAGCTGCGGCTGCTCCGCCGTGCCCGCACCCCGCCGCCGCGCTCACCACGCGCGCTCGCCTTCCCCTGGCCACGCCCGCGCCGTGCGCGCATGCACGCGCTCGCCCACGCGACCCCGCCACCACCGCCACCGTTTCAGCTCGCGCGCGCCGCCGCGCGCCTCGCCTTCGCCCCACCGGCCCCGCGGCGCACCACCCTGTCGTCCCGCGCGCCACCGCGCCCACACCCACGCTCGCCTCCCCCCTCTACCTGCTGCTGCGGCTCCGGCTGGCCAGCCACGCCGTGGCCGTGGCCTTGCCGCCGCATCGGCCGGCGCCCCGCCCGCGCGCCCGTGCCCGCGGTGTCCCGGACTTGTCCGCCCCTCCCCAAGGAGTGCGCAGCGGACATGTCCGCTCGCCTCTGTGCCACTGACCAGAGGGGCCCACGCCCATGTTAATTAAAAATATATATATATATATGTGATAAAAATAAATAATAATAATAACTAAATAAAAATAAGAATAATTAGTTAATTAAATGATTAATTAACTTAATTAATCCTGATTAGATTAATCTAGTCACTAATTAAACTAATTAATCTGTTTTAGTTAATCTCAGTCAATGACAGTGGGACCCACGTGTCAGCTTGACCAGTCAACGGTCAGAGTTGACTGCTGATGTCATGCTGACATCAGCAAACACTATTCTGGATAATGTTGCATTTAATTAATTAAAATAAATTCCAGAAATTAATAAAAGCTTTAGAAAATCATATAAAATAATCCGTAACTCAGATCGAAAAACTTTGT
Organism: Thinopyrum elongatum; assembly: GCA_011799875.1. NCBI lineage: Eukaryota > Viridiplantae > Streptophyta > Magnoliopsida > Poales > Poaceae > Thinopyrum > Thinopyrum elongatum. The sequence goes on from CM022302.1 coordinate 109,064,485, forward strand.
ACATGAAAGTTTCTCAGAACGACGAGACGAATCCGAATACGCAGTCCGTTCGTCCGCCACACGTCTCTAACTATCAGAACATGCAACCGTTCCCCTCCGGTCATCTGTGTGACAAATGTCCGGAACCGGGAAAACATTCCCGGATGGATTCCTCCTTCCTCAGTGACGTGCAACCATATGTTAGGACACACCCGGCACTGCGTATTATCATGTCGTACTTTGTGTTGCTCAAGTTTGCTCTATATTTATACTGTTTCCTCCCCCTCTTCTCTCTCGGTAGACCCTGACACCGACGTCGTCCCCGAGATCGACGCAACTCAGGAGCCCGACGCCACCGTTGACGATCCCTCTCTCTCTTGCCAGAGCAACCAGGCAAGCCCCCCCTTTGATCATCCCGATATCGCCCATTCTATATTCTCATGCTTGCATTAGAATTTTCTATTGTTACTGTTTGCTCCTATTCTGATGCATAGCCTGTTTATTGTAACCTGCCATTGATACCTTACCTGCTTATCCTAAACTGCTTAGTATAGGCTGGGTAGAGACCCACTAGAGGACCCCACTTTGATCCTTGTTGCCCCGCTGGATTATCAGAAGACCCGATCAACGGGATTGAAGACCTGTGACTTTACTGCTGAACCTTGATAGAGACGGGTCGGCCCCGAAGGGGGACCCGAGGAAGTTACTTTTACTACAGGACTGAAGGGACAGGCGGTACCACCCAGTAGAGGTGGACCTGAGTTCCCGACAGTCTTTTACGAGACGGGTTGACCTGGATGGTGCCTCCTCTATGGAAATGGGAAGTTTCGATGGATTTCGTTACAGGACTTCCCAGGTCACAGAAGGGTCACGATGCTATTCTTTTGTCGTGTTCGACCAACTCTCTAAAGTTGCACACTTCCTGCCTGTCAGGAGACGATCACTGCTAGTCGTTAGCAGAGTTGTATATCTCCAGAATTGTATCACTCCACGGTATTCCGAAGGAGATCAGTTCGGACCGTGGCGGTCTTTTCACTTCCAAATTCTGGGAAAGTTTCCAACAGCTATGGAAACTCATATTACTACCTGAGTTCAGCTTATCACCCTCAATCTCAAGGCCAAGTCGAACGATCAATCAAGTGCTTGAGACATGCTACGAGCTTGTGTTTATTTCTTTCGGCAAGAAATGGGAAGAATCTCTCCCGTATGCCGATTTCTCTTATAACAACAGCTATCAAGCCAGCTTGAAAATGGCCCCCTTTGAAGTTCCTATGGACGCAAGTGTCGACCCCCTCTGAATTGGTCAGAAACTGGGGAACGACCGCTCGTGGGTCCGGATATTATTCAACACAACGCCGAAGACAAGTCCGTATTGTCCGGGAAAATCTCAAGGCAGCTCAGGATCGCCAAAGACACACTATGATCGCAAACGATGGGGTTTGACTTATCACAACCTGGTGATCAAGCTTATCTACGTGTCACTCCTATGAAGGGCACTCACCGTTTCGGAATCAAGGCAAGCTAGCTCCGCGCTACATTGGTCCCTTCCGCATTATTGCTAGACGTGGTCAATGGCATATAAATTGGAGTTGCCGCCGCAATTCTCTCATATCCACGATGTCTTCCATGTGTCGCAACTTCGTAAATGCTTCAAGGAATCTCCACACCGAGCATTGGATCATGAAATGCTCGAGTTGCATGATGATCTATCCTATAAGGAGCATCCGATCCGCATCTCGATGAAGCTGAACGTCGAACCCGTCAGAAGGTTACCAAGTTCCTCAAAGTGCAGTGGTCAAATCATACTGAAGATGAAGCCACTTCGGAACGCGAGGATAATCTTGGTGCGGAATACCCGACCTCTGCATCGTATGCATCAGCCGAAAGCTCTGTCAGACGTCCAGTTCAGCAGTGCGGCATGGAGTGATTGGCGCCATTGCGGTGGTGTGCTTGGATCTGGGCCATGTGCGCAACGAACCGGAGGGCGAGGGGCGATGGCCAAGACCCCCTTGCGCTTAGGATGTAGACCGGCGGGGACCTCTCTGCTGAGCCGTAGGTAGGGTTGCGATGTGTTGTTTGGCCGAGGCCGGGCATGACCCAGGAAAGTGTGTCCGGCCGGAGTTAATCGAGCGTGTGGGTAAGTTGGTGCACCTGCAGGGAAGAACACTTCTATCGATAGCCGGTCCTACGGTAAAGGACACTCGGAGTTGTATCCCGATCGATACACTAGAACTGGATACCTATGATGAGACCGTATACTATGGCTCTGGGATTGCTTCTCGCAGGGAGTCGAGAAGGGATCTCAGGACGAGGTTTGATGAGTAGGCTCTGGGATTGCTTTCTGCAGGGAGTCGAGAAAGGATCTCTGGGTGAGGTTGATTAGTATTACTACTATATTATACTATGTTTGTTCTACCTCTCCTATTGCTGCAAGACCGTGAAGATGCTAGTCTTCGATAGGACTAGGCCTTCTCACTATTCTGGCATTTCTGCAGCCCGTCCACATATACAGCCTCCCTTTGATAATGTTGCATATGTAGTGTAGATCCTTGCTTGCTGAGTACTTCAGAGTACTCACGGTTGCTTTCTTCCTTTTCCCCCATATCAGTGTCGTGACCAGATGACGGAGTCGCTGAGACAGCACCCCCGCCGACGATCGCTACTACTACCCCGAGATGGATTCTTCTACGAGCTTGCCGACGACCAGGAGTAGGTTGGAGGGTCCAGGCAGGAGGCCTACGCCTTTCGATCGTAGTGTTTTCTTTTGTCCCGCCTTCCAAAGGCCTTTCTGTTTCTGTTTCATATCTGTACTCAGATATCTGATGCTTCCGCTGACGCTTGTACGCAAGCTTATGTATTCGAGCCCTCGAGCCCCTGGCTTGTAATATAAAGCTTGTATGACTTTATTTATGTTTAGAGTGGTGTTGTGATATCTTCCCGTGAGTCCTTAGGCTTGATCGTGTGCATTTGCGTGTATGATTAGTGCACGACGGGCCGGGGGCGTCACATGTTGGTATTAGAGCCGACTGCCTGTAGGAACCCTTTTCCAATTCCTTGGCCGAAGTTGAGTCTAGAACTTGAAAACTGATTTACTAATTGGCTGTGTGGCTTACGGGCCCACGTCGCCGATTGGGTGGTATTAGTATCTTTTATTCCTCATCTTTACTCTGGGACTCTGACCTCTTCCTTTCGGGTTAACTAAAGTTTACTAACGCCGACACTTAGGATCTCGTAATTCTCGTCCACCCGGAGAGCTGGATATATGTGCGATTTCCCTGACATTGATCTGATTAGTCTGATAATCATTTTCCTTTCCATTGTTTTGTTTAACCTTTCTCTTCGAGATCGGTATACTTCCCTTGTCTTTTGACAATCATGAGTTTCCTCTGTTTCAGATGGATCGTTTGTTTCCACCACACCCCAGCGAGGCAGCTACCAGCTGTTCGAGCAGGGATACATCCAGAGTACATTCTTTATCCACTGGGGCAGATGTCAATCCGTTACAATACCCCAGTACTTTCTCCTCCAGATACCCGCAAAGACTTCGTGATTTATTGTGATGCATCCCGTGAAGGATTAGGCTGTGTCCTAATGCAAGAGCGTAAGGTGATTGCTTATGGCTCTCGTCAATTGCGCCCACATGAAGAGAATTATCCGGTACATGATCTAGAACTAGCTGTCATCTATGCACTGCAGTTGTGGCGACATTACCTTCTCGGTAATCGTTGCGAGATATACACGGATCATAAAAGTCTGAAGTATTGTTCACTCAACCTTCTCTAAACCTCGTCAGCAAAGATGGATGGAGGCCATTGCGGACTATGATTTGGTATTTCCTATACCCCTGGCAAGGCTAACGTGATGGCTGATGCCTTAAGCCGCAAGTCCTATTGCGACAACCTCATGGTTAAGCGAGCTCAACCTCGTCTTTTTGAAGAACTGTGCAAGCTGAATCTGCGTATGTTCCACAGGGTCCTCTTAATAACCTTGTGATACAACCCAGATCTTGAGAAAGCTGTTAAGAATGCGCAAGCTAAAGATGCTGAAGTTGATTTTGATGAAGAAGAGTCTTCACCTTGAAAGTACAGGGATTTCTCGCTGTCTGAAGATGGAACCTTGTATTTCAGAGACCGCATTGTCGTACCTCGTTTCGAACTCATGACTGACAAGTCATGAAGGAGGCACATGATACCCCGTTGTCTATTCATCGGGTAGCACAAGATGTATCGTGATCTCCGTCAAAGGTACTGGTGGTCTAAAATGAAGCAGGACATTGCTCGATATGTGCTGAAGTGTGAGTTTATCGTCGCGTTAAAGCAGAACATCAGAAGCCTGCTGGAATTCTGCAACCATTCCTATTCCTCTATGGAAATGGGATAAGGTTCAGATGGATTTCGTTACAGGACTTCCCAGGTCACAGAAGGGTCACGATGCTATTCTTGTCGTTGTCGACCAACTCTCTAAAGTTGCACACTTTCTGCCTGTCAAGGAGACGATCACTGCTAGTCAGTTAGCAGAGTTGTATATCTCCAGAATTGTATCACTCCACGGTATTCCGAAGGAGATCAGTTCGGACCGTGGCGGTCTTTTCACTTCCAAATTCTGGGAAAGTTTCAAACAGCTATGGAAACTCATATTACCTGGAGTTCAGCTTATCACCCTCAATCTCAAGGCCAAGTCGAACGAGTCAATCAAGTGCTTGAAGACATGCTACGAGCTTGTGTTATTTCTTTGGCAAGAAATGGAAGAATCTCTCCCGTATGCCGAGTTCTCTTATAACAACAGCTATCAAGCCAGCTTGAAATGGCCCCCTTTGAAGTTCTCTATGGACGCAAGTGTCGAACCCCTTGAATTGGTCAGAAACTGGGGAACGACCGCTCGTGGGTCCGGATATTATAACACGCCGAAGAGAACAAGTCCGTATTGTCGGGAAAATCTCAAGGCAGCTAGGATCGCCAGAAGAGCAACTATGATCGCAAACGATGGGGTTTGACTTATCAACCTGGTGATCAAGCTTATCTACGTGTCACTCCTATGAAGGGCACTCACCGTTTCGGAATCAAGGGCAAGCTAGCTCCGCGCTACATTGGTCCCTTCCGCATTATTGCTAGACGTGGTCAAGTGGCATAAAATTGGAGTTGCCGCCGCAATTCTCTCATATCCACGATGTCTTCCATGTGTCGCAACTTCGTAAATGCTTCAAGGAATCTCCACACCGAGCAGTGGATCATGAAATGCTCGAGTTGCATGATGATATCCTATAAGGAGCATCCGATCCGCATTCTCGATGAAGCTGAACGTCGACCCGTCAGAAGGTTACCAAGTTCCTCAAAGTGCAGTGGTCAAATCATACTGAAGATGAAGCCACTTCGGAACGCGAGGATAATCTTGGTGCGGAATACCCCGAACTTTTTCCTTCTACTTCTTAATTCTCGGGACGAGAATTCTTGTTAGTAGAGGAGATTTGTAACACCCCCAGTGGTTAACTACAGTAATCACCCTTTTGATTATGCCATGTCATCATGTTAACAGTGCATGATCATCATTTGCACCATAATGCATTTCAACTCCTAAGTCAAATTCAAAATTTAAATGAAAGTGAAATTTAAAAGTTGTTCAGATCCAGAACAAAAATGTACATCATGTTGCAAATAATCCAGAGGCTAATATAAATTAGCAGCAGTGTAACTAAAATATTTAAGTGGCTCGAACAACAAGAAACAGCAGCAACATAACACTATTCAACCCCTTTTCAATAAATAAAATCCAAACCAAAAAGATATGGACACCAAGCTATTTTATTGCAGTGGCATACAATGCACTGTGAATTATGGGCTAGGTCTCATATTTTACAAAACTCTAATGGGGGCCACACTTTTTGCAAACAGAAATAATAAAAGAAAATAAAACAAAACAGAAAATTAAAAAAATAGAAAACCCCGGCCAACTGGGCCAACCGGCCCAGCCGGCCCCCCGCTGCCCTGGCCTATTGGCCTCACCCGCACCAAACCCTAACCCCGTTTCCCCCTCACTCTCGTCCCTCTCCCCCCCCGATTCCGTCGCCGCCGCCGCCGCGGACGCGCCGGAGCCGCTCCGTCGCCACCACGCCGCGGTCCCCGCCATCACCCGTCGCCCTTCACCCCGGCCGTCCCCGACCGCCTCCCCGAGTCGCTTCATCGCGCCTCGCCGAACCCGATCCCCTGTCGCCGGTGAGGCCCGGCCTCCCCTTTTCCCCTTCCCCGTCGCTCGTCCCGGCCAGTGGCCGCTCGCGCTAGCGCACGCCCGTGCTCCCACCTCCCCTCGCCGCGCACTGCAGCTGGGCGGCTCCGCGTGCCCGCACCCCGCCGCCGCGCTCACCACGCCGCTCGCCTTCCCCTGGCCACGCCCGCGCCGTGCGCGCATGCCGCGCTCGCCCACGCGACCCCGCCACCACCGCCACCGTTTCAGCTCGCGCGCGCTCCGGCGCGCCTGCCTTCGCCCCACCGCCCCGCGGCGCACCACCCTGTCGTCCCTCGCGCCACCGCGCCCACACCCACGCTCGCTCCCCCCTCTACCTGTGCTGCGGCTCCGGCTGGCCAGCCACGCCGTGCCGTGGCCTTGCCGCCGCATCGGCCGCGCCCCGCCCGCGCGCCCGTGCCCGCGGTGTTCCCGGACTTGTCCGCCCCTCCCCAAGGAGTGCGCAGGGACAGTCCGCTGCCTCTGTGCCACTGACCAGAGGGGCCCCAGCCCATGTTAATAAAAATATATATATATTATGTGATAAAATAAATATAATAATAACTAAATAAAAATAAGAATAATTAGTTAATTAAATGATTAATTAACTTAATTAATCCTGATAGAGAATCTAGTCACTAATTAAACTAATTAATCTGTTTTAGTTAATCTCAGTCAATGACAGTGGGACCCACGTGTCAGCTTGACCAGTCAACGGTCAGAGTTGACTGCTGATGTCATGCTGACATCAGCAAACACTATTCTGGATAATGTTGCATTTAATTAATTAAAATAAATTCCAGAAATTAATAAAAGCTTTAGAAAATCATATAAATAATCCGTAACTCAGATCGAAAAACTTTGTACATGAAAGTTTCTCAGAACGACGAGACGAATCCGAATACGCAGTCCGTTCGTCCGCCACACGTCTCTTAACTATCAGAACATGCAACCGTTTCCCTCCGGTCATCTGTGTGACAAATGTCCGGAACGGAAAACATTCCCGGATGGATTCCTCCTTCCTCAGTGACGGCAACCATATGTTAGGACACACCCGGCACTGCGTATTATCATGTCGTACTTTGTGTTGCTCAAGTTTGCTCTATATTTATACTGTTTCCTCCCCCTCTCTCTCTCGGTAGACCCTGACACCGACGTCGTCCCCGAGATCGACGCAACTCAGGAGCCCGACGCCACCGTTGACGATCCCTCTCTCTCTTGCCAGAGCAACCAGGCAAGCCCCCCCTTTGATCATCCCGATATCGCCCATTCTATATCTTCATGCTGCATTAGAATTTTCTATTGTTACTGTTTGCTCCTATTCTGATGCATAGCCTGTTTATTGTAACCTGCCATTGATACCTTACCTGCTTATCCTAAACTGCTTAGTATAGGCTGGGTAGAGACCCACTAGAGGACCCCACTTTGATCCTTGTTGCCCCGCTGGATTATCAGAAGACCCGATCAACGGGATTGAAGACCTGTGACTTTACTGCTGAACCTTGATAGAGACGGGTCGGCCCCGAAGGGGGACCCGAGGAAGTTACTTTTACTACAGGACTGAAGGGACAGCGCGCGGTACCACCCAGTAGAGGTGGACCTGAGTTTCCGACAGTCTTTTACGAGACGGGTTGACCTGGATGGTGCCCGAGTGATGAATACGAGGTGCGGCCGGGCATTCTTAGCCCTGCCGCAAGTCCTCGAGACGGGGCGACGGGGTCACATCTTTCGTGAGTCTCTGCTCGTTTTCCGCAAGCCCCTAGGCCACATACGATTGGATATTTGATTCGAGCAGGCCTCTGGTCTGATAGCACTAACCATCACGTGGGCATAGTATGGGCGTTTGCATCGTATGCATCAGCCGAAGCTCTGTCAGACGTCCAGTTCAGCAGTGCGGCATGGAGTGATTGGCGCCATTGCGGTGGTGCTTGGATCTGGGCCAGTGCGCAACGAACCGGAGGGCGAGGGGCGATGGCCAAGACCCCTTGCGCTTAGGATGTAGACCGGCGGGGACCTCTCTGCTGAGCCGTAGGTAGGGTTGCGATGTGTTGTTTGGCCGAGGCCGGGCATGACCCAGGAAAGTGTGTCCGGCCGGAGTTAATCGAGCGTGTTGGGTAAGTTGGTGCACCCCTGCAGGGAAGAACACTTCTATCGAAGCCGGTCTCTACGGTAAAGGACACTCGGAGTTGTATCCCGATCGATACAACTAGAACTGGATACCTATGATGGACCGTATACTATGGCTCTGGGATTGCTTCTCGCAGGGAGTCGAGAAGGGATCTCAGGACGAGGTTGATGACTGTGGCTCTGGGATTGCTTTCTCGCAGGGAGTCGAGAAAGGATCTCTGGGTGAGGTGATAGTATTACTACTATATTATACTATGTTTGTTCTACTCTCTCCTATTGCTGCAAGACCGCTGAAGATGCTAGTCTTCGATAGGACTAGGCCTTTCACTATTCTGGCATTTCTGCAGCCCAGTCCACATATAAAGCCTCCCTTTGATAATGTTGCATATGTAGTGTAGATCCTTGCTTGCTGAGTACTTCAGAGTACTCACGGTTGCTTTTCTTTCCTTTTCCCCATATCAGTTCGTCGTGACCAGATGACGGAGTCGCTGAGACAGCTACCCCGCCGACGATCGCTACTAACTACACCCGAGGATGGATTCTTCTACGAGCTTGCCGACGACCAGGAGTAGGTTCGGAGGGTCCCAGGCAGGAGGCCTACGCCCGATCGTAGTGTTTCTTTTGTCCCGCCTTCCTAAAGGCCTTTCTGTTTCTGTTTCATATCTGTACTCAGATATCTGATGCTTCCGCTGACGCTTGTACGCAAGCTATGATTCGAGCCCTCGAGGCCCTGGCTTGTAATATAAAGCTTGTATGACTTATTTATGTTTTAGAGTGGTGTTGTGATATCTTCCCGTGAGTCCTTAGGCTTGATCGTGTGCATTTGCGTGATGATTAGTGCACAGATCGGGCGGGGGCGTCACAGATGACTAATAGATTTGAATAAGTATATGAGTTATTTATGACTAATGTTGAGTCCATGGACTATACGCACTCTCCCCTCTCCGCCTTGCTAGCCTCTCTGTACGCGCAACTTTCGCCGGTGCATAAACCCACCACATATCCTTCCTTAAAAAAGCCACCATACCTACCTATTATGGCATTTCAATAGCCATTCCGAGATATATTTCCATGCAACTTTCTACCGTTCAGTTATTATGACACACTTCATCATTGCCATATTGCTTTGCAGGATTATGTAGTTGACATCATATTTGTGGCAAAGCCACCGTTCATCATATTTTTATACATGTCGCTCTTGATTCATTGCACATCCCGGTACACCGCCGGAGGCATTCATATAGTCATATCTTGTCTAGCATCGAGTTGTAAATTTTGAGTTGTAAGTAAATAAAAGTGTGATGGTCTTCATATTAGAGCATTGTCCCATGTGAGAAAAGGATGATGGAGATAATGATTCCCCCACAAGTTGGGATGAGACTCCAGACGAAAAAAAGAGCCAAAAAAATGAAAGAAGGCCATAAAAATGAGAGAAAAGAGAGAAGGGACAATGTTACTATCTTTTTGCCACACTTGGTTCAAAGTAGCACCATGATCTTCATGATAGAGAGTCTCCTATATATCACTTTCTATACTAGTGGGAATTTTTCATTATAGAACTTGGCTTGTATATTCCAATGATGGGCTTCCTCAATTGCCCTAGGTCTTCGTGAGCAAGCAAGTTGGATGCACACCCACTTAGTTTTCTTTTGTGCTTTCATAAACTTATAGCTCTAGTGCATCCGTTGCATGGCAATCCCTACTCACTCACATTGATATCTATTAATGGGCATCTCCATAGCCCGTTGATACGCCTAGTGATGTGAGACTATCTCCTCTTTTTTGTCTTCTCCACAACCACTGTCTATTCCACCTATAGTGCTATGTCCATGGCTCACGCTCATGTATTGCGTGAAAGTTGAAAAAGTTTGAGAACGTCAAAAGTATGAACCAATTGCTTGGCTTGTCATCGGGGTTGTGCATGATTTAAATATTTTGTGTGATGAAGATGGAGCATAGCCAGACCATACGATTTTGTAGGGATAAGCTTCTTTGGCCATGTTATTTTGAAGACATAATTATTTTATTAGTATGCTTGAAGTATTATTGTTTTTATGTCAATATTAAACTTTTGTTTTGAATCTTACGGATCTGAACATTCAGCCACAATAAAGAGAATTACACGGATAAATATGTTAGGTAGCATTCCACATCAAAAATTATGTTTTTATCATTTACCTACTCGAGGACGAGCAGGAATTAAGCTTGGGGATGCTTGATACGTCTCCAACGTATTATAATTTTTGATTGTTCCATGCTATTATATTATCTGTTTTGGATGTTTTATATGCATTAATATGCTATTTTATATGATTTTTGGGACTAACCTATTAACCTAGAGCCCAGTGCTAGTGCCAGTTTCTGTTTTTTCCTTGTTTTAGAGTTTGCAGAAAAGGAATACCAAACGGAGTCCAAACGGAATAAAACTTTCGCGATGATTTTTCTTGGACCAGAAGACACCCAGGGACTTGGAGTGCAAGTCGGAAGAGCCGTGAGGCGGCCACAGGGTGGAGGGCGCGCCCCAGACCTTGTGGGCCCCTCATAGCCCCTCTGACCTAGATCTTTCGCCTATTATACTCTTATACCCCAAAAACATCCAGGGGGCAACAAAACCACTTTTCCACCACCGCAACATTCTGTACCCGTGAGATCCCATCTTGGGGCTTTTTCCGGCGTCCTGCCGGAGGGGGATTTGATCACGGAGGGCTTCTATATCAACACCATTGCCTCTCCGATGAAGCGTGAGTAGTTTACTTCAGACCTATGGGTCCATGCTAGTACCTAGATGGCTTCTTCTCTCTCTTTGATTCTCAATACAAAGTTCTCCTCGATGTTCTTGGAGATCTATTCGATTGTAATACTCTTTTGCGGTGTGTTTGCCGAGATCCGATGAATTGTGGATTTATGATCAGCTTACCTATGAATATTATTGAATCTTCTCTGAATTCTTAATGCATGATTTGATATCTTTGCAAGTCTCTTAGAACTATTGATTGGTTTGGCCAACTAGATTGGTTTTCTTGCAATGGGAGAAGTGCTTAGCTTTGGGTTCAATCTTGCGTTGTCCTTTCCCAGTGATAGTAGGGGCAGCAAGGCACGTATTGTATTGTTGCCATCGAGGATAAAAAGATGGGGTTTTCATGATATTGCTTGAGTTTATCCCGCTACATCATGTCATCTTACTTAATGCGTTACTCTGTTCTTATGAACTTAATACTCTAGATGTAGGCAGGAGTCGGTCGTATGTGTGGAGGAATAGTAGTAGATGCAGAATCGTTTCGGTCTACTTGACACGGATGTGATGCCTATTCATGATCATTGCCTTAGATATCGTCATAACTTTGCGCTTTTCTATCAATTTCTCGGTAGTAATTTGTTTACCCACCGTAATATTCTATTTGAGAGAGCCTCTAGTGAAACCTATGCCCCCCGGGTCTATTTTCCATCATATAAGTTTCCGATCTACAATTTCCGTTTCCTATTTCTTTTACTTTGCAATCTTTACTTTCCGTTCCATAAACCAAAATACCAAAAATATTACTTTACCATTTATCATCTCTATCAGATCTCACGTTGCAAATAACCGTTAAGGGATTGACAACCCCTTTATCGCGTTGGGTGCAAGGTTGGTGTTTGTTTGTGCAGGTATTCGGTGACTTGAGCGTTGTCTCCTACTGGATTGATACCTTGGTTCTCAAAAGCTGAGGGAAATACTTACTCTACTTTGCTGCATCACCCTTTCCTCTTCAAGGGAAAAACCAACGCAAGCTCAAGAAGTAGAAGTAATTGATGACAACATACATAAGCTTTAGGTAAATGATATGAAGGGTAGCAGGTAAAGCTTTGGAGAGACATGTAACATGCATAAGCTCCCCCTACATGTATGCAATATGTGAAGATAGAATATACTAACATGTGAATGCATAACATGACAGAGTAGCAGAGAGTTACTTGTATCTTGGCTATATGCATCAGAGCAAATGATATGATTTAGAAATGTACATCCATGTTCATGAATCCCTCTTGCAAACAATATGTGCACAACAAGAGATCATCATGCACATGAGTGTGATGCACACCTTACCTTGTGGTCTTGAGCTGACTTTGGAAAGAGTGGACTTGAGAAAACAGGGTTGAGATAACACAAGAACACTCCTAATAAAGCATGTTAAGAACCACAAGAATACCAAGACTGGGATGACCTGCAATGGGTGAGTACTAAGTACTTCATTTAGATATAGACATGTCCCCCAAAGATTTAAAGATGTGCAATGAATTCCAAAGATTTTTCTCCCCTTAGACATGGACTCTTTCTCCCCCTGAATCTGATATTGGATAATGGGAGAAGGTAGGGTGAGATAAAATCAGAGCAAAATAGGGTAATAGCAACTAAAATCAGAGCAACAAGAATTTTAGCACTAGCGAGATCAAATGTATTGACATGACTTTCCCCTCTTAAAGACATGTGACTTCTCTCCTCTTTGTTAATAAGCATCTGTAGAAGAGCGTAGATGTGCTCATTTGATAGGCTTTGATGTGCTCCCTCTCCCCCTTTGACATCAATTTCCAAGAGGGCACTTCTGGAGCATGAGTCAAGCAGGTGATTTATGATGCTGATAGAGGAAAGAATAATTGAGTGGAGCTGAAGAGAATAGGCAGGAAGAAATGGCAAAAAGGTTTACTCAGGGTTGAAATCGGTGACGCCGATAGGTTGCATCGGTGACTCCGGGATGGCAGAATCACAGATGGTGCTTATCGGTCAGACCGAGCTAGTCCGTATCGGTTGTACCGATGGAACTATTACAAGGAGACCTTGTATTTTGGTCGAGCCGACAGGTTTGGATCAGAGGGACCAAGTTCAACGCAGAGAAAGATTTTGTTAACTGATACGTCTCCAACATATCATAATTTTTGATTGTTCCATGCTATTATATTATTTGTTTTGGATGTTTATATGCATAATATGCTATTTATATTATTTTTGGACTAACCTAGAGCCCAGTGCCAGTTTCTATTTTTTTCCTTGTTTTTGAGCCTCGCAGAAAAGGAATACCAAACGGAGTCCAAACGGAATAAAACTTCACGATGATTTTTCTTGGACCAGAGACACCCAGGGGACTTGGAGTCCAAGTTAGAAGAGCCGCGAGGCGGCGACAAGGGTGGAGGGCGGCGCCTAGGGGGGGCACCCCCTACCTTGTGGGCCCCTCGGACTCCTCTGACCTAGTCCTTCCTCCTATATATTCACATATATTCCAGAACCACCAGAGGCATCCACGAAAACACTTTCTCCACCGCCGCAACCTTCTGTTCCCATGAGATCCCAACTGGGGCCTTTTCCCGCATCACGCCAGAGGGGGAATATCATGGAGGGCTTCACATCAACTCCATTGCCCTTCCGATGATGGTGAGTAGTTTACCTCAGACCTACGGGTCCATAGCTAGTAGCTAGATGGCTTCTTCTCTCTCTTTGATTCTCAATACAATGTTCTCCTCGATGTTCTTGGAGATCTATCCGATGTAATCTTCTTTTGCGGTGTGTTTGTCGAGATCCTGAATTGTGGATTTATGATCAGCTTATCTATGAATATTATTGAATCTTCTCTGAATTCTTTTATGCATGATTTAATATCTTTGTATTTCTCTTCGAATTATCGGTTTGGTTTGGCCAACTAGTTGGTTTTTCTTGCAATGGGAGAGGTGCTTATTTGGGTTCAATCTTGCGTGATTTCACCCAGTGACAAAGTAGGGGTAGGTGAGACACCTATTGCATTGTTGCCATCGAGGATAAAAAGATGGGGTTTTCATCATATTGCTTGAGTTAATTCCTCTACATCATGTCATCTTACTTAAGGCGTTACTCCGTTCTTTATGAACTTAATACTCTAGATGCATGCTGGATAGCGGTCGATGTGTGGAGTAATAGTAGTAGATGCAGGCAGGAGGAGGTCTACTTGACACGGACGTGATGCCTATGCATAATCATTGCCTTGGATATCGTCATACTTTGCGCTTTTTATCAATTGTCGACAGTAATTTGTTCACCCACCGTTATTTGCCTTCATGAGAGAAGCCTCTAGTGAAACCTATGGCCCCTGGGTCTATTTTCTATCATATTACTTTCCGATCTACTATTTTGCAATCTTTATTTTAGATCATATACCAAAAAACCCAAAAATATTTTATCTTTTGTTATCTATCTCTATCAGATCTCACTTTGCAATTGACCGTGAAGGGATTGACAACACTTTATCGCGTTGGTGCAAGTGTTTGTTTGTTTATGCCGGTGTTGGTGATTTGTGCGTTCTTCTCCTCCTGGATTGATACCTTGTTCTTAACTGAGGGAAATACTTATCTCACTATGCTGCATACCCTTTCCTCTTCAAGGGAAAAACCAACGCAAGCTCAAGAAGTAGCATCAACTCAGCTCACTTGGCAAATGAAATCTCACAAGGATTTGCAAGGAATTATCAGAAAGATTTGCAATGAATTAAACGCAGATAAGAACAGAAAAAAAAGAAGAAGATCTAGATGAAGTTTTTTTTGTTTTAGAGAGAGACAAATTATCAAGAAAAATAAACAACGAGCAAAAGAACATAGAGAACTTCATCTAGAAAGGGTCGGCGACAAAGTCACTATGTTAGAGTATATTGACTTAGGGTCAAGTGAAATCACTTGATCATAGGTCATACTATCGTTTAAGCTCCAAATGGGGTTGCCATTTTTCGCTTAAGTATTTGATGTATTCACACCTTGTTGAGTTGCTTTAACTCATGTCTTAGAGCAAAGCTTCTCTACGGTGGAATGACATACCTTGGGTTGTGGTGTTGATCTTGATCATGTTAGTCGAACTTGTGTTGGATGCTCAAGGTTGATGTAGTCCATCAAGAGTTGGGAGCACCACTAGTAGTTTGAGTTCATCTTCCTACATGGGTTAGTCTGTAAGGAAGAGCACTTGTGTATCCAAAATGACAGTCATGACTTGATACCAATTGAAATTTGATATATTGAAATAGTCAAAGGATATGTTGAGTGAGTTCATGCTTCCTTGTATTCAACAACCATATTATAGGGACGCTGATCTAGAGATTGCTCAAAATGTGAGTGACTTGGCAATCTCATAGATTTGGGCTCATCCAAGTACCTACAAGGGTTAGATAACAGCAAGGGTACAATATAGATCCAAGACATATGATCATCATCATAAGAGAATATCAAGGATTAGTCATAAAAGGCTCATGCCTTGCATGGATCCAACTGGAGTTTCTACTCCAAGTTTGAGGGCATCAATGATGTTCAATTCACCTCTCAAAGGCAAAATACTTTCCATCAAGCGGTTTGGTGAATATATCCGCCAATTGCTTATCGGTGCGAACATGCTTAAGATTGAGTCTCCTTTAGAACATGATCCCGAATGAAATGGTGCGAACTTCAATATGCTTAGTTCGAGAATGTTGCACATGATTATGAGCAATCTTAATAGCACTTTCATATATCACAAAGCAATGGAACATGTTTCACATGTATCCCATAATCCTTAAGGGTTTGGGTCATCCAAAGTAATTGAGCACAAACATGATCCGACGGCAATGTATTCCGCTTCGGCAGTGGATAAGAATACCGAGTTTTGTTTCTTGAGGACCAAGACACCAGGGATTACCAATAAATTGACAAGTACCTGAAGTGGACTTTCTATCAAGCTTGTCACTGGTAGTCCGATTGGAGGAGCCAACAAGATCAAAAGATGACCTCTTAGGATACAAATGCCAAAGTTTGGTGTATGAATTAGGTATCTCACTATCCTTTTCATGGCCTTAAATGACACCTCTCTAGGGGCCGCTTGATATCGTGCACACATGCACACACTTAGCATAATATCGCGACGGGAGGCACACAGATTAAACATGAACCAATCATAGAGCGGTAAACCTTTTGGTCAAAGGTTTGCCATCCTTAGTCAAGTCAAGATGTCACTAGAGGCATGGGTGTTTTTCATACCTTTGCTTTCTGTGATGTTGAACTTCTTGAAAAGATCCTTGGTATAATTGTTTGACAAACAAAGGTACCCTCCTTAGTTTGCTTGATTTGCAAACCAAGGAAAATTTGAGTTCACTCATCATAGACATCTCAAACTTCTCCGACATTAGCTTCCAAACTTTTCACTAAAATGGGGGTTAGTAGAACCAAATATGATATCATCCACATAAATTGGCACACAAATAATTCACATTAACCCTTTTAGAAAAAGTGTGGAATCAATCTACCCAATTTCAAAGCCTTTTTCAAAAGAAACTTGGTCAAGCATTATACCATGTCTAGGAGCTTGTTTAAGAGCATAAAGAGCTTTATGAAGTGTTGTAGACATGATTAGGTTTCTTGGGATTGACAAAGCCGGGAGGTTGTTTAACATAAACTTCCTCCTCAATTTCTCCATTTAGAAAAGCACTTTAATGTCCATTTGGTTACAATGTGATATCATGGTGATTGGCATAAGCAAGTAAGATGCGTATGGACTCAAGTATAGCAACGGGGCATATGTCTCACCATAGTCCATACCTTCGACTTGAGTGTAGCCTTGAGGACAAGAGGGGTGTTGCGTACAAATTGTCACTCCTATCTTGTTATTCCGAAACACCCATTTGGTTCAATGACATTGTGTTGTCGTCGGGCTTTTCAACCAATGTCCCCTTGATTCTTCGAATGTGTGTAGCTCTTCGTGCATCAATTCACCCAATCGGATCCTCAAGAGCTTCTTCTACCTTCATAGGTTCAACACTAGAAATGAATGAGTAGTGTTCACAAAAGTTAGCCAAACGAGTTTTAGAGCGAGTGATTCTCCCGGTTTGAATGTCATCGAAGATTTGTTTCGAAGGGATGGTCTCTTAGACTCTTGCTCTAACTCGTGAGAGCTTTTTTTGGGTTGGGGTTGGAACATCTCTTCATTTATCTTCTTGTTCTTCTCACTTCTTTATGTAGTGGAGTTCCAGTTCAGCAGTGCGGCATGGAGTGATTGGCGCCATTGCGGTGGTGCTTGGATCTGGGCCATGTGCGCAACGAACCGGAGGGCGAGGGGCGATGGCCAAGACCCCCTTGCGCTTAGGATGTAGACCGGCGGGGACCTCTCGCTGAGCCGTAGGTAGGGTTGCGATGTGTTGTTTGGCCGAGGCCGGGCATGACCCAGGAAAGTGTGTCCGGCGGAGTTAATCGAGCGTGTTGGGTAAGTTGGTGCACCCCTGCAGGGAAGAAACACTTCTATCGATAGCCGTCTACGGTAAAGGACACTCGGAGTTGTATCCCGATCGATACAACTAGAACTGGATACCTATGATGAGACCGTATACTATGGCTGGGATTGCTTCTCGCAGGGAGTCGAGAAGGGATCTCAGGACGAGGTTTGATGACTGTATGGCTCTGGGATTGCTTTCTCGCAGGGAGTCGAGAAAGGATCTCTGGGTGAGGTTGATAGTATTACTACTATATTATACTATGTTTGTTCTACTCTCTCCTATTGCTGCAAGACCGCTGAAGATGCTAGTCTTCGATAGGACTAGGCCTTCTCACTATTCTGGCATTTCTGCAGCCCAGTCCACATATACAGCCTCCCTTTGATAATGTTGCATATGTAGTGTAGATCCTTGCTTGCTGAGTACTTCAGAGTACTCACGGTTGCTTTTCTTTCCTTTTCCCCCATATCAGTTCGTCGTGACCAGATGACGGAGTCGCTGAGACAGCTACCCCCGCCGACGATCGCTACTACTACCCCGAGGATGGATTCTTCTACGAGCTTGCCGACGACCAGGAGTAGGTTCGGAGGGTCCCAGGCAGGAGGCCTACGCCTTTCGATCGTAGTGTTTTCTTTTGTCCCGCCTTCCTAAAGGCCTTTCTGTTTCTGTTTCATATCTGTACTCAGATATCTGATGCTTCCGCTGACGCTTGTACGCAAGCTTATGTATTCGAGCCCTCGAGGCCCCTGGCTTGTAATATAAAGCTTGTATGACTTTATTTATGTTTTAGAGTGGTGTTGTGATATCTTCCCGTGAGTCCTTAGGCTTGATCGTGTGCATTTGCGTGTATGATTAGTGCACGATCGGGCCGGGGGCGTCACAGATGACTAATAGATTTTTGCAATAAGTATATGAGTTATTTATGACTAATGTTGAGTCCATGGACTATACGCACTCTCCCCTCTCCGCCATTGCTAGCCTCTCTTGTACCGCGCAACTTTCGCCGGTGCCATAAACCCACCACATATCCTTCCTTAAAACAGCCACCATACCTACCTATTATGGCATTTCAATAGCCATTCCGAGATATATTTCCATGCAACTTTCTACCGTTCAGTTATTATGACACACTTCATCATTGCCATATTGCTTTGCAGGATTATGTAGTTGACATCATATTTGTGGCAAAGCCACCGTTCATCATATTTTTATACATGTCGCTCTTGATTCATTGCACATCCCGGTACACCGCCGGAGGCATTCATATAGTCATATCTTGTTCTAGCATCGAGTTGTAAATTTTGAGTTGTAAGTAAATAAAAGTGTGATGGTCTTCATTATTAGAGCATTGTCCCATGTGAGAAAAGGATGATGGAGATAATGATTCCCCCACAAGTTGGGATGAGACTCCAGACGAAAAAAAGAGGCCAAAAAAAATGAAAGAAGGCCCATAAAAAAATGAGAGAAAAGAGAGAAGGGACAATGTTACTATCCTTTTTGCCACACTTGTGCTTCAAAGTAGCACCATGATCTTCATGATAGAGAGTCTCCTATGATATCACTTTCATATACTAGTGGGAATTTTTCATTATAGAACTTGGCTTGTATATTCCAATGATGGGCTTCCTCAAATTGCCCTAGGTCTTCGTGAGCAAGCAAGTTGGATGCACACCCACTTAGTTTTCTTTTTGTGCTTTCATAAACTTATAGCTCTAGTGCATCCGTTGCATGGCAATCCCTACTCACTCACATTGATATCTATTAATGGGCATCTCCATAGCCCGTTGATACGCCTAGTTGATGTGAGACTATCTCCTCTTTTTTGTCTTCTCCACAACCACTGTCTATTCCACCTATAGTGCTATGTCCATGGCTCACGCTCATGTATTGCGTGAAAGTTGAAAAAGTTTGAGAACGTCAAAAGTATGAACCAATTGCTTGGCTTGTCATCGGGGTTGTGCATGATTTAAATATTTTGTGTGATGAAGATGGAGCATAGCCAGACCATACGATTTTGTAGGGATAAGCTTTCTTTGGCCATGTTATTTTGTGAAGACATAATTATTTTATTAGTATGCTTGAAGTATTATTGTTTTTATGTCAATATTAAACTTTTGTTTTGAATCTTACGGATCTGAACATTCATGCCACAATAAAGAGAATTACACGGATAAATATGTTAGGTAGCATTCCACATCAAAAATTATGTTTTTATCATTTACCTACTCGAGGACGAGCAGGAATTAAGCTTGGGGATGCTTGATACGTCTCCAACGTATCTATAATTTTTGATTGTTCCATGCTATTATATTATCTGTTTTGGATGTTTTATATGCATTAATATGCTATTTTATATGATTTTTGGGACTAACCTATTAACCTAGAGCCCAGTGCTAGTGCCAGTTTCTGTTTTTTCCTTGTTTTAGAGTTTTGCAGAAAAGGAATACCAAACGGAGTCCAAACGGAATAAAACTTTCGCGATGATTTTTCTTGGACCAGAAGACACCCAGGAGACTTGGAGTGCAAGTCGGAAGAGCCGTGAGGCGGCCACAAGGGTGGAGGGCGCGCCCACCGACCTTGTGGGCCCCTCATAGCCCCTCTGACCTAGATCTTTCGCCTATATATACTCTTATACCCCAAAAACATCCAGGGGGCAACAAAACCACTTTTCCACCACCGCAACCTTCTGTACCCGTGAGATCCCATCTTGGGGCTTTTTCCGGCGTCCTGCCGGAGGGGGATTTGATCACGGAGGGCTTCTATATCAACACCATTGCCTCTCCGATGAAGCGTGAGTAGTTTACTTCAGACCTATGGGTCCATAGCTAGTACCTAGATGGCTTCTTCTCTCTCTTTGATTCTCAATACAAAGTTCTCCTCGATGTTCTTGGAGATCTATTCGATGTAATACTCTTTTGCGGTGTGTTTGCCGAGATCCGATGAATTGTGGATTTATGATCAGCTTACCTATGAATATTATTTGAATCTTCTCTGAATTCTTATATGCATGATTTGATATCTTTGCAAGTCTCTTAGAACTATTGATTTGGTTTGGCCAACTAGATTGGTTTTTCTTGCAATGGGAGAAGTGCTTAGCTTTGGGTTCAATCTTGCGTTGTCCTTTCCCAGTGATAGTAGGGGCAGCAAGGCACGTATTGTATTGTTGCCATCGAGGATAAAAAGATGGGGTTTTCATGATATTGCTTGAGTTTATCCCGCTACATCATGTCATCTTACTTAATGCGTTACTCTGTTCTTATGAACTTAATACTCTAGATGTAGGCAGGAGTCGGTCGATGTGTGGAGTAATAGTAGTAGATGCAGAATCGTTTCGGTCTACTTGACACGGATGTGATGCCTATATTCATGATCATTGCCTTAGATATCGTCATAACTTTGCGCTTTTCTATCAATTTCTCGGTAGTAATTTGTTTACCCACCGTAATAATTTCTATCTTGAGAGAAGCCTCTAGTGAAACCTATGCCCCCCGGGTCTATTTTCCATCATATAAGTTTCCGATCTACAATTTCCGTTTCCTATTTCTTTTACTTTGCAATCTTTACTTTCCGTTCCATAAACCAAAAATACCAAAAATATTACTTTACCATTTATCATCTCTATCAGATCTCACGTTGCAAATAACCGTTAAGGGATTGAC
The DNA here is from genome assembly GCA_011799875.1 of Thinopyrum elongatum. Classification (NCBI taxonomy): domain Eukaryota; kingdom Viridiplantae; phylum Streptophyta; class Magnoliopsida; order Poales; family Poaceae; genus Thinopyrum; species Thinopyrum elongatum. The sequence continues at coordinate 109,085,687 of CM022302.1, forward strand.
AACCCCTTTATCGCGTTGGGTGCAAGGTTGGTGTTTGTTTGTGCAGGTATTCGGTGACTTGAGCGTTGTCTCCTACTGGATTGATACCTTGGTTCTCAAAAGCTGAGGGAAATACTTACTCTACTTTGCTGCATCACCCTTTCCTCTTCAAGGGAAAAACCAACGCAAGCTCAAGAAGTAGAAGTAATTGATGACAACATACATCAAAGCTTTAGGTAAATGATATGAAGGGTAGCAGGTAAAGCTTTGGAGAGACATGTAACATGCATAAGCTCCCCCTACATGTATGCAATCATGTGAAGATAGAATATACTAACATGTGAATGCATAACATGACAGAGTATGCAGAGAGTTACTTGTATCTTGGCTATATGCATCAGAGCAAATGATATGATTTAGAAATGTACATCCATGTTCATGAATCCCTCTTGCAAACAATATGTGCACCAACAAGAGATCATCATGCACATGAGTGTGATGCACACACTTACCTTGTGGTCTTGAGCTGACTTTGGAAAGAGTGGACTTGAGAAAACAGGGTTAGATAACACAAGAACACTCCTAATAAAGCATGTTAAGGAACCACAAGAATACCAAGACTGGGATGACATGCAATGGGTGAGTACTAAGTACTTCATTTAGATATAGACATGTCCCCCAAAGATTTAAAGATGTGCAATGAATTCCAAAGATTTTTCTCCCCTTAGACATGGACTCTTTCTCCCCCTGAATCTGATATTGGATAATGGGAGAAGGTAGGGTGAGATAAAATCAGAGCAAAATAGGGTAATAGCAACTAAAATCAGAGCAACAAGAATTTTAGCACTAGCTGAGATCAAATGTATTGACATGACTTTCCCCTCTTAAAGACATGTGACTTCTCTCCTCTTTGTTAATAAGCATCTGTAGAAGAGCGTAGATGTGCTCATTTGATAGGCTTTGATGTGCTCCCTCTCCCCCTTTGACATCAATTTCCAAGAAGGGCACTTCTGGAGCATGAGTCAAGCAGGTGATTTATGATGCTGATAGAGGAAAGAATAATTGAGTGGAGCTGAAGAGAATAGGCAGGAAGAAATGGCAAAAAGGTTTACTCAGGGTTGAAATCGGTGACGCCGATATGGTTGCATCGGTGACTCCGGGATGGCAGAATCACAGATGGTGCTTATCGGTCAGACCGAGCTAGTCCGTATCGGTTGTACCGATGAACTATATACAAGGAGACCTTGTATTTTGGTCGAGCCGACAGGTTTGGATCAGAGGGACCAAGTTCAACGCAGAGAAAAGATTTTGTTAACTGATACGTCTCCAACATATCTATAATTTTTGATTGTTCCATGCTATTATATTATTTGTTTTGGATGTTTTATATGCATTAATATGCTATTTTATATTATTTTTGGGACTAACCTAGAGCCCAGTGCCAGTTTCTATTTTTTCCTTGTTTTTGAGCCTCGCAGAAAAGGAATACCAAACGGAGTCCAAACGGAATAAAACTTCACGATGATTTTTCTTGGACCAGAAGACACCCAGGGGACTTGGAGTCCAAGTTAGAAGAGCCGCGAGGCGGCGACAAGGGTGGAGGGCGCGCCCTAGGGGGGGCACCCCCTACCTTGTGGGCCCCTCGGGACTCCTCTGACCTAGTCCTTCCTCCTATATATTCACATATATTCCAGAACCACCAGAGGCATCCACGAAAACACTTTTCCACCGCCGCAACCTTCTGTTCCCATGAGATCCCAACTTGGGGCCTTTTCCGGCATCACGCCAGAGGGGGAATAAATCATGGAGGGCTTCTACATCAACTCCATTGCCCTTCCGATGATGCGTGAGTAGTTTACCTCAGACCTACGGGTCCATAGCTAGTAGCTAGATGGCTTCTTCTCTCTCTTTGATTCTCAATACAATGTTCTCCTCGATGTTCTTGGAGATCTATCCGATGTAATCTTCTTTTGCGGTGTGTTTGTCGAGATCCGATGAATTGTGGATTTATGATCAGCTTATCTATGAATATTATTTGAATCTTCTCTGAATTCTTTTATGCATGATTTAATATCTTTGTATTTCTCTTCGAATTATCGGTTTGGTTTGGCCAACTAGATTGGTTTTTCTTGCAATGGGAGAGGTGCTTAGCTTTGGGTTCAATCTTGCGTGATTTCACCCAGTGACAAAGTAGGGGTAGTGAGACACCTATTGCATTGTTGCCATCGAGGATAAAAAGATGGGGTTTTCATCATATTGCTTGAGTTAATTCCTCTACATCATGTCATCTTACTTAAGGCGTTACTCCGTTCTTTATGAACTTAATACTCTAGATGCATGCTGGATAGCGGTCGATGTGTGGAGTAATAGTAGTAGATGCAGGCAGGAGTCGGTCTACTTGACACGGACGTGATGCCTATATGCATAATCATTGCCTTGGATATCGTCATAACTTTGCGCTTTTCTATCAATTGCTCGACAGTAATTTGTTCACCCACCGTATTATTTGCCTTCATGAGAGAAGCCTCTAGTGAAACCTATGGCCCCTGGGTCTATTTTCTATCATATTACTTTCCGATCTACTATTTTGCAATCTTTTATTTTTAGATCTATATACCAAAAAACCCAAAAATATTTTATCTTTTGTTTATCTATCTCTATCAGATCTCACTTTTGCAATTGACCGTGAAGGGATTGACAACACTTTATCGCGTTGGGTGCAAGTGTTTGTTTGTTTATGCCGGTGTTGGTGATTTGTGCGTTCTTCTCCTCCTGGATTGATACCTTGGTTCTTAACTGAGGGAAATACTTATCTCTACTATGCTGCATCACCCTTTCCTCTTCAAGGGAAAAACCAACGCAAGCTCAAGAAGTAGCATCAACTCAGCTCACTTGGCAAATGAAATCTCACAAGGATTTGCAAGGAATTATCAGAAAGATTTGCAATGAATTAAACGCAGATAAGAACAGAAAAAAGAAGAAGATCTAGATGAAGTTTTTTTTGTTTTAGAGAGAGACAAATTATCAAGAAAAATAAACAACCGAGCAAAAGAACATTAGAGAACTTCATCTAGAAAGGGTCGGCGACAAAGTCACCTATGTTAGAGTATATTGACTTAGGAGTCAAGTGAAATCACTTGATCATAGGTCATACTCATCGTTTAAGCTCAAAATGGGGTTGCCATTTTTCGCTTAAGTATTTTGATGTATTCACACCTTGTTGAGTTGCTTTAACTCATGTCTTAGAGCAAAGCTTCTCTACGGTGGAATGACATACCTTGGGTTGTGGTGTTGATCTTGATCATGTAGTCGAACTTGTGTTGGATGCTCAAGGTTGATGTAGTCCATCAAGAGTTGGGAGCACCACTAGTAGTTTGAGTTCATCTTCCTACATGGGTTAGTCTTGTAAGGAAGAGCACTTGTGTATCCAAAATGACAGTCATGAAACTTGATACCAATTGAAATTTGATATATTGAAATAGTCAAAGGATATGTTGAGTGAGTTCATGCTTCCTTGTATTCAACAACCATATTATAGGGACTTGCTGATCTAGAGATTGCTCAAAATGTGAGTGACTTGCAATCTCATAGATTTGGGCTCATCCAAGTACCTACAAGGGTTAGATAACATGCAAGGGTACAAATATAGATCCAAGACATATGATCATCATCATAAGAGAAATATCAAGGATTAGTCATAAAAGGCTCATGCCTTGCATGTATCCAACTGGAGTTTCTACTCCAAGTTTGAGGCATCAATGATGTTCAATTCACCTCTCAAACGGCAAAATACTTTCTCATCAAGCGGTTTGGTGAATATATCCGCCAATTGCTTATCGGTGCGAACATGCTTAAGATTGATGTCTCCTTTAGCAACATGATCCCGAATGAAATGGTGACGAACTTCAATATGCTTAGTTCGAGAATGTTGCACATGATTATGAGCAATCTTAATAGCACTTTCATTATCACAAAGCAATGGAACATGTTTCACATGTATCCCATAATCCTTAAGGGTTTGGGTCATCCAAAGTAATTGAGCACAACATGATCCGACGGCAATGTATTCCGCTTCGGCAGTGGATAAGAATACCGAGTTTTGTTTCTTGGAGGACCAAGACACAAGGGATCTACCAATAAATTGACAAGTACCTGAAGTGGACTTTCTATCAAGCTTGTCACTGGTATAGTCCGAATTGGAGTAGCCAACAAGATCAAAAGATGACCTCTTAGGATACCAAATGCCAAAGTTTGGTGTATGAATTAGGTATCTCACTATCCTTTTCATGGCCTTAATATGACACTCTCTAGGGGCCGCTTGATATCGTGCACACATGCACACACTTAGCATAATATCGCGACGGGAGGCACACAGATATAACAATGAACCAATCATAGAGCGGTAAACCTTTTGGTCAACTGGTTTGCCATCCTTAGTCAAGTCAAGATGTCCACTAGTAGGCATGGGTGTTTTCATACCTTTGCTTTCTTGCATGTTGAACTTCTTGAAAAGATCCTTGGTATACTTTGTTTGACAAACAAAGGTACCCTCCTTAGTTTGCTTGATTTGCAAACCAAGGAAAAATTTGAGTTCACTCATCATAGACATCTCAAACTTCTCCGACATTAGCCTTCCAAACTTTTCACTAAAATGGGGGTTAGTAGAACCAAATATGATATCATCCACATAAATTTGGCACACAAATAATTCACCATTAACCCTTTTAGTAAAAAGTGTGGAATCAATCTACCCAATTTCAAAGCCTTTTTCAATAAGAAACTTGGTCAAGCATTTATACCATGCTCTAGGAGCTTGTTTAAGAGCATAAAGAGCTTTATGAAGTTTGTAGACATGATTAGGTTTCTTGGGATTGACAAAGCCGGGAGGTTGTTTAACATAAACTTCCTCCTCAATTTCTCCATTTAGAAAAGCACTTTTAATGTCCATTTGGTACAATGTGATATCATGGTGATTGGCATAAGCAAGTAAGATGCGTATGGACTCAAGTATAGCAACGGGGGCATATGTCTCACCATAGTCCATACCTTCGACTTGAGTGTAGCCTTGAGCGACAAGAGGGGCCTTGTTGCGTACAAATTGTCCATCCTCATCTTGCTTATTCCGAAACACCCATTTGGTTCCAATGACATTGTGCTTGTCGTCGGGCTTTTCAACCAATGTCCACACTTGATTCCTCTCGAAGTTGTGTAGCTCTTCGTGCATAGCATTCACCCAATCCGGATCCTCAAGAGCTTCTTCTACCTTCATAGGTTCAACACTAGAAATGAATGAGTAGTGTTCACAAAAGTTAGCCAAACGAGTTTTAGAGCGAGTGATTCTCCCGGTTTGAATGTCATCGAAGATTTGTTCGAAGGGATGGTCTCTTATGACTCTTGCTCTAACTCGTGAGAGCTTTTGTTTGGGTTGGGGTGGAACATCCTCTTCATTATCTTCTTGTTCTTCTCCTTCTTTATTGTTGTTGGCGTTGTCGTTCTCTTGTGGAGGTGGAGAGGGAGGTCGAGGTGGTTCGTCTTGTTGCACTTCCATATTTCCTCCGTCTTGACGTGTTCCACTTGTGGATGCCTCCAAGTCAACTTGTGGTTCACCTTGATGTGAAGTTGAGGCTTCCACTTGAACGGATGAAGTACTCTCCTTTATCTCCGTTGGGCAAATCTTACCAATGGACAAATCTTGGATTGCTTCCACAGGATCTTTATCTCCTACATCAATTGGCAATTGCTCTACTTGCGAGCCATTAGATTCATCAAACTTCACATCTACCATCTCTTCAACCTTTTGGGTGAAATTGTTGTAGACACGGTAAGTGTGAGAGTTTGAGCCATAACCGAGTAGGAAACCTTCATGAGATTTAGGAGCAAATTTTGAGCAACGATGCTTATCAAGAATGTAACACTTTGAGCAAAATACTCGAAAGTATCCAACTTGGGGTTTGTTACCGGTGAGAAGCTCGTATGCCGTCTTGCCAAGAAGCTTGTGAAGATACAGTCGATTCGTAGCATGACAAGCTGTCTCAACCGCTTTCGCCCAAAAGTGTCTTGGCGTCTTGTATTCATCAAGCATCGTTCTTGCCATCTCAATAAGTGTCCGGTTCTTCCTCTCAACAACTCCATTTTGTTGAGGTGTGTACGTAGCCGAGAACTCATGTGAAATCCCTTATCCACATTGGCGTTCTTGAACTCCGTTCCATTGTCGCTTCGAACCTTCTTGATCGTCACTTCAAATTGGTTTTGGGCCATCCTAGCGAAGTTCTTAAAGATCTTTTGGACCTGCGATTTAACATCAAGAAAGAACACCCACGTAAATCTTGAAAAATCGTTAACAATGACCAATCCGAACGAGTTACCACCGAGACTCTTGTAGGCGTTGGGACCGAAAAGATCCATATGAAGTAGCTCAAGCGGTCTTCTTGTGGTCATGATGTTCTTCATGGGATGACTTCCTCCAACCAGTTTTCTGATACGTCTCCAACGTATCTATAATTTTTGATTGTTCCATGCTATTATATTATATGTTTTGGATGTTTTATATGCATTAATATGCTATTTTATATTAATTTTGGGACTAACCTATTAACCTAGAGCCCAGTGCCAGTTTCTGTTTTTTCCTTGTTTTTTAGCTTCATGGAAAAGGAATACCAAACGGAGTCCAAACGGAATAAAATCTTCGCAATGATTTTTCTTGGACTAGAAGACACCCAGGAGACTTGGAGATGAAGTCGGAGGAGCCACTAGGCGGCCACAAGGGTGGAGGGCGCGCCCAGGTGGGTATGGCGCGACCCCTGCCTTGTGGGCCCCCCGTGACCCTCCTGACCTAATTCTTTCACCTATATATTCACATATGTTCCCAAACCACCAGAGGCATCCACGAAAACACTTTTCCACCGCCGCAACCTTCTGTACCCGTGAGATCCCATCTAGGGACCTTTTCCGGCACCCTGCCGGAGGGGTTTCGATCACGGAGGGCTTCTACATCAACTCTATTGCCCTTCCGAAGAAGCGTGAGTAGTTTACCTCAGACCTACGGGTCCATAGCTAGTAGCTAGATGGCTTCTTCTCTCTCTCTTTGATTCTCAATACCATGTTCTCCTCGATGTTCTTGGAGATCTATTCGACGTAATACTTTTTTGCGGTGTGTTTGCCGAGATCCGATGAATTGTGGATTTATGATTAGCTTATCTATGAATATTATTTGAATCTTCTCTGAATTCTTTTATGCATGATTTGATATCTTTGTAATTCTCTTCGAATTATCGGTTTGGTTTGGCCAACTAGATTGGTTTTTCTTGCAATGGGAGAAGTGCTTAGCTTTGGGTTCAATCTTGCGGTGTCCTTTCCCAGTGACAGTAGGGGCAGCAAGGCGCATATTGTATTGTTGCCATCGAGGATAAAAAGATGGGGTTTTCGTCATATTGCTTGAGTTAATTCCTCTACATCATGTCATCTTACTTAATGCGTTACTCTGTTCTTCATGAACTTAATACTCTAGATGCAGGCAGGAGTCGGTCGATGTGTGGAGTAATAGTAGTAGATGCAGAATCGTTTCGGGCTACTTGACACGGACGTGATGCCTATATTTCATGATCATTGCCTTAGATATCGTCATAACTTTGCGCTTTTCTATCAATTGCTCGGCAGTAATTTGTTCACCCACCGTATTATTTGCTATCTTGAGAGAAGCCTCTAGTGAAACCTATGGCCCCCGGGTCTATTTTCCATCATATAAGTTTCCAATCTACTATATTAGTTTCCGATCTACTATTTTGCAATCTTTTACTTTCCGATCTATGAACCAAAAATATTTACTTTATCTTTTATTTAGTTTCATCTATATCTATCAGATCTCACTTTTGCAAGTAACCGTGAAGGGATTGACAATCCCTTTATCGCATTGGGTGCAAGTTGTTTGATTGTTTGTGCAGGTATTCAGTGATTTGTGCGTTGTCTCCTACTGGATTGATACCTTGGTTCTCAAACTGAGGGAAATACCTATCTCTACTTTGCTGCATCACCCTTTCCTCTTCAAGGGAAAAACCAACGCAAGCTCAAGAAGTAGCAGGAAGAATTTCTGGCGCCGTTGCCGGGGAGATCTACACCAAGTCAAGACATACCAAGTACCCATCATAAACTCTCATCTCTTGCATTACATTATTCGCCATTTGACTCTCGTTTTCCTCTCCCCCACTTCTAAAATGATTTTCGAAAAGATTTGCCTTTTTATTCGCCCGTCTTCCGTTTGGCTTTTTCGTTTGCTTTTTGTGTGCTCGTGTGTTGGATTGCTTGCTTTGTCACGATGGCTCAAGAGAATTCCAAATTGTGTGATTTTTCCAACACCAATAACAATGATTTTATTAGTACTCCGATTGCTCCCGCCACTAGTGCGAAATCTTATGAAATTAATGCCACTTTGTTGAATCTTGTTATGAAAGATCAATTTTCCGGCCTTCCTAGTGAAGATGCCGCATCCCATCTAAACAATTTCGTTGATTTGTGTGATATGCAAAAGAAAAAAGATGTGGATAATGATATCGTTAAATTGAAGCTATTTCCATTCTCACTTAGAGATCGTGCTAAAACTTGGTTTTCATCTTTGCCTAAAAATAGTATTGATTCGTGGAATAAATATAAAGATGCTTTTATTTCCAAGTATTTTCCTCCCGCTAAGATCATCTCCCTTAGGAACGATATTATGAATTTTAAGCAACTTGATCATGAGCATGTTGCACAATCTTGGGAGAGGATGAAATTGATGATACGAAATTGCCCTACTCATGGTTTGAATTTGTGGATGATTATACAAAAAATTTATGCCGGATTGAATTTTGCCTCTAGAAATCTTTTAGATTCGGCCGCGGGAGGTACTTTTATGGAAATTACTCTAGGAGAAGCTACTAAACTTCTAGATAATATTATGGTTAATTATTCTCAATGGCATACCGAAAGATCTTCCACTAGTAAAAAAGTGCATGTAATTGAAGAGATTAATATTTTGAGTGGAAAGATGGATGAACTTATGAAATTTTTTGCTAGCAAGAGTGCTTCTTTTGATCCTAATGATATGCCTTTGTCTACTTTGATTGAGAATAATAATGAATCTATGGATGTGAATTTTGTTGGTAGGAACAATTTTGGTAATAACGCGTATAGAGGTAATTTTAATCCTAGGCCGTTTCCTAGTAATTCCTCTAATAATTATGGTAATTCCTACAACAATTCTTATGGAAATTATAATAACATTTCCTCTGATTTTGAGAATAGTGTTAAAGAATTTATGATTTCGCAAAAGAGTTTCAATGGTTTGATTGAAGAAAAATTGCTTAAGATTAATGATTTGGCTAGGAACGTGGATAGAATTTCTCTTGATGTTGATTCTTTGAAAATTAGATCTATTCCACCCAAGCATGATACTAATGAGTCTCTCAAAGCTATGAGAATCTCCATTGATGAGTGCAAAGAAAGAACCGCTAAGATGCGTGCTAAAAAGATTGGTTTGTAACAACGTGTTCTTCTAGTTTCCGTGAAAATAATGATGAAGATCTTAAAGTGATTGATGTGACTCCTATTGAATGCTTGTTTTCCAATATAAATCTTGATAAATATGGGACTGGAGATGAGTCAACTTTAGGTAAAAGACGTCCCAATGATTCGGAGTTTTTAAATCTTGATGCAAAAATTGATAAAAGTGGGATTGGAGAGGTCAAAACTTTAAGTAGCAACGAACCCACTCTTCTGGATTTCAAGGAATTTAATTATGATAATTGTTCTTTAATATATTGTATTTCCTTGTCGCAATCCATCATGTTGAATTCTCCTCATGCTTATAATCAAAACAAAGCTTTTACTAAACATATCACTGATGCTATGCTGCAATCTTTTGAAGAAAAGCTTGAATTGGAAGTTTCTATCCCTAGAAAACTTTATGATGAGTGGGAACCTACTATTAAGATTAAGATTAAAGATTATGAGTGCCATGCTTTGTGTGATTTGGGTGCTAGTGTTTCAACGATTCCAAAAACTTTATGTGATGTGTTAGGTTTCCGTGAATTTGATGATTGTTCCTTAAATTTGCATCTTGCGGATTCCACTATTAAGAAACCTATGGGAAGTATTAATGATGTTCTTATTGTTGCAAATAGGAATTATGTTCCCATAGATTTCATTGTTCTTGATATAGATTGCAATCCTACATGTCCTATTATTCTTGGCAGACCTTTCCTTAGAACGGTTGGTGCAATTATTGATATGAAAGAAGGAAACATTAGATTTCAATTTCCGTTAAGGAAGGACATGGAACACTTTACTAGAAATTAAATTAAATTTCCATATGAATCTATTATGAGAGCTACTTATGGATTGCATACCAAAGATGACAATACCTAGATCAATTCGTGTTTTTATGCCTTGCTAAGGGCGTTAAACAATAGCGCTTGTTGGGAGGCAACCCAATTTTATTTTTGTTTTTTGCTTTTTTGTTCCTGTTTTGCTTTGAATAATTCATCTAGCCTCTGGTTAGATGTGATTTTGTGTTTTAATTAGTGTTTGTGCCAAGTAAAACCTTTGGAATGGCTTACGGTGATAGTTGATTTGATCTTGCTGAAAAACAGAAACTTTTGAGTCTAGTCACAGAATTTTAATAATTAACTGGAGCGTTGAAAAACCCTGAATTTTTTATACGAGATTGATATACAAATTCTCTCTGTTTTGATAAGTTTTCAGATATTTTGGAGTTACAGAAATATTAGAACAATTCGAATTTTCGCAGACTGTTCTGTTTTTTATGGATTCTGTTTTCTATGTGTTGTTTGCTTATTTTGATGAATCTATATGTAGTATCGGGGGGTATGAACCATGGAAAAGTTGGAATACAGTAGATATTACACCAATATAAATAAATAATGAGTTCACAACAGTATCAAAAGTGGTGATTTATTTTCTTATACTAACGGAGCTTATGAGATTTTCTGTTGAGTTTTGTGTTGTGAAGTTTTCAAGTTTTGGGTAAGGATTTGATGGACTATGGAATAAGGAGTGGCAAGAGCCTAAGCTTGGGGATGCCCAAGGCACCCCAAGGTAATATTCAAGGACAACCAAGAGCCTAAGCTTGGGGATGCCCCGGAAGGCATCCCCTCTTTCGTCTTCGTCTATCGGTAACTTTACTTGAGGCTATATTTTTATTCACCACATGATATGTGTTTTGCTTGGAGCGTCTTGTATGATTTGAGTCTTTCCTTTTTAGTTTGCCACAATCATCCTTGATGTACACACCTTTTGAGAGGGACACGCATGAATCGTGATTTATTAGAATACTCTATGTGCTTCACTTATATTTTTTGAGCTAGGCAATTTTGCTCTAGTGCTTCACTTATATCTTTTTAGAGCACGGCGGTGGTTTTATTTTATAGAAATTATTGAACTCTCATGCTTCACTTATATTATTTTAAGAGTCTTTAAACAGCATGGTAATTTTGTTTGGTTATAAATTTAGTCCTAATATGGTAGGCATTCAAGAGGGATATAATAAAAACTTTCATATAAAGTGCAGTGAATACTATGAGAAGTTTGATTCCTTATGATTGTTTTGAGATATAGAGATGGTAATATTAGAGTCATGCTAGTGAGTAATTGTGAATTTGAGAAATACTTGTGTTAAAGTTTGTGATTCCCGTAGCATGCACGTATGGTGAACCGTTATGTGATGAAGTCGGAGCATGATTTATTTATTGATTGTCTTCCTTATGAGTGGCGGTCGGGGACGAGCGATGGTCTTTTCCTACCAATCTATCCCCCTAGGAGCATGCGCGTAGTACTTCGTTTCGATAACTAATAGATTTTTGCAATAAGTATGTGAGTTCTTTATGACTAATGTTGAGTCCATGGATTATACGCACTCTCACCCTTCCACCATTGCTAGCCTCTCTAGTGCCGCGCAACTTTCGCCGATACCATATACCCACCATATACCTTCCTCAAAACAGCCACCATACCTACCTATTATGGCATTTCCATAGCCATTCCGAGATATATTGCCATGCAAATTTTCACCGTTCCGTTTATTATGACACGCTTCATCATTGTCATATTGCTTTGCATGATCATGTAGTTGACATCGTATTTGTGGCAAAGCCACCGTTCATAATTCTTTCATACATATCACTCTTGATTCATTGCACATCCTGGTACACCGCCAGAGGCATTCATATATTGTCATATTTTGTTCTAAGTATCGAGTTGTAATTTTTGAGTTGTAAGTAAATAAAAGTGTGATGATCTTCATTATTAGAGCATTGTCCCATGTGAGGAAAGGATGATGGAGACTATGATTCCCCCACAAGTCGGGATGATACTCCGGACGAATAAAAAGAAGAGGCCAAAAAAAATGAGAAGGCCCAAATAAAAAAATGAGAGAAAAGAGAGAAGGGACAATGTTACTATCCTTTTACCACAATTGTGCTTCAAAGTAGCACCATGATCTTCATGATAGAGAGTCTCATATGTTGTCACTTTCATATACTAGTGGGAATTTTTCATTATAGAACTTGGCTTGTATATTCCAATGATGGGCTTCCTCAAATTGCCCTAGGTCTTCGTGAGCAAGCGAGTTGGATGCACACCCACTTAGTTTTCTTTTGAGCTTTTGTAAACTTATAGCTCTAGTGCATCCGTTGCATGGCAGTCCCTACTCACTCACATTGATATCTATTGATGGGCATCTCCATAGCCCGTTGATACGCCTAGTTGATGTGAGACTATCTCCTTCTTTTTGTCTTCTCCACAACCACCATATTCTATTCCACCTATAGTGCTATGTCCATGGCTCACGCTCATGTATTGCGTGAAAGTTGAAAAAGTTTGAGAACATCAAAAGTATGAAACAATTGCTTGGCTTGTCATCGGGGTTGTGCATGATTTAAATATTTTGTGTGATGAAGATGGAGCATAGCCAGACTATATGATTTTGTAGGGATAAGCTTTCTTTGGCCATGTTATTTTGAGAAGACATAATTGCCTTGTTAGTATGCTTGAAGTATTATTGTTTTTATGTTAATACTAAACTTTTGTTTTGAATCTTATGGATCTGAACATTCATGCCACAATAAAGAAAATTACATGGATAAATATGTTAGGTAGCATTCCACATCAAAAATTCTGTTTTTATCATTCACCTACTCGAGGACGAGCAGGAATTAAGCTTGGGGATGCTTGATACGTCTCCAACGTATCTATAATTTTTTATTGTTCCATGCTATTATATTATCTGTTTTGGATGTTTTATATGCATTAATATGCTATTTTATATTATTTTTGGGACTAACCTATTAACCTAGAGCCCAGTGCCACTTTCTGTTTTTTTCTTGTTTTTTACCTTCGTGGAAAAGGAAAACCAAACGGAGTCCAAACGGAATAAAATCTTCGCGATGATTTTTCTTGGACCAGAAGATACCCAGGAGACTTGCAGATGAAGTCGGAGGAGCCACGAGGCGGCCACAAGGGTGGAGGGCGCGCCCCCTGCCTTGTGGCCCCCCGTGACCCTCCTGACCTAATTCGTTCGCCTATATATTCACATATGTTCCCAAACCACCAGAGGCATCCACGAAAACACTTTTCCACCGCCGCAACCTTCTGTACCTGTGAGATCCCATCTAGGGACCTTTTCCGGCACCCTGCCGGAGGGGGATTCGATCACGGAGGGCTTCTATATCTACTCTATCACCCTTCCGATGAAGCGTGAGTAGTTTACCTCAGACCTACGGGTCCATAGCTAGTAGCTAGATGGCTTCTTCTCTCTCTTTGATTCTCAATACCATGTTCTGCTGGATGTTCTTGGAGATCTATTCGATGTAATACTTTTTGGCGGTGTGTTTGCCGAGATCCGATGTATTGTGGATTTATGATCAGCTTATCTATGAATATTATTTGAATCTTCTCTGAATTCTTTTATGCATGATTTGATATCTTTGTAATTCTCTTCGAATTATCGGTTTGGTTTGGCCAACTAGATTGGTTTTTCTTGCAATGGGAGAAGTGCTTAGCTTTGGGTTCAATCTTGTGGTGTCCTTTCCCAGTGACAGTAGGGGCAGCAAGGCACGTATTGTATTGTTGCCATCGAGGATAAAAAGATGGGGTTTTCGTCATATTGCTTGAGTTAATTCTTCTACATCATGTCATCTTACTTAATGCGTTACTCTGTTCTTCATGAACTTAATACTCTAGATGCAGGAAGGAGTTGGTCGATGTGTGGAGTAATAGTAGTAGATGCAGAATCATTTCGCTCTACTTGACACGGACGTGATGCCTATATTTCATGATCATTGTCTTAGATATCTTCATAACTTTGCGCTTTTCTATCAATTGCTCGGCAGTAATTTGTTCACCCACCGTATTATTTGCTATCTTGAGAGAAGCCTCTAGTGAAACCTATGGCCCCCGGGTCTATTTTCCATCATATAAGTTTCCAATCTACTATATTAGTTTCCGATCTACTATTTTGCAATCTTTTACTTTCCGATCTATAAACCAAAAATATTTACTTTATCTTTTATTTAGTTTCATCTATATCTATCAGATCTCACTTTTGCAAGTAACCGTGAAGGGATTGACAACCCCTTTATCGCGTTGGGTGCAAGTTGTTTGATTATTTGTGCAGGTATTCGGTGATTTGTGCGTTGCCTCCTACTGGATTGATACCTTGGTTCTCAAACTGAGGGAAATACTTATCTCTAGTTTGCTGCATCACCCTTTCCTCTTCAAGGAAAAAACCAACGCAAGCTCAAGAAGTAGCATTTTCCTACTTGACAAGCACTGCAAAGTCTATCCTTGTCAAATATGACATCTTTAACACCAAGGATATGATCACCTTTAATAAGCTTATCAAGATTTCGCATGCCCACATGACCTAGCCTTCTATGCCATAACCAACCTTTAGAAGATTTAGCAATTAAGCAAGTACGAGGTTGAGCTCTCTTAGTGAAATCAACAATGTATAGATCACCTCTACGAATACCGATAAAGACCATATTATGATTATCTCTATGAAACACTTGGCAATCTACTTCAATAAATAGAACATTGAAACCGAAGTCAGCTAGTCTAGATACGGAAAGTAGATTGTAGCCAAGGGATTCAATGAGCATAACATTTTGGAGAGAGCTATCATTGGAAATGGCCACCTTACCAAGGCAAAGTACCTTACCCTTGGAGTTATCTCCAAAAGTGAAATACTTGCGTGGACCATCGTTCTTAGCAAGCTCACGGAACATGTCCTTGTCTCCGATCATATGATCAGTTGATACGTCTACAACGTATCTATAATTTATGAAGTATTCATGCAATGTTTACAACAATTTTATATGGTTTTGGTATGATTTTATTAGAACTAACCCGGAATGACGCTGTTTTCAGCATAACTACCGTGGTGTCATTTTTTGTGCAGAAATAAAAGTTCTCGGAATGAGCTGAAAATTTACAGAGAATATTTTTGGAAAATATAAAAAATACTGGAGCGAAAAGATACTAGAGAGGAGTCCCGAGGCAACCACAAGGGTGGGGGGCGCGCCCCCCTGCCTTGCCGCCGCCTCGTGGACCCCCTTGACTTGTCCGCGACGCCAAAAACTCCTATAAATAGAGAAAACTCCAGAAATAAACCTGGATCGGGAGTTCCGCCGCCGCAAGCCTCTGTAGCCACGAAAAACCAATCGGGAGCCCTTTCTGGCACCCTGCCGGAGGGGGAAACCATCACTGGTGGCCATCTTCATCATCCCGGCGGTCTCCATGATGAGAGGGAGTAGTTCACCCTAGGGGCTGAGGCTATGTACCAGTAGCTATGTGTTTGATCTCTCTCTCTCTCTCTCGTGTTCTTGATTTGGCACGATCTTGATGTACCGCAAGCTTTGTTATTATAGTTGGATCATATGGTGTTTCTTCCCTCTCTATCTCTTGTTGTGATGAATTGAGTCTTGCTCTTTGAGGTTCCGTTATGTTGGATTGAGTATTGGATTTGAGAACACTTGATGTATGTCTTGTGATGGGATATCTATGGTGACAATGGGATGTTCTATTGAATCACTTGATGTATGTTTTGGCACTCAACTCGCGGATTCCCGAGGTGACATTGGGGTAATCTATGCATAGGGGTTGATGCACGTTTTCGTCCTACGTTCTCCGATAGAAACTTTGGAGTGATTCTTTGTTGCACGTTGAGGGATTGTTATGTGATCCAATTATGTTATCATTGTTGAGAGAACTTGCACTAGTGAAAGTATGAACCCTAGGCCTTGTTTCCAAGCATTGCAATACCATTTTTGCTCACTTTTGTTACTAGTTACCTTGCTGTTTTTATATTTTCAGAAAACCTACATCTACCATCCATATTACACTTGTATCACCATCTCTTCGCCGAACTAGTGCACCTATACAATTTACCATTGTATTGGGTGTGTTGGGGACACAAGAGACTCTTTTGTTATTTGGTTGCAGGGTTGTTTGAGAGAGACCATCTTCATCCTACGCCTCCCACGGATTGATAAACCTTAGGTCATCCACTTGAGGGAAATTTGCTACTGTCCTACAAAACTCTGCGCTTGGAGGCCCAACACGAGTCTACAAGAAGAAGGTTGCGTAGTAGACATCATCAGTACATCCACTATCGAGAATCCATTCCTTTCCTCCGGCCATGTAACCACGAAGGTTAGCCATAAGACCAAAGTGTCTCATCGACTCATCAAGATCAAAGTCACTATCATCATCCTCATCATAATATCCATGCTCATCATCATCATGTGAATGAGCATCACCTAGAGAGAGTGATTCATTAGATTTATGACCATGACAATGTGCATGTTTATGAATTCTAATAGTTTGCGAGATGATGCTACTAACGACTCCAACATTTCCTTTGGCACGCATAATGTCATGGAGCTCAAATAGACAATCATCAAATTTAGGATCACTAGGATCCATATTTTGAAAAGCAATGGACATTTGAAGAATCTCATCTAGATTTTTCAAGGAATAGTTTGGAAAGCGCTCCTCAAGATATTTCCATATAGTATAAGCACATTCAAATGTAGGAAAGCATACAAGCAAATTTCTAGGCAATCCTCTAATGATAAGATCAATAGTTCTAAGATTGCAGGTCATGTCAAGATACTCATCGGGGGTAGGATGCAAAGGATCAATGGGGGGCGCATAAGGGCTAGTAATATACTTGTTCAAGTCATATTCATTGAAAATCTCAAGCATCTCATTCTTCCAAGAGCTATAGAACTCTCCGTCAAGCATAGGCACTCTATGTCTAATACTCCCGATCGTAGACTCATCCATCTTCCTCCAATGGTGACTAAACCAAAGCAATTTAGACCAAAGCTCTGATACCAATTGAAAGGATCGAGAAGAGGGGTCTAGGGGGGGGTGATTAGACCCTCAACAAGTAAAAGTGTCAATTTTCAAGTTGTTCAAGTTAAGGTGGTGTTTTAGCACAAGTTTAAGCATTCACAATACATTTCAAGCAAGCATGGCAAGAGTATATGCAGCGAAAAGAGTAAAGCATGCTAATTGCAAGAAAGTAAAGGGAT
Organism: Thinopyrum elongatum; assembly: GCA_011799875.1. Taxonomy (NCBI): domain Eukaryota; kingdom Viridiplantae; phylum Streptophyta; class Magnoliopsida; order Poales; family Poaceae; genus Thinopyrum; species Thinopyrum elongatum. The sequence goes on from CM022302.1 coordinate 109,103,254, forward strand.
GGGATTGGAGTGTGCAAACGCAATGAATACACGGAGATTTTTGGCGTGGTTCCGATAGGTGGTGCTATCGTACATCCACGTTGATGGAGACTTCAACCCACAAAGGGTAACGGTTGCGCGAGTCCACGGAGGGCTCCACCCATAAAGGGTCCACGAAGAAGCAACCTTGTCTATCCCACCATGGCCATCACCCACGAAGGACTTGCCTCACTCGAGTAGATCTTCACGAAGTAGGCGATCTCCTTGCCCTTACAAACTTCTTGGTTCAATTCCACAACTTGATGGAGGCTCCCAAGCGACACCTAACCAATCTAGGAGACACCACTCTCCAAAAGGTAATAGATGTTGTGTTGATGATGAACTCCTTGCTCTTGTGCTTCAAATGATAGTCTCCCCAACACTCAACTCTCTCTCACATATTTGGATATGGTGGAAAGATGTTTTGAGTGGAAAGCATCTTGGGGAAGGCTAGAAATCAAGATTCTTGTGGTAGGATTGGTATATCTTGATCTCAACACATGAGTAGGTGGTACTCTCTCAGAAAATGTATGCTGAAAGTGTAGGCACGTTCTGATGGCTCTCTCACGTATGGAGAAGGGGGTGGAGGGGTATATATAGCCTCCACACAAAATCCAACTGTTACACACATTTGACCCAACTCGGTCAGACCGAATAGATGAACTCGGTGAGACCGATTTAGTTAAAAATGTGAACGTTAGGAATCTCGGTGGGATCGACTAGAACAACTCGGTGGGACCGATGTGCTAGGGCTTAGGGCAAACCTCATCTTGGTGGCGCCGATTGCATCAACTCGGTGAGACCAAAGTGAAGCAATAGGGCAACAGAGAGTTGGTCAAGCCATCTCGGTGAGACCGATCGCTACTTCGATGAGACCGAAATAATTCAAAAGGCAATAGAGAGTTGGCAAGGCCATCTCGGTGAGACCGAGATCCATATCGGTGTGACCGAACTGTTAGGGTTTCTGGCAGTGGCTATGTCATATGAACTCGGTGGCTCCGGATAGGATGAATTGATGGGGCCGAGTTGGAGTTTAGGGTATTGACATATTTGGAATGAGAAATTGGTTGAGGGATTTGGAGCAATATTACTAAGAATTTGAGCAAGCAAGCCATTAAGCAACACCTCATCTCCTTTTAATAGTATTGGCTTTCCTATGGACTCAATGTGATCTTCGGTCACTGAAAATGAAATGAAGAGTCTTGAGCTTTTGCCAATATGTGTCCTTAGCATTTTGAAGGGGTTCCACATCCTCTTGTCCTTTCCACTCCATTGTTGAACTTGTCTGAAATACACTAGATAAAAGCATTAGTCCAACAAGAGATATGTTGACATTAATTACCAAAATCACCCAGGGAGCACTTGTGCTTTCACATATCAGGGGATCTCAGGAGAGTGCACGACCATTTGCTGTCGACTGATATAAGCCTACTAGGCTCGAAGGATCCAAGATATCTGACATACGCGGCTCGTGTGCCTGAGGGGAAGTGCTACGTCGACACACGGCCCGCGGAGGTGTTCTTCCTGCGGTTTGAGCATATCGTTGAGATGTTTCTGACAAGGCATCTTGATTTTACAATCGTCCGCCTTTTTGCGCTACATATGAGCTCCGTCATGAAGAGAGAACAAGTCTCGCAAATCTGTGTGGCGGATCCATACTACATGCACGAGTCCTTCTTGAGTCTCGACGACTTTGAGCGTAAAACTGCTAGGGAGTACCTCGAAAACTTCATGATACAGAATAAGGACCAGGAAAAATTGTCCTCCTGCCTTATCATCCAATGTAAGTCAGTGCCGGACAACCCTTTCGTACATTTCAATCATTCCTTCTCGCTCATATGGAGAATAATTTGAGGTGTCTTTTTCCCCGCAGCAACGGGCGCGCCATCCTTATCGTTCTTTACTCGCGAGTCTCCCACGCCGTGTATTTCGACCCTACCAGAAACTACGAGAAGAAGGACTACACCCACGTAATGAATATTCTAGATGATGCTCTCCAAGGCTTCAGCTTGAGGGGTGGCCACCTGCAGATCAGGAAACAAAGGAACCGCAAGACGGGTTTCTCGCATAAAACTAACTTCTGCTGCATCCATGTCCCGAAACCAAGCAGGAACGATGGATTCTACCTCCTCCATCTCATGATGGAGTTCAGAAGGGATCACCAAAAGCTTCGCATGACAACCAGAAGCGATGATCATATCCGCAAGTAGGTAGAATCTCAAGGAGAAGCGGATTATAAACTTAGAGATGAGTTCTTTCGCATCCAGAGGGACATTGCGACGATCATCATGAAAGAATTCGTCGAAGAGAAGGGGATGTTCCACCATGGCCCTATATCGTGAGCTGACGTCCGAACTCGCATAGGCATGCAACGTCAGGACCTCACGCCGTTCAAGAAGCTAGGGTGCATCCTCGATGATACGGATGGATGGAACTTCTAGTGATTTATGATGCCGATGATGATGATATGTGTCGGTTGAACTTGTATACTTTCTGTAGCGATGAAACTTTGTGATGTCCATGGTCCCTACCGAACTTGCGTAACGCTACTTTGTTAGTTTGGGTACGATGACCTGCGTACCTCTAGTTAATTAGTTTGCATACGATGAAACTGCGTTGATTATTTATGTTTACTATATGTTGCATCTATTTGCTAACCCTTTCTTTTTCGTGTTGCTCAAGTATATTTTGTTGCATATGATTGTACATTCTCTTGAGGAAGATGCATCTCTAACAGGTACCTAGATCCTTGATGGCGAAGAAGCAGTGCTATGTCGTGTACACAGGGAAGGTTCCGGGAGTGTACGACGAGTGGCCCATGTGTCAGGCGCAAGTGGAGCGGTTCTTGGGCGCCATCCATAAAGGGTTCAAAAGCAGACAAGAAGCAGAAGCTAGTTACTTGAGGTTCACGCTAGCGCGAGAGAGGACTCATAACCGCCGCCTCATGTACTGCATAGTTCCGCTCTCACTCATAGTGATAGGTCTTCTTGTGTATATCATTGTTTAGATGGATGACGATGTAGTTGCAAGTATTTGAGACTTGTATCGCTATTTCGAGATGATGACGAGAGACCACTTTGTGTTGGATGATGATTATGATGATGACATGATTTGGTGAGACTATTTGTATGTGTATGCTATGATTACATTTGTATGTGTATGATATGCTAGAGATTATTGTATAAAGCCTGTACAAATACAAAAGAAATATGCTGGATTTTTTTCCAAAAACTAATAAAAATAGCAGTAGCAAGGGGTATGAAGTTAGCAGCAGCGTGCACTTAGCAGTAGCGCTGCTTAAGGTAAAGCGCTACAGCTATTAGCAGTAGCGCGTTTCAGTGAAGCTCGCTGCTGCTACCCATATATGGTAGTAGCGGGTCAAAACGCGCTACTGCTAAAAGTTCGCTATAGTGCCGTATCAGTAGCGCGGGACCCCGCGCTACTGGTAGACCCTAGACCCATGCTACTGCTATGCTTTTCCCTAGTAGTGGGTGATCATAAAGTGGCTCTACAGGTATCTTCGAAGGTGTCTGTTGAGTTGGCGTGAATCGAGATTGAGATTTATCACTCCGTATGACGGAGAGGTATCTCTGGGCCCTCTCGGTGATACAGCATCACAAGAAGCTTGCAAGCAAAGTGACTAAGGAGTTAGTTACAAGATGATGTATTACGGAACAAGTAAAGAGACTTACCGGTAACGAGATTGAACTAGGTATGAAGATACCGACGATCGAATCTCGGGCAAGTAACGTACCGACGGACAAAGGGAACTATGTATTTGTCATAAAGGTTCGACCGAGAAAGATCTTCGTAGAACATGTAGGAACCAATATGGGCATCCAGGTCCCGCTATTGGTTATTGACCGGAGAAGCGTCTCAGTCATGTCTACATCATTCTCGAACCCGTAGGGTCCACACGCTTAACGTTCGTTGACGATATAGTATTATATGAGTTATGTATGTTGGTGACCGAATGTTGTTCGGAGTCCCGGATGAGATCACGGACATGACAAGGAGCTCTGGAATGGTCCGGAGGTAAAGATTTATATATAGGATGATATGGTTGGGCCCAAGGGGTAAGGCCCACGGGGCTTTAGGTCGGTGCAAAAGGAAGTATTGCGGAGGTCAGGGGCCAGACGCCAGGGTCCTTGGGCCAGACGCCAAGGCCCATGGCGTGGGCCAGACGCCGAGGACCGTGGCATCTGGTACTGGAAACCGAGAAGGACTCTTCCTTGCGTTCCAAACCGACTTTGAGGAGGCTCTTTCTCCAAGAAACGACCCCAGGGCTCAACATATAAATAGAGGAGCATGGCTAGCCCCTGGGGGACACCACGATTCACCAAGCCGTGTGCCGGTGCTCCCTCTCCCTCTAGTTCATTCTCCGTCCTAAATCCGTTGTGCTTGGCGAAGTCCTGCGGAAATAGTTTCACCACCGCCGTCAACACGCCGTCATGCTGCCGGAACTCATCTACTACTTCGTCTCGCTTGCTGGATCGAGAAGGCGAGGACGTCATCGAGCTGAATGTGTGCTGAACGCGGAGGTGCCGTACATTCGGTACTTGATCGAGACGGATCGTGAAGGTGTACGACTACATCAACCGCGTTGATAAACGCTTCCGCTTAGCGATCTACAAGGGTATGTAGATGCTCTCCCCCTCTCGTAGCTATACATCTCCATGGATAAATCTTGCGTGTGCGTAGATTTTTTTTCCATGCAACGTTCCCCAACAGATCGACATGTACATGATTGGCCAACCTAATCTTCGTATGAGTCTGCGGATGCTCACTATTCCAGTGCTTCCTCTGTGTAAGTTTTTATCTACTATCTATCTATCTATCTATCTACTACCCATATAAAAGCACGAAGTGCGGAGATCTAAATCCATCTTATCCGTCTATATAGCAAATCCTACAACCTAAAACCATCCCATCTTTAGCGCTAATTGCAATTTGCGCTGAAGCAAACACTACATGCTGCCCCGTGGCCCCGCCCCGCCCCGCAAGGGAATAAACAACCGTCGCTCGACACGACCCCCACTTGCACGACCCTCGCACGGCCCTCGCTCGCCTCGCCCCGGTCCTCCTCACAACCCACGCACACACGCACGCACGCCCCCTCCTGCTCCTCCTCCTCCCATCGGGCCGCCCCCCGTCCTCGCCGTGCCACACGCCGCCCTCCTCCTCCCGCGCCTCGCCGCCCCACTGTGTCGGCGTGCGACACCTATGGGATCCTAAGGGACCCCTTTACGATTCGGTGGGGGGAGAGGTATTCGCAAAGAGCAGAACCAACGATCGACGCGTGGCGATTTTACCCATGTTTGGGCCGCTGATCAGTGTAAAACCCTACTCCTGCCTTGTTTTATTATCGATGTTCTTGAGCCCAGGCTCCAGGAGCGCTCGCAGTGAATAGTACGTTCAAAGAGCAGCTACGCATGCAGAATGGGCCAGAAGATCGTCCTCCCCTGTAGCAGCTGCCTTGGGCCTCCTTTTATACCACCAAGGGGTCACCACAGTGGCGAAATGTACATACATTGAGGTGTAAAGTAGCTACAGGGTCATCATACCTAACCCCTGACGGATTAGGACGAACGCATTTAATGCACCGTGAGATGTCCGTCTAGGTGTCCTCACTTTCTTGGGGATGGAAAAAGGGGCCATCCCATCAGCACCGCTTAAGCTCTCTTCCACTGGCGCGTCGCCACGCACCCAAAGAAGGACCCAGAATGTCGGGTTTGTTGCTGTGCCAGAGCAGTGGCACAGCAACAAAATCTTGCCGGGCGCCGAGCCTTGCCGGGCGCCGAATCTTGCCGGGCTTCGCAGGCCATCCCGGCAAGATCTTGCCGGGGGAGCTGGCCTTCGGATTCCAGCTCTTCTTATCTGCTGGTCCTCAGATCTTTGACCTGAGAATTTCTTTGGTGGCCTGAGTCAACCTCGAACTGTTCCCCGACAAGCCTTGCCGCGAGTATGGCTACAATTGCCCGTGCACAAGTATGGGGTACTAATGGCCCAATACTTAGTACACCGACAGGAGCCCCCGGGCCTAGGCCACACACGAGTGCGAGGTGTTGTTGGGCTAGGCCCAAACAGTGCACGGGCACACGTGGCAGGGGATTAACTGCTCGTAAATACCCCGTTTACTGTGCCCCCCACTACGCGCGCCGAACGCGCGACGTGGGAAGCATGCCTCAAAAGCTGCAACTGCAACGCGCCTGCAGAGGTGCATTCACATTGGGGAGTAAAAGAGGCGGCCCCGCTCCTTCCCCATAAAAAGGAGAAACCGTAGAGGCACAGCCTATTACCCCCCCTCCCCTCTTCTTCTCAATCTGGCCGTCGCCATTGCTTTCCTTCTCTCGAGCTCAGAGCAAAACTTTCCCTCATCCGCTCGTCACCTCCACGCCCGCTTCATCCCCGGCTTTCGCCTTTGCAGTCGCCATGCCGCCCAAGACCAGCAAAGGCAAGGGCAAGGAGACGAAAGCCGATGTCCCGGAGAGCGAGCTGGTGAAGATGCGGAAGAAGTATGTCGTCTTCGCCCTGTCGCTTGATGCGGAAGCTTTGAAGAGGCGGTACCAGTGCATGTGGGCGAGGGAGACGCAGGCTCACCCCGCCACTCGCGTGATTCCAGGTTCTTGCTCCAAGAGTGGGTCAGACAGATACCCCTTTTTCGTCGCATACTTCTATTGCGGGCTCTGTCCTCCATTTTCTGACTTCTTCAATGACATTATGTACACATACGGCTTCCATCTTCTTGATTTCACGCCGAATGCGGTATTGTGCATGTCCATCTTTGCTCACCTTTGTGAAAACTTTGCCGGAGTGGTTCCCAATACTGCCCTTTTCCGCCACTACTTTTTCGCTCGTATCCAAAAAGGAGAGGCCCTCTCTGGTTCTATCGCCTTGATTCCAAGGGCTTGGAATAAGGAAATATACCCAGAAGGGGTTTACCGCGAGAAGTGGGACGAATGGCGGGCTGAGTGGTGCTGGATCAAGGAAACAGATCCCCATCCGTTCTGTCTGCCTTGACAGCAGAAAGCGGTCCGCGGCAGTGGCTGGAGCAATCTTGCTGCTGAAGATGAAAAACTCACAATCGCCACCACCAGGATTCTTCGCCTAAAAGCTGCCGGGCTGACAATGGAGATGATTGGCTTCGATTTTCTCCGCCGCCGAATTGCCCCCTTGCAGAATAAAGGAAGACCAGCTTGGGAATACCAAAATGCAGCAGACATCATGAGACTGCGCCCCGGGTTGAACAACAATCTGACTGCTATGCAACTTGGCGCTCTCCGTCAAAAGCTGTTCCAGCGCGACAACAAGCATCGGTTGCCAGCAAGGATTGTCCCTCTGTGCAACAACTCTGCCCTGGGGTCAATTATCGCTACCATGCCACTGTTCAATGCCCACAGTCTCGACGCGACATGGGTTGAGCCATCCGAGGAAGAGGCACAGAAGTTCTTTGATAACTTGACGGAGAGGGCCGTCCGGGAAGAAGCAGACTTCATCCGAGCCACCACCGACGAAGAGGTGGCATACATCGCCACCAGGGCGGAGGAGGCAAATCTTGCCGCGGAGGCTGGCAGCGTCGGCTTCACAGAATGGGAAACCAGTGACGCAGAGGTAGTGGTGGAGAAAAATCCTGCCGGGAAGGACAAAGCTGCCGGGGAACAGAGCAGCACAACCGCTGAGAGCTCGTCCGACGAAGACACGGCTGAAGAAGAACCGCAAGAAGAGCTCCCAGCCCCGAAGAAGACAAAGCGTGTTCTTCGAAAGGCTGCATCTGGCATCCCGGCAAGCCAACTTTCCTCGAGCAGCGAAGCTCCCGGCAAGAAAGCGGCCGGCAAGACTGCGCCGCGGTAAGGGGTTTGACAGCAACCTGCGCGGCGTGCGAGACCCACATCAGCGGCAACTGCTGAGGCGGCAGGGGTGTCTCGCACTACCTCAGCGGAAGCTGAGGTGACGGAAACACGCCAACCCCCGGCGCTTGCGACAGCCAAACGACCTAGGACCCCTCCTCCGCCTCCCCACACAGACACTGCAACGGAGGTTGATTTCGACATCTCCGGCTTCAGTCCGGAGCGAGAAGAGGAAGAGTGAGTACCTTGCCACAGCCTTTATCTTCGAATCCTGGATCAGTCTTATTAACTTGCTTGTATTGTCTCAGCAGTGATGCAGAAACCTTGATGGAGAGGATGGCGAAGAGGACAAAGACTTCTACAGGTGACGAGCCCCTGGCAGGCTTCATGAGCGCGCCGGAAACCACTACTATCAGCCCGGATCTTAGTCCTCGACGCAGCCCCCAGCGCAGCCCCCAACGTAAGTTCATTATTCTTTTCGGTTGGGGAATGCTGAGGTTCCCATCCTTGCCGCTGATATTTTTGGGCTTGCAGGAGAAGAACGGCAACAAAGGGAGTTATCAGGAGATACCCTTGTCGTGCCACCTCTGTCAACCACATCGCCCACAAGTGCGTCCCCGGCAAGTTATCACACCGACGAGCTTGTCTTGGTTGAGGAGGAGCCAACAACCATGGATGCTGGCATCTTACCCCCGGCAACCGAGGTTGCCGGGAGGGGCGAGGCCGCCCCTCGACAGCCCGATGCAGGTAACCAATTGCCTCAGCGCGCTTGCTATTCTTTCCTTTATCTCTCTTTCTTTTGTCTTCTTGAACTTCGATCTTGATCTCATTCTGTTTCTCCCCCTTGTCCTTTAGAATTCCCTGAGATGGAAGACATGGACATCGACGCTGTCATCGAGGAGACCGCCATGGATGTTGCCGCCGAAGCCGACAAGATCGCTGCTGGCGAGGCCGCCACGGACGCCACCGTAGAAGCCGGCGGTGCTTTTGCCGAGGAGGCCGCCAAGACTGCACAGGAGGAACCCGCCAAAGAGTCTACTGAAGAGGGCGGCAAGGAGGCTGGTGACCGTACTGACGGCATTCCTGCCGCAGGAGCGCCAGGCGCTGCGCCGGCCACGGAGCCCCCTGCTACTGATGAGGCGGTTGCTGAGGATCAACCGTCAACATCTGAAGTCCCCTCATCCAGCAAATATCTCAAAGTTGGCGAGAACCTGTTTGTCAACTTGCCGGGGACGGCAAGCATTGGGGCACCGATCGAAGGGGAAGTCTTTGATGAAGAAATCATCGCTGCTGCCGGGCTCGAGGTTGTTGATGATCCAAGCGCTAGCAGCGGCAAATCTGAAGAGGATCAGCTCCTTCAGGCCATGGGCGAAAATTTCCGCAAGCTCCAGGCTCTTCACCGCGCCCGGAAAGAGAAAGCGGATTCCAGAATGGCAGTTGTCGAGGCGGTCGAAGCAGATTTTCAGAGGCGCGTCGAACAAATGCAAGTCTGGTACGCTGAGGCCCTCCAAGAGCTGACTGCCGGCCGGGAACAAGTGAGCCAACAGTGGACAGAAATCCTCTTGAAACAATCTGACATGGAGAAGGCGCAAGAGGAAGCTACGCAAAGAATTGCTGCTGAAGATGCTCTCCTGACGGGGCGTCGCATTGCGCTTGATGCTCACGAGGAAGACCTTGCCGCACGTGAGCAGACGCTCGCCGCCAAGCTTCGCAGCAAAGATGAAGATATCGAGAAGCTTGTCGCGCAGCAGACCCAGGAGCTGGAGCAGAAACACAAAGAGACGCTCGAAGCTCTAACTGCAGATCACGCCGGCAAGCTCAAGGAGGTCGTCGATGCTGCCGAGGCTGCAGAGGCCGCCAAGAATGAGCTGAGCGACAAAGTAAAGAAACTGGAAGTGGATCTCGAAGAACACGGCAAGGAGCTCTCGACGCTCAAAGGTGATAGGGAAAAAACCCTCCACACCCTGGCGGAGATGCAAGTTGCCATGTCTAACAAGACCAAGCAGCTCTCCTCAGCAAATGATGCTATTGCCGTTCTGGAATTGAAGCTGACCATGTTGGAGAAGTCTCTCGGGGCCGGCAGGGCCCGCGAGAAGGCCCTGCTCAAAGATCTCCAGGAAGAGAGGAACCTGCTCAAGAGCGCTGCCGCCGCCCAAGTTGATTACAAAAAGGGGGTGAAAATCTAGACTGGACGTCTCATCGACGCTGCGGAGAAGCTCACGGCAGAACTGTCAACCATCGGCCTGTCAAACTTCAGGTATTCTTCCGAGGAAAGGATATCTTCGAGTGCCAGGTTGACGATGTTCTTCGAAAGCATCATTGATGCTCTGAAGTTGCTTCAGTCTAACCGGGCGACCCAATTGGCCAACGAGTCCCGCCGGCTTTGCCGGGCCGTCCTCCGCAAGGTACTTATCAAGGTAGCGCATAACAATCCTGGCATCAACCTCTCCAACGTGCTTGGCCACCTGCCAAAGGACACAAATCTCGAGGCGCTTGAAGAGCTTGTCGCGCCTATCCTTGAGAAGGTGGATTCAATCAAAAGGATCGAAGGCCAGCGCAGAGATTAACTGCTCCACCTCTTCTTGCCGTCGTCATTCCATGCCAAAGACAATTAAGTCTTAACTTAGAACTGCGGCAACTTATTAATGTAATATAACTTGCTTATGTTTGGGTACATGCATGCTATCTCCCTTGTCTGATTCCTTTATGTATGGAGTTCATCCTACGCTTACTGAAAAACTTGCCGGCGCGCAACCTGCCGCGAGCGCTGGGTGCGGGATTTCAGTAGCCTGCTGGAGGCGCAGCGGACGACAAGACTCCTTGGCGTTCTTAGTGCAGCCACTTAAATTGTTGAGTGGACTCGAAACAAAATAAGGGCGCAACCGATTACAGCAAGGGTTCCTTCGCGTGCAGATTTTCCATACAAAAGTCGAAATCGTCCAAGGAAATAACTTTGCAATGAAGGAAACTTGTTCTAAGTTTTAGAACTTAGCTTTCTGTCGCTGTCCTTCCCCCGGCAAGCGTCAATTCTGAACGTCGCCAACTGGTACTCATATCTCCCTTCCCCCCCCGGCAAATGTGCACGCGAGGAATCCTTCTGTCTTTTGAGAAAAAAAAAGAAGAGAAAATAAAGATATGAAACCTTGGCGGTTCGTTAGAACTTACCGGGAGTAAGTGCCATACAACATCTTAGACACACATGCATATATATATGAACATGGAAATCAATAAGGACATGCACAACACTTAAATTTATTCATCTGTGCTCAGGGTCTGCGCCTGGCTTTGTACAAAGGATTAGATGTAGGGTAACGCAGCAGAAAACAAAAAATTTCCGACCTACGCACCAGCCCAGGACCACTATGGAGACTGCATACAAGGTTTGATCATTTTCGTTACCGACTCGTAGCGCAGCGGAAGTAGAGTCGATGATGATCGGCGGTGCAGATCCCCGCAGCTAGGATTTACAACCTCCCAACCGCGAGGATGTATACCCTCATCCGCGCCCAGGACAGCCCTTCGGGAGGCGGTCGAACAGTCCCCCGGACGGTGTCGCGGACAGCCCTTCGGGAGGACCTTCGAAACTCAGACGGTCACTCGGACAGCCCTTCGGGAGGACTCACAGAACTCGGACCGTCACTTGGACAGCCCTTCGGGAGGCACTCTCGAACAGCCCCTCGGGCACTAAGATCAAAACTACGACCTCTCTACAGAGTTGCACACATACAGTGTCATCTATCCGGCAGGGCTTCGCCGTCCAGAACTAGTTCCCACCGGAACCCAGACAGCCTTTCGGCTCTACGAAACTATTTCGCGGAGAGGGAGAGAAGAAGCCAGATCATTGCAATGGCATGTATATGTGAGAAAGAGTGAGTCTTTAGGCAGCCCCCTCCACCCCTATTTATAGGCCAAGCCCAAGGGTGGCTTCTCCAAGAAGCCAAGGGGAAAAATACCAAAGGACCCTCAAGGTGGCTTCTCCAAGAAGCCACCCAAAAAGCACTTTCACTATTCATGACGACATTTTTCAGCGTCCGTTCGAACTGAAAATATTTATGTGGGCTCAGAACATTTCCAGTACCCACCAAAATAATTGTCAATGCGTTCTGGAACAATTCCAGATTAGTGATTTTCATCTGCGAAAAGCATCTGAAGTGGTTCCGGCAGCTCCGGAACATTTCCGGTTTTTCTTCCAAAAAATTCCCAAAAGTTTCCAGAATGATTCTGGCACCCTCCAAGAATTATCGGGCATGTGCCGAAACCAATTTGACTTTATGGTATCCTCTGAAACAACTTTTCAGTTTCACCGGAACTCATCCGGTGACCTCTCTCTGCGGAACTTTTCCGCTGTCCGAAACTTTTTCGGTGTCCGAAACTTTTTCGGTGATTTTCTCTCAGACTCCCTGTCTAGTATTCAGCAGATAGATGACCCTTAAGCGTGTGACCCTATAGGTTCGGTGAAGTATAGACATGACACGGAACCCCTTCCGATCAATGATCAACATCGGAGCCGTGGACACCCATATTGACCCCTATACCCACACGAATGAATATTCGAGTGAACCTCCAGTTGCCGTGTGCTATTCCTGTTGCTTCGCGATATGTTACAAATACCCGAGGTGAGACATGATGGCATTCCCGTGGATCAACAACTTGTCCACTATGCTAGTTACCTCGTTACCGATATTGTTCTCTTTTCTCGTTACCGTGTTCCGGCATCCCCGTGATCAAATCACAAAGTGTCTGGCCAGACGATGATGGATACCGTAACACCGAGAGGGCCCAGAGATATCTCTCCATCGTCGGAGGAGCAAATCCCAATCTTGAGCTATCAAGTTACTTAACATACTTTCCCATGAACCCGTAAGCCGCCGTAATAGCCATCCAGTTACGGATGACGTTTAACAAACCCCAAAGTTCATGAATCAAGCATGAAGAAACTCAATACTCTCATGGTCTGAGGAATCATGCAAACGTTAACCATCTCTGTGTTATTAACCATTAACTTGTGACGAAAGAATCTCATAGCATAACATCAATCGGGTCGATTCAACACAAATGTTCTTCTAACACCGTGCCCTCAAAGTTGCTGGCATAGACATGCCCATGATCAGGAAAACAGAACCATCATGCAACACTTGAGCTAGTCTTAGAGGCCAGACTAGGAATACATTTTACCGTTTATTATCCCACACGTGCATATGAGTCTTCCTCCGAGCCTCGTTTTATTTGCAGACTCGAGAATCATTGCAGTTATAGCATGGAACATAAACCTAATTATGAACAGGGAGATAATCAATAACATTTATTATTGCCTCTAGGGCATATCTCCTACAGACTCCCACTTGCACTCGAGTCAATAATCTAGTTAATGCTAATGCACTTTACACCTGTGGCACACCGGTGTAAATATGCTTCGCTTGTGGTATAGCCTGAATGTCCAACGGATCTGACGACTTCAGCTCCGTGTGTATCTTTGCATATCCTCGCGTTTTCACGCTTTCACAAAAGTGATATTTTGTGTGGACTTAGCTTGGTATGTATGCGAATCACAGGTCGAACCTGGATTCCTCAGACTGAGTTATGGAGCAACTACTTGCAGTAGTGTCCCATTGACAAAAGCCATCTTGGAACCATACTAAGTTCATGAATGAACTATATGATTCAACATCTTGTTTGTCGCTTTGAAAGCGTCAACATACTTCGCCTCTGTTATAGAATTCGCCACACTAACTTGTTTGAACAAATTCCAACTAACTGTGCCACCAGATTGTGTGTTACACAAAACCCTCAATTTAAATCGAAAATCGCATGGAGCATGGATGAAGACTGTATCGATGTAACCTTTTACAACGAACTCTTCATGATCTCCGCTTGCGAGAAAACATGTCATCAGTGCTATTATAGTACTCAATGACCCTTTTTCACTGTTGTCCCATGATCAGAACTTTTGATCACTTTGGTATCTATACTCGCAACAACTTTGGGAGTATTGGACATATCTGGTTTTTTTTTTACATACCATGGAATACATGATTAATCCAAACACAAGAGTGTGTGGAATCTCCATCATGTATTTTGCTCATCAGTGTTTTGGGACACCGAGTCTTGCAAAAACTCTTTCCATGTGACTTCGGCAAGAATCACTCCTTGACGTTTTTAATGCTAAAAGGTTTTAGCATTTTGTCAATATGTATCTTTGCTCAGCCCCATCAGGTAAATCTATCTCCATAGATCATCATGCCTAATATCAAGGCTATTTAGCCCAAGAACTTCATCGAAAAACTATTTTCAAATGAAGTCCTAATTCGTGTCAAGAAATTTATTTCCAATTAACAATGTGTCAAGCACACAACGTTTTTTAGAAATTTTATTATGCTCCCACTTACTTTCTTGAATTACAAGCATCTTCGTGATCCATTGATGAAGTCAAACCCCTTTGACCATTTCATCAAAACACGAAGATTCCAACTCCATTTTGCTCTCTTCTGTCCATTGCTGGAACTCTGAAGTTTGCACCCTTACTAGCATCCTCTGGATAGACAAAATACCTTGGACTGTAACACATGCAAGTCCTTGGTTTCATTTCCATCAGATGGAAATCCTTTTGTCATCCTTGTTTTATATCTCATGATTGAAATATGTATTAATTGCTAGTTCAACCCGAACCGACTTTAAGCATCGCTACGGTGAGACAATCTCATCGTAGTCAACTCCTTGAACTTGTTTTTGTAACAAGTCGAGCTTTATGGATAAAACATTTTATCCATATCAGTTTTAAGTTCCATAAATATTCGTTAGACTCTAAGTCTTCCGAAAGGTGTATCAAGGTTTTAATCTTGAATCACTTATATGGAAACTAACTCAGGTTGTATTGGCATTTAGCCAATTCCGGAGTCAGGGCCCATCAACGCTTCCTTGTGTATCGTAGGTATACTGTTGTCTAACAGCAATATCTCGTTTGCGCACCTGAGAGGTTTGCACGAGCCTTGCCTACGTGGTTCAGCTGCAAGTTCGACCGAAGTCCATACATTTTATTGTAGAGACTTCCGTATCAGTCGCAGTAGGAAAACCTGGAATTACTTCCAAGGTCTCTTTCCTTTGATCTGATGACGAAGATACTGTTTATCTCGTCGAGTTGCACTATTCTCCCACTCACCTTTTTGAAAGAACCATTTTCTTCAAAAAGCATACCGTTCTTAGTGGCAAACCTATTTGCCTCGGCATAGTGAGGGAGGAATACCCAATTGCTTGGGATAACCTACAAAGTAGCACTTGTCTGATTTGGAATAGGTTTGTAACCTTTTACACAAGCCCCATATTCCAAATGTTAAGAAAAGATATAACATGGTTGGGCGTACCATACCATGGTGTCATTTCAACAGACCTGATGGAGCTCTTTTCAGTGTAAAAGCCGCAGTCTCTAAAGCATCACCTTTTAAAAGGGATAATGGCAAGTTTATTTATGTCATCTTTGATCTTACCATGTCATAAATGGTTCGATTACATCTTCACGGACTTTTCACTCACAGTGGTGTTCCGGGAGGTGTAAGTTATGAAACTCTTTTCAAAACTCATCAGACATTCGCTAAACTTGTAACTCAAATATTCCTTTCTGCAATCGAATTGTAGAAACAGAATTTTCTTGTTACAATAACTTCTACTTCATTCTTGAAAACCTTTTGAATGAATTCAAAAGATCTAGACTTATGTCTCATCAAGTAAATATACATATATCTACTTGAGTCATTTCTGAAGATAGATAAATCCACTGTTTGCAATAACATTTATCGGACTACATACATCAAAATGTATGAACACCAATAAGTTCTTTGCTCGTTCCTTATGGCCTGTGAACGGTATTTCAGTCACTTTACTTTTCGGAGGAAAGTTGCAAGTGTCAGATGATTCAAAATCAAACGACATTAAAATCCATCAAAATAGAATTTATCCATGCGGGTTTCTCCAATGTGACCAAATGCAGTGCCACACTTGTGTGGTATTCTCTTAGTCTTACGACATTTAGCGTCAGTGTTATGGATGTATCATATTACTATCAATATTCATAACATACATCCCATCTTGGATGGAAGTATGGCCCTTCATGTTTATTCATAATACTGAACAACAATTGTTGTTTTTATGAACAACTCTTTTGCAACAAACATTGTGCAATGGGCTAGAGTGTATGAAACTCTAAAATGAATTATGAATGTAAATCCAGAGGTAATATATTATTATCATTATTCATAACATACATCTTATTCATAATGAAAGTATGGCCCTTATGTTATTCATAACACCGAACATAAAAAGTTCTGTTATGAACAACCTTCTTGCAAGATACCTTATGCAAAGGGCTAGAGTGTGAAACTCTAAAATGAATTATGAAAATAAATACAGACGGTAATACACCGATGGAAGGTATAGTAACATTTACTATGTTCCCTGTGTATACCTAAACCTCATTCCTGGCTAGTCTTTCATGCCATAGTAGTTCTTACATCGAGTTGCAACAGAAAGCAATCGAGCAGGTATCTTTGTGATTAGCTCGCAATACCCAAGAACTATATCTTTGACTAGCCTTCTATACATCAAAAACTTGTATGACATTCATACATGAGCTGGATATTCCAGTCTTCCTTTTTTCTGCCTTTATACTTCTAACAGTTTAACTTTCAGTATTTCTCCTACTCTCAGAAGAAGCACCCAACTTAAGAGTGGCGTTAGCCCCGGACTTCCTAGGGGTGAAAGTTTCACTAACACCCTTCGGACACTTCCTTTCTCTTTAAGTTGTTGTTTTATTCACCTTTCATCATATGACAGGCGTTCTTCTGGATCCCTCTCCTATCAGTCTAATGCATAGTAAAACTCCTTTACTAATAGTTTGCAAACAAACATTGCTTTGGATATCTCATATCTTTTAGCCTTTGTCTGTCTCTGAAAATGATTTTCAGATTCCATGAATATCACATAACTATCCAAACTTTCGAAGTTCGGGTCTCATGGAAGCAAACATATTGCACTTGACTGAAACAGAATTCTAGCTTTTGGATCGAAGGACGACAGTCACATGATCCATAGCATAAGCGAGAGAATACCGAAAGTATGCGATAGGACAAAGTCCTTCTCGGCACTCTTGAGGACAATCCTCACATTACGTTACCAACCGTAAAGTTTTAACCAGATATTTAACAGCTATTCAATTTTAATAGGGAAGGTGGAAACGCGAGCCATAATTCTACAACTATTATGCATATAACACTTAGATAGTGTTCACAATTAATTGCACTGAGAATTAAACAAGATAATTCTACAGTGCGCTCCCACTCAAATCAATATCTCTCATAATTGATTGTGAGTGATTCAAGATCCGCATTTCAATTCAACGCCATTGATGGTAGCATCACTGATGACGAAAATCTCAATCGGTAGGCAAACTTGCCAATCACATCTCTATGTGACTCGTGTTCATCTTTCGATGCGTGTGTTCCGAGCTCATGACTTTCATGCCTGAACTTCAAGACAACCAAGTGATCTCGCTGCGAGGTCTCAACTCACCCGCCTCACACATCGCTAATCGTTCGTACCCATGGTAGCATGTGATACCCCGAAAAGTTAGGTGCCGTGACGGTGCTACACTTGGGAGAACACTAACTACTTGATATTTTTGTGAGAGATCACCCTAATAAAAGCGACTACCGCGCAATCAAGAAGGGTGCATCATAAGGGATAAACATCTCAGGCAATTCATAATTAGCATGATATGGTATAGCCCTTTCTGACGGAGAAGTCTTGTATTTCTTCGTCTCCGGCATTCGCGTCGGTGTTCACCTTCACGAAGATTGCCACCACCTTGTCGATGCAGCAAATAATATTGCTATCTCTATAGCTAATAAAATAATGCATTACACAAGGTTGACACACAGGTCATTTAAAGTGCAATCATATGGCTCCAGCCATCATGCCGAATCATGACACGCAGGTCATGTTAATCAATTTACATCATATAGTCATCTCATACATAATCAAATTATTATGAGCACTACTATACCACATCATATGCACATGCAAACCCTCCTGCAAAACCAAGTTAGACGCCTCTAATTGGTTCATGCAAAAACTTGTTTTACGTAGCTTCTAAGGTTTCGAAACAAACCGAAGCTACCAACGTCCATCATCAAGTATGATAATCCAAGTCGCTAGATTAACTTTCCAGGGTGTATGAAAACCGAGATAATAAAATCTCGAGCCCCATAATAAACTTCGTCATACGCATGACCCCCGTGCAGATCATATCTGCATTGCCCTTTCGTTTGCGAAATTTCATCTTTCTTTTTAACTACGGTGGAATTCAATGAACTGTTAGCACTTCGTTGATCAATCAGGATCGCGGATTGCCAGAACCTTGAAACTCCACCATACTGTTATCAAGATCAGAAATATGCAAATTCCAGGGAAGCAACAAGAACATCAGGTAACAGATTTCATCTGCTACCCGCACAAATAATTTTCAGTAATAGAACTCATCTACTACCTAATTATATTGTGCAACACCCATACATCTCTATGTATTCTAGATCGCAACCTGCATCTACGCATAGCACGGCTCATGATGCCACTGTAGGGTAACGCAGCAGAAAACGAAAATTTTCCGACCTACGCACCAGCCCAGGACCACTATGGAGACTGCATACAAGGTTTGATCATTTTCGTTACCGACTCGTAGCGCAGCAAAAGTAGAGTCGATGACGATCGGTGGTGCAGATCCCCGCAGCTAGGATTTACAACCTCCCAACCGCGAGGATGTATACCCTCGTCTTCCCTTCGGACAGCCCTCCGGGAGGCGGTCGAACAGTCCCCCGGACGGTGTCACGGACAGCCCTTCGGGAGGACCTTCGAAACTCGAACGGTCACTCGGACAGCCCTTCGGGAGGACTCACAGAACTCGGACCGTCACTTGGACAGCCCTTCGGGAGGCACTCACGAACAGCCCCTCGGGCACTAAGATCGAAACTACGACCTCTCTACAGAGTTGCACACATACGGTGTCAACTATCCGGCAGGGCTTCGCCGTCCAGAACTAGTTCCCACCGGAACCCAGACAGCCTTTCGGCTCTACGAAACTCTTTTCGTGGGAGGGAGAGAGAAGCCAGATCATTGCATGGCACTTGTATGTGAGAAGGAGTGAGTCTTTAGGCAGCCCCCTCCACCCCTAGTTATAGGCCAAGCCCAAGGGTGGCTTCTCCAAGAAGCCAAGGGGAAAAATACCAAAGGACCCTCAAGGTGGCTTCTCCAAGAAGCCACCCAAAAAGCACTTTCACTATTCACGACGACATTTTTCAGCGTCCGTTCAAACTGAAAATATTTATGTGGGCTTAGAACATTTCCAGTACCCACTAAAATAATTTTCAACGCGTTCTGGAACAATTCCAGTTTAGTGATTTCATCTGCGAAAAGCATCTGAAGCGGTTCCGGCAGCCCCGAAACATTTCCGGTTTTTCTTCCAGAAAATTCCCAGAAGTTTCCAGAATGATTCTGGCATCCTCCAAGAATTATCAGGCATGTGCCGAAACCATTTTGACTTAATGGTATCCCCTGAAACAACTTTTCAGTTTCACCGGAACTCATCCGGTGACCTCTCTCTGCGGAACTTTTCCGCTGTCCGAAACTTTTCGGTGTCCGAAACTTTTTCGGTGATTTTCTCTCAGACTCCCTGACTAGTATTCAGCAGATAGATGACCCTTAAGCGTGTGACCCTATAGGTTCGGTGAAGTATAGACATGACACGGAACCCCTTCCGATCAATGATCAACATCGGAGCCGTGGACACCCATATTGACCCCTATACCCACACGAATGAATATTCGAGTGAACCTCCAGTTGCCGTGTGCTATTCCTGTTGCTTCGCGATATGTTACAAATACCCGAGGTGAGACATGATGGCATTCCCGTGGATCAACAACTTGTCCACTATGCTAGTTACCTCGTTACCGGTATTGTTCTCTTTTCTCGTTACCGTGTTCCGGCATCCCCGTGATCAAATCACAAAGTGTCTGGCCAGACGATGATGGATACCGTAACACCGAGAGGGCCCAGAGATATCTCTCCATCATCGGAGGAGCAAATCCCAATCTTGAGCTATCAAGTTACTTAACATACTTTCCCATGAACCCGTAAGCCGCCGTAATAGCCATCCAGTTACGGATGACGTTTAACAAACCCCAAAGTTCATGAATCAAGCATGAAGAAACTCAATACTCTCATGGTCTGAGGAATCATGCAAACGTTAACCATCTCTGTGTTATTAACCATTAACTTGTGACGAAAGAATCTCATAGCATAACATCAATCGGGTCGATTCAACACAAATGTTCTTCTAACACCGTGCCCTCAAAGTTGCTGGCATAGACATGCCCATGATCAGGAAAACAGAACCATCATGCAACACTTGAGCTAGTCTTAGAGGCCAGACTAGGAATACATTTTACCGTTTATTATCCCACACGTGCATATGAGTCTTCCTCCGAGCCTCGTTTTATTTGCAGACTCGAGAATCATTGCAGTTATAGCATGGAACATAAACCTAATTATGAACAGGGAGATAATCAATAACATTTATTATTGCCTCTAGGGCATATCTCCTACATTAGATGCCTTGCCGGCAAGACTTGTACAAAAGGGTGGTTGCCGGGGGCCCCCGGCAACCGCGCCTTATGGGTAGAACTTGCGAAGATGTTCGATATTCCAGGAATTGCTCACTGGAACGCCATCTTTGGTCTCCAGGCGGACAGCGCCGGGCCTGGTGACTCGTACTACCCGATAAGGGCCTTCCCACTTTGGCGTCAACTTGTTTGAATTCTTGGCGGACTGAATCCATCGAAGAACAAGGTCGCCTTCCTCAAGGCTTCGGGCATGAACTTTGTGGCTATGGTAGCGGCGCAAAGCTTGCTGGTAGCGTGCAGCTCGCACAGCAGCCTGAAGACGATCCTCCTCAAGGAGCACCGCATCATCTTGCCGTAGCTGCTCTTGCTCAAGCTCATCATAAGCGAGCACTCGAGGTGATTCGTACATGAGTTCCGTGGGGAGAATAGCTTCCGCTCCGTAGACCAGAGCGAAGGGTGTCTGGCCGGTGGCTCGATTTGGTGTCGTTCTGATTGGCCAAAGAACCGCCGGCAACTCATCAATCCAGCGTCTTCCGCACTTTTTCAGCCTGTCAAAGGTTCTGGTCCTGAGACCGCGCAGCACTTCAGCATTGGCCCTCTCCGCTTGGCCGTTGCTTCTTGGGTGAGCAACAGAGGCAAAACAAATTTTGCCGCCAAGGTCTTGGACATACTGCATGAAGGTGCGACTTGTGAATTGCGTGCCGTTGTTGGTGATGATCCTGTTGGGTACACCGAAACGGCAAACTATCCCTTTAAAGAACTTGACGGCTGATTGTGCTGTCACCATCCTCACTGCTTCCACCTCCGGCCACTTTGTGAACTTGTCGATAGCAATGTACAAGTACTCAAAGCCCCCGGTAGCACTTGGGAAAGGGCCCAGTATGTCTGGCCCCCAGACCGAGAATGGCCAGGAGAGAGGGATTGTCTGAAGGGCTTGAGCTGGTTGATGCGATTTCTTCGAATGAAACTGGCACGCTTCACACTTAGTTAGTAGTGCAGTTGCATCCTGGAGAGCGGTGGGCCAAAAGAAACCTTTCCGGAATGCTTTCCCGACAAGTGCTCTTGATCCTATATGAGAGCCACATATGCCTCCATGTATTTCTGCCAACAGCTCTAGTCCATCCTCCCGAGGAATGCACTTCAATTTCACACCGTTTGGTCTCTTTCTGTACAGGACGTCATCGACGAACTTGTACATAACAGACCGACGGGCTACTCTCTCCGCTTCTTCCTGTTCCTCCAGGAGTTCTCCTGTTTGAAGGAAATGGACAATGTGCTGTGCTCATGCTGGAGCCTGGGGCTCGACAACTGGGACTAAAGGCAACTCCTCTGCCGGGGGAACGTTTGTCTCGACGGCAAGGGCCTGAGCCCCTGCTGGAGCCCGTTGTTCCCCGGCAGGCATGTCGTTGATCCTGGCAACTTCCTTGCCAGCGGCTCCCGGGAGCTCTGCCGGGAAGTACTGACCAGAATTCAACTTTCTTCTCTTTTCTTGCCGAAGAAATCAGAAAGCTGGAGGCGGCAGGATTGGTCACAGGAGTGCTTCACCCAACCTGGTTGGCCAATCCGGTTGTAGTGCGCAAGGCGAATGGGAAATGGAGGATGTGTATCGATTATACAGATATCAATAAAGCCTGTCCAAAAGATCCCTTTTCCTTGCCACGCATCGACTAGATTGTGGATTCCACCGCTGGTTGTGATCTCCTGTCCTTCCTGGATGCCTACTCAGGGTATCATCAGATCTTCATGGCGAAAGAAGATGAAGAAAAGACCGCATTTATCACCCCATGTGGTACGTATTGTTTTATACGAATGCCTTTCGGGTTGAAAAGTGCTGGTTCTATATTTGCGAGAGCGGTCCAAATCGGTTTTGAGCCTCAACTCCATAGAAATATGGAGGCATACATGGATGACATAGTGGTCAAAACCAAGAACAAAGCGACGCTCATACAAGATTTAGAAGAAACATTTGCAAACCTGGCGCGCCATAGATGTCGGCGTGCGACACCTATGGGATCCTAAGGGACCCCTTTACGATTCGGCGGGGGGAGAGGTATGCGCAAAGAGCAGAACCAACGATCGACGCGGGGCGATTTTACCCAGGTTCGGGCCGCTAATCAGCGTAAAACCCTACTCTTGCCGGGGGAGCTGGCCTTCGGATTCCAGCTCTTCTTATCTGCTGGTCCTCAGATCTTTGACCTGAGAATTTCTTTGGTGGCCTGAGTCAACCTCAAACTGTTCCCCGACAAGCCTTGCCGCGAGTATGGCTACAACTGCCCGTGCACAAGTACGGGGTACTAATGGCCCAATACTTAGTACACCGACACGCTGCCTCCTGCTCCTCCTCCTCCCGCGTCGCGCCGCCCCGCCGCCCCCCGTCCTCCCGCGTCGCGCCGCACGCCGCCGCGCCGCACGCAGACGCCCTCCGTCCCCACAACACCCTCGTGGACAGGGACGCGCGCCCCTCTGTGCTCGGCCGCCGCCCGTCCGCGCTTGCTCACCGTTGACGCCGCCATAGATGGAGGTGCTGCTGCGGCATGCGATCTGATGCCGAGACCACGGTAGAATTGCTACTGTTGATCCCCACCTCCACCCCAATCCACACACGTCCCATGGTCGCTGAGGCCAGCCGCATCATAGGTACGTTTGCCACTGCCTTTTTTGTATGGAATTTATTTGCTGATGAATCGATCTGGCCATATCCTGGCAAACCATAAAAATTAGATGAATCTATCTGGGCACATTCTTTTACGCTTATTGTATCTGAGTAATTATTTTGCAATTTGTTGTGCAAATCAACCTAGCTGCTTTTTATAGTTGATCCCAATAAGTGGAATATTAATCTCACAAGGTCTTTGACTAATTTTCGAGTTGATTTTTAGATCCCTAAAGGTTTGCAGCATCAAATGGAATTAGGTCCTGCAGTGATTTGTCAATGGCGTATGTCTGAAGTGCTTCTGGCCATAGCATCATGCACGTGCAAGTGTTTGCAAGCATGCATATTGATTGAGAACCCACCCTTTCTTTCTTGCAGGATTGAGAAGATTGAGAACTTGGAACATTTTTTGTGTACAGAAAAAAAGCAGATTGTGCTTGGAGATAATGCTGGTGAGAAGATCAAATTTATTTTATGGGGTTTCACTTGCAAATCTTTTCAGGTTCATTTCACTCGATACAAGTTCCTGCTGTTTTAGTCACATTATAGCAATCTAAACATTCTCTTTCAGTGTATAATGTAGGGAGCGTGCTTCACTGGACAGTCCTTATATTGCCAATTTTGTGCACAATAATCATGAACTATTCCTACTTAATAGATGTAAATTACAAGATAGCAAGACATGAACGACTTGATGTAGATATGGATAATATTATAGGATGGACAATGCGAATCCATTGATGCACTTGCACGTCCATGCGATATAGGATGTCCAATAAAAAACTTGACTGGAATAAACTTTTGGCTCGCTCAAGTTTTGAGACCTAACATACAAATTGTATAGTTTGGTAATATATAGAAGAGAAATGGACATTTGGCTTGCTGAACTTGGTGTTCCTTTTTGCAGCATGATGATTTCAGAAGTACGGCCAAATGGAAGGCTGGAGGAAGATTTTTGAAATGGCAAAGGCGTCAGTACGGACATGAGACAAGAGGTAATATTCTTTTGTGTGTTACCCTCTGCTATTAGACCGTACTGTTCAAATTGAGCAGCAAAAATTCAAGTTGATAATGCATTGATATGTCTCTCATGTGTTAGCTTGTTAGTGATGACAGTGGAAAATGTACGAATATGCAGCCTTCACAGTAAAAAGGTAAAACAGTTCTTTCATTTTGTTTGTTTTGCTCTGGATATATATGACAATTGGGCATATATATGCAGGTCTGGCTTGTTTCTTCAAAGGGAACAAAGGTGTCCTCTTCATAATGGTCAAGTACACATGTGCCAGCTTGACATATTTGGGTTTAACTATCTCTTTTGTTTGCTGCCTTCACTGTTATTACTTTTTTCATATATCTTATTTCTTAAAGTCTTTCTCCAAAGTTTTGTTTTGGATATGCACAGTTCATATTAGTCAAGACGTGCATTGGCCTTTGATCCTAAGTTTCGAAGAAGCTTGAGTAATTATCTCTATTTTATACGACTGACGAGGTATCACAAGTAAGGAGAACAAGCTATTGATGGAATCAGTTTTTTTCTTGTTTCCTGATAGTCAGTAGCCTTATAATTAGCTATCTTTACTACTTATAAAAGAGCAACCATTTTCTTTCTAGAAGTTAAAAAGCACAGAAAACACATGGCTCATGAAGGAGCCAAAATAAATAAAAAATATCAGAGAATTGAATGTAGACTCCTAGCAAGCTCTCTTTTGTTACTTTCATATTTTATATCTATGGGTCACATGGAGGTGCTCTTAGGTGTATGTACTTCTGGGTATCCTTGCCTTTCTTCCTGGTTCTGTATTGAGATTTATATGCAACTAGTTCATCTCCCAATATGAACATGACACTTCCTAAAAAAAACAGTGGCCAATTGCATTGTCTTCTAGAATGTAATTATGCACCGTGTAGTACTAGCATATGACATATGTATAAGTTGTAGACCATGGTGGAAGGCATTATGAATTAAAATTTACAAGGGTGAGTAATCTCACCTGAATATATTGCCATCCATTCCACATATTTTTACTCACTTTTTTGTTCGGCATAGTTGAATTGTCAGAGCCCAAATGCATATGATTTTATTTTGTATGCTCACCCTAGATGCTACCACACAATTAGAGTTTATAATTACCGGTTCTTTTAGAATTGAATGGAAGTACATACTGATTTCAGTTTCTAAGCAAATGTTTGACAGATTCCCCTTCAATACGAATCACATGAAATTGAAAGTTTACAAGAATCCATGGGAGAAATCTACATTTCATCAAGGAAATGACCTACGGGATACCGAAGAGTGTAAATTGTAGCTCTATTTCCTTCTTCGAACATATCTTTTTCTTGGGACCAATTTATGTTGTATACTGTAATCATGTTGTATACTACAATCATGTTGTCTTAAGAAAAATCGAGTTGAATTAGCTTGTCCAATGACGTGATATGTTTAACAATGGGGGTTTGATATGATTACTCAGTAGATTTGATGTTCATCATTTACAACTTATCAGAGACCAAATGGATGAAACATCATATTATTATTTTTACGTGGTAACATGATGTGTTCACTTTTAAAAATACATCCCAAGTGACATCACAAACATTGTGCATCCATCTAAAATATATATGTTTTTAAACAGTATTATTTATCTAAGAGGCGAAATGTTCAGAATGTTCATTCATGTTACTTATATAATACTTCTCAGAACTTTTTTTTCTGTCATATAATTATGTTTAGCTTCAATAAATGTTTTGAGTTTACCATTAGGATTGGATTATGTCATCCAGTTTGTTGGGGAATATTTGTGGTTCACCAAGCATAGTTAAGTGGGCACATTATCTGTGTAGTCCAAGTGTAATCTAGACATGATGTTGTTCCCTAATTTTATGCTATCTTAGAATATCTTTATTTAACGTGAAAATAGCTATTTTGTTGAAGGCTAAACTGAACAACCAAATATCTCTTATTTAACCTTGGTAGCATATTATCTTTAGATATCATTTTTGTGGTGTATTATAATAGTTGCAAAGTGGAAATGTTTCGCCATTTGCCAAGCTAAGATACCGATTAATTGAAAAATTAACCAGTTAATAGAACAAGCAACAAATGTGAAAGCATGACTTCTTTGTAGGGTTTTGAGCCCTTGACATCTTGAACATGTGAGATCTACTTACCCAAGTGAAACATTTTTTTCTCAAACCGAAAAACAGAGACACACATTGTTCTACCGACATACGTGCGTTGCACGTGCACGTTTACTAGTGAAATATAAAACACATTCGTTCAAGGAACGCTAATTTTACTTGTGCGCAAATACTCTTGCTTACACATAATTTGGACAACTTATTTCATCGTGTCCCCGAACACTTGTAGGATAGTAGACAGAAGGCATGCCACTGCAGGTACAAGAATGTGTCGTTGTAGTCGATCACGTGTCGCTGAGTGAAGCCATGAACAACCCATCTCACCTTATAGTGACCGAGAGTGCCGCTAGAATCGAGTTTATGCCTAGAAACCCACTCGTCGGAGATAACATGCATGTGCACCAGAAGGTTGAGGAACAAGTGTCCAGGTTGAGTTGGCACGAGGGGCGGGAAATTCCACTTGCATCGTTTGCCGCCAATGGGGATCAGTGAATGCCGCACGCACGGATGTCGGGATTGGCGAGTGGGTGCCACACCAGCACTGGTGACAGCATAGCTGACGCGCCACTACTAACTTATGCCTGGCCAGTACACTTGGTCCCACACACTTATGGCATGTGAAAATGTAGACACACCACCAGTAACCGCCCACGCCACCGCTTTTTGGAAGAAAAAAAACTTGTGGGCGTGGATTAAAAGGGGTGTGCCACTAATTAAGTTTGCGTGTAAAAATTTATACACTAGCGAGGCAAGGAGTTTGGTTGCTTCATGTGATGATCTACTCTAAATAATTGGCATGGACTTCGTGTCCTAGGCCATAGAGGGATAGGTGCGCCTTGGTGGCCCGCGTCTGTGACCTTAAGACTTTGCGCCAACAATCTAACCGCCGAAGTAAATCTTATGTTTCTCATCCATCTCCCTTTAATCATTTACTACCTTGCAAATAAAATCCCATACCTTTATTTGGATAGACTGCATTTAGGGTGTTCTTAGAGAAGAGCTAAATTTCCTACTAATGATATAATCTCTATTCACCCCCATCTAGATGCAATACTAGATCCTTCGATATTATTTACACATTTCTGGTTCGTAATGGATCACGAGCATACAACATAGTAACCACTAAAATATAGAGGAAAATTAATCAACTTGATCCCAACAACCGAGGTTTGTAGAGTTGTTCCAGGTGAAGCGGTCATCATCAACGGCTAAGCTTGGGATCCAGTAAATAGCATCACTTGTTGGATTAGCCAATGCAAAATCTAAGGAGTTATTGCTATTAGTCACCATCGGAACACTAGAGGTTGCTGTTCTAGAACCCATCCTGTCTAGATACTCGGCATTTTGAGACCCTGAGCTGATCATGCTTTCATTACTCGCCGGTGTGCATGACGAACTAGGCTTTTCCTCAGGAAATGACGTCAAACCTTCATATGCAGCAAGTGTCATCTCATTTGCCACCACTTCCTCCAATTGATCCCATTGCTCATATGCCATGGAGGCCAATTGATTCACTTGGGCCTGCAGTTAAGAACAAGGCAAAGCTAAGTGATGACCAAGTTCATATTGCCACAAACTGCTTTACGGATGATGTACCTTATGTTCCTGCCGTAGTTGTTGCAAAGAGCATGTCTGATCTCCAATTCTGGCTGCCAAAATCTCTCCTATGGGGCTGAATATAACATCACACCCTTCAGATTTGAAAACATAGCATTTCCCTCCCATACTACACGTTTTTGCATGATTAAGTGTTGTTCCCCATTGCCGATCTGACATGCCAACGAGCTGAAAATTTGGAACAGATTATAAAAAAACAATACTATGAAATGTAGTATCTGTATAGTTAAAAATATGATGCTTACGTTTTTTAGCTTATCAGGGTCTATCGTGTGAAGTTTCAAGAAGTCCTGGACGTTCTTGATCCCCTCGGACTCCAGTCTCTTATCAATTGGCCCATCTTTTCCGATGTTTTTGAGCCTCCATATATTGTCAGTAAGGATTGGAGGGTAATGCTTCTTGTACACTAGTAAACAAGGTAAATGTATTTTAATGTAGTGTTTACTATTACTCCACATATGTACATGCTAGGGAATATGATATGGCGGAACTCACAGAAAGGCTACGTGTAATCATGAAACTCACGTTCAACATAAACCTGATCTTAAAGATTGGCTAACCAAGAGAATCATACTTACATTCGCCTCGATGATCTTTCACTGTGAAGCTTTCACTCAATGCCTCTTGAATCCTTGGCCCATAATAGCTAGTTGCCATGACGCGCACACCAATTCGGAACCTCCTACTCCTTATCCAACTTGAATTGTCAGTGAAAGCCACATCCTCTATCACAGCCACTCCTTGATTGTTCATTGCTACATTGAGTGTACTACCCACAAGCAGTGGTCTCCTACCCTCTCTGGCCTTCACGATTGCAGCGTTGAACTGATCATTTGTCCACACCATGTCGTCTTCACATCTGAAATCGCCATCTAGGACAAGTACCTCTAGCTTCATTGTTGAAGAGCCTTGGTTAGTGTTTGTTTCTGTGATACGATGGTTGGTTCTAGTATCTATAAGCCATATTTCAATGGCGTTCTTTGCGGCATCAACAAGCTTGTTGTTGGTGAAGATCGGTAGCATGAGCTTCTTTGCAAAGGAAAGCTTCAACCTAGGCGGGACATCGACTTGTTGGATGGGTAAAGGAAGAGACCTGATGAATGATGGTTGATTTTATCATATAGATATTGCAATCTGATACCACTGAAAAATTTGATGGAACTAATACATGCATATAATTAATCTTGCTGAAAACTTTTTTCATCGTCAAACATTTTTTTCTTCCAATGTGTGATCTCAAAGAGTAATATTTAGAATGTTGCTTCTTAATATGTGATATTTGAAAAAAAAAATAACTCAATGGTGTTAAATTAAGAATAGAACTCTATGAATATGTTGCAACCTATTACTTTGTAGAATATGGCTGCATGTATTGACTGCAAAAATAGTGTGAACAAAGGACATACTGTGTCAAGAATGACAGTATATTGTGTAAAAAAAAAGACAGATACCTGTATGGTAAGTGATCATGCTGATAAAAGATGTTCTGAATTTCCTGCCGTACCTAAATGTTAACATGAAATAGACACTTAAACATTGCAGTCTAAGCTACTGACGAGCGATACTACAACTTAAGGAAACGAAATACATCAGAAATTTGTCAATTCAGAAGCAGTTGCTCGCACAAATATTAGGATCAATATTTGTGCAAATGGACTGGATATTTTTGTTATCAGTCATGCAAGAGTGTATGCACCGTAGCTCTTTTCATGCTACCGTGCACTACAGCATATTATGAACAAGCTGAGGCTGAACACAATTTTTCTACTTCTTGGCGGACCTTTTTCTATCTTATTCTTCCTACACTTCCTATAGTGGTGTGTACTTCTCGGTGAACTTGTTTGTCATTTTTCTCTGCACTTCTGGGCGTGGTGTGTACATTCTTTCCGTGATGAAAGATCTGTACCCCCGATTCTACACTTCCATTACCAGAACGTCCGCAAGTTGCAGTATGTACTTTGCCACTAACAATCTTACTTCTCTACCAATTTTTGCATGTACGTGCATGACTTTCTTTTCACTTTCTTGAGTCTTGTACAAAATATTTCGCATCTATTTCGGATATCTTAAGTTACAAATATCATGATCCCAAGATAGTTTGACCATACTATTATTCCTCCCCCTTGTAGGTACAATTCAACTATTAACGGGCATCCAAATTTGGTGGTTTGTTGTGATTTGTGTTTGCAACTACACCATGGAATCTAGCTCACTGGAGTAACTAATCTTTATTTTGTCAAAATTTATTGTTACACCTATCCCTTTTAGAAAAGTGACAGGAATTCACTATTCGGAGAATTTTCATAATATCAAACGGAGCTATAGAAGATTTAATTAATATCTACGACATATGTAGAAGTTGATTTAGTGCATAGTTAATTTGATTCTTCAATAAAAAGTAGGCCAAAAAAAGTGAGAACTAAATACATATATAGGGTTCTGAATCTTACCACCCTACGAATAACCGGTTCCAAACCAAACACAATTTGTTGGATAGTGTCTGCTGTGACGGCTCTTCTCACGACGCTGCAAAGATGGTCCAGAAAAACTAAAGTAAATATGAAGTTCTTCTTTTTTGCGGAAAAAAGGCATATACAAAGTTAATTAGCTATCTGGAAAAACAGACGTGCAAAGCCTGGCATATGGATATGTAGAACGTCTGCACGTAGAGCATATCATTGGCAACTAAGCTATAAAGTTAATTAAGACAGAGATCTTAGATGGGTTATACTTCTCATACGACTACAAACTAGCTTGGGTTTCAGTGAATCTAAAATCTGATTTCATCAGTTTTACAAGAGTTGATGCATAAAGTAATTATTAATACATGCATGTAGCTATGATATAAGCTCATGTAGTATTTTCATCTCTTGACCAAAGATTCTGTTATTAATAACTGGTATTGATTCAGCAAATAAAATGAGAACAATCGGCTGACCAAATCTATCGTTACCCGCAAAAAAAAAGATCAAATTAATCTATCGTTAATATATGCAGTTGGGTCGATCCAAAGGAAGCAAGAAACAAACATATATGTAGTTGCTAGCTAGGAAGAAAGAAGTCAAACCACCAAATATATAGCTAGGTCAAGTAAACTGAAAATCATTTCAAAACACGAGAGTCAAGTGAAGAGACTAACGATCTGAAGGAGACTGGGGTGGCCGGCCGAATCCGCCTCGTGCCGTGCCGTTGCTGATGATCGTCCCCTCCGCTGCCCTGCTCGTCGTCTTCTTCCCCCCGTGGCCTTCGCACAGACATCTTAGCTTGGATCTTCAACGATCAAAAGAGAGAAACCACCAGGAAGAGCCGAAGAGCTAGCAGATGAAGCTGGCTGCTAGCTAGATGCAGGTAGCTAGGGAGAGAGAGGCAACAGGGAGGAAGGAGGCACCAGAGGCGCAATGGGATGCTCGAAAGGAATGCAGCCTGAAGCCGTATATATAGCCCTAGCCTGCCAGGCCTACGTAGAGAAATTGCTGCGAGTTTTTGTCGTCAACAGAAAATAAAACAATTGCGGTGTCACATGAGGACAGAATACGCCTCGCAGACTCCGGGAAGGTGGCCGGAAGCTATAGCTAGTAGCACATCGCCATGTAGCCTCCCGGCGGCAACAGTGCGGTGCTGCGCGTCGACAAAGGATACGTGCATGCAGCAACGCAAAGTCTTTGCTTGAGTTGGTGCAGGGGCAACTTCTCAGCCATGACGAAGACTTGCTCTAGTCGTCTCGTGACTCGTCGGTCGGTCGTGCATGTACATACGCGTACCGGACCATGACCGGAAAGGAGCTGGAAATCAACGCGACCGGGCCGGAATTCCGTCTTCGGTTCGATGGCAGCGTACGTGTGCAGGGAGACTTTCATATTACTGTACTACTACTACTATTTCCATGAGCGTTCCTTCGAAGATCCACAGAAATTAGGGACAGCTATCGGCTACAGCCGTCCGTCACCTTGTGCACGCGCACGTACCCATCGAGCCCAGGAGGCCACCTTCCAAAAAGTACAACCAAAGGACACCTTCCAAAAGCCGCCACCTTTAGTACACTACCATGATAGCATCGAAATTACGGCTAGCTTCTTAGATGCATTTTGCCGTTAGTTTAGCTGGGTCGACTGGCAGCAACTTTAGCATTTTGCAAGCTGTCTTTAACTTCATGCCGATGCCGTTTTCTATGCACCTCAACTCTCGCGACAGATCGGCTCTAGGCGTCATCCAAGTTATTTTTTTTTCTCAAGTTCTTATCGGGTGGGGGCGGTAAAACTGGTAACTACGGAATCTCGGAAATTTCGGAAATTTTCTGCCAGAAATCATTCAAGCGAATTTGAATTCAAAATTTCTTAGCGTCAAAATATATAATCTTTAATTTGCGATGAACACAAGATAGCCCCTTTCTCCAGTTGTCAGTGTGCACCCTTCACTTCCCAAAGGTATCGCACCACGATTTTTTCTCTCCTCCAAGAGCAAATCTATACCTATTAATAAAAGGGCTATGGCTTCTTCCCTCCTAATTTTCGTCCGGTTATAAGTAATTTTCGTCCGTCCGTCCAGGTACCAGATTAGATTTTTATTCTTTTCCCGTCTTACCTGTCGGCCGCATGGGCCTTAGCTCACTCACGTGGTGGGCCAAATTGTGTAGCCCGGGAGCCAAAAAAAATGGATTGTTGGGAGTCAGATCTCGCAACCTCCCGTTTAATTTTCGAGCGCACGTCCAGTTGAACAAGCTTGCAGTTGTGTTTTAAATGTAGGCTCATACGTATTAGATTGTCCCACATCGCTCCCTTACGTAAAATACCATCAACTTATATACTTTTACGAGTTGATAACAATAAGCGACCTAGAAAGAGACCAGGAGAAAATTGTGGAATTAAGGAGACAAAGGACGGAAAATTGTGTGATCATAGAAGAGAATTAATGGGAGAGAGAGACAGGCCGGGAGAAATTTGAGGGATTGTGGGATAGAATCAATGCGAGAGGGCCACTCCTAGGCGTCATCCGGCTGACGCAGGGCAAAAAATCAACCGCCTCGTGGGCCGTTGGATCAGGTGTTGTATGGCCATTGGATCACACCAGTCATCTTCATCTCAAGCAACTACTCCCGCATGCAGCCCGCATCGCCAAAAGGAAAAGAAAGAACACCTCGTCGAGGAACGAAAAAGATAGCACCCTGCAACACTTTTTGCTGCCACCGTCGAGCTTCATCGTAGCACCGCTGCCACGCACTGCAGCGCCAACACCGGCGCGGCCGGCGGTGCTCCATCGCAGCACTGGCGGCCCGTCGCAGCTCCGGCCATGCTCCATTGCAGCAGCAACACTTGCACGAGGTGCTTCAACGCAGCACTGGCGGCCTGCGCAGCTCCGGCCATGCTCCATTACAGCAGCGACACAGGCACGAGGTGCTTAAACGCAGCACCGGCGGCCCGTCGCAGCTCCGGCCATGCTCCATTGCAACCGCGAAACCGGCGTGACGGTGCTTCAACACAGCATGGGCAGCCGTCGCAGCTCCTGCGATGCTTCATTGCAGCCACGACACCGGCGTAGCGGTGCTCCACCGCAGCTCCGGCAACGCCGCATAGCAACACCGACATCATCAACGAGCGTTGCATCACAACACCCGATGCCCCTTGCAGCGGCGCGAGTGCTGCATCACAGCGCTGGCAGGACCGACGAGGGCGGCGTCGCCGGCAGCAACCGCTGACCACCGCGTCGCAGCGCCGGCTTCATCGATGAACGCTGCAACGGTCGCGTGGAGCTTGGGCAGCAGAGTGTTGGAGCTTGGGAGGCAGCAGGGCAGCGGCGCTTAGAGCGTGTCCATGGCCATGTTGGAGAAGAGCTGTAGGAGAGAGAGGTGCGGAGCAGAACAGAAGGGGATCGAGCTTGATGGAAAAATCAGTGGATCTCGTGACGCTGGAGATGAGGGGATAAGGCTGGGCAGTGGGAGGGCCCAGCAGGACGCGTGTCGTGCGGAGAGGGCGGTTTACACGAGCGTGTAATCAGCCGGCTGAAAAGAATAGATTTCCATGCGAGAGAGGGTAATGGTTGAGAATTAAGGAGAGGGAGACCGGATTTAAACCGGCTCATACTGTCCGCGGAGAATAAGGAGGATATTAAACGGTATAAGGAGGGGGAATTAAAGAGAGAAAACAGTCCGCGGGGAATAAGGAAGGGGAATTAAACGGTATAAGGACAAAATTACAGAGAGAAGCAGTTTCTTTCCCTTCAAACTCTCCCGGCCGTGTCAACAACACCGCGTCCGACGCAGTTTAAACAGAGAGCGGATCTCATATAACGTGTTTGTTTGGTGCTGGTCGGTTTTAACCAAAGTTGAATTTTATTTGGTACTATTTTTGTGTCCTCCACGGACTGGTATTAGATTAGAGTCTTGCATAATAAACTACTCCGACTAATATATATACACAGGTTAGCACACACACGACAATATGCGATTGTATAATAAATCACCGGCACCAAAACACATACATTTAGAAGTCATGGTCATAGAGTCTGATCTCAACGAAGTTGTTCGTCTGGACCACGAAGAAGATGACATGCTTAATGCCCCTGAAGGTGGACATGCAGGAGGTGGTATGGAGGAACAATTCCATCTAGGTAAATTTATTTCAACTAAAATGTTGCGTGTAGGACATTTTTATTGTCTGATTTTGGTAACTCGTTAGGATAGTTAATTTGCCCATGTGATATGCTTTGTCACTATGCATCCATGATCCGATCTTCAACACCTGAAAAATGTTGTGTGTATGCCAGTACCCTTATGTCAATATCGTTTCTTTTATTTCCTAAATTGCACCCAGTAAAAACATGACACTCTATCAACACATCTGTCAACATTGATTGACTCATTCATGTTTATGCCAAACTTTGTTTAGGGATACCAGACTACAAAATATATTATTTAAACAAAAGAATATAGAAAACAAAAGTACCTTACTTTATTAAAATAGCTTGGGTAATTACGACAATTGAAATATCTTACCGCCATGATTATAATATGGGCACTATCTTGGTTTAAGGCAGTAATGTAAAGCGTCTAACTTACTGACAAACTGAGGTCATAACATTAAGTGATAGATAAGAGAATATTTATTGATTCTATGTATGATAGTCTTACCTTGCTTTAGTAATAAATCACCCAAAGAGGACAAACAGTGAATATCTAAGTTGTAATATCAACTTTAAACCTGCAAGGCAAAATGGCTACACAGCTTTAAAAAGGAACAACGTGGAGCTGGAGTACAACATTAATGGAGGAACAAAACATATATTCAAATGCTTATGTCCAATGTATTGAAGTAACTTATAAGTAGCTATATATGTTCTATTTATGATTTAAAATCTAATATGTTTCTTTTTTTAATAAACATAATAGATTCATACAATATAGAAAACTCTCATGCAGCCAAGCAATTTGGGTCACTATCTTCAGTCATGGATGCCAAGGAACAAAGAAATAAAAGAGATAGAGAGCGATATGCACGGATGACCAATGAAGAAAAACAAGAAAAGTTGAAAAAGCGACGTCAAGCCTATCAACGGAACAAAACAATTAAAGATCCAACTCAGGTGCAGAAAAAATGCACACAAGGGAGGAAGAAATATGCAAATATGGAGCTATCACAAAAAACAAAAAAATGTGCAAGAGAAAGGCAGAAATATGCAAATATGCAACCAGAGCAAAAGAAAGCTAGAATAGTGCAAATTGCAGCTAACCGTGAATTGAAGCGCAACACACCATGCAAAGAATCAATTGCGATGGAGAACCCAGCATATGTCGCAATAGAAGAGGAAGTTAGTACATCTATACAAGGAAGACTTCACATTTAGCATACACACAACAACAGGTACAGACGGTCCATAAAGTATACAACATTTTTATGGTCTTATGTAATCACTCTTATGTGCTTGTTCTCACTCTTTTGCTTCTTTACACCCTTCATCTAGAAGAAAACTTACCATGTGTTTCATTTGAGTTTGTGAATTATTGAGATAGGTGTGTATGTTAATTTTTCGCCGTTGCAACGCACGGGCATGTTTCCTAGTGCCACCCAAAAGAATTAATCAACCGGAGGGGAGTCAACCAGGCACTAGTACTTGTATCCACTCTCATCTAATCTGAGCTGGTCTCATCCCGTAAGTGTGTGTTATAGGTTCATGATGTTGAGAAACGTTGCATGAAAACAAAAAAATTTCCTACGCCCACGCAAGATCTATCAAAGAGATGCATAGCAATAAGAGAGGAGAGTGTGTCTACGTACCCTCGTAGACCGTAAGCGGAAGCGTTTCACAACGCGGTTGATATAGTCGAACTTTCTTCGCGATCCAACAGATCGAGTACCGAACGTACGACACCTCCGCGTTCAGCACACGTTCAGCTCGGTGACGTCCGCGTCTTCTTGATCCAGCAAGACGGCGAGGTAGTGGATGAGTTCTGTGAAGTGATCTCCGCAGGGCTTCGCCTAAGCACTACGAAAATATAACCGGGGGAGTAAACGGTGGAGGGGGGCGCCGCACACGGCTAAGTAATTGTCTGGTGTGTGCTAGGCGCCCCCTTTCCACATATATATAGGTGGGAGGGAGGGAGGAGCAGCCAAGGGGGGCGCCCAAGTAAGGGGAATCCTAATAGGGGTCTCTCCCAAGGTGGCGCCCCCCCTGCCATGTATAGGAGCGGGGGAAAGGCAGGGGAGGGTGGCGCCCCCCCTTTCCTTTCTCCCATATGAGGGGAAGGCAGGAGGGGCTAGCCCTCCCCCTTTTCCTTCCCTTGGGCTGGCCGGCCAGGGAGAGGGGCGCACCAGCCCCCTGTGGGCTGGTCTGTCCCTCCCTTGGCCCATTAAGCCCATATACATGCCGGGGGGTGTCCAGAACCCCTTCCGGTGACCTGATGACTATCCGGTGCATCCTGAAACACTTCCGGTGTCCGAATACCATCGTCCTATATATCAATCTTTACCTCTCAACCATTTCGAGACTCCTTGTCATGTCCGTGATCTTATCCGGGACTCCGAACAACATTCGGTCATCAAATCATATAACTCATATAATACTATATCGTCAACGAGCGTTAAACGTGCGGACCCTACGGGTTCGAGAACTATGTAGACATGACCGAGACACCTCTCCGGTCAATAACTAATAGCGGAACATGGATGCCCATATTGGCTCCTACATATTCTACGAAGATCTTTATCGGTCGAACCGTTATGACAACATACGTAATTCCCTTTGTCCATCGGTATGTTACTTGCCCGAGATTCGATCGTCGATATCTTCATACCTAGTTCAATCTTGTTACCGGCAAGTCTCTTTACTCGTTCGTAATACATCACCTTGTAAGTAACTACTTAGTCATTTGATTGCAAGCTTATGATGTGTATTACCGAGAGGGCCCAGAGATACCTCTCTGAAACTCAGAGTGACAAATCCTAATCTTGATCTATGCCAACTCAACAAGCACCTTCGGAGATACCTGTAGAGCATCTTTATGATGATCCAATTACGTTGTGATGTTTGATAGCACACAAGGTATTCCTACGGTATCCGGGAGTTGCATAATCTCATAGTCGAAGGAATATGTATTTGACATGAAGAAAGCAATAGCAATAAACTAAGCGATCAATATGCTAAGCTAACGGATGGGTCTTGTCCATCACATCATTCTCCTAATGATGTGATCCCGTTATCAAATGACAACACATGTCCATGGTTAGGAAACCTTAATCATCTTTGATCAATGAGCTAGTCTATTATAGGCTTACTAGGGACACGGTATTTGTTTATGTATTCACACATGTATTTAAGTTTCCGATCAATACAATTCTAGCATGAATAATAAACCTTTATCATGAATAAGGAAATATAAAATAACAACTTTATTATTGCCTCTAGGGTATATTTTCTTCAGTCTCCCACTTGCACTAGAGTCAATAATCTAGTTCACATCGCTATGTGATTTACACCAATAGTTCACATCGTCATGTGATTAACACCCATAGTTCACATCGCCATGTGACCAACACCCAAAGGGTTTACTAGAGTCAATAATCTAATTCACATCGCCATGTGATTAACATCCAAAGAGTACTAAGGTGTGATCATGTTTTGCTTGTGAGAGAAGTTTAGTCAACGGGTCTGTCACATTCAGATCCGTATGTATTTTGCAAATTTCTATGTCTACAATGCTCTGCATGGAGCTACTCTAACTAATTGTTCCCACTTTCAATATGTATCCAGATTGAGACTCAGAGTCATCCGGATTGGTGTCAAAGCTTGCATCGACGTAACCCTTTACGACGAACTCTTTATCACCTCCATAACCGAGAAATATCTCCTTAGTCCTAACTAAGGATAATTTTGACCGCTGTCCAGTGATCTTACTCCTGGATGACTATTGCACCTCCTTGCCAAACTCATGGCAAGGTACACAACAGGTCTGGTACACAGCATGGCATACTTTATAGAACCTATGGTTGAGGCATAGGGAATGACTTTCATTCTCTCTCTATTTTCTGCCGTGGTCGGGTTTTGAGTCTTACTCAACTTTCACACCTTGCAACACAGGCAAGAACCTTTTCTTTGACTGATCTATTTTGAACTTGTTCAAAACTTTGCTAAGGTATTTGCTTTGTGAAAGTCCCATTAAGCATCTCGATCTATCCCTATAGATCTTGAAGCTTCAATATGTAAGCAGCTTCACCGAGGTCTTTCATTGAAAAATTCTTATTCAAGTATCCTTTTATGCTATCTAGAAATTCTATATCATTTCCAATCAATAATATGTCATCCACATACAATATCAGAAATGCTACAGAGCTCCCACTCACTTTCTTGTAAATACAGGCTTCACCACAAGTCTGTATAAAACTATATGCTTTGATCACCTCATCAAGTATATTCCAACTCCGAGATGCTTGCACCAGTCCATAGATGGATCGCTGGAGCTTGCACACTTTGTCAGCACCTTTAGGATCGACAAAACCTTCTGGTTGCATCATATATAACTCTTCTTTAAGAAATCCATTAAGGAATGCAGTTTTGACATCCATTGCCAGATTTCATATAAAATGCGGCAATTGCTAACATGATTCGGACAGACTTAAGCATCGCTACGGGTGAGAAAGTCTCATCGTAGTCAACCCCTTGAACTTGTCAAAAACCTTTCGCAACAAGTCGAGCTTTGTAGACAGTAACATTACCATCAGCGTCTATCTTCTTCTTGAAGATCCATTTATTCTCTATGGCCTGCCGATTATCGGGCAAGTCCACCAAAGTCCACACTTTGTTCTCATACATGGATCCTATTTTCAGATTTCATGGCCTCAAGCCATCTGTCGGAATCTGGGCTCATCATAGCTTCTTCACAGTTTGTAGGTTCGCTTTGGTCTAGTAACATGACTTTCAGGACAGGATTACCGTACCACTCTGGTGCGGATCGTGCTCTGGTCGACCGACGAAGTTCAGTAGCAACTTGATCTGAAATTTCATGATCATTATCATTAGCTTTCTCTCTAGTTGGTGTAGGCATCATGGGAACGGCTTTCTCTGATGTACTACTTTTCAATTCGAGAGAAGGTACAATTACCTTATCAAGTTCTACTTTTCTCCCACTCACTTTTTTCGAGAGAAACTCTTTCTCTAGAAAGGACCCATTCTTAGCAACAAAGATCTTGCCTTCGGATCTGTGGTAGAAGGTGCACCCAATAGTTTCTTTAGGGTATCCTATGAAGACGCACTTCTCCGATTTGGGTTCAAGCTTATCTGGCTGAAGCCTTTGGACATAAGCGTCGCATCCCCAAACTTTAAGAAACGACAGCTTAGGTTTCTTGCCAAACCACAGTTCATACGGTGTCGTCTCAACGGATTTAGACGGTGCCCTATTTAACGTGAATGCAGTTGTCTCTGATGCATAACCCCAAAATGATAGTGGTAAATCGGTAAGAGACATCATAGAACACACCATATCTAATAAAGTACAGTTACGACGTTCAGACACACCATTACGCTGTGATGTTCCAGGTGGCGTGAGTTGTGAAACTATTCCACATTGTTTTAAATGAAGGCCATGTTGGAAATATGCCCTAGAGGCAATAATAAAG
Organism: Thinopyrum elongatum; assembly: GCA_011799875.1. Taxonomy (NCBI): domain Eukaryota; kingdom Viridiplantae; phylum Streptophyta; class Magnoliopsida; order Poales; family Poaceae; genus Thinopyrum; species Thinopyrum elongatum. The sequence continues at coordinate 109,143,293 of CM022302.1, forward strand.
TGGTTATTATTATATTTCCTTGTTCGTGATAATTGTCTATTGTTCATGCTATAATTGTGTTATCCGGAAATCATAATACATGTGTGAATACATAGACCACAACATGCCCCTAGTGAGCCTCTAGTTGACTAGCTCGTTGATCAATAGATGGTTACGGTTTTCTGACCATGGACATTGGATGTCGTTGATAACGGAATCACATCATTAGGAGAATGATGTGATGGTCAAGACCCAATCCTAGGCATAGCACAAGATCGTGTAGTTCGTCTGCTAAAGCTTTTCCAATGTCAAGTATCATTTCCTTAGACCATGAGATTGTGCAACTCCCGGATACCATAGGAATGCTTTGGGTGTATCAAACGTCACAACGTAACTGGGTGACCATAAAGGTGCACTACAGGTATCTCCGAAAGTGTCTGTTGGGTTGGCACGAATCGAGACTGGGATTTGTCACTCCGTATGACAGAGAGGTATCTCTGGGCCCACTCGGTAATGCATCATCATAATGAGCTCAATGTGACTAAAGAGTTAGCCACGGGATCATGCGTTACGGAACGAGTAAAGAGACTTGCCGGTAACGAGATTGAACAAGGTATAGGGATACCGACGATCGAATCTCGGGCAAGTATCATACCGGTAGACAAAGGGAATTGTGTGCGGGATTGATTGAATCCCCGACATCGTGGTTCATCCGATGAGATCATCGTGGAACATGTGGGAGCCAACATGGGTATCCAGATCCCGCTGTTGGTTATTGGCCAGAGAGATGTCTCGGTCATGTCTACATGGTTCCCGAACCCGTAGGGTCTACACACTTAAGGTTCGGTGACACTAGAGTTGTTATGGGAAATAGTATGTGGTTACCGAATGTTGTTCGGAGTCCCGGATGAGATCCCGGACGTCACGAGGAGTTCCAGAATGGTCCGGAGGTGAAGATTTATATATGGGAAGTCATCATACGGTCACCAGAAGTGTTCGGGGGTTTGCCGGTATTGTACCAGGACCACCGGGAGGGTCCACCTGCCCCGGAGGGCCCTATGGGCTGTATGTGGAAGGGAACCAGCCCCTAAGTGGGCTGGGCGCCACCCCCTTAGGGCCCATGCGCCTAGGGTTGGGGGGGGGGGGAAACCCTAAAGGGGGCGCCCCCCCTTGGCTTGGGGGGCAAGCCCCCTCCCCCTGGCCGCCGCCCCCCCCCCTCTAGATCTCATCTAGAGGGGCCGGCCCCCTTCCCCCTTGGCCCTATAAATAGAGGGGAGGAGGGAGGGCAGGAGCACCTCATACAAGGCGCAGCCCTCCCCCTCTCCAACACCCCCTCCTCCTCCGTTGAGCTTGGCGAAACCCTGCCGGAGAACTGCCAACTCCACCACCACGCCATCGTGCTGCCGGAGTTGTCTTCCCCAACCTCTCCCTCCTCCTTGCTGGATCAAGGCGCGTGAGACGTCACTGGGCTGCACGTGTGTTGAACGCGGAGGCGCCGTTGTTCGGCACTTAGATCGGAATCGACCGCGATCTGAATCGCTGCGTGTACGACTCCTCCAACCACGTTCTTGCAACGCTTCCGCATCGCGATCTTCAAGGGTATGAAGATGCACTCCTCTCTCTCTCGTTGCTAGTCTCTCCATAGATTGATCTTGGTGATGCGTAGGAATTTTTTTTGATTTACTACTACGTTCCCCAACAGTGACATCATGAGCTAGGTCTATGCGTAGATTCTTTGCACGAGTAGAACACAAGTTGTTGTGGGCGTCGATTTTGTCAATTTACTTGCCGTTACTAGTCTTATCTTGATTCGGCGGCATCGTGGGATGAAGCGGCCCGGACTGACCTTACATGTACGCTTACGTGAGACAGGTTCCACCGACTGACATGCACTAGTTGCATAAGGTGGCTAGCGGGTGTCTGTCTCTCCCACTTTAGTCGGATCGGATTCGATGAAAAGGGTCCTTATGAAGGGTAAATAGAAGTTGGCATATCACGTTGTGGTTTTGGCGTAGGTAAGAAACGTTCTTGCTAGAAACCTATAGCAGCCACGTAAAAAATTTGCAACAACAATTAGAGGACGTCTAACTTGTTCTTGCAGCATATGCCGTGTGATGTGATATGGCCAAAAGGATGTGATGAATGATATATGTGATGTATGAGATTGATCATGTTCTTGTAATAGGAATCACGACTTGCATGTCGATGAGTATGACAACCGGCAGGAGCCATAGGAGTTGTCTTAATTTATTGTATGACCTGCGTGTCAATGAAAACGCCATGTAATTACTTTACTTTATTGCTAACTGTTAGCCATAGTAGTAGAAGTAATAGTTGGCGGAACAACTTCATGAAGACACGATGATGGAGATCATGGTGTCATGCCGGTGACGATGATGATCATGGTGCCCCGAAGATGGAGATCAAAAGGAGCAAAATGATATTGGCCATATCATGTCACTTTATGATTTGCATGTGATGTTTATCATGTTTACATCTTATTTGCTTAGAACGACGGTAGCATAAATAAGATGATCCCTCGCTAAAATTTCAAGAACGTGTTTCCCCTAACTGTGCACCGTTGTGAAGGTTCGTTGTTTCGAAGCACCACGTGATGATCAGGTGTGATAGATTCTAACGTTCGAATACAACGGGTGTAAGCCAGATTTACACATGCAAAACACTTAGGTTGACTTGACGAGCCTAGCATGTACAGACATGGCCTCGAACACGGAAGACCGAAAGGTCGAACATGATTCGTATAGAAGATACGATCAACATAGAGATGTTCACCGTTGATGACTAGTCCGTCTCACGTGATGATCGGACACGGCCTAGTCGATTCGGATCATGTATCACTTAGATGACTAGAGGGATGTCTATCTGAGTGGGAGTTCATTGAATAATTTGATTAGATGAACTTAGTCTAAAATCTTTGCAATATGTCTTGTAGATCAAATGGCCCACGCTAATGTTGCCCTCAACTTCAACGCGTTCCTAGAGAAAACCAAACTGAAAGACGATGGTAGCAACTACACGGACTGGGTCCGTAACTTGAGGATCATCCTCATAGCTGCCAAGAAAGCATATGTCCTTGAAGCACCGCTAGGTGACGCACCTGTTTTCCCAGCAACTCAAGACGTTATGAACGCCTGGCAGTCGCGTAGTGATGATTACTCCCTGGTTCAGTGCGGCATGCTTTACAGCTTAGAACCGGGGCTCCAAAAGCGTTTTGAGCAACACGGAGCATATGAGATGTTCCAAGAGCTGAAAATGGTTTTCCAAGCTCATGCCCGGGTCGAGAGATATGAAGTCTCCGACAAGTTCTACAGTTGTAAGATGGAGGAGAATAGTTCTGTCAGCGAGCATATACTCAAAATGTCTGGGTTGCACAACCGCTTGTCTCAGCTGGGAGTTAATCTCCCGGATGACGCGGTCGTTGACAGAATCCTTCAGTTGCTTCCACCTAGCTACAAGAGCTTTGTGGTGAACTTCAATATGCAGGGGATGGAAAAAACCATTCCTGAGGTGTATTCAATGCTGAAATCAGCGGAGGTGGAGATCAAAAAGGAACATCAAGTGTTGATGGTGAATAAAACCACTAAGTTCAAGAAAGGCAAGGGTAAAAAGAACTTCAAGAAGGACGGCAAAGGAGTTGCCGCGCCCGGTAAGCAAGCTGCCGGGAAGAAGCCAAAGAATGGACCCAAGCCTGAGACTGAATGCTTTTATTGCAAGGGAAACGGTCACTGGAAGCGGAACTGCCCCAAGTACTTGGCGGATAAGAAGGCCGGCAATACCAAAGGTATATGTGATATACATGTTATTGATGTGTACCTTACCAGCGCTCGTAGTAGCTCCTGGGTATTTGATACTGGTGCGGTTGCTCATATTTGTAACTCAAAACAGGAGCTGCGGAATAAGCGGAGACTGGTGAAGGACGAGGTGACGATGCGCGTCGGGAATGGTTCCAAGGTCGATGTGATCGCCGTCGGCACGCTACCTCTACATCTGCCTACGGGATTAGTTTTAAACCTTAATAATTGTTATTTAGTACCAGCTTTGAGCATGAACATTGTATCAGGATCTCGCTTGATGCGAGATGGCTACTCATTTAAATCCGAGAATAATGGTTGTTCTATTTATATGAGAGATATGTTTTATGGTCATGCCCCGCTAGTCAATGGTTTATTTTTATTGAATCTCGAATGTGATGTTACACATATTCATAGTGTGAATGCCAAAAGATGTAAGGTTGATAATGATAGTCCCACATACTTGTGGCACTGCCGCCTTGGTCACATTGGTGTCAAACGCATGAAGAAACTCCATGCAGATGGACTTTTGGAGTCTCTTGATTATGAATCATTTGACACGTGCGAACCATGCCTCATGGGCAAAATGACCAAGACTCCGTTCTCCGGAACAATGGAGCGAGCAACCAACTTATTGGAAATCATACATACTGATGTGTGCGGTCCAATGAGCGTTGAGGCTCGCGGTGGTTATCGTTATGTTCTCACCCTCACTGATGACTTAAGTAGATATGGGTATGTCTACTTAATGAAACACAAGTCTGAGACCTTTGAAAAGTTCAAGGAATTTCAGAGTGAGGTTGAGAATCAACGTGACAGGAAAATAAAGTTCTTACGATCAAATCGTGGAGGGGAATATTTGAGTCACGAATTTGGCACGCACTTAAGGAAATGTGGAATTGTTTCAAAACTCACGCCGCCTGGAACACCTCAGCGTAATGGTGTGTCCGAACGTCGTAATCGCACTCTATTAGATATGGTGCGATCTATGATGTCTCTTACCGATCTACCGCTATCATTTTGGGGTTATGCTTTAGAGACTGCCGCATTCACTTTAAATAGGGCTCCATCGAAATCCGTTGAGACGACACCGTATGAATTATGGTTTGGGAAGAAACCTAAGCTGTCGTTTCTGAAAGTTTGGGGATGCGATGCTTATGTCAAGAAACTTCAACCTGAAAAGCTCGAACCCAAATCAGAAAAATGCGTCTTCATAGGATACCCTAAGGAAACTATTGGGTATACCTTCTACCTCAGATCCGAAGGCAAGATCTTTGTTGCCAAGAATGGATCCTTTCTGGAGAAAGAGTTTCTCTCGAAAGAAGTAAGTAGGAGGAAAGTAGAACTTGATGAGGTAACCCCTCTTGAACCGGAGAGTAGCGCAGCTCAGGAAGATGTTTCTGTGGTGCCTGCACCGACCAGAGAGGAAGTTAATGATGGTGATCATGAAATTTCCGATGAAGTTTCTACTGAACTTCGTAGGTCCACGAGGACACGTTCCGCACCAGAGTGGTACGGCAACCCTGTCCTGGAAATCATGTTGTTAGACAATGGTGAACCTTCGAACTATGAAGAAGCGATGGCGGGCCCGGATTCCAACAAATGGCTTGAAGCCATGAAATCCGAGATAGGATCCATGTATGAAAACGAAGTATGGACTTTGACAGACTTGCCCGATGATCGGCAAGCCATAGAGAACAAATGGATCTTTAAGAAGAAGACAGACGCGGATGGTAATGTGACCATCTATAAGGCTCGACTTGTCGCTAAGGGTTATCGACAAGTTCAAGGGGTTGACTACGATGAGACCTTCTCACCCGTAGCGAAGCTGAAGTCCGTCCGAATCATGTTAGCAATTGCCGCATTCTATGATTATGAGATATGGCAAATGGACGTCAAAACGACATTCCTTAATGGTTTCCTTAAGGAAGAATTGTATATGATGCAGCCGGAAGGTTTTGTCGATCCTAATAATGCTGACAAGGTATGCAAACTCCAGCGCTCAATCTATGGGCTGGTGCAAGCATCTCGGAGTTGGAACATTCGCTTTGATGAGATGATCAAAGCGTTTGGGTTTACACAGACTTATGGAGAAGCCTGTGTTTACAAGAAAGTGAGTGGGAGCTCTGTAGCATTTCTCATATTATATGTGGATGACATACTATTAATGGGAAATGATATAGAATTCTTGGAAAGCATAAAGGCCTACTTGAATAAGTGTTTTTCAATGAAGGACCTTGGAGAAGCTGCTTACATATTAGGCATCAAGATCTATAGAGATAGATCGAGACGCCTCATTGGTCTTTCGCAAAGCACATACCTTGACAAGATATTGAAGAAGTTCAATATGGATCAGTCCAAGAAGGGGTTCTTGCCTGTATTGCAAGGTGTGAGATTGAGCACGGCTCAATGCCCGACCTCGGCAGAAGATAGAGAAAAGATGAGTGTCATCCCCTATGCCTCAGCCATAGGGTCTATTATGTATGCCATGCTGTGTACCAGACCTGATGTGAACCTCGTCGTAAGTTTGGTAGGGAGGTACCAAAGTAATCCCGGCATGGAACACTAGACAGCGGTCAAGAACATCCTGAAGTACCTGAAAAGGACTAAGGATATGTTTCTCGTTTATGGAGGTGACGAAGAGCTTGTCGTAAAGGGTTACGTCGATGCTAGCTTCGACACAGATCTGGATGACTCCAAGTCACAAACCGGATACGTGTATATTTTGAATGGTGGGGCAGTCAGCTGGTACATAGCAGCCTCGGAGGCAGCACAGGAAGCAGTCTGGATGAAGGAGTTCATCACCGACCTAGGAGTTATTCCCAATGCGTCGGGCCCAATGACTCTCTTCTGTGACAACACTGGAGCTATTGCCCTTGCCAAGGAGCCCAGGTTTCACAAGAAGACCAGGCATATCAAGCGTCGCTTCAACTCCATTCGTGAACATGTTCAAGATGGAGACATAGATATTTGTAAAGTGCATACGGATCTGAATGTCGTAGATCAGTTGACTAAACCTCTTCCACGAGCAAAACATGATCAACACCAGAACTCTATGGGTGTTAGATTCATCACAATGTAACTAGATTATTGACTCTAGTGCAAGTGGGAGACTGTTGGAAATATGCCCTAGAGGCAATAATAAAGTGGTTATTATTATATTTCCTTGTTCGTGATAATTGTCTATTGTTCATGCTATAATTGTGTTATCCGGAAATCGTAATACATGTGTGAATACATAGACCACAACATGCCCCTAGTGAGCCTCTAGTTGACTAGCTCGTTGATCAATAGATGGTTATGGTTTCCTGACCATGGAAATTGGATGTCGTTGATAACGGGATCACATCATTAGGAGAATGATGTGATGGACAAGACCCAATCCTAGGCATAGCACAAGATCGTGTAGTTCGTCTGCTAAAGCTTTTCCAATGTCAAGTATCATTTCCTTAGACCATGAGATTGTGCAACTCCCGGATACCGTAGGAATGCTTTGGGTGTATCAAACATCACAACGTAACTGGGTGACCATAAAGGTGCACTACAGGTATCTCCGAAAGTGTCTGTTGGGTTGGCACGAATCGAGACTGGGATTTGTCACTCCGTATGACGGAGAGGTATCTCTGGGCCCACTCGGTAATGCATCATCATAATGAGCTCAATGTGACTAAAGAGTTAGCCACGGGATCATGCGTTATGGAACGAGTAAAGAGACTTGCCGGTAACGAGATTGAACAAGGTATAGGGATACCGACGATCGAATCTCGGGCAAGTATCATACCGGTAGACAAAGGGAATTGTGTACGGGATTGATTGAATCCCCGACATCGTGGTTCATCCGATGAGATCATCGTGGAACATGTGGGAGCCAACATGGGTATCCAGATCCCGCTGTTGGTTATTGGCCGGAGAGATGTCTCGGTCATGTCTACATGGTTCCCGAACCCGTAGGGTCTACACACTTAAGGTTCGGTGACGCTAGAGTTGTTATGGGAAATAGTATGTGGTTACCGAATGTTGTTCGGAGTCCCGAATGAGATCCCGGACGTCACGAGGAGTTCCGGAATGGTCCGGAGGTGAAGATTTATATATGGGAAGTCATCATACGGTCACCGGAAGTGTTCGGGGGTTTGCCCGTATTGTACCGGGACCACCGAAGGGGTTCCGGGGGTCCACCGGGAGGGTCCACCTGCCCCGGAGGGCCCTATGGGCTGTATGTGGAAGGGAACCAGCCCCTAAGTGGGCTAGGCGCCACCCCCTTAGGGCCCATGCGCCTAGGGTTGGGGGGGGACCCTAAAGGGGGCGCCCCCCCTTGGCTTGGGGGGCAAGCCCCCTCCCCCTGGCCGCCGCCCCCCCTCTAGATCTCATCTAGAGGGGCCGGCCCCCTTCCCCCTTGGCCCTATAAATAGAGGGGAGGAGGGAGGGCAGGAGCACCTCATACAAGGCGCAGCCCTCCTCCTCTCAAACACCCCCTCCTCCTCCGTTGAGCTTGGCGAAGCCCTGCCGGAGAACTGCCAACTCCACCACCACGCCGTCGTGCTGCCGGAGTTGTCTTCCCCAACCTCTCCCTCCTCCTTGCTGGATCAAGGCGCGGGAGACGTCACCGGGCTGCACGTGTGTTGAACGCGGAGGCGCCGTTGTTCGGCGCTTAGATCGGAATCGACCGCGATCTGAATCGCTGCGTGTACGACTCCTCCAACCGCGTTCTTGCAACGCTTCCGCATCGCGATCTTCAAGGGTATGAAGATGCACTCCTCTCTCTCTCTCTCTCGTTGCTAGTCTCTCCATAGATTGATCTTGGTGATGCGTAGGAATTTTTTTTGATTTACTACTACGTTCCCCAACAGGCCAAACTCGTAATTCAAATATTTGCCTCCACGATCAGATCGTAGAAGCTTTATTTTCTTGTTACGATGATCTCCACTTCACTCTGAAATTCTTTGAACTTTTCAAATGTTTCAGAATTGTGTTTCATCAAGTTGATATACCGATACCTACTCAAATCATCTGTGAAGGTCAGAAAATAATGATACCCGCCGCGTGATTCAACACTCATCGGATTGCATACATCGGTATGTATTATTTCCAATAAGTCATTAGCTCGCTCCATTGTTCTGGAGAATGGAGTTTTAGTCATCTTGCCCATGAGGCATGATTCGCAAGTATCAAATGATTCATAATCAAGTGATTCCAAAAGTCCATCCATATGGTGTTTCTTCATGCGCTTTACACCAATATGACCTAAACGGCAGTGCCACAAGTATGTTGCATTATCATTATCAACTTTGCATCTTTTGGCATCAATATTATGAATATGTGTATCACTACGATCGAGATTCAATAAACTATTCACATTGGGTGTATGACCATAGAAGGTTTTATTCATGTAAACAGAACAACAATTATTTCCTGACTTAAATGAATAACCGTATTGCAATAAACATGATCCAATCATATTCATGCTCAACACAAACACCAAATAACATTTATTTAGGTTCAACACTAATCCCGAAGGTAGAGAGTGTGCGATGGTGATCGTATCATCCTTGGAATCACTTCCAACACACATCGTCAACTCGCCCTTAACTAGTCTCTGTTTATTCTGCAACTCCTGTTTCGAGTTACTAATCTTAGCAACTGAACCGGTATCAAATACCCAGGGGCTACTACGAACACTAGTAAGGTACACATCAATAATCTGTATATCAAATATACCTTTGTTCACTTTGCCATCCTTCTTATCCGCCAAATGTTTGGGGCAGTTCCGCTTCCAGTGACCATTTCCTTTGCAGTAGAAGCACTCAGTTTCAGGCTTGGGTCCAGCTTTGGGCTTCTTCACGGGAGTCGCAACTTGCTTGTCATTCTTCTTGAAGTTCCTTTTCTTTTCCTTGCCCTCTTTCTTGAAACTAGTGGTCTTGTTAACCATCAACACTTGATGCTCTTTCTTGATTTCTACATTCGCCGATTTCAGCATCGCGAAGAGCTCGGGAATCATTTTCGTCATCCCTTGTATATTATAGTTCATCACGAAGTTCTAGTAGTTTGGTAATAGTGACTAGAGAACTTTTGTCAATCACTATCTTATCTGGAAGATTAACTCCCACTTGATTCAAGCGATTGCAGTACTCAGACATTCTGAGCACATGCTCACTGGCTGAGCTATTCTCCTTCATCTTGTAGGCAAAGTACTTGTCAGAGGTCTCATACCTCTCGACACGGGCATGAGTCTGAAATACCAATTTCAGCTCTTAGAACATCTCGTATGCTCTATGGCGTTCAAAACGTTTTTGAAGTCTCGGTTCTAAGCCGTAAAGCATGGCGCACTAAACTATTAAGTAGTCATCATATCGAACTTGCCAAACGTTCATAACGTCTGCATCTGCTCCTGCAATAGGTCTGTCACCTAGCGATGCATAAAGAACATAATTCTTCTGTGCAACAATGAGGATAATCCCCAGATCACGGACCCAGTCCGCATCATTGCTACTATCATCTTTCAACTTAGTTTTTCTCTAGGAACATATCAAAAATAGTGGAGCTATATCGCGAGCTAACAACATAAATTTGCAAATACTATCAGGACTAAGTTCATGATAAATTAAGTTTAATTAATCAAATTACTAATAAACTCCCACTTAAAATAACATCTCTTAAGTTATCTAAGTGATACATGATCCAAATCAACTAAACCATGTCCGATCATCACATGAGATGGAGTAGTCTTCAATGATGAATATATTCATGTTGATCATATCTACATGACTCATGTTCGACCTGTTCCGAGACCATGTCTGTACATGCTAGGCTCGTCAAGTTTAACCCAAGTATTCTGCATGTGCAAAACTGTCTTACACCCGTTGTATGTGAACGTAGAGTCTATCACACCCGATCATCACGTGGTGTCTCGAAACGATGAACTTTCGCAACGGTGCATACTTGGGGAGAACACTTATATCTTGAAATTTAGTAAAGGAATCATCTTATAATGCTACCGTCGTTCGAAGCAAAATAAGATGCATAAAAGATAAACATCACATGCAATCAAAATATGTGACATGATATGGCCATCATCATGTTGTGCTTTTGATCTCCATCTCCAAAGCATCGTCATGATCTCCATCATCACCGGCTCGACACCTTGATCTTCATTGTTGCGTCGTGGTCGTCTCACCAACTATTGCTTCTACAACTATCGCTAACGCATAGTGATAAAGTAAAACAATTACATGGCGTTTGCATTTCGTACAATAAAGAGACAACCATAAGGCTCCTGCCAGTTGCCGATAAATTACAAAACATGATCATCTCATACAATAACGTATATCACATCATGTCTTGACTATATCACATCACAACATGCCCTGCAAAAATAAGTTAGACGTCCTCTACTTTGTTGTTTCCAAGTTTTACGTGGCTGCTACGGGTTTCTAGCAAGAACCGTTCTTACCTACGGCAAAAACCACAACGGTGATTTATCAAGTTCGTTGTTTTAACCTTCTTCAAAGACCGGCCGCAGTCAAATTCTATTCAAGTAAAGTAGTAGAAACAGACACCCGCCAGCCACCTTTATGCAAAACTAGTTGCACGTCAGTTGGTGGAACCGGTCTCATATGCATGGACATATAAGGTTGGTCCGGGCCGCTTCATCCCACAATGCCGCTGAATCAAAATAAGACGTTGGTGGTAAGCAGTATGAACATCACCGCCCACAACTTCTTTGTGTTCTACTCGTGCATATCATCTACGCATAGACCTGGCTCATGATGCCGCTATTGGGAAACGTTGAATGAAAACAAAAAAACTTCCTACGCCCACGCAAGATCTATCAAGGAGATGCACAGCAACGAGAGGGGAGAGTGTGCCTACATACCCTTGTAGACCGTAAGCGGAAGCGTTTCACAATGCGGTTGATGTAGTCGAACTTTCTTCGCGATCCAAACGATCGAGTACCGAACATACGACACCTCCGCGTTCAGCACACGTTCAGCTCGGTGACGTCCGCGCCTTCTTGATCCAGCAAGATGGCAAGGTAGTGGATGAGTTCCAACAGCACGACGGCATGGTGACGGTGATGGTGAAGTGATCTCCGCAGGGCTTCGCCTAAGCACTACGAAAATATGACCGGGGGAGTAAACGGTAGAGGGGGGCGCCGCACATGGCTAAGCAATTGTCTGGTGTGTGCGGCGCCCCCTTCCCACTTAATATATAGGTGGGAGGGTGGGAGGAGCAGCCTAGGGGGCGCCCAAGTAGGGTGAATCCTACTTGGGGTCTCTCCCAAGGTGCCGCCCCCCTGCGATGTATAGGAGCGGGGGAAAGGCAGGGGAGGGTGGCGCCCCCCCTTTTCCTTTCTCCCATGAGAGGGGAAGGCAGGAGGGGCTAGCCCTCCCCCCTTTCCTTCCCTTGGGCTGGCCGGCCAGGGAGAGGGGCGCACCAGCCCCCTGTGGGCTGGTCTGTCCCTCCCTTGGCCCATTAAGCCCATATACATGCCGGGGGGTGTCCGGAACCCCTTCCGGTGACCCGATGGCTATCCGGTGCATCCCGAAACATTTCTGGTGTCCGAATACCATCGTTCTATATATATATATATATATCAATCTTTACCTCTCGACCATTTCGAGACTCTTCCTTATGTCCGTGATCTCATCCGGGACTCCGAACAACATTCGGTCACCAAATCATATAACTCATATAACACTATATCGTTAACGAGCGTTAAGCGTGCGGACCCTACGGGTTAGAGAACTATGTAGACATGACCGAGACACCTCTCCGGTCAATAACCAATAGCGGAACCTGGATGCCCATATTGGCTCCTACATATTCTACGAAGATCTTTATCGGTTGAACCGTTATGACAACATACATAATTCCCTTTATCCATCGGTATATTACTTGCCCGATATTCGATCATCGGTATCTTCATACCTAGTTCAATCTCGTTACCGGCAAGTCTCTTTACTCGTTCCGTAATACATCACCTTGTAACTAACTCCTTAGTCATTTGCTTGCAAGCTTATGATGTGTATTACCGAGAGGGCCCAGAGATACCTCTCCGAAACTCGGAGTGACAAATCCTAATCTTGATGTATGCCAACTCAACAAACACCTTCGGAGATACCTGTAGGGCATCTTTATGATCACCCAGTTACGTTGTGACGTTTGATAGCACACAAGGTATTCCTACGGTATCCGGGAGTTGCATAATCTCATAGTCGAAGAAATATGTATTTGACATGAAGAAAGCAATAGCAATAAACTGAACGATCAATATGCTAAGCTAACGGATGGGTCTTGTCCATCACATCATTCTCCTAATGATGTGATCCTGTTATCAAATGACAACACATGTCCATGGTCAGGAAACCTTAACCATCTTTGATCAACGAGCTAGTCTATTAGAGGCTTACTAGGGACACGGTATTTGTTTATGTATTCACACATGTATTTAAGTTTCCGATCAATACAATTCTAGCATGAATAATAAACCTTTATCATGAATAAGGAAATATAAAATAAAAACTTTATTATTGCCTCTAGGGCATATTTCCTTCACATGATCACTTACAAGGTCAAACCTACGTATTCTACAAGGGTTTACTAGACACCCCCTACAAATGAATTTCTTCAACCAATAGTTAGTGCTATGACACCCCAACAATAGTTGTACAAACTATGCCAAGTAAGTGGACACCGGATAATTTTGTAGCTCCTTAACATATCCTGTTAGCCCGAGTAACTCTTACTCCACTTCCGAGTTTCTAGTAGTACCCGAGTATCAAGAAGTTTGTATATGAATCCATCGTAGATATACATTGATGGAACTTTTGTTTGGCGAAGATCTTCACCAAACCAAAGTTCCATGAACGTATCTTGTGTACATTTTGGGTGTATAAAGTATAATCCATTCTTGAAAATTTTCCAAGAATTTTGGCCATTGTACATGATCTCTAGAACAAAACTTATGTCCCGCCAGTGTGATCTCTAAGAGCATTTCCAACAATAGCCCCCATTTTCAAGCCCTCAAAGGCCAAATGGGGGTTCCTTCCCTATTTCATGAGCCCAAAAAAGGCCACCAACTCCAGGTCTCCAGCAATGGACCTCGTCTCTAATTTTCTGATGATGCATGGACCAGCTCATCGGTGGATCATTCTTTTTTTTTTCTCTCTCATCTCTCTTGCTCATCTAGTGTCGAAAGCTCGGGGATGGTGGATCAGCATACAATAGAGCTCAGGAGGCGGTGTCGGAGTTTGAGAGGCGCCATACCACGGCAATCACGTTCGCGGGGGGGGGGGGGGGGGGGGGGGGGGTGGGGGGTTGGGGCTGTTGTTTTGGCATGAAGAGGTAGGAGGAGGGGGCGTTGTGGTGGTGCAGCGAGAAGGAAAGAGACCCACATCCCTGCTGAAAATGGGGGTTGTGGGGAGGGGGGCAACCCGGGCTGAGTATGGGCCTTACTGGAGATGCTCTTGTGAAGCTAACAACACCGAGTCCTTTTAGTTGGTCATGAAAACTATTATACATGCAACCATTCATGAATAATGTATCCTATGGTAATAATTTTGCTCATATTAATGCACTTTTTAGTCAAGATTGTACGCTACGTTAAATTATTACATGATCTTTGGACAGAGTGAGAAGTGAGGAAGAAATGGGGGTCTATGCTGTAAAATTTCATCACGAATTCCCAACAAATAGATGTTCTGGATAGACCGGGGACCCCAACATTTGGAGGGGATTGCGATTTTTCAAGATTGTACTCTGGTATGCTAAACAAAGATTGTACTTCCTTGCTATGTTAACATCGAAACTAATATTTTGTAGTTACATGTGCTAATGATTGCCTAGCTTGCTGCATGAACGATTGAAAGCAACTTACTCACCATTTAGCAAGCTGGATTCTTCAGTGCTTTCCAAAAGCTTAATTTTCTCATATGCACCAAAGAGACTAATATATCATCCGGCAGTTTAGCTGCCCACACGGCATTCGCTCTTCTGAAGAAAGAACATCTCCTCTTTTGTAAAAGGGTCAACTCACCCTCGTTTTTCTTGAAGATAGAATAGACCGAGACGACTCGGCGTTGAAATTAAGGATCCAGGACGGTAATGCCATTGAAAGTACATAGAGTAGTCGTCCTTGCAGACGTTAGTTACTATATTGCTTGCATGCCCATTCTATTCTTGTTTCTCTTGTCCTAGTTATCATCCTTGAATGATTAACACTAACCAATCCGACCAGGTTTCACAGGTTGTGTGGTGCTGAGTACTCCATCCGTTTTATATTAATCCAGTTTGTAATTTGGGTCTAATTCTGACTACTGATTTGATGAACGAAACAAATTTTATATGTCACAAATATTACCATTGGATAAGTATTTGAAAATCATTTTTTTTCAAAATAAGTTTTCAGTGATATAGTTCTACAGCATATAAACAATCAATCAACTTAATAAATTTCTATTCCTAGATAAAAGAAAAAGTCAGTAACTTAATATAGTAGTAATATTTTGCTAGCTGGCTTCCTGCCATTTCATCAGCTGAAAACAACTCGTTAACCTGAAAACATTGTGCCACCCTTGGGTGATACTATAACACTATGGTACTGTCCATAGCCCATTCTCCCTTTCTTGTAGATAAAATAAAGGATCGATCACGCGGCGTTGAAATTGAGTATGCGAGACAGTAACACATCAGTGAAAGGACATAGAGTAGTCGTCCTTTCAAGTGTTGCCCGCCTGGCTGCCTTCCTATTTCTATTTTTTTCTATCTCCTAGTAGTTATCCCTGAAGAATAATACTTCCTCTGTAAACTAAAATCAGACGTTTTAGATCACTAAAGTATATATGATGATTGTCTCATGTGCCGATACTTGATCAATCATTTGGATCTTATAGTAAGACACTAACAGTCTAACCTGTCCAGGAAACAATGACATACGCCCACGCTCCCAGCATATAAGCATCCGTTGTTTTTGGAATGCATGCAAAGTACTGGATGGACCTGGGTTTCGATGTACCAACTTTCTCAACAGTTTTGAACAACCATGAAAAAAAAAACAGTTTTGAGCAATCTGAAGAAAAGAATCTCCCACATATATCTTCAGTTGAAACTTAAATTGTAACATCATTTTCTCATTTTTATGCAGGTCAGAACTGGTCATATTATTTAACAAATCTTAACATAAGTAACTTTCAACACAATATATATGTACATGATTTTTAAATAATTTTAAAACTTACAAATATGTTTTTTTTGCTAAGATTTAGGAAAAGGATTTTGGTGTTCCTAATTTCCAAACATTCACACTAATATTAGATGAGTTGTATATAGTTAGGTCCGGTTAAACTGAGAAGAGAGTACATAGATCTTATGAAAATGTCATCCGCGTCATTATTACAGAAATGTGAAATTGGATCTATTTTTTTCTTTTCAAGATAATTTTATTTATCTAGTAAAGATAAATTAGTGTCATATGGTCATATGCTTTAGACACTGGGCGAAGTAATGGTTTATCTAAACTACACAAATAATAATAATCTGTTTTTAATACGTGTGTGAGAAACCGTGAAAAGAAAAGAGCCAGAAGACTTGAATTTTGGACTTCAACAATCCTAATTTTCCAAGTTGTACATATGAATTTGTCGCCAACAGTTTATACACAAATAAGGTGATAGCCCAGCAGCAACTGAATAGCCGTGGGTAAATAAAACCATGTTCTTTGCTAGGAATTTTAATTTCTAATGCATATGAATGCGTCTCCAGAAAATAGGTAGTGTGCACACACGTTTGCACTTCACACCAGTATGTATACAATTTTTTTTTTTGTGAATCAGTATGTATACATTTTCGTGTAAGTAAATCCAAGGGTCCGCTGAAAGCTAAAATAAATAAATCAATCAGGGCCTCTCTGATCCACATGACTCTAAACATGTAGGAATAGAAAAATGCATGATTTGAATATTATGCCCATTCAAATCCTACGGGATTTTGGTTTCATTGTGCCACACAGAAATGGGAAAAGGTTATTTCGCAAAAACAATGGCAAAAGGTTTGAATGGATGCTAAATATCCTATTGAAATGTAGTGTAAGAAAGTTACCCGCAAAAAAAATGTAGTGTAAAATATATTCCCGCAAAGAAAACCTTAAGAAAGAAAAGTCCTGTAGAATTTAGTCCTAGGAATTAAACAACCGATGTAGAAAAGATTCTTAAGAGTTCCAATTCTTCAAAATATATGTGAAAATCATCCGAATCAAGCAGACCCTTAGAGAGTTGTATGTATTGTTGCGTCAGTGCGTAGCTGCATCGCTTATCTTCCCTTTTTTAGAGAAAAAAATGGTCACTTCAGCAGGAGTGCTCCTATTCCCCGACCCATGCGGGGGACAGTGGGCAACCCCCCCCCCCCCCCCCCCAACACACACACCCCCACCCCCCGCCGCGTGCGGTTTGGACCGGCCTATTGCGGGGCGGGGAGGCCATGCTTTTTTCCTTTTATTTTTTTATTTTTATTTTTCTGTTTATGTTTTTATCTTTGTTTAAAATGATGTTTAGAATTTTTTTAAAATATTAATGAATTCAAAAATTCATAAACTTGAAAACTGTTCCTTGATTTAAAAAATGTCCCAAATTTAAAAAAACTATTTGAAACAATTTCCTGGATTTAAAAAAACTTCATGATTATTTTTGAATTTCAAATATTCATGTATTTTACCTTTTCCCTGGATTTCAAAGAATGTTCCCAGAATAGAAAAAATATTCATGAATTTGAAACATATTCACAGATTTAAAAGAATGTTCACCGATTTTAAATGTACCCGGAATTAAAGAATGTTCACAAATTTAAAAAATGTTCAAGACTTCAAAACAAAAAATGTTTCCAGGTTTCAAAAAATTCACATTTTCAAAAACATGTTCTGAACTTCCAAAAAATATTCATGAATTGAAAAGAAGAAAGAAAGAAAGAACACAGAAAAACTGGCATGAGAAGGTTCCAGAACCTTCCCAGAATCGGTATAGGGAGTCTCAAGGGCCCAAACATGCTGGGAAGGTTGTAGAACATACCTACTTGTGCTGGCCCAATATTGACCGTAGCGATCGCAGGGGTATGCGATTGGTCGCTATCAACGACCTATGCAGTAAATAGGATCTTTCCTTCAGCAACTAACACAACCATATTGGTCTGAGCCTATATACGAGTGGAGGGTAAATTGTTCCACGCAGAGGCGGAACCAGGATTTCTCGAAGCCTAGGGCTTGTTAGAGTGGTGTCGAATATTATTGTACAAGGTAAGTTACAGTTGGACTTGGTTTTGGACTGTGTGTAGACAGGGTACGAGTTGTGTCCAAATAGGACACTTGTATCCTAGGCCTCTCATATATAGCGAGGTTAGACACACGATGTAACCTATGCCAACATAATAGCACAGGCACAAGGGGGGAGCCGGCGGCGTGTGCCGGCGCCCGGGTGGCCGGTGTGCGGTATTGTGATGATGTCACGGGGAGGAGCGTCCGTAGTCAGGCCCCGGGGATGTAGCCATATCGATGAACCTCGTTAACAAATCTCGGTGTCGTGCTCGTGTGATTGCTTGGTCCTCTGTAGATCAAATGTGTACCTCGAATTTATTCTAACAAGTGGTATCAGAGCAAGGTTCGAATTGAGGTTGCAGCTATTGATCTAGAGATGGAACATAATTCGTCGAATTGATCGGTAGCCGAGTAGTGCGACCGGGCAAGATCGATGGGATGGCGGGGGTTCTGTTCGTGTCAAGAAGCAATCAGAAGCGGCGACAGCAGCAGATCGCGGATGGAGCGGCAAGAGTCTTGTTCATATTCGGTTCAGCATCTGAGTCGGCGAGACCGAGTCGCTTGGCGACTGGCGGCAGGCGGAAGCAGGAGCGGCAGCCCTAGCGCATAGCACGTGCGGCAACTGGCGAGCGTGTTGGTTGTGGTTTCCAGACCAGGAACGTGCGTGGGAGGCTCTAAGGCCCAGGTGGGGCAGTCAGGCCCGAGGCCAGGTGTCAGCACGTAGTGTTTTGTGGCTAGTTGCAGGAGCAGCCACGGTGTGGCCCGTACGGGAGGCCGATGGTGCCTTGAGGTTCTTGTGTGGCCGTGTATATGGCGAGGACGAGCTGATCTGGGAAGCTTCATGGCGTGAGATTTGTTTGGACAAAAAGAAAGAGTAGTCTGCACATGGTGATGGTATTTACGTGGCATGAATAGCAACATGAAAGGCAATGACATTGGGAATTGTGAGGCACATGCTTGGTGAACCACGGAGTCTATCCGGAAGTTATTTTTTCTTTTGGACGTGTTGCTAATTACAGCGTGTTTCTATCAGGTTGATGTCAGGACTACGGCATGCACATAAGGCTTGGAGAAGTCTAGAGTGCGTTACAAGGATCATGCATATACAGGGCGTCAAGGCAATCATTAGTAGAAAACATGGCTTTGGTTGAAGCCTGGGTAAGGGCATTAATCCCGGTTCACTCATGAACCGGGACCAAAGGGGGCATCAGTCCCGGTTCGTGAGGCCAGGGGGCTGGCCGGGCCTCGAGGGCCATTGGTCCCGGTTCGTCTGACCCCTTGGGTCCCGGTTCCAGACACGAACTGGGGCCAATGGGCCTCGCTCCTGGCCCACAACCTTTAGTCCCGATTGGTGGCTGGAAACGGGACCAAATGGTCATTTGGTCCCGGTTCAAGCCACCAACCGGGACTAAAGAGAGACCTATATATACCCCCTGCCCGCGAGCAGAGCAGTGCACTGCTCTGTTTTTTTGCCGGCCGTGGGAGAGCTTTGTGGTGCTCTAGCTCACCTCCTATGCACATGAGGTGTTCGATGAAATGCCCGAGCCACACTTAAGATTTCTCCTCTCAAAGCTCCTTGTCCAAATTCCATTTTCCTCAAGATTTGTCTAGGTTTGGCGGTCCGTCCTGTCCCGTCCCCGTCCTCACCGCCGTTGATCGCCCGCGCCGATCTCGTCGCCGGCACCACCGTGATGAGCCTCTTGTTCTTATCTTCTTTCTAAAAGCAAAAAAATTCTTACTTGTATGATTTAGATTGATACTTGTATAATTTTCTTACTTTTATTATTGTTTGTTATTATATAGTGCGATGGTTTTGGTATCCGCCCCCGTCGGCCCTCGTCCTGTCTATGATTCGGATGTGGTATATATTATCTTTTATAACTATTTGTTTCATTTAGTGTTTATGACAATTATGCCGACCAATGTGACATAGATGTTTTATCTAGGAGGTATGTGAACCAGAAATTCCAACTGACCCTCTTGTCGAGAGGTTAAATTTAGTTGAAAAATAAAATGATTACTTGAAGAAAAAATTGAAAAGAATTGAGGAGGAGAAGATGGCATTGGAGTTGCATGTTGCGGATATCATCGATGATCACAAGATCAAGATGGATAAATGCGCTTGAAGATTAGAAAGATTAAAAAATATGCCATTCATACTGAGGCTTGGTATCATTATGCCGTTGGATCAATTGTTATCTTAGTTGCGATTATGATCGCATTTGTTGTTGCATTGAAATGGTTTAATTAGATGCTCTAGAGAGCTATATGTTGTTCAATGAGAACTATATATGAACTTTATGTATTTATTTTTTCAGTAATAACATTTGATCACTACTGTACTTTGGTTTTAATATGATGATGAACTTCTATTAATTTGGTCACTTCTCTATTCATGATGTTCTGTAATGGTTTTTGCCACACTTAATTATATATAATGCACACAGATGAACCGGCAATAGATGTACGGTGACAGACGCACCTCCGAGTACATTAAGGGCGTGCATAATTTTCTCGAAGTGGCTGAGGCAAACAAGCAGAATGGTTTTATGTGTTGTCCATGCCCTATCTGTGGGAATACGAAGTCTTACTCTGACGCGAAAACCCTTCACATCCACCTGCTTGAGAAGGGTTTCATGCCACACTATAATGTTTAGACCAAGCACGGAGAAAGAGGGGTTATGATGGAAGACAACGAAAAAAAAGAGGATGATGACAACTATGTGCCCCCTGAATACGGTGATGCTACAACGGGGGAAGCTGAAGATCAAGAGGAACCAGACGATGATCTTCGCCGGGTCATTGCTGATGCAAAGAGACAATGCGAAAGTGAAAAGCAGAAGTTGAAGTTCGATCGCATGTTAGAGAATCACAAAAAAGGGTTGTACCCCAATTGCGAAGATGGCAACACAAAGCTCGGTACCACACTGGAATTGCTGCAATGGAAGGCAGACAATGGTGTATCTGACAACGGATTTGAGAAGCTACTGAAAATATTGAAGAAGAAGTTTCCAAAGGATAACGAATTGCCCGACAGTACGTACGGAGCAAAGAAGGTTCTATGCCCTCTAGGATTGGAGGTGCAGAAGATACATGCATGCCCTAATGACTGCATTCTCTACCGCGGTGCGTACGAGGATTTGAACGCATGCCGGTATGCAGTGCATTGCGGTATATGATCAGACGAGATGACCCTGGTGATGCTGACGGCGAGCGCCCCAGGAAGAGGGTTCCTGCCAAGGTGATGTGGTATGCTCCTATAATACCACGGTTGAAACGTCTGTTCAGAAACAAAGAGCATGCCAAGTTGATGCGATGGCACAAAGAGGACCGTAAGGAAGACGGGAAGTTGAGGGCACCCGCTGACGGGTCACAGTGGAGAAAAATCGAGAGAAAGTGGGGGGACTTTGCAGATGACGAAAGGAACGTATGGTTTGGTTTAAGCGCGGATGTCATTAATCCTTTTGGGGAGCAGAGCAGCACCTGGCCCGTGACTCTATGTATATATAACTTTCCTCCTTTGCTATGCATGAAGCGGAAGTTCATTATGATGCCAGTGCTCATCCAAGGCCCTAAGCAACCCGGTAACGACATTGATGTGTACCTAAGGCCATTAGTTGAAGAACTTTTACAGCTGTGGAATGGAAAAGGTGTACGTGTGTGGGATGAGCACGACGAGCAAGAATTTGACCTACATGCGTTGCTGTTTGTAACCAACAATGATTGGCCTGCTCTCAGTAACCTTTCAGGACAGACAAACAAGGGATACCACGCATCCACGCACTGTTTAGATGACACCAAAAGTATATATTTGGACAAATGCAGGAAGAATGTGTACCTGGGGCATCGTCGATTTCTTCCGACCAACCATCAATGTCGAAAGAAAGGCAAGCATTTCAAAGGCGAGGCAAATCACCGGAAGAAGCCCGCCGTCCGTACTGGTGATCACATACTTGCTATGGTCAATGATTTACAAGTAATCTTTGGAAAGGGTCTCGGCGGACTATTTGTTCCGAATGACGCTGAGGGACGCGCACCCATGTGGAAGAAGAAATCTATATTTTGGGACCTACCCTACTGGAAAGACCTAGAGGTCCGCTCTGCAATCGACATGATGCACGTGACAAAGAATCTTTGTGTGAACCTGCTAGGCTTCTTGGGCATGTATGGGAAGACAAAAGATACACCGGAGGCACAGGAGGACCAGCAACGTGTGCACGAAAAAGACGGCATGCCTCCAAAGCAGTATGAAGGTCCTGCCAGCTATACTCTTACCAAAGAAGAGAAGGAAATCTTCTTTGAATATCTGCTCAGTATGAAGGTCCCGTCTGTCTTCTCGTCGAATATAAAGGGAATAATAAATATGGCAGAGAAAAAGTTTCAGAACCTAAAGTCTTATGACTGCCACGTGATTATGACGCAACTGCTTCCGGTTGCATTGAGGGGGCTTCTACCGAAAAACGTTCGATTATCCATTGTGAAGCTATGTGCATTCCTCAATGCAATCTCTCAGAAGGTGATCGATTCAGAAATCCTACCAAGGTTAAGGAGTGATCTGGCGTAATGTCTTGTCAGTTTCGAGCTGGTGTTCCCACCATCCTTCTTCAATATCATGACGCACGTCCTAGTTCATCTAGTCGACGAGATTGCCATTTTGGGCCCTGTATTTCTACACAATATGTTCCCATTTGAGAGGTTCATGGGAGTCTTAAAGAAATATGTTCATAACCGTGCTAGGCCAGAAGGAAGGATCTCCACGGGCCATCAAACAGAGGAGGTCATTGGGTTTTGTGTTGACTTCATTCCTGACCTTAAGAAGATTGGTCTCCATCAATC
This sequence comes from Thinopyrum elongatum, assembly GCA_011799875.1. NCBI lineage: Eukaryota > Viridiplantae > Streptophyta > Magnoliopsida > Poales > Poaceae > Thinopyrum > Thinopyrum elongatum. Next base: position 109,166,216 of record CM022302.1, read on the forward strand.
ACGGTATGAGGGGAGACTGACTGGAAAAGGCACGCTAGGAGCAGACTCAATAATATGTAGGGATGGGCATTCTTGGTCTCAAGCACACTACACAGTTCTACAGAATTCTACCTTGGTGACCCCGTATGTCAATGAACACAAGAATATTCTGCGCTCCAAACACCCGGAGCAGTGTGACGACTAGATTACATGTGAACACATCAGGACTTTCGGCAGTTGGTTGCAAACACGTCTCATGGGTGACAACGCTGTTTCTGATGAGCTGTACTCGTTGGCCAGGGGACCATCTTCGACTGTATTGACTTACAAAGGGTACGAGATAAATGGGAATACATTTTACACGATTGCCCAAGATCAAAAGAGCACCAACCAAAATAGTGGTGTCCGCTTTGATGCAGCAACCAAGAGGGGAAAGGACACATATTATGGTTACATAGTGGACATATGGGAACTTGACTATGGACATGATTTTAAGGTCCCTTTGTTTCAGTGCAAATGGGTCAATCTGTCAGGAGGCGGGGTACAGGTAGACCAATCTTGGGTACACAGACGAACCATTCATCCTAGCCAATGATGTGGCACAGGTTTTCTATGTGAAGGACATGTCTACCAAACCGAGAAAAAGAAAAGATAAGGAAGCGAATACATCATACGATGAGCCAAAGCGCCACATAGTTCTTTCAGGAAAAAGAGACATCGTGGGAGTGGAGGGCAAGACAGACATGTCTGAAGATTATGAAAAGTTTCATGAAATTCCTCCCTTCAAAGTCAAGGCTGACGCAAGCACCCTGTTAAACGATGAAGATTATCCATGGTTATGGCGCAATAAGCAAAGGACACAAGCGAAAAAAAAAGTGAAGACTTTCTCTCCACAACTATTATGATGATGCCTTTGATCTAGAATATCATTGCAGTTACATGTCAAGAAATGAAATCCCTTTGTAACAGATGAGTTTTCGTCCGAAACCCTGATACTTCGAAAGAGATTGTCCATTTTGTACACGAAGTGCATCCAGTTTTTGCCATAACCCTCTCAACTTTTTACAACATGCTATGTGGGTGAAATGATGATACCATGCCAAGTTTCAACCTTTTGAGAGTTCATTTGTAGTGCTTTTCAATTTCAGGGTCATTTAGCTCAAAAAAATCAGTAAATGCATGAAAAATACCAAATGAAGTCAGAAAGGGTTAAAAATTGGTGATGTGGCTTTGAATGGTGCATTTTGAACACACAAGAAGTCTGGAGTTCAAATAAGTTCAAAAAATGAAATCCCTTTGTAACTGATGAGTTTTCGTATGAAACCCTGATACTTCGAAAGAGATTGTCCATTTTGTACACGAAGTGCATCCAGCTTTTGCCGTAACCCTCTCAAGTTTTTAGCACATGCTATATGGGTGAAATGATGATACATTGCCAACTTTCAACCTTTTCAGAGTTCATTTGAAGTGTTTTTCATCTTCAGAGTCATTTAGCTCAAATAATGAACTAATAGCAAAAAGACTGAACTAGAAAACTTTTATGAAACTCTAATAGCAAAAAGAATGAACTAAAAATAATCAATTAAAATATTTTGTTATGATCAACTAAAATAAAACTATAATATTATTCAATAGCAAAAAGAATCAACTAAAAAGCTTTTATAAAACTCTAATAGCAAAAGGAATCAACTAAAAAGATTTTACAAACCTCTAGTATTTTTGAAACTAAATTTTTATAAATTTTATGCAACTAAAATTATTAAAGTATTTTTTGTTCAAAACATTAATAGCAAAAAGAATTTTATAAATAATTTTTTTGTTAGAAACTAATAGCAAACTAAAATAACAAAATCTATTTTTGATTAAAACATACATTTAAATAACCTAAAAATACCAAATTGAATATATGATAAAACACAGTAATATTAAATAGCAGGAAAAAGAATCACTCAAAAATCTATTTTTATAGTAAAGTTATTTACAAACTAGTGATTCACACAAATTTAAAAGAATTCAAATTTGAAAACTAATGACACTAACAGAAAGTTTATAATTTTTGTGACCTAAAAGCAAAAAGAATCACTGAAAAACTGTAAGTATTTAGTAAGTACAAAAAAAATAAAGCATCAAAGAAAACAAGAAAACTGGAAAAAAATTAAAAAAAATGCCGCCTGCTGGGCCACCACGGCTTGAATACGACTAGAAACCCATTGGGCCAGGATTCAGGCCCGCAGCAGGCCCAGTAGGCCCACAGGCAGAGGAGTGTGACATTAGGCTGTAAGCCCGCAGTTGAGAGGAGCTCGAGAGGGTCAGCGCAGGAACGCTTATAAACAACTATCGAGCCCTCTCAGCTAGCGAGGTGGGACTAAACTTTTGGCCCGGGCAGCACCAACCTTTAGTCCCGGTTGGTGGCAACAACCGAGGCCAATACCAACCTTTGGTCCCGGTTGGTGGCACAACCCGGGACCAATGCTACCCTTTGGTCCCAGTTCGTGCCACCAACCGGGATCAAAGGTCTCTGCTTCCCGCCCTTTGGGCTGACGAAAAGAGACCTTTGGTCCCGGTTGGTGGCACGAACCGGGACCAAAAGGTAGCATTGGTCCCGGTTGGTTCCATGAACCAGGACCAAAGGTGGTTGCTATATAACCCAACACTTAGGAAATTTCCTCCCACCCGCCATTCTTCTCTCGAACGTCGCCAGGCTGCTGTTGCTCCTCGACGCCGCGCCCCTGTCCGGCCCGACGTCGCCGTCGCCTCCCCGAGCTGCCCCGAGGTCGCCGTCGCTGTCCCTGCCCGCTCCTCGTCGCCGTCGCCGCCCGCTCCTCATCGCTGTCGCCCCGCGCCCCTGCCCTGCCTCGACGCGCCGCCCCGTGCCCCCTGCCTCGACGCCGGCCGCCCCGTGCGCCTGCCTCGACGCCGCCCCGCGCCCCCGGCCTGCCTCGACCACGCCGCACCTCTCCTCCCTGTTCGGTGCGGCCGGCCTCCTCCTCTCTGTCCTGTTTTTTTATATATATATATATGATGATTTTTTTTGTTCAGAGATGATATGTAGTGTATATGATGATATGTATGTGTATATATGATGATATGTCCTGATTTTTCATAATTTTTTTGTTCATATATATGATGATATTTTTTTCATAGAATATGATGTTTTTTTTGTTCATAGATGATCATATATATGATGTTTTTTTGTTCATATGTATGCATGGATGTGGATGGAATATGATGTTTTTTTGTTCATAGAATATGATGTTTTTTTTATTCATAGAATATATTTTTTTTCATGAGAGAGGCGGGGACGTCGGACATTCATGAGAGAGGCGGTCCGGTCGTCGGACATGTCATGTGGCATTTTTTTTTGGTTCATAGAAAACTCCTAGCACTTCGACATGAGGTGGGACGTCGATCAACCCCCTCTTGCCCGACCAAACTCTCGAGTCCACCCAAACCGGGTTTGAGATGTGATAGGTAGTATTTTTTTTTTGTTCATAGAAAACTCCGGCAACTCTTCAACATGAGGGGGGACGTCGATCAACCCCCTCTCGCCCGACCAAACTCTCGAGTCCACCCAAACCGGGACTGAGATGTGATAGGTAGTATTTTTTTCATAGAAAACTCCGGTAACTCTTCAACATGAGGGGAACATCGATCCACCCCAAACTTACCAAGTTAAAAGAGCGTTGTCAAGGCCACCCCAAACCCTAGAAGCGTTGTCGAGGCCACCCCAAACCCTAGAAGCGTTGTCGAGGCCACCCCAAACCGTAGAAGCGTCGAGGCCACTAATATGATCCCTTGTTGTGATTAGCTAGCTAGGTCTATGTTTGCCACTAATATATCCATCTCTCATGTTTGTATATTGCCATGTTGTAATATTTGCAGAAACTATGGAAAGAGACTTGGAACAAGAACAGTTGTTGGGGGATATAATCCTCGGCGGAGGTGATCCATTTTCGTTTCTCAACGACACCGATGGTCAGGAAGGAGAGGATGACGGCTCTGGTGATCGAACAATGGAGGAGGAAGGAGATGATCATGACGGCTCCGGTGACAGAATGGCGGAGGAAGGAGACCATGATGATGGCTCCGGTGACCGAACGGAGGAGGGAGCTGTTGCAAAGTCCGGCGAGGTATATATATTAATTAAGCATGTGCTGACTAATTGATGCATTAATTGCTTTGGTATGTACATATATTAATGCTTCTTTCTTCTTTTATAGCCCTCCGGATCGAGCCAAACTTCTGTAACGAGACGAGGCCCGAAGAAAAGGTTGTGCCAGGATGAAAGTTTCACGATCACACAAATCACGGACGATGGCCAACCGATTGAACCCAAGCGGACCAAGGACGCATTTGTTGCTCAGTGCGGAGCTATTGTTAGGGACAGCATCCCGATCAGCATCCAGCAATGGAATAAGAGTAAGGACGACCCTGAAGTTTCTTATGTCCATGATAGACAGAAAGATGATCTTTGGACCTCGCTGAAGGCAAATTTCACCCTACCGCCAGAGGAGGATCCGAATAAGCCAGTTATAGAGCCAAAGGTTAAGGCGTGTGCTCTTAAGAAGATGGCAGATCTATTCAGAAACTGGAAGAAAGAGTTGAACACAAAGTTTGTCAACAAAGGGAAGACTCTAGAATTCATCGGCCGATATGAGAAGATAAGAGATCACTGGCCCGCATTTGTGGCCTACAAGAATTCGGAGAAGGGTAAGAAAAGGTCAGAGACAAACAAGAAAAATGCTGCAAAGAAGAAGTATCACCATCACACGGGGTCAGGTGGCTACTACAAAGCCCGGCCGTTGTGGGACAAAGCTGAGCAAGACCTGCTTGCTAAAGGGGTCCAACCAGCGACATTGAACTGGCCAAACCGTTCAAGGACTTGGTTCGTCGGGGTTGGGGGAACTTTAGACCAAGAAACAGGGGAGTGTCGTTGGACGGACGAGCAACTTCCAATACCAATGAAGAAGCTTCAGGAATATATCACCCCAGCGCAGGAAGGGACGTTCATTCCCGACAGAGAGAAGGACGAGCTGACCGAGGCCCTCGGGAATCCTGAGCACCCTGAATGAACACGAGGCACACCAGGCTCCGTTTCGTGGGTGGTTGGGTTTCCCGGCGCAGGCGGTTACAGAAGTCGAGAGAGAAAGAGGAAAGCGGAGCTGAGCAAAACGCAGAAGCTCAATGCAAGAATAGCGAAGCTAGAGGAACTTGCAGCTGCCGGCCAACCATCTCAGCGGCACGAAGATCCTGCCCCAGAAGCTACCCCACCATCTCAGCGGAGAAGCAGCGTGGCTTCCACGGAGCTTGTTCAGCCTGATTTCACGGCTCCTCGCTACCCCGTGGATACTATCACGGAGGCTCAACATTGCGAGCTTATGACGAAATGGCAGAAACTGACTTTGAAGGCGGCTGTCGGCTCTGTTGCACCTCCTCTAGCTGACGGAACTTTTCACTGCTGTCCGATTCCACATGGCTATGTTGTTGTGACGGTGGATGAAATAATGGAGGGATTTGAGGAGCTGGAGCTTGACCACCCTACAGGTGAAGGGGAGAATCAGCTGGTTTATGCTTTGAGGAGTACATGTCTATGGAGGAAGGAGTACATCAAGCTTCCAAACTGGACGCCTCCTCCTCCTCCTCCTCCGGCTAGTCAGGGCACTCCGCCTCCTCCTACTCCTCCTCCGATGAGTGATCAGGGCACTCCGCCTCCTCCGGCGCGTGAGGGCACTCCGCCTCCTCCTTCGCCTCCTTTGGCGCGTCGGAGCACTCCGCCTCCTCCTTCGCCTCGTCAGCAATGGCGGAAGACAGACACCGCCGCTCCGGCTCCTCCGGCGCATCGGAGCACTCCGTCTCCTTCTCCGCCGCGTCAGCCACGGCGGAAGAGAGACGCCGCCGCTCCAGCGGCTAGAAGTACAACCAGAGGCGGGAAGCAATTCAAATACGGTCCATCTCGCAAGGCTCCGGAAAAGTTACCATATGAGAGGACTGACAAGGAAAACGAGGACATCTGTCGTGCCCAAGTGAGGGACTTTTTTTGCAAAGAAACCTCCACCTCCGAAGGAAACGGTATATCCCGTGAAAGTGAAGCGCACTATCGATTGCCTGAAGCGACCACCACCGCCTCCGCCGCAATCCAACTATGAGCGCATTATTGAAAGGACATATAAGGAAGCGGAGCGGTCGGGAAGTACTTGCAGTGATGCAAGGTTAGCAGAACGAAGAAGTGGAAAAAAATTCCCCAGCTCGACGAACAGGCGAACCAATCGTGCCCCCCGCTCAAGGTGTCTAGCGATATCGTCGCTAATCATCCGGGGATGGTGCCCGGTACCAATCCTGCTGATTACCTGAGCGATGATGTAGAGTTTGAAACAATGGAGGTGGACGAATTCAGATACTAGTACGGGCAGCCTCTCGTCAAACCTGATCATCCTCCTCTAACAACGATGATGTGAAGATTGCATGAATGGTACATGAAAACCTGCAGGGAGTCTGGGAAGGATACTTTGATGCTGAGAATTAAAGAGGAGCACGACCTCGTTGGAACTGAGCTGTTGCCTGTTGAATTTGACGAGTTATTCTAGTTATACAATCAAATGGCTCTCGACAAACAACTCATGACTTGCTACTGTCTGTAAGTACTAGTTCTGTAATTAAGTCTCTATATATAGCTCAGCTCTTTCATTGCATGTATATATAATTATCCTCACTATATTATGCAGATTGAAGATCGTCGAATGCAGAAAAGCACAAATCTATGACATTGGGTTCATTAACCCAAATATCATACATGAATGGACGGTTAAAAACAGTCACAGATACCGAGGACAACTTGCTACAATCGTTGCTTAAAAATCAAAACAAAGAGAAAATACTCTTTCCTTACAACTTCAAGTGAGTGTTACTGTCTTGTGCATATTCGGTTTCCCTTACTCGAGGTTATAGTAATGTAATTGATGAGTTATGCATGCATGCGTGCGCAGCTTCCACTTTATTCCGCTAGATATTAAGCTTGAACGGGGAGTAGTAACTGTCTTAGACTCGAGACGAAAAGATCCCCAGGACTATGCGGACATGACTGAAATGCTCCAGAAGTAAGTTCAATCGATCATTATTGCACCATATCGGCAACTTTGTTCATTTCCTGATATCAAGTAATTATTTTCTTTGTCTGGCAGGGTTTGGAAAGAGTTCAGCGGAATTGTTCCGGGACTGCCGAGGGAGCTGTGATTTACACACCCGAAAGTAAGTACTACTAGCTAGTTCCGTGCATCTCCCATTGATTCTAGTTTCATCAATACCATTTATCATGCTTGATTATCAGTTTGATTGAACTCTATTTCTCGTAAAGTGCTTGTGGCAGGAAGCCGGGAATAATTTTTGTGGATACTATGTTTGCGAGTTCATCAACAACGCGACGACCTCTCAGCGGGGCTACTCTGAAAAACAATATGAAGTACGTAAACAATAATATTCACAATTTTATTTTATTACCATCATTTGTGTTGAGTTTCATTCATATATATGTATTGACCCCCTTCTTTAAATTAGATGTGGCAGATGCGGGATGAACTCCTACCACATGATCGCATACGAGCAATTCAAGAGGAATTGGCGGGATTCTTTCTTGACCACGTCATACATAAAGCCGGAGAATACGATGTGGAAATTGATATAGACTTTAGATGTTAGGGATTGTAAGAGATCTTATATTGTATATATGTAGCTAGTAGCGTCGGATAGATATACGAAAACTTGTTGTTCGACCAATCTCTCAGAGAAAGAGAGGTCGATCACTTCTCTCTGTATATATTCATGACGATCTTGTGTACTTAATGGTTCCTTCATTTGATTACTAGCTAGCGTGTCGAGTTCTCTCTATACGTATAGTAGCTAGCGTCGACCAAGCACGGAGATAAAGAGAGGTCACTTCTCTCTATTAGCTAGCTAACACAATATGAAACCTCTAAATTAACCCTCCAAAACCCCTAACCACCCCCCCCCCTTCAAAATAAAAACAAAAACCCCAGCTCCTGCCAGTTGCTGACGGGTGGATGCCTTTTGGTCCCGGTTGGTGTTACCAACCGGGACTAAAGGTCCTCCTGCCTGGGCACCCCGCAGCGACCACATGGAGCCCCTTCTGTCCTGATTCGTAAGCGAACCGGGACTAAAGGTTTTGGGCTTTAGTCCCGACCCTTTAGTCCCGGTTCCAGAACCGGGGCTAAAGGGCCTCTGGAACCGGGATAAATGGGCCGTTTTCTACTAGTGAATGCACAGATGTATGAGGCAGACACGACGCAAGGTGGAGCATGATTGCAGTCAGATAATTTCGGCTGGGTCGGACTGGACAGTCTGATGGACTGACATGGATGTTGGTCAAAGCAGAAGACAGCGGTGATTTCAGCGATGACGACATATGAGCGTGATGCTGATGGTGGCCAACTTCTGGGGCGTGGAAACACGTGGTGCAGGCCTGAGGGCTTGTGCGGCTTCGACAAGACTATGGTGCAGGGTTGATTCAAGGCGGTGTACACATCAGAGCTTGAAGTCGACAGGGCGTGGGGTAGCAAGGCGCAACTACATGGAGTCATGTTGAAGGTGGAGCTGGAGTCTGATGGATGACTTCATTCTGTGCTGATGGAGGGGCTACGACGTAAATGCATGGAGAGTCGAAGCCTATTTCAGCGGGATAGTGAGAGACACGTGGATCGGACTGGATACCAGTGGTCTGAAGGAGACGTGATACTCGGCATCGGTCGGTGATGATCGGTGGTTCTCTGTAGTGGGGGATTGAGGCAGTGGGGGCTAGCTACCCAGGAGACTCGACCAAGACAATAGAGGCTCGACGCGGTGATAGCGGCGAGGCGTGCGGTAAGTACGGGACACAGCGACAGGCCAAGGCACTGGTGGTCAGACATGTGGTCAGACAAATTGTGCAGGGGGTGCTGAAGTAGTGTTGACGAGTATCGGATTCAAGTTGGTGACTGGGTCTATCGGTGCCGGAAGATGGACATGAGTTGACCATGGAGAATCTGAGAAAGTGGCGGAGAGTCTGAAATTGTCAAAATCTGAGAGAGTACATGGCCGTATATTCTGTGATGTTCGGTGCACATGGCAAAGTGCGGATGACAAATACAGAAGGAGGCGGAGTGCTATAGCTGTGGGACATGCCAGAGACTATCCGGGAAAAGGGTGAGACAACTGTGAATTTGACTCAGGGTGACACAGGGCGACTGTGAAATTCCTTCAAGTTTCAGACAGACGGCCAAGAAAGAGCAGTGATGTTGAGTCCAGTTGGGAGCACAAAGTAGAGTAATGAGGAACTTAATTTTTGCTCGAGTGTTGACTGTGAAGAAGACGAGAAGGGACTACAGTTGCAGGTGGAGTCACGTGGAGTCTGGGAGTAGCAGCGGTGCTCATGGCGTATCTCAAGTCCAATGTACATGGAGGTTCGACGCATAGACGAATCCAAGATGGTGAAGAATATTCGCCAAGGTGGAGTTTGTTAGAGTTGTATCGAATATTATTATACAAGGTAGGCTACAGTTGGACTTGGTTTTGGACTGTGTGTAGACAGAGTAGGAGTTGTGTCCAAATAGGACACTTGTATCCTAGGCCTCTCATATATAGCGAGGGTAGACACACGATGTAACCTATGCCAACATAATAGCACAGGCATAAGGGGGGAGCCGGCGGCGTGTGCCGCCGCCCGGGTGGCCGGTGTGCGGTGTTGTGATGGTGTCACGGGGAGGAGCACCCGTAGTCAGGCCCCGGGGACGTAGCCATATCGGTGAACCTCGTTAACAAATCTCGGTGTCGTGCTTGTGTGATTGCTTGGCCCTCTGTAGATCAACTGTGTACCTCGAATTTATTCTAACAGGGCTAAAACTAAACAGCTATTAATAACGCCGAATATACCATCACCTCAAAAATACCTAAAAACGCCAAATTATCGCACATACCAATGCATGTTAGAAGTACACCACAAATCTAGCTCAAGGAAAAATAATTATGTATTCATTATTACCATGAGAGCAAGTTCAATAAACATATAATCAATTTAGCAAAGTGCGTCATCGCAAACGTTGGTACTAAATTAGTGAAGACCGGCTTCATTTGAGGCCGTCATTTCTTCGCCAGGAATAGTAGAAGGACCACGAGATGTGAACATAAAATTGAGTATTTACTAAAGAACTAGACATATATCAAGTCAATTGCTCATATAGTCATATGAAATTATGTAAAAGAAATAACATATTATACCATTATCACAAAGTGCACGAGGTAGAAGCCCCATGTGTTGCGAACCAACATGTGGTTGGATGGTTAGAGGGACTGTGGTATCCCCAGCCCACCAGGGTTTAAATCCTGGTGCTCGCATTTATTTCTGGATTTATTTCAGGATTTCCGGCGATGTGCATTCAGTGGGAGGAGACGTTCCCGTCGACGACGAGGCGTCTACGGTGACTTCGTAAATCTCAAGATGATATGACGGCTCAGTCTTTCGGAGGTGCTCATAGGGGTAGGGTGTGCGTGTGTGCGTTCATAGAGGTGAGTGTATGCGCGTGTATATGAGCGCTTGTGTCTGTACTGATGTTCAAAAAAAAGAGCCCCATGTGTTTGTCTTTCCTTTTTTTTTTTTTGAGATGTCTCCTTATTTTTTCTTAGCACTGTATAAACTTAATTGACCGGGTCCTCTTCATCTTTGATTTCTAATTCTTCTTCCCTAGTAAAGTAATGCAATTTAATATCCCCATTTCATTGATTTATGCCGATAAAAAACTAGGACAAAATATTACTAGATGATACAACAAACTTAACATTACCTTTCCAGCCGGTTGTGGAAATCATGAGATTTGTTGATGGAGCACACGAGGCATCGATGGGGCTGCTCCAATGATGCGATGCGAAAGATGTGAGGTTCGAAGCGCCGGCCGCCAGGGCGCGCTTCTGGTGGAGTCGAGCAGTACAAGAGAGTCGGTGGCGCAGTTTTTCTATGGATCGATCTGGCAAGACGATAATCGTGCGTCGTGGCTTGGAGCGATTTGGGTGAGGGGGCTAGTTGTTTGGAGAGATCGTGTCAACTGGGCTTCTGGGGATGGCGAACTCGGTTGAAATTGCATGCTGGGATTGTTTATGGGCGGAAGACCTGAGGCTGCTGGGTTTGCTTGCCTGGGGCTGGGCCTTAACAACTCTACCAAGACGGGAAATTCTTGATAGATATATAACCTATTAGATGGGCCACGCCTGGGGCTACAGCCCCAGTTGCCCCAGGCCTGATTCCGCTCTCCCGGTTCCACGGGAAGCGTCCCCCCTCCCACCCTGCAGGCTTTGCGGGCGAGCCTGTTGATTCGCCTCCCCTTTGCATGCCGCTTAGGTTGCCGGTGGCGGGAAGGGCAATCCTGGTTCCTCCTCTCCGTCTAGTAGTTTAGTTTATGATTTTTAAGTCCTCGCAGGTGTTGCACTCGGGAGAATGGCAACGCTTCTTGTTCGAGTTTTTCTTTCGGATTCTGATCTTCCTCGAGTTGCCCGTCTGAACGCATTCAATGGAGCTCTAGCGTAGATTCCTACAGTACCTTTGGGGCGGCGGGGTTAGCGTTTCTCTCGTGCTTTGTGCGATGGCAAGATATGGTGTTAGATGCTTCATATCTATTCAAGAGTTCAACGACGACAATTGCGACTCCAGGAACTGGACCTTAGGGGCACGTGCACGAAAAATTCCCGACCGTCATTGACAAGGTCAAGCCAGCCCCTGTAGGGGAGCGGCGATAGTGGCGCGTTGACGGCTCGTTATGACGGCAGTTGTGGTCGTTCGGTGATATAGGGACCTTAATGTATTTTTTATTATGTTTGAGGTGCTTTCTACGTCTAGTGAACTTTTCTAATAGATCCTGATCTTTTCTGCAAGAAAAAAAATATATTTGAAAGTTTGTAATATGGTAGATGTATGTTGTGTTTATCTATTATTAAATTGCTTTCAGCTTTTTTGGACCACTTTAATGCGTGATTTTCATGTACGTAGGGTCGACCGATTGCACCACAAACATTGGATGGGATAAGATGTACATGTACATTGCTTGAGCAACGACAACTTGTGTACATATCACTTGCTTCAGGGATAAGATGTATATGTACGTATACATTGCAATGATAAGAAGCTAAAAAAAGATAATGAAATTTGTCCGTCGATTCATGGAACAGGCAAGCAATCCACCTAGGGGAAGTTAGTTGTAACAGCCATCTCAGTTTTAAAAGAAGATTCTTTGAGAATGAAGCTCATCTCTAGAGAAAGAGGCTTCTTGGAGAAGCAATCAATGGCATGTGCAGCAGCAGAAGCTCCACTGCACCTGCACTCTGTCCATATAAAGAGAGGCATAGTGCAGCCCAACGATCCTCACAGTCACAGGCAAGAGGAAGAAGCACAAGTCCAGAAGCAATGGAGGGGAGGAAGAAGGAGAGAGTGATGGCCGGCGCCGTCTGCGTGTTCGTCATCCTGCTGTCGGCCCAGCGGCTGCCGGTCGGGGTTGCCGACTCCTCGTCGGCGTTCTGCCAGTGCTACCTGGGCTGCTTTGACCCACGCTGCATTGGCGAAGACTGTGAGTACTGCCATGATTTCTGCTGCGCCACAGTGTGCCCCTTCACTGGGGACGGCGACTTCGACAGGGTGTGCGGGGGTTCCGGCGGGCAGCTGGCCTCGGCTTGTGGCACGGAGTACACCGGCCGCGGTGAGTAAGATGGTACTTCTTCGGAGGGTGCAATGGTTGCCGGGCTTCCTTTCTCGATCGGTGTTGGCATTTATTTCTCTTCTCTTTTCTTCTTGTCTTTTTTTAGGCTTTGTTGTGCTGTGGCTCCAAGGAACTGGATGTATCAGTCGTCTGCTTTATATATAAAGCGGGGGGAAATCCTTTATCGTGAGTAAGATGGACACTGGATTGGATTGGTTAATCAATTGCTCTCCCTTCTCCGTTTGTCTCTGAAATCTGAATTGATCGTTGCTCGTGTCTGTGTTTTGCTAGATTTATTTATGTGATTCTGTGGCCAACTAGTGGAGCAGCGGCCACGGCAAGGCCAAGACCAAGCACGGCTAGACTCCTACTACTGGGTGCTGCATGGAAGCCATCGTGTGACTGACTATGTTCAGAGTTGATGTCATGTGATGTCGAGAGACAGTTGATGTGCGTCCTATTTACTATCTCCGTCGGAAAAAACTTGTGCCTCAAATGGATGTATGGTGTACATTCATTTGAGGGACAAGCTTGTGACAAATTTTTTCGGACGGAGGGAGTACGTAGCAGTATATAATAAAGTGTCGTGCGATTTCAAATAATACCAGCACGCACATATAATAAAGTAGCGATCTTTGGTGAATCTACCAGCACGCACATACAAGTATTTACAATAGATGAGAACCCACAATTAACTAATTTATTACTCCTTCTCATCACGACATACTACAGAGATCACAAGTCACTACAGAAGATCAGTCGATCTTGTCTTTATTATATTTATTTATGTAGTCGGCCCGTCAATGGATCCATCAAACTCGCAGTCAGTGAGCAACATTAAAAACAGAGAAAAAAATGTTCAGTAGAAGGTTGTCACAAGAATGTTGAGAACGATTGGAATTCAGTAGTAGAGAACAGACTGCGGCGGCTTGAGATGCTGGACTCCGGCGGCATCGGCTCAGACGGCTTGGGCTCGGGCGCCGGGCGCTGCATGCGACGGGAGGGGCGGAGTTGTCAAGCGAATATTAAGAACAGGGGTGGAGGATGTAAGAAAACACTAAGTAGCTCGATCTGAAGGAAGATCGGATCGTACCAAGTGGTGGTGGAGGGGCGGCGGCGGTTGCGGCATTTCTCATGGTCAGTGCGAGGCGGGCCACGTATACTGCAGCGGCCGCGTCGATGATGCTTACGACGGTTCCGCCGATGGTAGACACAATAACCGCAACCTTGGCGGCGTTGGAGCAGGAGTCTTCGGTTGAAGGGCAGGACGGCGCGACCTTGCTCTCTGCTGCCACCAGCATGCCTTGGCACCGATCGAGGCACGCTTCCGTGGCTTCGCCTGTGGCACAAATGAGCACCGCTACTCCCTCTTTGGCACTGGTAGTGACATCGGCTGTGGCGAAGGCTGTCTGCAGCAAGATATAGTAAAGCAATATATAGTAGTAATAGTAATTTATATAGTTTGTATATTGATATGAATGTTGCAAGCTGAAACAAAAGAGCACACAATGAGATGTTGGAAGCAATGTTATAATATGAAAGTACTTTGGCTGGTTCAGTGAAATTAATTTACTCTTGTTGCTTTGTGGAATGAATCTGGCAATTGTTAGTCTCATATAAACCACTTTGCAGTTTCATATAAACCACTTCCCTGTCCCTGTGACTGCTATAAATCAATAGAAAAAGATTCAGGTGGGGGGCTTTTGCCCTCCCCCGGTGACCTTAAAAAAATCAGATAGGTCAGCTGAAAGGAGAAATAAAAATCGGTTAAAGAGACTGTATATGCCACACATCTTGGTCTGTTGGCTGGTGAAATGGATATCAATATAGATTACTACTTAATTGGAGTAAGTTGTTTTGTAGATCAGTTGATATACTGGCCATTGTTTCATATGGTGTCACGAATGCAAACGTTGCATAATTGTACTACTATGCCTAATATAGATGCTTATGCATCAGAAATGGGCCCCTGAAAACAAGGACACAATCACACAAGCCTATGTCTATACAGATATACATTGCTTGAGCAACAACTTGTGTACACAGCACATTACTCCTCTTTATATGTTTGTATACATTGCAAAGATAGGAAACAGAGAATATAATTTTTCAGTTGACTCATGGAATAAGGAGGGGTAATTAGTTGTAACAGCAAAGGGTTTTAGTTCACTCCATGCTTGATACGGAAGCGGAGCAGAGCATCTGAGTTTCCTTATGTATGCTCATCTCTGTGAAAAGAAAAGCTTGTTCGAGAATCAAGATTAATGTCTGTAGCCAAATTAGAGCTTCTTCGAGAATCAGTGGTGTATGCATCAGAATAAACTTCTTCGAGTATCTGGTGAACCAGCTTCGAGCTGCAGCAGTAAAAAAAAAGAGGGACCTAGCTCAGAGTTGCTCTATCTCACCTGATTATTCAGGTGGAATGTGACGACCAAGTTGTGAACAGAGCGTTTCATCATCAGAAGGTCACCTTTTAAATGGGGTGAGAGAGGCTCGAACTCTCGACCTCAGGATCACTCACGTCTTAGCTATGAGACCTACGCGCTAGCCAACTGCGCCACCACCCCTTTGTTGTTTTAGCAGTGAAACAACATCTATTTGTACATAACCGTTGCCATCTTTAGAAGCTTTCAAACAATCTGGTTGGGAGTCAGAAGAGATTATGTTTGCTTGTGTAAAAATGGCATAGGATGAGCACACAAATCAGTTTTTTTTAGACAAGCACACAAATCAGTTGAAAAACCAAGATGGGAAAAACTTAACACTAGACATCAAATGAGCTCCAAAAGGAGCAGGATTTTAGTGGTTTAGTTTATACTGGTGAGCAACTCTGCATCAACCAGAGGTATCAGAATTTTCACAACTCATACCAAAATGCTAATTGAAGATCAACTGAGCATTGGGTCATTCATTCTAAAATTAATTGGGTTGAGCGACTGCAGTTCCTCTTTGCTCTGGTATAGAACTAATTGTGCGCTTACTTACGCATCCGTTATATTCGGCCAAATCCTATGCAAAGAAGTGGCACTTCACCACCAAATCTTCTGTAAAGAAGAACATAAATTTGCACTTGCGGCATAAACTAGTAGGTACACCAAGTAGGCACCATTTTTTGGATAAAGGATGGATTTTATCAACTCAAAATAAAGAATTAACGGGATACAAACACAATAAGCAAATACGCAATTACGTCGGCAAAGAGCAAAGTTAAACTAAGACAAAAACTCTTCTTAGGCAGACGAAAAAGAAAAACGAAAAAAGCTCCGAAGCGATCAAAACTGCGATCGACGAACTACGCGACCATATGCACAAAAAAGTTTGACATCACAAAGAAAATGAGAAAGGTTCTGTGGCGCCCCCGACTCAATCGTACACTAATCATACACGCAAACGTGTACGATCAAGCACAGGGACTCACGGGAAGATATCACAACACAACTCTAACACAATTTAAACGGAGGTCCACAATATTACAAACCAGGGATCCGAAGATCCGAATACATAAGTCAGTCATACAAATATTATCTGAGTACAGACATAGTTAGACAAGTTTTGCCTTAAGAAGGCTAGCACAAACAGCGACACTAGATCGAAAGGCGTTGGCCTCCTGCCTGGGAGCCTCCGATCCTACTCCTGGTCATCTGGCTCGATCCAGTAGTAAGTACCCTCTGGACCCTCCTGGTAGTAAGCTCCGGTGGTGGCATCTAGCTCCAGGACTCCATCGTCTGATGTATCATCAATGTGGGGTATATGGGGAAAAGAGAAAGTAAAGCAACCGTGAGTACTCATCCGAAGTACTCAGCAAGCAAGGATCTATACTACATATGCAACATTATCAATGGAGAAAGGCTGTATATTTGGACTGGGCTGCAGAAATGCCAGAATAGAGAGAAGGCCTAGTCCTATCGAAGACTAGCATCTTCAAACATCTTCACAAAGCCATCATCTTGCAGCAGTAGAAGAGAGTAGAATAGCATTTTATTTAACAAACATGTTGTAGTACAGCTTAAAGATCCTTCCTCGACTCCCAAGCGAGAAAGCGATCCCGAAGCTTCAATTAAGTAACAAGTATCCAGTTTAAGTAGTAGATCGGGATACACAAACTGAGCGTCCTTTACCGTAGGACCGGCTATCGATAGAAGATTCATCCCTGCAGGGGTGCACTACTGTTACCCAACACGCTCGATCAACTCTGGCCGGACACACTTGCTGGGTAATGCCCGTCCTCGGAAGATCAACACAAAGCAGCGCCCTACCTAGGCTCGGCAGAGAGGTCAGCACGCCGGACTAACCTATGCACCCAGAGGTCTCAGGCCATCGCCCTGGGCACCCTGCGCGTTGCGAGACTGGCCGGGGTGCAGGCGCGACACTGAACTCGTCAGTGAAGTATCCAGCCCAATCCCGACAATCAGCCCGCACGGTGAATCGTGACGTCAGACGAGCTTTCGGAGAAACGTACTTTGCAGAGGGTCCCATAACCATTATCCCACGTGGTGGTAGTGCGTATAGGGCACGTCGACCCACTCAGATCACACACCCAAATCCAATAGGCTCAATTAGTATCAAGCGGAGACAATCAGAGTCTCTGATGCTCCGCCACAATGTCACACTTGAGTGCCCTTCCGGCACACCCGAAATCATAGATCCCCAGCGGGTACCCACCAGGGTGGACCCGCCTGTAACAAAGGTCAAGTAGCCGTGTGGTCAAATCATCAGGGTGAACGTATGAGGTATCACCCTTGAGGTTCACACTGAGGGGTCGCACGACAGAGTCGTATCGGAAGTGGAGAAGGAGGAATCACCCTCGATGACCACGACCGAACAGCTATACTGCAGAGTATTCATCGTGAGTGCGTTACGAGGTATCACCCTCGGCACTCGATAGTTACTACGCAGAGTCGTACAACTTAGGGGGTGTGAAGTGAGGTGTCGGTCTCTGGTCGACGATCACGTTGATCGAGTCGTCGATGATCAAGCAGGGGCAACAAGGGTAAGGTGGTGGGGTCACTGATGGTTCACTACCAACCTATACTAATCAGTTTATCATAGGCAGGTAAGGTAGCAATGAACAGGTTACAACAGCAGGCTATGCATCAGAATAGGAGCATACATTAACAGTAGCGAAATCTAATGCAAGCAGGAGAATAGAATGGGCGATATCTGGAATGCTCAAGGGGGGGGGGGGCTTGCCTGGTTGCTCTGGCAAGAGGGGAAGGTCGTCAACGGGCTGCTCGTCGGTAGAGTAGTCGTATCCTGGTGCAGCGCCGTCGGTCTCAGCGTCTATCGAGAGAGAGAAGGAGGGGGAGAGAAACAATAAATTCACGGCAATAATGCAAACAATATGTATGACATGCCTAAATGATATGCCGGGGTGTTCTACTGCCTAACTAAACGATTTAGTTAATTTAGGAATTTATTTGGATTTATTTAATTAAAGTTGGGCACTATTTATTTACTGAAATCGGTCTAAAAGTTCAATATTCTTATAGCTGCGGGCATCTGACGGGAATACGGAGGACGTATTCGGGTTCGTATCGTCGTTCTGAGCAAGTTTCATGTATAAAATATTTTCATCGGAGTTACGGTTTATTTAATATGATTTTCTAAAGTTTTTATTAATTTCTGAAATTTAATTAATTATTTAATTCAACATTATCCGAAACAGTGCTGCGATGACATCAGCATGACATCATGCTGATGTCAGCAGGCGCCTGACAGGGTGGGTCCCACCTGTCATAGGCTGGTTTAGTTAGTTAGGGTTAACTAATTAATTAACAATTAATTAAATTATATTAATCTAAACAGAGTTAATTAGCTAATTAATTAACTAATTAATTAATTAATTTTTTTTTCTCTAAACGTTTTTCGGGCGGGGCCCGTTTGTCAGTGTCTCAGGGGTTCGGCCCCACCTGTCTGTGGCACAGGGGGCCACGGGCGGGCGCGCGTGCGCGGCGCGCGCGCGGGCGCACGGCGAGGCGGGCGCGGGGCGAGGGGCAGGGGCGAGCGCGGGCTGCGGCGCGCGGGTGGCGGGCGCGGTGCGGCGCGCGGGTATGCGTGTGCGTGCGCGCCGGTGGCGGACGGAGGCGACGCGGGTGCGCGAGCGAGAAGCACGGGGTGCAGGCACGCGCGTGCTTCGGCGCGGCCAGGAGGGGCCGGCCACGGCGCGGGCGCACGGGGCGCGCGCAGCGTGCGGGCGGCACGGGTGGTCGGCGCGGTGAGCGGGGGAGGAGGCGAGGCCTGCGCGACGGCAGCGGAGCAACAACTCGAGCAGCAGCCGCGGCAGGAGAGCAGCGGCGGGGGTCCTCACCGGGGGTTCGTAGGGGCCAAGCAGGCGGGGGGGGGGTTGGGTAGAGCTGAGGGGGGAACGGCGACGGGTCGACGCGGCGCGGTCGGCGCGAGCGCGTCGAGGTTCGGGGCCGAGCGGAGCGCGCGGGCTCGGGGCGCCGGCGTCGATGGCGAGGAGGGCTCGGGGTGGAGGCCGGAGACGGACGGCGAGGTGGACGGGTAGCGACCGCCGCGGCGACGGCGTTGGGCGTCGGCGGCGGGCGGACGGGATGGCTGGATCCCGATCCAGATGGTGGGGGTAAGAGAAATCGAGGGGGGAGTGCGGGGAGTCGGCTAGGGTTCGGCCGCTGGGGGGGTAGGTATAGGCCAGGGGGCGCAGTGGGTCGCCCTGGGCTCGGCCGTTGGGGCCGTGGGGGGGGGAGGGGGGGGTTGCTCTTTCTTTGCTCTCTCTTTTTTCCTATTTCTTTTCCTTTTTCTTTTCTTTATTTATTCCCTTTACTCTGCTAGTAAATAGCTAGGCCTCAAAATGGTTTTTGTAAAACATGAGACCTAGTTCATAAATACCAGTGCATTATTCCCTAACACCTAAAATTAGTTTGGACGAAATATAATTCCATATTTATTTCAGATTTAATAAATGGTTATTAAATATTATCTTTATCCACTGTTTGAGGTTGTTCGAGTCACTTATCCAATTCCAATGATGTTGGTTTCAATTTTAGAATAGCCTCTGGAATATTTGTTATTTATCTGACATTTTTCCCTCCTTGAACTTAGGTACGAAGAGACGGTGTTGGAAAAATAGGATCCCATCATTACAAGATGGAACTCGACGGTTTTCCTTTTTCAGTATCGCTTAATCCTTTCAACTTCAGATTCATACCGTTGCATAGTTTGATGTTGTGTTCTAAATCTGGTTCGACAACGAGGGTATTGAGATAACCCTGTGGAACAATGTGGAGGTTCTTTACGAAACCTTTATAAAGAAGAGGTTTGATTCCTGAAACATATGGTTGCTGCAATAAGCCTTGCGCTCAAAGCATCGGCCATTACATTTGCCTTGCCAGGGGTGTATGAGATATTCATATCATAATCGGCAATTGTCTCGAGCCATCTTTGTTGACAAGGTTAGATCCGGTTGGTATTAAATACTTCAAACTTGATGATCCGTATATATCTCGTAACGGTTACCGAGAAGGTATGACGCCATATCTTCAGGGCATAAATAACCGCAGAAAGTTCGAGATCGTCACTGGGTAATTTTCTTCGTGAGGAGCCAATTGTCGGGACATAGCAATCACCTTGCGTCTGCTTGCATTAGGACACAGCCTAATCCTTGATGGGAGGCATCGCAGATATAACACGAAATCCTTTTGGGAATCCGGGGGTGCTAATACTGGGGCAGATGTCAATTTATCTTTAGTGTCTGAAAGCTTTCTTGACATTTTTCTGTCCACTCAAATTTAACACCTTTGTGAAGCAGATATGTCATGGTTTTGCAATCTTGGAAAAGTTCTCAACGAATCGACGGCAATAACTAGCAAGTCCGAGAAAACTTCTGACTTCTTAACATTCTTCGGGGGAGTCCAGTCAAGAATAGCTGAACTCGTTCGGGGTTAACAGCAATTCCATCCTTGGAAATCACATGTCCAAGGTAAGTTACTTCAGAAAGCAAAATTCACATTTGAATACTTGGCATACAACTGGTGTTCTCGGAGCCTTTCTAGTACCAAACGGAGGTGTTCAGCCTGTCTTCTTATTCTTAGAATAATCAGGATATCACCAAATAAACCACGACGAATTGTCGAGGGTAATCCATGAATATATAATTCATCAGACGGGAGAAAGTTGCTGGAGCATTCGTTAGGCCAAATGACATGACGGTGTATTCATAGGAGCCATAACGAGTGACGAATGCAGTCTTGGGAATATCCTCTTCACGGACACGGATCTGATAACCCAACCTCAGGTCGAGTTTAAGACACCGTGATCCTGCGAGTTGATCATAAAAGATCATTGATCCGGGGCAGTGGGTATTTATCTGGTATGTGGGCTTGTGTATAGGTGGGCGACGATACTCGAATCCGAACCAAACGGTTAGTTCCATCCTTCTTCTTAACGAAGAGTGAAGGTGCTCCCCAAGCAGAGGAACTGGGGCGGATGAAACCACTTTTAAGCGACTTGTCGATTTCTTCCTTAAGCTCGAGTAGATGATGCGGAGGCATCTTTAAGGTCGCTTGGCAATAGGGACTGCCAGGCTTCAAGTCGATGACGAACTCGACAGCTCTAGCCGGGGTATTCCTGGAAGTTCTTCTGGAAAGCGTCTGGAAAATCTCGAACGACAGGAACGTTCTCGATCCCTTCCAGAGGGATGCGTTCAAAGCATTCAGAGCATATATCTGAGCTTCAGCGTCCCGAGTAATGCGGGCGGTTATAATTCACTATCTCATCGGTGGGGTGAAGAAGTTGGACGGCTTTAGTGGCACAATTGATCGAAGCAATGTGAGCTTTCACCAATTCATTCCAAGTATAAGGTCTATGGTGGAAGATCTTCAGGACGATGGGCGAGGCAAGGAATTCCAATCCTTTAATTTCGACGGAACGTCAGGTGCTATTACGTCAGCATGACAGTGACCTCCGGGAGTTTTAATGACTAACGAGTATGCATTTTCTCATATCGAATGCCATGCATCAATGCAAATTTTCCAGAGATGAATGAATGTGATGCTCCTGAATCAAATAAAACAGAAGCAGGTACTGAGTTAACAAGAAGGGTACCCATCACAGTAGCAGGTTGATCCTGACTTCTTCAATGTCAATGTGTAGGCGTGTCCACGACCATGTGCAAGCGACCGGTATTATAGTTGCGGGTCTGGTTGTTGCCACGACCATTGCCACGGCCAGCACGAGGAAAGGCTAACTGATTCCGATTCTGGCGGCAGTCTTTAGCCTGGTGTCCTGGTTTGCGGCACTTGAAGCATAGACCATCTTCAGGACGAAGAGGAGCATTGTTTTGAATAGCTTGAGTTTTTGGCTGCGGCGGTGGAGGAGGCAGACTGTTGCAGCATAGTTGTTCTTTTGGCGCAGAGGTATTGGAACGGAATGCATTGTTGGGGATCCAAATCGACGCTTCGATGCTGAGCCCGAAGATGAGCCAGCATCACGATAGCGCTTTCGGCGATTCCTTGTATTCCATCGAGCGATGTCTCAACAAGAATAGCCTTGTTCGTCAGAGTTGAAAAGTCATTGATGTCTTGAGCAGCTAGTGCAAGCTTGAGGTCAGGGTGTAGTCCATTACGGAACTTCTCTTGTCTGCGAGCATCTGTGGCGATGTCTTCTTCAGCATAGCGGGAGAGGTCTAGAAATTCCCGCTGATAAGCTTCAACGGTCTTATTGCCCTGGGTGAGGTTACGGAACTGGGTCTTCATGCGTTCCATAATTGCTTGAGGGATGTAACGTGTACGGAAAGCAGCCTGGAACTCATACCAGGTAATGACTGTTCCAACAGGCAGAGTACGCTTGTGTGTGTCCCACCATTGAGCAGCGGGGCCCTTTAAGAAAAAGGCCGCGAAGTTGACGTAGTTGGCAGGGGCGACATTAGCTGACTCCATCTCGTGAGTGATGTCGCGGAGCCAGTCATCGGCATCCAGGGGCTTGTCAGAGTTGTGGAACTGCGTTGGGTTGAGTCGCGTAAACTCTGTCAAAGTTATTGAAGCTGGGTTCTGGTTCTGGTTGTTCTGATGCGGAAACTGAGCCATGATTCCAACCATGAACTGACGGTTGAGCTCAAACTGTTGCATCATAGCCGCCATATAGTCTGGCGGTGGTGGGCGTTCAGGGGCACGACCACGACCACGACCACCTGGTCTAACCATCCTGCTAAGTATCAACAGGGGGTAGTTTAGTAAAAGCAATTGCGAGCGTTTAGTGTCAAACATGATGCAACTCGACCACAAATTAAGTAGTGTAACAGATACATAACATCAGTCGATTAAGACATACAGATCCATACATGGTCGGTTAAAATCGGGCAGCATAACGGCACAAAATTGAAAAACTAGAGACACTAGGCGGCGCGCAGGCACGCGATAAGGAAGTACACAACGTGACATAGCAAAGGCTACATCAGCGTCGGAGAAAACCACTGAAACAGGGTAACTGCAAGTGCTGACGACGAATATTCGTCGCGGAAGGATCCTGTGCTCCATGTGCACTCTGATGCAGAACCCGGTCTCGAACTGTAAGAAGAGGTCCACGTGCAGGCGTGTGACCTCCCACAGCAGGCCAATCAATACCTGGCGGCATCTCGGTCCTGCGTGGGTAAAGAATATACTCCGGATGTATCCCTGCACGAATAGCTGGTAGCAACTGTGTCATAGCCTCGTAGTAGCGTGCTCGAGCGGCGAACAGCTCGACGGCAAGAGCCCGAACAGTGCGATCCAGAGCCTGAGTGCACTGAATCAGAACCTGTGGGTCGTAGCGTCGAGACTCGTACGGGGCACAGATAGCTGTGTAGTATCCAGTAGCATCTCCAACAGGTGCATACGGAATGTACCAAAACACAGTATCATCCAAGTTAGCATTGTGCTCCCCTCGTAGACGTACGACAGCAGAGTAGGCGGCATCATGGACTGCCATCTCAATCGTCACGCCTAATCCGTGAAAAAGGTGTAGCTCGGTGTCTGAGTTGTTCTGCTGATCATAAATCCGAACTTCAGCATAGTACTGTTCCTGGTTGAACTCGCGGTAAACCTCATAAACCAAGTACTCAGGGTACCAACGGTAGCCAAGTCTGGTCATGAGAGCGATCAGGACAGCTGGAAACCCAGGGGTATTACGAGCCCAAGTGCGAAGCACAAGCTGTGTCGTAGGACGTGGTGGAAACAAACGGTCCATTTGAAACAGAGGAAATTCAGATTTGTCAAATGACAATGAGAAGTTTAACACAACTCGGAGAGAAAGGTTAAACAAAACAATGGAAAGGAAAATGATTATCAGACTAATCAGATCAATGACAGGGAAATCGCACAGATATCCAGCTCTCCGGGTAGACGGGATTTACGAGATCCTAAGTGTCGGCGTTAGTAAAATTTATTTAACCCGAGTAGAAGAGAGATCAGAGTCCCAGAGTATAGACGAGGAATAAAAGATCCTAATACCACCCAGTTGGCGACGTGGGCCCGTAAGCCACACAGCCAAGTTAGTAAATTAGTTTTTCGGTTTCTAGACTCAACTTCGGCCAAGGAATTGGAAGGGGGCTTCCTACAGGCAGTCGGCTCTGATACCAACTTGTGGCGCCCCCGACTCAATCGTACACTAATCATACACGCAAACGTGTACGATCAAGCACAGGGACTCACGGAAAGATATCACAACACAACTCTAACACAATTTAAATGGTGGTCCACAATATTACAAACCAGGGATCCGAAGATCCGAATACATAAGTCAGTCATACAAATATTATCTGAGTACAGACATAGTTAGACAAGTTTTGCCTTAAGAAGGCTAGCACAAACAGCGACACTAGATCGAAAGGCGTTGGCCTCCTGCCTGGGAGCCTCCGATCCTACTCCTGGTCATCTGGCTCGATCCAGTAGTAAGTACCCTCTGAACCCTCCTGGTAGTAAGCTCCGGTGGTGGCATCTAGCTCCAGGACTCCATCGTCTGATGTATCATCAATGTGGGGTATATGGGGAAAAGAGAAAGTAAAGCAACCGTGAGTACTCATCCGAAGTACTCAGCAAGCAAGGATCTATACTACATATGCAACATTATCAATGGAGAAAGGCTGTATATTTGGACTGGGCTGCAGAAATGCCAGAATAGAGAGAAGGCCTAGTCCTATCGAAGACTAGCATCTTCAAACATCTTCACAAGACCATCATCTTGCAGCAGTAGAAGAGAGTAGAATAGCATTTTATTTAACAAACATGTTGTAGTACAGCTTAAAGATCCTTCCTCGACTCCCAAGCGAGAAAGCGATCCCGAAGCTTCAATTAAGTAACAAGTATCCAGTTTAAGTAGTAGATCGGGATACACAAACTGAGCGTCCTTTACCGTAGGACCGGCTATCGATAGAAGATTCATCCCTGCAGGGGTGCACTACTGTTACCCAACACGCTCGATCAACTCTGGCCGGACACACTTGCTGGGTAATGCCCGTCCTCGGAAGATCAACACAAAGCAGCGCCCTACCTAGGCTCGGCAGAGAGGTCAGCACGCCGGACTAACCTATGCACCCAGAGGTCTCGGGCCATCGCCCTGGGCACCCTGCGCGTTGCGAGACTGGCCGGGGTGCAGGCGCGACACTGAACTCGTTAGTGAAGTATCCAGCCCAATCCCGACAATCAGCCCGCACGGTGAATCGTGACGTCAGACGAGCTTTCGGAGAAACGTACTTTGCAGAGGGTCCCATAACCATTATCCCACGTGGTGGTAGTGCGTATAGGGCACGTCGACCCACTCAGATCACACACCCAAATCCAATAGGCTCAATTAGTATCAAGCGGAGACAATCAGAGTCTCTGATGCTCCGCCACAATGTCACACTCGAGTGCCCTTCCGGCACACCCGAAATCATAGATCCCCAGCGGGTACCCACCAGGGTGGACCCGCCTGTGACAAAGGTCAAGTAACCGTGTGGTCATAATCATCAGGGTGAACGTATGAGGTATCACCCTCGAGGTTCACACTGAGGGGGTGCACGACAGAGTCGTATCGGACATGGAGAAGGAGGAATCACCCTCGATGACCACGACCGAACAGCTATGCTGCAGAGTATTCATCAGGAGTGCGTTACGAGGTATCACCCTCGGCACTCGATAGTAACTAAGCAGAGTCGTACAACTAAGGGGGATGTGAAGTGAGGCGTCTGTCTCTGATCGACGATCACGTTGATCGAGTCGTCGATGAACAAGCAGGGGCGACAAAGTAAGGTGGTGGGGTCACAGATGGTTCATACCAACCTATACTAAACAGTTTATCATAGGCAGGTAAGGTAGCAATGAACAGGTTACAACAGCAGGCTATGCATCAGAATAGGAGCATACATTAACAGTAGCGAAATTCTAATGCAAGCAGGAGAATAGAATGGGCGATATCTGGAATGCTCAAGGGGGGGGAGGGGCTTGCCTGGTTGCTCTGGCAAGAGAGGGAGGTCGTCAACGGGCTGCTCGTCGGTAGAGTAGTCGTAACCTGGTGCAGCGTCGTCGGTCTCAGCGTCTATCGAGAGAAAGAAGGAGGGGGAGAGAAACAATAAATTCACGGCAATAATGCAAACAACATGTATGACATGTCTAAATGATATGCCGGGGTGTTCTACTGCCTAACTAAATGATTTAGTTAATTTAGGAATTTATTCGGATTTATTTAATTAAAGTTGGGCACTATTCATTTACTGAAATCGGTCTAAAAGTTCAACGTTCTTATAGCTGCGGGCATCTGACGGGAATACGGAGGATATATTCGGGTTCGTATCGTCGTTCTGAGCAAGTTTCATGTATAAAATATTTTCATCGGAGTTACGGTTTATTTAATATGATTTTCTAAAGTTTTTATTAATTTCTGAAATTTAATTAATTATTTAATTCAACATTATCCGAAACAGTGCTGATGATGACATCAGCATGACCTCATGCTGATGTCAGCGGTTAATTAAGTTAATTACTAATTACTGTTTAATTAACACTAATTAGTTAATTAGATTAACCTAATCAGGATTAATTAACTAATTAATTAACTAATTAATTAATTATTTATTTTTATTTTGCTTTTATTTTATTTTCTATATTATTTTCTTTTTCCCTTTTCTTTATTCTCCTTTCTCAATCTAGTAAATAGCTAGGCCTCAAAATGGTTTTTGTAAAACATGAGACCTAGTTCATAAATACCAGTGCATTATTCCCTAACACCTAAAATTAGTTTGGACAAAATATAATTCCATATTTATTTCAGATTTAATAAATGGTTATTAAATATTATCTTTATCCACTGTTTGAGGTTGTTCGAGTCACTTATCCAATTCCAATGATGTTGGTTTCAATTTTAGAATAGCCTCTGGAATATTTGTTATTTATCTGACATTTTAGTTTCTATGTTGGACAACTTTTATATTCCACTTTCATTTAAATTTGAATTTGACTTAGGAGTTGAAATGCAATATGATGCTAATGATGATTATGCACTATTAAGCTTGCTGACATGTCATTATCAAAAGTGATTACTGTTGCTAATCACCGGGGGTGTTACAGGTTCTTCAGTAGCACCGCCTCTAGGCGAAGGGAACGACCATCAAGCGCCGCCATCGTTGGATCCAACCACCATAGGTCAAATCCTGGGTTTTCACTTTGAAGATAAGACCCAAGCAGATCCTAGCAATGCCAAATACAAGGTAACGATGCGAAAACACTGCGATTTCCAAGTATTACCAATTAGGGTCAGACTTTGGGTATTCACCCTAAGGCTCGAGACTAGGTACTCAGAAAGCATCACCAAAATCGAAGTCATCATGTGTTATCGCCACCATTTTTCGTAATCCCAGCAGCTACATGCGTAGCACAATCTTGACATGAGATTCCATAAAAGTGAAGACCATGCCCTCATAGGTGAGCAGTCAATCTGCAACAAGTGCTAGTTGCCACCAAAGGCTCAGAACGGCGAAGGTCACCGTCACACATGCGATGAAAATTGGCGAGGCAGGAAGGTCAACGGCACTGCCAAAAATCCATTTGGAGACACTCTGGCAGTCCCGCACTGCCCTCATGCTCTGTGCTCTTTTGTGTTATAGTCCAATGTATTTTTTTTTCGAAAAGGAGGTTATCCCCCAGCCTCTGCATCAGAATGATGCATGCAGCCATCTTATTAAAAAGCAAATAGTTCAACAAAGTCTCCAAGTCTCGAAAAACAAAAAGGCTCACAAAGAGCTAAAAGCATGAAAACGGGATAGCCACAACCGGCGGAATAAAGATAGATAGAAAACTAAACACCTATCCTATTACATGACCGCCATCCAAACCGGTTGAAGATATCCCGTGCTACCGTCTCCCAACGGATAGACCCAGTAACCATACGCTCCCTGGCATCCGTCGGAGTGAGTAGCGACCACATACGGATCAGTGTAGTGGCCCGAAAAATAACCTGCAAGAAATGAATATGTGTTGTTCTGTTAAAAACCAAATCGTTCCTGCAGTTCCAAATAGCCCATAATAAAGCACATACTCCTACACGAATAAGTTTCGCGGTTTCTGACTCAACTCCATCCAGCCACGTCCCGAATAACGTGTGGATGGTATTCGGAGGAGTAATGTTAAACGCTATGTGAACAGTCCGCCATAAAATTTTCGCCATTGGGCAATCAAGAAAGAGGTGTTTGACAGATTCATCATGTTCGCAGAAACTACATCTTCGCGATCCTGTCCAGTTACGTTTTGCCAAATTGTCTTTAGTTAGAATGACTTGCTTGTGGACAAACCACATAAACACTTTAATTTTTAAGGGCACTTTGACTTTCCAGATATGCATAGATCGAGGGATAGTGCCAGAGTTGATAATATCCAAATACATGGATTTTACCGAAAACACTCCATTCTGAGTTAGTTTCTAGTGCAACTGGTCTGGCTGTTGAGAGAGGTGAACATCCATCAATCTTCTCACAAGATGGAGCCAAGCTTCCCAACGGTTTCCCGCTAAAGTCCTCCTGAATTGAATATTGAGAGGGTTGGACTGTAATACTGTTGCAACGTAAGCATCTCTACGCTGAACAATATTATAGAGAGAAGGATATTGGATAGCTAGAGGCGTCTCCCCTAACCATGTATCCTCCCAGAATCTCGTGGAAGTACCATTACCAACAATGAATTTTGTCCTTTGGAAGAAGGCTGATTTCACTCTCATCAGTCCTTTCCAAAACGGCGAATCAGTCGGTCTGACCGTCATCTGAGCTAAGGTTCTAGAATGAAGGTACTTATTACGCAGAATCTGGGCCCATGTGGCATCGGTCTCTACAGATAGCTTGTACAGCCACATGAGTTGCCTCCCCAGAGTCAACAAGCAGTGGGATATTTTTATTTCCCACATGAGTTGCCTCTCCAGAGTCAACAAGCAGTGGGGTATGATGCCAGAAAAAACGTAAGACGGCAGATGGTCGTTTATGTTTAACACAATTATTGAAAGCATGGATCTCAGGGAGATCGAGCTTTCTGGTAGAAAGTTCACTTGGGCCAACACTTTGCCAAATCCAACATACAAGAAGTTGGATCGTGTTCTCACCAGTGTGGAATGGGAGCAGAAGTTTCCCTTGGTGACGGTCCAAGCGTTGTCGCGAGGAATTTCTGATCATACCCCACTGCTTGTTGACTCTGGGGAGGCAACTCATGTGGGAAATAAAAATATCTTCTCTTTTGAATTAGCCTGGTTTGAGAGAGAAGGTTTCTTGGATCTGATAGCATAGGAGTGGGCAAAAGATTCAGGAGGGAGATCGAGCGTAGAAAGATGGCAGAATAAGATTAGGCACTTACGACAGTTCTTACGCGGTTGGGCCAAAAATCTGAGTGGTGTTTATAAGGTTGAAAAGGAAAGGCTCCTTAACCTTATTAGTACCTTAGATTTAAAAGCCGAATCATCCATTTTAGATACCAGAGAGCTGGAAACTAAAGTGGAGGCGGAACTGAGACTGAAAGAATTGCTTCGAGAGGAAGAATAGAAGTGGGCGCTCAGAGCTAAAGTTCGAAAGGTCGTCCAAGGGGACGATAACACACAATTCTTTCATATGATTGCGAATGGAAAGCATAGGAAAAAGAAAATCTTTCAGCTAGAGCAAGATGAGGGGACGATAGTGGGGCAGGAGAATCTAAAATTATACATCACCAATTATTACAAGCAGCTGTTTGGGGCTCCTCATGATAGTTTTGTATCCTTAGACGAGTCGAGGGTTGACGATATACCTAAACTTGCGACGGATGAGAACGAAATCTTAACCGCCCAGTTTTTGGAGAAAGAGGTGTTTGAGGCAATTTCACAGATGAAGAATAATAAAGCTCCTGGACCGGATGGATTTCCGGCTGAGTTTTATAAAAGGTGTTGGCATATTATTAAGGGTGATTTGTTTCCAATGTTCCATGATCTGTTTCTGGGCATTTGCAGTTATTTCACTTGAATTTCGGAACGATAACTCTGCTCCCTAAGAAAACAGATGCGGTGCGGATTGAGCAGTTCCGACCGATATGTCTTCTTAATGTCAGCTTTAAAATCTTCACCAAGGTGGGGGACTAACAGGCTAACGCAGATTGCACACAGTGTGGTGCAGCCATCTCAAACAGCCTTCATGCCGGACAGAAACATCCTAGAAGGGGTTGTGGTCCTACATGAAACGCTCCATGAGATCCACACGAAAAAACTAGATGGAGTGGTTTTTAAGGTGGATTTTGAGAAAGCGTACGATAAAGTTAAATGGCCATTTCTACAGCAGGCCTTGCGGATGAAAGGATTCGGTCAATCCTGGAGAAAGCAGGTAGACTCTTTCACGCAAAAAGGCAGTGTCGGAATCAAAGTGAATGATGACATAGGTCATTATTTCCAGACACACAAGGGTCTAAGACAGGGAGACCTGATGTCACCTATTTTGTTCAACATAGTAGTGGACATGTTGACAATTCTAATAGGAAGAGCTAAAGAAAATGGCCAAGTAGGTGGGCTCGTCCCGCATCTAGTGGACGAAGGAGTATCCATTCTACAGTACGCTGATGATACTATCATCTTTATGGAGCATGATCTGGATAAAGCAAGAAACATGAAGCTTCTGTTATGCCTTTTCGAGCAGTTATTAGGGTTAAAGATTAACTTCCATAAAAGTGAATTGTTCTGCTTTGGGAGAGCTAAAGACGAACAAGAAGCTTACAAACAACTGTTTGGATGTGAATTAGGGTCGATGCCGTTTACATACTTGGGCATACCGATTCACCATCGCAAGCTATCTAACAACGAATGGAAGTGCATTGAGGATCGATTTGAAAAGAAACTAAGCTGCTGGAAGGGCAAACTTATGTCATATGGAGGCCAACTAATTCTCATTAATTCGGTGCTCACGAGCATGCCTATGTTTCTATTGTCCTTCTTCGAAGTACCAGTTGGGGTTCGGAAAAGACTGGACTTCTATCGATAGTCCAATGTATGTCACAGTCCAACAACATGTTGGGGAAGGAAAGTGGCAAGATGGTGATCGTGATGAAGGCGGCAATGGAGGTGAAGATGGTAATGTAGGAGATAGCATTAGCCCTCCAAGCCGCGCAGGGCATTGGTGGAGACTCCTGCTTTTTTCTTTCGTGCCTTAGCCCTTCCTCTATGGTGAAGATGTATCTTGGTGCTGCAATGGAAGTGTGTCGGCCTGAGATGGATTCGTGGCAGAGCGCTGGAGAGAGAGAGAGAGAGAGAGAGAGAGAGAAAGATGATAGGGTTGGTGTCATAAATTGCCGGTCTTCACGTGTCTCCTCCATGGATCCACCTCCGCTCATTTGATGCACGGGATCTAGAGGAGCCCCAATCTCTCCTACCACCTTCGTTGTCTTTCAAGGATCTTGGAATAACAAAGGGGACATAATCGGTTAAGATTTTGGAAGTTATGTGAATCCCATCGCCCAAATCACATGGTATGACCATCGGTACGATCGTGTGCGGTTATACTATGCCTCGTCTTATCTCTTGTCACCTCGTATGGACGATCCTAACTTCCTGGGTATTCAATTTGGGCTCATTGGAAAATCATATCTTGTAGATCTCACCAAGGCCTTGTATTTGGGCCCCGTAACTTCTCTGGATTGATTTTAATTTTGTTCCTTCCATCGTGCTACATTCAGTGGCGGAGGCAGGAATAATTTTCAGGAGATAAAAGCATGTATAATGCAACTATCCAAGAACTCGGTAGAATACTAAATATATATTACTTTGTGTTTTGCAAATAGAATCAACATCCAATATATAAGTGCTGACACTCATAATACCTCGGTAGATGATGATTAAAATGAACATAAAGATGATCGAAAGAACATAAAAATCATAGATAAATTGGTAACTATAGTAGTATGGAATGTACTGATCACAAGATGACAAGAGGGAACTAATCAATTACTCATCGACCATGAGAGAGCACTAGAATAATGGACCTTATTTTTGGATGTGTTGGGGAACGTTGCATGGAAAACAATTTTTTTTCCTACGCACACGCAAAATCTATCCATGGAGATGCATAGCAACAAGAGGGGAGAGTATGTCTACGTACCCTCGTAGACCGTTTAGCGGAAGTGTTTAACAACGCGGTTGATGTAGTCGAAAACCTTCGCGATCCAACCGATCAAGTACCGAACATACGGCACCTCCATGTTCAGCACATGTTCAGCTCGATGACGTCCTCGCCTTCTTGATCCAGCAAGACGGGCGAAGTAGTAGATGAGTTTCGGCAGCACGACGGCGTGGTGACGGTGATGGTGAACTTGTTTCGCAGGGCTTCGCCGTGCACTGCGGAAAAACTAGACGGAGGACTAAACTGTGGAGAGGGGCGCCGCACACGGCTAAGAGATTGTCGTGGGTTGTGTGGCGCCCCTACCTCTCATATATATAGGTGGGGGGAGGGGAGGCAGCCTTGGGTGCGCCCCAAGGTGGCCGGCCGGCCCCCTTGGGCGCCTGCCCTTTGGCGCCCCCCCCCCCTTCCTTGTTTGCCTGCGGGGGGTGGTGCCCCCCCCCCTTTCCTTCTTCTTAGGCGGAGGGAAGGAAAGAGGGGCTAGCCCTCCCCCCTTTCCATCCATAGGGCCGACGACCAAGGGAAGGGGCGCGCCAGCCCCCTGTGGGCTGGTGTGTTCCCCTCTCTTGGCCCATAAGGCCCATTAACATCCCGGGGCTTCCTGGAACCCCTTCCGGTGATTCGATGACTACCCGATACACTCGGAAACCTTTCCGATGACCAAATAGCATCGTCCTATATATAAATCTTTACCTCCAGACCATTCCAGAGTGCCTCATCATGTCCGTGATCTCATCTGGGACTCCGAACAACATTCGGTCACCAAATCACATAACTCATATAATAATATATCGTCAATGAACGTTAAGCATGCGGACCCTACGGGTTCGAGAATGATGTAGACATGACCGACACGCCTCTCCGGTCAATAACCAATAGCGAAACATGGATGCCCATATTGGTTCCTACATATTCTACGAAGATCTTTACCGGTCGAACCTTATGACAACATACGTAATTCCCTTTGTCTATCGTTATGTTACTTGCCCGAGTTTCGATCGTCGGTATCTTCATACCTAGTTAAATCTCATTACCGGCAAGTCTCTTTACTCGTTTCATAATACATCATCTCGTAACTACCTCCTTAGTCACTTTGCTTGCAAGCTTCTTGTGATGTGTATTACCGAGAGGGCCCAGAGATACCTCTCCGATACACGGAGTGACAAATCCTAATCTCGATCTATGCCAACTCAACAGACACCTTCGGAGATACCTGTAGAGCATCTTTATGATCACCCAGTTACGTTGTGACATTTGATAGTACACAAGGTATTCCTCCGGTATCCAGGAGTTGCATGGTCTCATAGTCGAAGTAATATGTATTTGACATTAAGAAAGCAATAGCAGTAAACTGAACGATCATATGCTAAGCTAACGGATGGGTCTTGTCCATCACATCATTCTCCTAATGATGTGATCCCGTTATCAAGTGACAACACATGTCTATGGTTAGGAAAAACCTTAACCATCTTTGATTAACGAGCTAGTCTAGTAGAGGCTTACTAGGGACACGGTATTTGTTTATGTATCCACACATGTATTTAAGTTTCCAATCAATACAATTCTAGCATGAATAATAAACCTTTATCATGAATAATAAACCTTTATCATGAATAAGTAAATATAATAATAACAACTTTATTATTGCCTCTAGGGCATATTTCCATCAGTCACTCACTCGCACTAGAGTCAATAATCTAGATTACATTGTAATGAATCTAACACCCATGGAGTCTTGGTGCTAATCATGTTTTGCTCGCGGAAGAGGCTTAGTCAACGGGTCTGCTACATTCAGATCCATATGTATTTTGCAAATTTCTATGTCTCCATCCTTGACCTTTTCATGAATGGAGTTGAAGCGTCTCTTGATGTGTGTGGTTCTCTTGTGAAACCTGGTTTCCTTCGCTAAGGCAATTGCTCCAGTATTGTCACAAAAGATTTTCATTGGACCCGATGCACTGGGTATTACACCCAAATCAGATATGAACTCCTTCATCCAGACTCCTTCATGCGCTGCTTTCGAAGCAGCTATGTACTCCGCTTCACACATAGATCCCGCCAAGACGCTCTGCTTGGAACTGCACCAACTGACAGCTCCACCATTCAATATAAATACGTATCCGGTTTGTGACTTAAAGTCATTCGGATCAGTGTCGAAGCTAGCATCGACATAACCATTTACGACAGGCTCTTCGTCACCTCCATAAATGAGAAACATATCCTTGGTCCTTTTCAGGTACTTTAGGATGTTCTTAACCGCTGTCCAGTGATCCACTCCTGGATTACTTTGGTACCTCCCTGCCAAACTTATGGCAAGGCACACATCAGGTCTGGTGCACAACATAGCATACATGATAGAACCTATGGCTGAGGCATAGGGAATGACTTTCAGTTTCTCTCTATCTTCTGTCGTGGTCGGGCTTTGAGTCTGACTCAATTTCACACCTTGTAACACAAGCAAGAACCCTTTCTTTGGCTGATCCATTTTGAACTTCTTCAAAACTTTGTCAAAGTATGTGCTTTGTGAAAGTCCTATTAAGCGTCTTGATCTATCCCTATAGATCTTGATGCCCAATATATAAGCAGCTTCACCGAGGTCTTTCATTGAAAAATTCTTATTCAAGTATCCTTTTATGCTATCCAGAAATTCTATATCATTTCCAATCAACAATATGTCACCCACATATAATATAAGAAATGCTACAGAGCTCCCACTCACTTTCTTGTAAATACATGCTTCACCATAAGTCTGTATGAAACCATATGCTTTGATCACATCATCAAAGCGTATATTCCAACTCCGAGATGCTTGCACCAGTCCATAGATGGATCGCTGGAGCTTGCACACTTTGTTAGCACCTTTAGGATCAACAAAAACTTCTGGTTGCATCATATACAACTCTTCTTTAAGAAATCCATTAAGGAATGCAGTTTTGACGTCCATTTGCCAGATTTCATAATTATAAAATACGGCAATTGCTTACATGATTCGGACAGACTTAAGCATCGCTATGGGTGAGAAAATCTCATCGTAGTCAACCCCTTGAACTTGTCGAAAACCTTTCACGACAAGTCGACCTTTGTTGATAGCAACATTACCATCAACGTCCGTCTTCTTCTTGAAGATCCATTTATTCTCAATGGCTTGCCGATCAACGGGCAAGTCCACCAAAGTCCATACTTTGTTCTCATACATGGATCCTATCTCAGATTTCATGGCCTCAAGCCATTTATCGGAATCTGGGCTCATCATAATTTCTTCATAGTTCGTAGGTTCGCCATGGTCTAATAACATGACTTCCAGGATAGGATTACCGTACCACTCTGGTGCAGAACGTTCTCTGGTCAACCTACGAGGTCCAGTAGTAACTTGATCCGAAGTTTCATGATCCTCATCATTAGCTTCCTCTCCAGTTGGTGTAGGCATCACGGGAACTATTTTCTCTGATGTGCTACTTGAAGGAAATATGCCCTAGAGGCAATAATAAAGTTGTTATTTTATATTTCCTTATTCATGATAAAGGTTTATTATTCATGCTATAATTGTATTGATCGGAAACTTAAATACATGTGTGAATACATAAACAAATACCGTGTCCCAAGTAAGCCTCTACTAGACTAGCTCGTTGATCAAAGATGGTTTAGGTTTCCTAACCATAGACATGTGTTGTCATTTGTTAACAGGATCACATCATTAGGAGAATGATGTGATGGACAAGACCCATCCGTTAGCTTAGCATAATGATCATTCAGTTTATTGCTATTGCTTTCTTAAAATGTCAAATGCATATTTCTTCGACTATGAGATTATGCAACTCCCGAATACCGGAGGAATACCTTGTGTGCTATCAAACGTCACAACGTAACTAGGTGATCATAAATATGCTCTACAGGTATCTCCGAAGGTGTTTGTTGAGTTGGCATAGATCGAGATTAGGATTTGTCACTCCGATTTTCGGAGAGGTATCTCTGGGCCCTCTCGGTAATACACATCATAAGAAGCCTTGCAAGCAAATGACTAATGGGTTAGTTACAAGATGATGTATTACGGAACAAGTAAAGAGACTTGCCAGTAACGAGATTGAACTAGGTACGAAGATACCGACGATCGAATCTCGGGCAAGTAACATACCGATGGACAAAGGGAATTACGTATGTTGTCATTACGGTTCGACCGATAAAGATCTTCGTAGAATATGTAGGAGCCAATATGGGCATCCAGGTTCCGCTATTGGTTATTGACCGAAGAGGTGTCTCGATCATGTCTACATAGTTCTCGAACCCGTAGGGTCCGCACGCTTAACGTTCGTTGACGATATAGTGTTATATGAGTTATATGATTTGGTGACCGAATGTTGTTTGGAGTCCCGGATGAGATCACGGACATGACGAGGAGCTCTGGAATGGTCTGGAGGTAAAGAGGATTGATATATAGGACAATGGTATTCGGACACCGGAAGAGTTTCGGAGTGCACCGGGTAGTCATCGGGGCACCGGAAGGGGTTCCGGACACCCCTGGGAAGTGCATGGGCCTAATGGGCCAAAGGGGTGGGGGACAGACCAGCCCACTAGGGGGCTGGCGTGCCCCTCTCCTTGGATGGCCGGCCCTAGGGGTAGGAAAGGGGAGGGGTGGCCTGTCGTGGTTTTGTCACGACAGATGCCCTTGTGAAAGGACTTAGGTGTGGAGCCATCGCAGCGTAGGTTAGCTTAAAGGGTTTGAACGGGACAAGAGACACGAGTTTACCCAAGTTCGGCCCCTCACCAATGAGGTAAAAGCCTACATCCTACTTTAAGTTGTATTGCTTGAGTATCAATTACAAGGGAGCGGAATCGCTTGACCTAGCTCTCGATCAGTTGTTTCTTGAGTTAACCCGTCGTAGGGTCTCGCCTTTATATACACAGGCCGAGGCCCTCGGCTTACAAGAGTCCAGGTCGGGTCATACTACGTGTCCGATTCTGGTTCTAAATCACCTTGCCTTCTAAGGCAAGTCATCGTCAGGCAGCTTACAACGCCGGGTCTTGCATCGTCTTCTGGGCTTGGGCCCTCGACGGCTCATCTCGTAAATCACCCTCCGAGCCTCATCTTGAACATCTGGGCCTGTCTGAGGCCTTCTTCATAAGTCGCCACCAGTGTAACCCGGCCCCTCCTGGGCGGGTCGCACTGCGGGGTTATATCCCCAACATGGCCCCTCCGGCCTTTCCCTCCTCGTGAGAGAAAGGACAGGGGGGCGCCACCTCCCCCAGCCTTCCTCCCGCACTCAAATAAGGAAGGGAGGGCGCGGCTTGGGGAAGTCCCCAAGTAGGATTCGGCCCTACTTGGGGCGCCCCCTGGACTCACCCTTCTCCCCCCACCTATATATATGTGGGAGGGGGGCGCCACACATAACTACGACAATCTCTTAGCCGTGTGCGGCGCCCCACTCCACCGTTTACACCCTCGGTCATATTTTCGTAGTGCTTAGGCGAAGCCCTGCGGAGATAGCATCACCATCATCGTCACCACGCCGTCGTGCTGCCAGAACTCATCCACTACCTCTCCGTCTTGCTGGATCAAGAAGGCATGGACGTCACTGAGCTGAACGTGTGCTGAACGCGGAGGTGTCGTACGTTCGGTACTTGATCGGTTGGATCGCGAAGAAGTTCCACTACATCAACCGCGTTGTCAAATGCTTCCGTTTATGGTCTATGAGGGTATGTAGACACACTCTCCCCCTCGTTGCTATGCCTCTCCATGGATAGATCTTTGCGTGTGCGTAGAATTTTTTTTGTTTTCCATGCAACGTTTCCCAACAGTGGCATCCGAGCCAGGTCTATGTGTAGATGATATGCACGAGTAGAACACAAAGAGTTGTGGGCGGTGACAGTCATACTGCTTACCGCCAACGTCTTATTTTGATTCGGCGGTATTGTGGGATGAAGCGGCCCGGACCAACCTTACATGTCCACGCACATGAGACCGGTTCCACCGACTGACATGCAACTAGTTTTGCATAAAGGTGGCTGGCGGGTGTCTGTTTCTCCTACTTTAGTTGAATTGAATTTGACTGCGGCCGGTCCTTGAAGAAGGTTGAAACAACAAATTTGATGAATCACCGTTGTGGTTTTTGCGTAGGTAAGAACGGTTCTTGCTAGAAGCCAGTAGCAGCCACGTAAAACTTGCAACAACAAAGTAGAGGA
Source organism: Thinopyrum elongatum (assembly GCA_011799875.1). Taxonomy (NCBI): domain Eukaryota; kingdom Viridiplantae; phylum Streptophyta; class Magnoliopsida; order Poales; family Poaceae; genus Thinopyrum; species Thinopyrum elongatum. Next base: position 109,204,673 of record CM022302.1, read on the forward strand.
CGTCTAACTTGTTTTTGCAGGGCATGTTGTGATGTGATATGGTCAAGACGTGATGTGATATACGTTGTTATATGAGATGATCATGTTTTGTAATATCGACAACCGGCAGGAGCCTTTGGGTTGTCACTTGATTATTGTATGAAATGCAAACGCCATGTAATTGCTTTACTTTATCGCTATGCGTTAGCAATAGTTGTAGAAGCAATAGTTGGCGAGACGACCCCGATGCAACGATGTAGCTCAAGGTGTCGAGCCGGTGATGATGGAGATCATGATGATGCTTTGGAGATGGAGATCAAAAGCACAAGATGATGATGGCCTTTATCCTTTATGCATCTTATTTTGCTTAAAACGGAGGTAGCATTATAAGATGACCCCTTCACTAAATTTCAAGATAAAAGTGTTCTCCCCGAGTATGCACCATTGCCAAAGTTCATCGTTTCGAAGCACCTCGTGATGATCGGGTGTGATAGACTCTACGTTCACATACAACGGGTGTAAGACAGCTTTGCACATGCAGAATACTTGGGTTAAACTTGACGAGCCTAGCATTACAGACATGGTCTCGGAACACTTGAGACCGAAAGGTCGAACATGAGTCATATAGTAGATATGATCAACATAGAGATGTTCACCATTGATGACTACCCCATCTCACGTGATGATCGAACATGGGTTAGTTGATTTGGATCATGTATCACTTAGATAACTTGAGGGATGTTTATTTAAGTGGGAGTTCATTAGTAATTTGATTAATTGAACTTAATTAATCATGAACTTAGTCCTGGTAGTATTTGCATATCTCTGTTGTAGATCAATGGCCCGTGCTATCGTTTCCCTGAATTTTAATGCGTTCCTAGAGAAAGCTAAGTTGAAAGATGGTGGTAGCAACTACACGGACTGGGTCCATAACTTGAGGATTATCCTCATTGCTGCACAGAAGAATTATGTTCTTGATGCACCGCTAGGTGATAAACCTGCTGCAGGAGCTGATGCAGATGTTATGAACGTCTGGCAGGCTCGATCTGATGACTACTCGATAGTTCAGTGTGCCATGCCTTATGGCTTAGAACCGGGACTTCAAAGACATTTTGAACGTCATGGATCATATGAGATGTTCCAAGAGTTGAAGTTAATGTTTCAAGCAAATGCCCGGGTTGAGAGATATGAAGTCTCCAACAAGTTCTATAGCTGCAAGATGGAGGAGAATAGTTCTGTCAGTGAACACATACTCAAAATGTCTGGGTATCATAACCACTGGACTCAGCTGGGAGTTAGTCTTCCAGTTGATAGTGTTATTGACAGAGTTCTTCAATCACTGCCACCAAGCTACAAAGGCTTCGTGATGAACTATAATATGCAAGGGATGAATAAAACGATTCCTGAGCTCTTCGCAATGCTTAAAGCCGCGGAGGTAGATATCAAGAAGGAGCATCAAGTGTTGATCGTTAACAAGACCTCTAGTTTCAAGAAAAAGGGCAAGGGAAAGAAAGGGAACTTCAAGAAGAATGGCAAGCAAGTTGCCACTCCCGGGAAGAAGCCCAAAGCTGGACCCAAGCCAGAAATTGAGTGCTTCTACTTCAAAGGGAATGGTCACTGGAAGCGGAACTGCCCCAAATACTTGGCGGATAAGAAGGATGGCAAAGTGAACAAAGGTATATTTGATATACATGTTATTGATGTGTACCTTACTAATACTCGTAGTAGCGCCTGGGTATTTGATACTGGTTCGGTTGCTCATATTTGTAACTCGAAACATGTGCTACGGAATAAACGAAGATTGACTAAGGACGAGGTGATGATGCGCGTCAGGAATGGTTCCAAGGTTTATGTGATCGTCGTCGGCACGCTACCTCTACATCTACCTTCAAGATTAGTTTTACATGTGACGCCCCCGGCTTAATCGTGCACTAATCATACACGCAAATGCACATGATCAAGCCTAAGGACTCACTTGAAGGAATCACAACACAACTCTAAAACATAAATAAAGGCATACAAGCATTATATTACAAGCCAGGGCCTCGAGGGCTCGAATACATAAGCTTGATGTCAACAAGCATCAGCGGATGCGTAAGATATCTGAGTACAGATATAAAAGAGAAACAGATAAGCCTTTAAGAAGGCGGGGCAAAACAAAAGCTACGATCGAAAAGGTGTAAGCCTCCTGCCTGGGACCCTCCGAACCTACTCCTGGTCATCAGCCAACTCGTAGTAGTAACCACCCTCGGGGTAGTAGTAGCAGTCGTCGACGGGGGCAGCTGTCTCAGGGGCTCTGTCATCTGGTTGCATCAAATGGATATGGGGAAAAAGAGGAAGCAAAGCAACCGTGAGTACTCATCCGAAGTACTCAGCAAGCAAGGATCTACACTACATACGCAACATTATCAAAGAAAGGCTGTATATGTGGACTGGGCTACAGAAATGCCAGAATAGAGGGAAGGCCTAGTCCTATCGAAGACTAGCATCTTCAGCGGGCTTGCAGCATTAGAAGAGTGTAGATTAGTACAGTATAAAGTAGTAGTAGTGTCTTCAACCTCGCCCAGAGATCCTTCCTCGACTCCCTGCGAGAAAGCAATCCAAGAGCCATACTATACATATCTCATCACAAGTATCCAGTTCTAGTTGTATCGATCGGGATACAACTCTTAGCGTCCATTACCGAGGATCCGGCTATGCATAGATATTTTCTTCCCTGCAGGGGTGCACCAACTTACCCACCACGCTCGCTTAACTCCGGCCGGACACACTTTTCTGGGTCATGCCCGGCCTCGGCTAAACAACGCGCCGCAACCCGACCTAGGCTTAACAGAGAGGTCAGCATGCCGGACTAACCTATGCCCCCAAGGGTCTTGGGCCATCGCCCCAGGAACTCCTGCATGTTACGTGCACCGCCGGTGAGCAGACCTAGCAACCCCTTAATACAAGCACGGTTGCGTTCCCAGTCCAACCCAGCGTGTGCCGCTCAGTCGCTGACGTCTAGAAAGCTTCCGCTGATGTATACGACGCAGAGTACCCATATTTATTCCCGCGTGATGGTTAGTGCTATTGGGCCAGAGGCCCACTCGGATCAAATATCCAAACCGTTAGTGTATTGGGGGTGTGCGGTAACGAGTAGAGACTCACGATCGATGTGACCCCGTCGCCCCGTCTCAAGGACTTGCGGCAAGGGCTAAGAATGCCCGGCCACGCCTCGTAATTTATCTCACGGGCACCCTCCAGGTCAACCCGTCTCCACATCCCTTGCTTCTTTTGCTCGCTCGGGTACCCATCAGGGTCGACCCGACTCTCCAAGTAACAGTTGTAAGAGCATCTCCAGCCGTTGAGCCCCCCAGGAGGCATTTTTTTCGCCGCCTGGGGGGCTGCCGGCGAAAATTTTAGCCTGGGGGTGAAAAAAATTCCACTCGTTGCCCCCCACCCTTATCCAGACGGCTCGTCTATCTCTCCTCTGCTTGGCCATGCCGCCTCCACCTCCATGGCCACCTGCTTCTGCTCCTCCTCCTTCTCTCCACCCGACCTCGCCACCGTCCATTCACCCCATCTCTTTCTCCCTCTCGCTGCGGCAGTCACCGAAGGTGAAGTTGCAGAGCGAGCAGCACCGGCGGCACATACGACCACAACCCGCTGCTGCAGCCACCTCCGGACCCGCGCTTCCCGCTGCGCCTCCCCGTCCAGGACGGCGGCAGCAGCGGCAGCCGATGAGCGCGCCTACATGCCGCAGGTGGTGTCCATCGGGCCGCTCCACGCCGGCAAGCGGCGGCTGCGTGAGATGGAGCGCCACAAATGGCGCGCGCTAGACCACATGCTCAAGCGCACGGGCCACGACGTCACTGCCTACCTTGACGCGTTGCGGCCCATGGAGGAGCGGGTGCGGTCGTGCTACGACGGGCGCGTCGCATGGATGCCGGCCAATGAGTTCGCCCAGTGCCTGGTACTGGACGGGACCTTCGTGTTGGAGCTGTTTCGCGGTGTGCTGGACGGCACCAAGGGGTTCGTGGACGACCTGGGCTACTCGCAGCACGACCCCAACCCCATCTTCGCCATGCGCGGCGCCATGCACGCCATCCGCAGCGACATGATCCTACTCGAGAACCAGATACCGCTGTTCATGCTAGACCTGCTGCTCGGGATCCAGCTAGGCCACCCGGAGCAGACGGGGGCCGTGGCCAGCCTCGCCAGAGGACACGAAGACGCGGAGGCGCGGAGCCGGCCCCGGAGCTCCTTCATCCTGTCGGCCCCCTCCTCCGCGTGCTGCCCCGAACCTGTGCGCGGCGAGGCGAGGGCGGCGGCGAGGCGAGAGAAGGAGAAGAGAAGAGAGGAGTTGCAGCCCTGCCAAAAGAGAGAGAGGATGGGTGTGTGGAGGGGAGCACGTGGGTGGGCCAGGGAGGGAAAGGGACGAGAGAGTAGAGAGATGCTGGCAGGTGGGTCTGTGCATGCAAAGCGGCGAATTAAGCCCCCCAGGCACCCCCAGCTCCCTGGGTTTGCGTCGGGGTCGCCAGCTTAGTTTTTGGCCAGATTCGGCGCTAAACGAGCTCGTGGGGGCCCGAGTGGGACTTTTTTTGTCCGTCGGCGGTGAAAAAGTGCTCCTGGGGGACGGCTGGAGATGCTCTAAAGTCCAAGTATCCGTGTGTCCATAACATCAGGTGAATCTGGGGTATCACCCTCGTTGGATTCCTACTCGATGTATCCGTCAAGGTGAACTCGGAGGAATCACCCTCGATGGATTCACACTTGAGGTGTTGCACGACAGCGTCGTTATCGGGATTGGTGAAGGAGGAATCACCCTCGATGGCCACGACCAAATAGCTACTCTACAGAGTTAACATCAGAAGTGCTATACGAGGTATCACCCTCGGCACTCGATAGTAACGCTGCAGTGTCGTACAACTAAGGGGGGTGATGTGCGGTGCCTAGTTGTCGATCACGTTGATCGAGTAATCTGATAATCCAGCGGGCAACTGGGACAAAGTGGGGTCTCTGGTGGAGCTCTAACCAGCCTATTCTAAGCAGTTTAGGATAAGCAGGTAGGTATCAACAGCAGTTACAAAAACAGGTTATGCATCAGAAATAGGATAAACAGCAGCAGCAACAATTTCTAATGCAAGCATAAAAGAGAAAGAATAGGCGATATCGGTGTGTTCAAAGGGGGGTGCTTGCCTGGAAGCTCTGCTGCAAAAGTCTGGTCGTCAGCGGTGTAGTCGGTCTCCGGAGCTGCGTCGGTCTCGGGGACTACGTCAGTACCGAGATCTACCGAGATAGAAGAGGGGGAGGAAACAAATAAATACACAGCAAACATATGCAACACAGAGCATGTCATGCTAACGTGTAGTGCAGGGTTGCCTAAAAGCATGTCTAAATCATATTAGTTATTTTAGGATTTAAGTTGGAATTAATAACCGGTATGTATGCACTATTCATCTACCGGAAACGGGTGAAAAGTTGCGGTTTCACCTTCGTAGAGGGTCCTGACATTGAAACAGATGGCACGGTCGGATTCGTCTCGTTTTTTTGATCAACTTTCATGTAGAAAGTTTTTCCATCCGAGCTACGGATTACTTTCTACGATTTTTGAAAGATTTTAATATTTTCTGGATTTATTCAAATTAACAGAAATGATATATGATGTCAGCATGACGTGGGGATGACGTTAGCAGTCGGCTGACTCGCTGACCAGTTCAAACTGACCAGTGGATCCCACCTGTCATTGTCAGTGACTTTAAAAGTGGTTAAGTTAAACTAAACAGAACTAATTAGAGGGTGGGCCCCAGGTGTCAGTGACTAGTTAGGTTAATATAATTAGGTTTTAATTAAAAACTGTTTAATTAGACTAATTACAGAAGGGGGCCCACATGTCAGCGTCAGGGGGAACAGTACCCCGCGTTGAGCATGGTCAACGGGGTCAACGGCGGCCAGGGGGCCCACTGGTAGTGGCACAGGGCGGGCCCCACGCCTCGCCAGCGGCGGCGCCGGAGTGGCGCCGGTGACCATTTTCGCGGCGGCCGATCGCTGGAGAGGCTCGGGTTTTCACTACGGAGCGCCAAATCGAGTGTTTTAACTTGCGTTCGAAAGCTGACGCTGCCTCGCGTCGAACGGTGCCACTGGACCGACCGGAGATGGCCGGAGTAGAGAGCTGCAACATCGCCGGCGGCGGTGATCTACGGTGGCTCGGTGAAAACGAGAACCTAGCGCGCGTGAGCGATCTAAAGCACTAGGCCGCACCACTGGAGTGCCCCGAGCACGGTGGCGTACTCGGACAGCCACGGCAAAGACTACAGCAACGACGGTGAGCTTCGCGGCGGAGTCGAGCTCGGCCATCCACGGCAGCAACGCTAGGCGCAACAGAATGAGGAGAAGGCAGGGGGAGAACATGCGGTGCTCACCGTGCGGGCTCAAGGAGGCCCCTTGGGTGAACGGGAGCACAGAGGGGGCCGTGGTCGACGGGGATCGCCGGCGACCGAAACGGAAGAGGATGAGGCGGATCCAGCGCTGTGGTGGCTCCCGGCTCCAACAGCGGGCACCGTTCGTCGTGGAGGACGATGGCGAACACCTACTGCATCTTGGCGAGGCGAGGCGGTGAAGGTGGTCGCGGTGGCGACGGAGGACGGTGGCGATTCCGCTTGGTGGTGGTGGGAGCGAGCGAGGGAGAAGCGAGGACGAGGGGCGAATGGATGAGGAGGCCAGGGGGGAGGAACGGCTCGGCCTTATCCTCTCCCGAGCGTCGGTGGCGTCATCGTGTCGCCATCTCATCGGCGCTCGCCGGCGCGGCCAGACGCGCGCTGACAGCGCGAGGGAGAGAGAGTCAGGAGGGAGAAAAAGGCTAGATGGGCTGGGTCCTGGCACTGTTGACTTAAGCCCAGCAAATTTTGGCCTTTTCCATTTCTTTTGCTGTTTTTCCTTTTATAGCAGACTTAGAAAAAGAAAAGAGCTACCAAATGCCTTTGCAAAAATGTGAAATGGGTCCACAATATTACAATGCATTATTTTGCTCTGCCACAAAAAGTTTGGGCAATTTTGGAATTCATTTGGATTTTTCAAAAATGAATATGGCATTTAAAGTCCTGTTTTGACACTGTTTAATTGCCCTAATCCAAAGTATGGCTGATGGTGATGTTGTTTTCCTTAACAACAATTTGTTTTGGAATATTTGCTAGATGATGAACATTTTTCCAGCAACTTTTGAGCAACTTCAAATTTCACTTTGAATTTGAATAGAATTTAGAGAAGGAATTTGAATTGAAAGATTTAACCACCGTGATTAATCAATGCAAATGATGATGACTTGACATGATCATAAGGGATTACTGTGGTGTGATGCTGGGGATGTTACAAATCTGCTCCACTACAAGAAATCTCGTCCCGAGATTTTAGCGGTGGAGTAAGAGGTGACTTCGGGAGAACGGACCTTTGCAAGGTCGATTATCTGGCAGATAATTCAGGGAACATGGCAGAAGTACCTCTCGAGTTGAAACCTAGGAAAACATCAAGAGCAAAGTATGAAGGTACAATAGGAAGTTTCAAGCGAATGGACAAACGATCGATATCTGATCAGAGTGTGTAAAGGGGTTCAGAGCATCGGGAATAGATCATCTCTCGAAGGGTGGCTCATGATAACACAGAAAGCCAAGAGCATATGATACTTCGGAATCAAGGATACACAGGAGAGTCAGGTTCCGATCCTGTGGAACTGTGATGAGGGTCGATCGAGAGTAGGGAGAACGGTGACATCTTACCGGTCTCGACAACAAAGTATGTCAGAGAATAGTCTGTCAGTTATGTCGGCGACAACATCGGTACCAAGGGCAAGGGACAAAGAAAACCATTTTCCTGCTCGTTAAAATGAGGTGGACCAATAGGCAAAGTTCTCGTCCATCGGTGGTTACCGGAGTGTCATCAACAATACCAACAGGGTCTTTTTGACCGAATTGTACCTCGAGGTGTTTACATAAGTAGGGAATTGTTATTACTTAGATCATACCAATCACAAGAAAGGTTAATTAGATGAATGGAAGGAAATGTGATTATGAGATTAAACAGACCAATGGAAAGGAAATGTGATTATACACAAGTATTAGGTGTATATCCTTCCCAAGGAAAAGTAGAGCATGATATACATGTCAGAACTACAAGTACATCACCATTTGGATAAAGGGGCAAGGGAATTCATGATGTTATCCATACAACGGTGTTTGGATAATAGAGCAAGAAACATTTGGCAATGCACTTGCAATGTTCTCGTTGTTGTTCGGCGTACCACAGTCATGCTTCGAGGTAGCATTAACATGGTGTTTCAAGCAAGATTGAACCTAAAAGTCACAAGAAGTAAAAAGGAACAATTCCAAGAATGTCGAGGAATGTAAGATATACCCAAAACATGACCAAGTCTGTATTGGTAGGAAGTCAAGGATGTTGTCGATGATAACACAAATCATCGAGGGACAAGGATGGTATTTCTCCTCAAGAATTCGATTGAAATCCTAGAACAAGTCAGTATATTGATGGTGATCATGACTAATTTTGTCGAGAGGCTCTATGAAGATGCCATCGAGTAGCAACGACATCAAGCAAAAGGAATGATGAAGCGAAGGCTATTGAAACCACGGATACGTCACAAGCTCGAAATCAAGCTTGTTGTTCGAGGTGAAATGATAAGATGAGGAAGATCGGCGTAAGCTTCGATCATTGTCGAAAAGTTGTGCTCCGGGAATAAGAACCAGGTAGCAGGGTTAAAATTTAGCACGATGATGATATAGCCGGTCAGGCTAGGAATGATGTGATGGAGTATTAAACTTCCCAGTAACAAGAACTAGGGATAATACCCGAAGGTAAATCAGAGTAGAGGTTGGACGGGTGAAATGATGTGCAGAGGACAAGTATTTTATCTTGTCCGGGAAATGTAATCAAGGAGAAAATATGGTCGGAACCACGATTGCAAAGGATCAATTCACAGATACAAGATGAACTTATACCAAGGGAACAATTATTTTTATGAGCAGGTTCCATGATGAGTTCTACATCGGGTCCATGGGAATGAACACAAAGGTTCAAGGTCGACTCCCACTTCTTCAATGCATAACCTTTCATTCACTCCTCGTTTTCGAAGAAATTGTAGTGCGGAAGATTTATCTGGTGAAGCACCAGAAGACTATGACTCGCATAACTTTCGAGTTCACACGGATTAGGGAAAGCATAGGTTCAACCCGTAGGGGTATCTTAGGAACATATACCACGAACTTCAGGAGTAATTAACACAAGCTCGACAGCAGAGCATGGTTGACAAAAGGAGAGGATACAATTTACCAAAGGCATTATTTATCAGGGAAAAACTCTCAAGATTTCAAATGTTAAGGACACTGTCGGATAACAACCCAATAATGGATCTGGCGATTCACGACGGAGTTGATGTGAGTATCGGTAATCAGTCAGAGGGAGAAGGGATGCAACGGCATCGGCTTATCAAAACATCTGAATAATTCGATGCTTTAAATACAAAGAAACTTAATTTCTAGATCGATGTATCAGAATCAGATGCTCTGATCGAAGATGGATAGGTTGAACAGACTTATTGGCACACCGATCAAATCTTGATTGGGCAAGAACCAGCTCATATCCAGAACGATGTCTAAGACGAAAAGAAAATTTTCTAAGGATTAATTGATGATTGCGAGTATGCACACACATGTTGACTCAATAGGATCAGAATGTCCATCGCAAAGGATTTTAGTAAATACTGCTAGACATCTGGAATTAACCATAATGCAAGTAGGCATGGAGATTCAAGAGCAATAGGCTGCAGAGGATTTTCGGGAGATCGAATTGCATTCGAAGAATTTGTGAGACATATGAACAACTGGGGATGAACGAATCCCCGATAAGTGTGAGGAATTATTCGTAGGGGTATTCAGGCGGAAAATAGCTGCAAGGCAGTCGGAAAAAGGATTCTTGAAAGTCGGAGAATACTTTCGGGTATCTTGTAATAACAAGAACAACTAGGGATGGAAGTATGAACGGCGAGGGTACGCAGTTATCCATAAGGATTCAACGGTGTTAAGGGATTGCAAAAGGAATGAACACAAGTTCTCGGGAGAAGATCGGAGAGTATCGTCGAAGTCTTCTGGTGAAGCAGGCAACCATCCGGAATGAAGGGGCTCTTCGGGGAAAGCCGTTACGAGAACCTAATGTAGTTAGTAAATTCATTTAACCAGAATAGAAGAGAGATCACAGTCCCAGAGTATAGACGAGGAATAAAAGATCCTAATACCTCCCAATTGGCGACGTGGGCCCGTAAGCCACACAGCCAAGTTAGTAAAACAATTTTGACAACTAGACTCAACTTCGGCCAAGGAGTTGGAAAGGGGGTTCCTACAGGCAGTCGGCTCTGATACCAACCTGTGACGCCCCCGGCTTAATCGTGCACTAATCATACACGCAAATGCACACGATCAAGCCTAAGGACTCACTTGAAGGAATCACAACACAACTCTAAAACATAAATAATGGCATACAAGCATTATATTACAAGCCAGGGCCTCGAGGGCTCGAATACATAAGCTTGATGTCAACAAGCATCAGCGGAAGCGTTAGATATCTGAGTACAGATATAAAAGAGAAACAGATAAGCCTTTAAGAAGGCGGGGCAAAACAAAAGCTACGATCGAAAAGGCGCAGGCCTCCTGCCTGGGACCCTCCGAACCTACTCCTGGTCGTCAGCTAACTCGTAGCAGTAACCACCCTCGGGGTAGTAGTAGCAGTCATCGACGGGGGCAGCTGTCTCAGGGGCTCCGTCATCTGGTTGCAGCAAACGGATATGGGGAAAAAGAGGAAGCAAAGCAACCGTGAGTACTCATCCGAAGTACTCAGCAAGCAAGGATCTACACTACATATGCAACATTATCAAAGAAAGGCTGTATATGTGGACTGGGCTGCAAAAATGCCAGAATAGAGGGAAGGCCTAGTCCTATCGAAGACAAGCATCTTCAGCGGTCTTGCAGCATTAGAAGAGTGTAGATTAGTACAGTATAAAGTAGTAGTAGTATTTTCAACCTCACCCAGAGATCCTTCCTTGACTCCCTGCGAGAAAGCAATCCGAGAGCCATACTATACATATCTCATCACAAGTATCCAGTTCTAGTTGTATCGATCGGGATACAACTCCGAGCATCCGTTACCGAGGATCGCTTAACTCCGGCCGGACACACTTTTCTGGGTCATGCCCGGCCTCGGCTAAACAACACGCCGCAACCCGACCTAGGCTTAACAGAGAGGTCAGCACACCGGACTAACCTATGCCCCTAGGGGTCTTGGGCCATCGCCCCGGGAACTCCTGCATGTTACGTGCACCGCCGGTGAGCAGACCTAGCAACCCCTTAATACAAGCGCGGTTGCGTTCCCAGTCCAACCCAGCATGTGCCGCTCAGTCGCTGACGTCTAGAAAGCTTCGGCTGATGTATACGACGCAGAGTACCCATGTTTATTCCCGCGTGATGGTTAGTGCTATCGGGCCAAAGGCCCACTCGGATCAAATATCCAAACCGTTAGTGTATTGGGGGTGTGCGGTAACGAGCAAAGACTCACGATCGATGTGACCCCGTCGCCCTGTCTCGAGGACTTGCGGCAAGGGCTAAGAATGCCCAGCCATGCCTCATAATTTATCTCACGGGCACCCTCCAGATCAAGCCGTCTCCACATCCCTTGCTTCTTATGCTCGCTCGGGTACCCCTCAGGGTCGACCCGACTCTCCAAGTAACAGTTGTAAAGTCCAAGTATACGTGTGTCCATAACATCAGGGGAATCTAAGGTATCACCCTCGTTGGATTCCTACTCGATGTATTCGTCAAGATGAACTTGGAGGAATCACCCTCGATGGATTCACACATGAGGTGTTGCACAACAGCGTCATTATCGGGAGTGGTGAAGGAGGAATCACCCTCGATGACCACGACCAAATAGCTACTCTACAGAGTTAACATCAGAAGTGCTATACAAGGTATCACCCTCGGCACTCGATAGTAATGTTGCAGTGTCGTACAACTAAGGGGGGTGATGTGCGGTGCCGGGGCCTGGTTGTCGATCACGTTGATCGAGTATTCTGATAATCCAGGGGGGCAACTGGGACAAAGTGGGGCCTCTGGTGGAGCACTAACCAGCCTATTCTAAGCAATTTAGGATAAGCAGGTAGGTATCAACAGCAGTTACAAAAATAGGCTATGCATCAGAAATAGGATAAACAGCAGCAGCAGCAATTTCTAATGCAAGCATAAGAGAGAAAGAATAGGAGATATCGGTGTGTTCAAAGGGGGGGGTGCTTGCCTGGAAGCTCTGCTGTAAAAGTCTGGTCATCAGCGGTGTAGTCGGTCTCCAGAGCTGCGTCGGTCTCGGGGATTACGTCGGTACCGGGATCTACCGAGAAAGAAGAGGGGGAGGAAACAAATAAATACACAGCAAACATATACAACACAGAGCATGTCATGCTAACGTGTAGTGCAGGGTTGCCTAAAAGCATGTCTAAATCATATTAGTTATTTTAGGATTTAAGTTGGAATTAATAACCGGTATGTATGCATTATTCATCTACCAGAAACGGGTGAAAAATTGCGGTTTCACCTCGGTAGAGGGTCCTGACATGGAAACAGATGGCACGGTTGGATTCGTCTCATTTTTCTGATCAACTTTCATGTAGAAAGTTTTTCCATCCGAGCTACGGATTACTTTCTATGATTTTTCAAAGATTTAAATATTTTTTGGATTTATTCAAATTAACAGAAATGATATATGACGTCAGCATGATGTGGGGATGATGTCAGCAATCGGCTGACTCGCTGACCAGGTCAAACTGACTAGGGGGTCCCACCTGTCATTGTCAGTGACTTTAACAGTGGTTAAGTTAAACTAAACAGAACTAATTAGAGGGTGGGCCCCAGGTGTCAATGACTAGTTAGGTTAATCTAATTAGGTTTTAATTAAAACTATTTAATTAGACTAATTACAGAAGGGGGCCCACATGTCAGCGTCAGGGGGAACAGTACCCCGCGTTGACCGTAATCAACGGAGTCAACGGCGGCCAGGGGGCCCACTGGCAGTGGCATAGGGCGGGCCCCACTCCTCGCCAGCTCAGCGGCGGCACCGGAGTGGCGCCGGCGACCATTTTTGCGGCGGCCGATCGCTGGAGAGGCTCGGGTTTTCACTATAGAGCGCCAAATCGCGTGTTTTAACTTGAGTTCGAAAGCTGACGCTGCCGTGCGTCGAACGGTGCCACTGGACCGACCGGAGATGGACGGAGCAGAGATGTAACATCCCAAATTTTCAATTTGGAATGTTATACATAGGTCATCATATGCATATCATATTTTATTTGCATTTTGATTGTGACCCTAAAAATCCTAAGCAACTCAAGGACCCACGGAGAGAGTTGGGGATTTTATTATTTTCATATTTGAATTTTCTCAAATATTGAAAAGAGGATCATTTTGGTTTTATTTATTTTTCTCTCCAAAATATTTCATATTAAAAACATATGAGAGGAGATAATATGACTTCTCCAAAATAAAAGAAATATTGGAGGAAAATGTTAAAATCAAATAAATGATTTTATTTGGATTTTATTGCTATTTTATCTGAATTAGAAAAAAATATGCATTTTTTAAAATTGCATTTTTAGGCCAAGAAAATGTTCACTTTGTTCTAAATATTCTATTTAGACGGTGAAAATTGTTTTTGGCATTTTTAGATTTCTTTTATATTTTATTTAGGATTTTTGTTTCGGCGGAATTTATTAAAAAAAAACTTTCGCCCGACTGGGCCGAAGGCCCAGCCGAGCCAGGCCGCCGCCGCCTTCCTCCCGAGCGGGAGAGACCCGCTCGCGCATGACGCCGCCGCCGTGAGCGAGTCGGCCACCGCCGCCGCCTTGCCCCCTCCCCCAAGCCGGCCCTGCCCCTCCCCTTTTTAAATAGCCGCCGCCCCCCCCCCATCCCCACACCACCGCCGCCGCCGCTGCTGCAGCTGCTGCTGCCACCGCCGCCGCTGCCGCTGCTGCTGCCACCGCCGCCGCCTGCTGTTGCCGCTGCCCGCCGCGTCGCGCCCTGCCCCGCCGCCCGCGCAGCCGCGCCGCCGCCCACGGAGCTCGCCCTGCCCGCCGGAAGCCGCCGGTTTTTTTTCGGTTTAGGTAAAAATCATCTCGGTTTTTTTTTAAACCCTAGTTCAGTTTTTTTATTTTATTTTATTAGATCGGTTCGGTTTTCTCGGTTTAGTTCGTTTGCGAACGTTCGTTCGTTCGTTCGTTCGTTTTAACGAACGTTTTCGCCCGTTCGTCTCTGTTAGCGGACGTTTGTCTGATAGATTTTTCTTTTCCTGCTAGGGACCTATTCACGATTATTTTTATCACAGATTAGCCCCTGATCTTCAAACCCTCGCCGTTTCTAAACCGTTCGTCCAAATCCAGTGAAACCAACGCCAAAATCTTCGTCTTGAACCCCTCTTTCTGTTTAATCAACTTGAACATGATTTTGACAATTTAAAATTTGGTTTCAAGCAGATTTGTTTTCAAAGTTCTTTTGACCGTAGTTTCAATTCCGTAGCTCTGATTCGATTGATTCTTTTTGCAGATCGAATCTCTTCAGTTGAACTTTCAGATTTGATCTTCTTATTTGAGTTTTACCCTTGCATCTATGCTTGATTGCTTATGTATGCTATTGTTTGTTTGTGATAGAATTCCTGGAGTGCGAAGCGTGCTACTACGAGTCTCTAGGGTTTGCAGATCGTCAGCAAGGCAAGTAACACATTGATCATACTCTTTTCATACCCAGTTTTTATGCATTAGTTTCAATCCTCAAACACTGCATGATTAGGATGTGATTAACTTGTCGGTATTGGGAAGTAGATGATGAGGTAGAACCTATTGCCCTTTATTATCAAACCCATGGGAGTTTCTTCTACGTTATGCTTATATTGCCATGCTATGCTCGTAGACGTGGATTGTGTTTTAAGTGTATCCATGACAGATGTGAGATTGTTAATTAATGGTTAACTTAAGGTGGCTACTTAAATACACATCTGGGTGGATTGGTTGCAGGCACCTGGGGATATACCAGTGTTGTCTTTTTTGTTCGCCACCCAGGCTCAAAGGGATCATAAGATTATTCATGCTAGAAACTTCCGTGTGCAGCCACAAGCTATTATGGGCTCTAGCATAGTTGAGTATGTTGCATGACCTCTTTCAGTGGTAGGCTAGCAGATGTAGGGGAAAGTAGGTGTAACTGTCTACCCAGAGTAAAGAGTAAATGCTTCTGAAAGATTGTGTCTCGGTCATCCGTTTCTCAAACACCATGTAGTGCGAGAAATCCAACGGAGGAGATCGAGTCTTGTGGGGAAAAGTGCACAAACCTCTGCAGAGTGTATAAACTAATCATGATTAGCCGTGTCCCCGGTTATGGACATCTTGAGTATCTGGTACTTGAATTATTGATTTGATCTCATCACTCTAAATTAATTTGTTGGGTTTAATGATTACTTTTAATTGGGATTGAGATGGGGATTTACCTTCTCAATGTTTAACAACCATCATGATAGTTAAATAAAACATATTCCTTTGATGTAGGGAAAAATTGGATTTTCGCAAAACAATATAATCCTAGAGCTTTCCACCAGCCATATATGCATGTAGTGATAGCAATTATCTGTTCCTTGCTCTATTGTGTTATATTGCCAGCATATTCCATGTGCTGACCCGTTTCGGGCTGCAATATATCATGTTGCAGACTTTTCAGACGAAGAGTAAGGTGCGCTAGGTCGTTGTCATGCACTCAGCTATGCCGTTGGAGTTGATGGACTCACTTTATCTTCCAAGCCTTCCGCTGTTATCTTATATAGATGGCCTTAAGCCATATTTATTGTAATAAGTTCTCTTTTGAGACATTCGATGTAATAAGTGTGTGATTGCACTCTATTATAAATCCTTCGAGTACTGTGTGTGTCAGCATTACGGATCCAGGGATGACACTTGAACACAGAGATTTGACCATCTGAGGTCGGATCGCTACAAGATGGTATCAGAGCACACGCTGACTGTAGGACACGACCACTAAGAAAAGCCATAGGTCACTCTTCTCTACTCATTTCTGACTCTCTCCATCTTCTACTCTCTAGGATGGCGGACTCAAGGAACAAGTTTGCACAACCGGATGAAGACACACCATTTGGGAGACACTTGAAGGAAATCACTAAGTACCTGAACATCAGAATACCAAGCTTCACCGGGACCTACACCGCCACTTTACCAGAAGAGGAGCGTTGGATGATTCGAGTTCAAGTTCCAGGAAGGACGTTCATGCCAGTTACCGAGTCCATAGAGTTTTCCTTTGATGCACCAACCTGGAGTCTAGGTAAGAGCATGGCAGCCCACATCGCCATGGGACGCATCGGTGAAGTTTATCACAAAGATCTTAAGGACACCATCTACCAAATATGTGGGCGCCGAGATGAGCAATGGGAGATGATCAGCACCAGGAGAAACAGGTCCATTGCAGCTTTCATCCAGGAGTTAAACCAGCACATTCGTCGACAGGAGAACCAGATGTGCGCAAGCATGATAGATTTGAAGAAGGTGATGACCAGGAACATGGAGCTAGAAGAGGAACTCAAGTCTACACGCGACGGATATGAGGAGGAAATCGCAGTACTAGTGGAGAAGAATGACGACCTGACAAGGAAGCTAGGAGTATTCATGGGAGACCCCACGCCAGTAGGAGATGACAACCATCCCGAGGACTACATCATCATCGACGACACCGACTCCGACCCCGACAGTAGTGATGATGACTATGAAGACGAAGCTGGAGCGGATATCATGGAGTCTTCCACCGATCAAAATTTCTAGATGACCACCATATGATTAGTAGTATTTCCCCATGTATATAGTAGTAGTCCGAGCACTTTTGTAATGATAGTTAGATCGATTGTATGCCCCTGCTTGAATTGATTTTGGTGTGATATGAATGTGTTTGTCTCATGTGCATATGGGTAGTGCTTTCTCATTAGACCTCACTCTATTCTAATCTCTCCCCTCTAAACCCATCAGATGCCTCCGAGACGTGACACCGGATTTGTCTTCCCACTGGAGATCACACAGTTGATCCAGCAGCAGAATGCCTTGATGCAGATACTAGTCCAGAACCAAGGCAACAACAACAACCCACCGCCCCCACCTCCAGTTGACAACCTAGCCCGTTTTCTGAGGTTGCAGCCGCCGGTGTTTTCCAGTAGCACCGAGCCAATAGTTGCTGATGACTGGCTACGCAGGATTGGAAGGGAGTTGACCACCGCAGGATGCACAGATGCTGAGAAGGTGCGTTTTTCCGCACATCAATTGGATGGACCCATAGCCTCATGGTGGGAGAATTACACAGCCACATTCCCTATAGCCAATGTCACCTGGGATCAGTTTCAGCAAGCATTCCGCACTGCACATGTCTCAACTGGAGCTATGAGCATGAAGAAGCGTGAGTTTCACAACTTGCGCCAGGGAAACCGTATTGTGGGGCAGTACATGGATGAGTTCAGTAAGTTAGCTCGCTATGCCCCAGATGATATGGCCACTGATGCCGCAAAGCAGGAGAAGTTTATGGAAGGGTTGAATGATGAGATGAGCATGCAGCTGATGGTAGCAACATTCGCTAACTACCAGGAGTTGGTAGACCGGGCTCTTATGATTGAAGGGAAGCAGCAACAGATTGAGAGCTGTAAAAGGAAGTATGGACAAGGGAAGTACAATTCAGGAGCTCAGCAGAAGCCTCGTTTTACCCCGAACTCGGGAGGATATACACATAACCATGGAGGCCATACTCACAATGGAGGAAGTTCGCATAACCACAGTGGCCCCAAGAATGGAAACAGGAATGGAGCAGGCAGCAATCAGAACCACTCTAACCCAGCCACACCCGCCAAGAAGGATCAAAGTCACATTACTTGTTTCAAGTGCGGGAAGACTGGACACTATGCCAATGAGTGTCCTGAACCGAAAAATGGTAATGGCAATGGAAGCTCTGGGAAGAAGCCCAACCCTTTCAACAGGGGACAAGTGAACCACGTTAACGTGGAGGAGGTTGAAGAGCAGCCAGATGCAGTTATAGGTAAGTTTTTGGTTAAGTCATTTACTGCAATCGTTCTTTTTGATACTAGTGCATCGCATTCATACATTTCAAGGGGATTTGTGGATAAGTATAAGTTGCCCACTAAAGTTCTTAGGACACCTATGTTAGTAAGCTCACCAGGAGCGGAGTATATGGCAAGTCAAGGATGTTTTCAGATGCCATTGACCATAGGTAGGCACGTGTTCCCCTCAGACTTAATAATTTTGGAGTCACAAGGATTGGATGTGATACTAGGCATGGATTGGCTATCGATGTATGGAGGAAACATCGATTGTGCCAGTAAGTCAATTCTGCTCACCACCCCGGAGGGAAAAAGGATCAAGTATGTATCCAGGCATGCGTCAAGGAGAATCCAAATAAATTCCCTCTCAGGAGTTGTTCAGGAGGAAGTGCCAGTAGTGAAGGATTACCCAGATGTATTTCCAGAGGAGTTACCAGGCATGCCGCTAGATCGAGACATTGAGTTTTTGATAGAGCTGTTGCCAGGCACCGGACCGATATCGAAGAGACCATACCGGATGCCTGCAAATGATCTGGAGGAGATTAAGAAGCAGATTAAGGAGTTATTGGAGAAAGGTTACATTCGACGAAGTTCATCACCGTGTGGAGCCCCAGTGCTCTTGGTTGAGAAGAAGGATGGATCATTGAGAATGGTTGTTGATTATCGTGCATTGAATGAAGTGACGATCAAGAACAAGTACCCACTGCTGATGATCAATGATTTGTTTGATCAGTTGCAAGGAGCTAAAGTGTTCTCCAAGATCGATCTGAGATCAGGATACCACCAGTTGAAGATCCGAGAATAGGATATACCTAAGACAGCCTTCACCACAAGGTATGGGCTATATGAGTATACGGTTATGTCATTTGGATTAACTAATGCCCCTGCCTATTTTATGAGTATGATGAATAAAGTGTTCATGGAGTTCTTGGATAAGTTTGTCGTGGTGTTCATTGATGATATCTTGGTGTACTCGAAGAATGAAGAGGAACACAAGGAGCATTTGCGTTTAGTTCTCGAGAAGCTCAGGGAACATCAGTTGTATGCCAAGTTCAGCAAATGTGAGTTTTGGTTGAAGGAAGTTGGATTTCTTGGACACGTTATATCAGGAGAAGGTATAGCAATAGACCCCACCAAGGTTCAGTCAGTCGCTGAGTGGTTGGCACCCAACTCAGTTGGAGAGATCCGCAGCTTTCTTGGACTTGCAGGATATTATCGGAGATTTATTGAGAATTTTTCGAAGATTGCGAAGCCTATGACAAAGTTACTGAAGAAGGACACCAAGTTCAAATGGACAGATGAATGTGAGGCAAGTTTTCAGGAGCTGAAGAAACGTTTGGTTACAGCCCCAGTACTGATTCTGCCGGATATACGCAAGGATTTCCAAGTGTATTGCGACGCTTCTCGCTTAGGACTTGGAGGTGTACTTATGCAGGACGGAAGAGTTGTCTCATATGCCTCACGTCAGCTTCGACCGCATGAGTTGAATTATGCCACGCATGATTTGGAGTTAGCAGCTGTAGTTCATGCACTCAAGACCTGGAGACATTTTCTTATTGGGAACCGTTGTGATGTGTACACGGATCATAAGAGTTTGAAGTACATTTTCACACAGAAGGAGCTGAATCTCAGGCAGAGGAGATGGTTGGAGCTTATAAAAGATTATGATATGAAGTTGCATTATCACCCAGGAAAGGCCAATGTCGTAGCAGACGCTTTGAGCCGGAAGAGTTATGTCAATACCCTCATAAGTGGAGGATTACCAAAGGAGTTAGCCGAAGATCTCAGGGAGCTTCGTTTGGAGATAGTCCCTAGAGGTTTTGTCGCAGCAATGGAGGTAACGTCAACATTATTGGGAAAGATTCGAGCAGCTCAGAACGATGATAAGGAAATTGCTGAGATAAAGGAGAGGATGAGCAAAGGAAAAGCCAAAGGTTTTCGTGAGGATGAGCACGACACTTTGTGGTTTGAGGACCGTGTTTATGTACCCAATAATGCGGAGATCAGGAAGTTGATACTACAGGAAGCTCATGACTCGCCATACTCGATACACCCCGGAAACACCAAGATGTATTTGGATCTGAAGGAGCATTTCTGGTGGACTGGTATGAAGAAGGACATTGCCGAGTATGTAGCCGTATGTGTTGTATGTCAGAGAGTGAAAGCAGAACATCAGAAGCCAGCAGGATTACTGCAGCCTATGCCGATACCCGAATGGAAGTGGGATAAGCTTGGCATGGATTTCATCACCGGATTACCCAAGACCCGATTGGGATATGATTCTATCTGGGTAGTAGTGGATCGTTTGACCAAAGTGGCTCACTTTATCCCAGTGAAAACCACCTATACGAGTGCAAAGTTGGCCAAGATATATATGACCAGGATCGTATGTCTGCATGGAGTTCCGAGGACCATCATATCAGATAGAGGAACACAATTTACTTCAAAGTTTTGGCACCAGCTGCACCAGACCTTGGGTACCAGGCTAGAGTTTAGTACAGCCTTTCATCCGCAGACAGATGGACAGACCGAGAGAGTCAATCAGATTCTGGAGGACATGTTGAGAGCTTGTGCATTAGATTACGGATCGAGTTGGGATGACAATTTGCCCTACGCGGAGTTCTCATATAACAACAGCTAGCTACCAAGCCAGTTTGAAGATGGCCCCTTTTGAAGCTTTGTATGGAAGGAGGTGCAGAACACCGTTGATGTGGGATGAAGTTGGAGACCGTCAGTTGTTTGGACCAGATTTGATTAAAGAGTCTGAAGAGAAGGTTAAGTTGATTCGGGATAGACTGAAGGTAGCTCAGTCCAGACAGAAGAGTTATGACGATACCAAGCGCAAGGAGGTAGTCTATGAAATCGGAGACAGAGCATATCTTCGTGTGTCACCTCTGCGAGGAGTTAAACGCTTTGGAGTCAAGGGAAAGTTAGCCCCGAGATTTGTAGGACCATACCGAGTTTTGGAACGTATGGGAGAGGTGACCTACAAGTTGGAGTTACCCGACGGACTATCAGGAGTTCATGATGTGTTTCACGTTTCCCAGTTGAAGAAGTGCCATGCTGAGATGGCCGATATTCCTCTGAGAGATACAGTACCCCTGGAAGCAATTCAGTTGGATAGTGATCTAACCTACGAGGAGAAACCCGTCAAGATTCTCGAGTTTGCCAGCAGAGTTACACGCAGCAAGGTTATCAAGTTTTGCAAAGTTCAGTGGAGCCACCATACCGAGGATGAAGCCAGCTGGGAACGAGAGGAAGACCTACGGAAAGACCACCCACACCTATTTTCTAGCCAACCTGAATCTCGAGGACGAGATTCATCTTAAGGGGGGTAGGTTTGTAACATCCAAATTTTCAATTTGGAGTGTTATACATAGGTCATAATATGCATATCATATTTTATTTGCATTTTGATTGTGACCCTAAAAATCCTAAGCAACTCAAGGACCCACGGAGAGAGTTGGGGATTTTATTATTTTCATATTTGAATTTTCTCAAATATTGAAAAGAGGATCATTTTGGTTTTATTTATTTTTCTCTCCAAAATATTTCATATTAAAAACATATGAGAGGAGATAATATGACTTCTCCAAAATAAAAGAAATATTGGAGGAAAAATGTTAAAATCAAATAAATGATTTTATTTGGATTTTATTGCTATTTTATCTGAATTAGAAAAAAATATGCATTTTTAAAAATAGCATTTTTAGGCCAAGAAAATGTTCACTTTGTTCTAAATATTCTATTTAGATGGTGAAAATTGTTTTTGGCATTTTTAGATTTTTTTTTATATCTTATTTAGGATTTTTGTTTCGGCGGAATTTATTAAAAAAAAAACCTTTCGCCCGACTGGGCCGAAGGCCCAGCGGAGCCAGGCCGCCGCCGCCTTCCTCCCGAGCGGGAGAGACCCGCTCACGCACGACGCCGCCTTGCCCCCTCCCCTCTTTAAATAGCCGCCGCCCCCCTCGTCCCCACACCATCGCCGCCGCCGCTACTGCTGCCCCCGCCGCCACTGCCGCCGTCGCCTGCTGTTGCCGCTGCCCGCCGCGCCGCGCCCTGCACCACCGCCCGAGCAGCCGCGCCGCCACCCGCGGAGCTCACCCCGCCCGCCAGAAGCTGCCGGAGCCGCCGGATCTCGCCGCCGGTTTTTTTTCGGTTTAGGTAAAAACCGTCTCGGTTTTTTTTAAAACCCTAGTTCGGTTCTTTTTATTATTAGATCGGTTCGGTTTTCTCGGTTTAGTTCGTTTGCGAACGTTCGTTCGTTTTAACGAACGTTTTCGCCCGTTTGTCTCTGTTAGCGGACGTTCGTCCGATAGATTTTTCTTTTTCTGCCAGGGACCTATCCACGATTATTTTTATCGCAGATTAGCCCCTGATCTTCAAACCCTCGCCGTTTCTAAACCGTTCGTCCAAATCCAGTGAAACCAACGCCAAAATCTTCGTCTCGGACCCCTCTTTCTGTTTAATCAACTTGAACATGATTTTGACAATTTAAAATTTGGTTTCAAGCAGATTTGTTTTCGAAGTTCTTTTGACCGTAGTTTCAGTTCCGTAGCTCCGATTCGATTGATTCTTTTTGCAGATCGAATCTCTTCAGTTGAACTTTCAGATTTGATCTTCTTATTTGAGTTTTACCCTTGCATCTATGCTTGATTGCTTATGTATGCTATTGTTTGTTTGCGATAGAATTCCCGGAGTGCGAACCGTGCTACTACGAGTCTCTAGGGTTTGCAGATCGTCAGCAAGGCAAGTAACACATTGATCATACTCTTTTCATACCCAGTTTTTATGCATTAGTTTCAATCCTCAAACACTGCATGATTAGGATGTGATTAACTTGTCGGTATTGGGAAGTAGATGATGAGGTAGAACCTATTGCCCTTTATTATCAAATCCTTGGGAGTTTCTTCTACGTTATGCTTATATTGCCATGCTATGCTCGTAGACGTGGATTGGGTTTTAAGTGTATCCATGACAGATGTGAGATTGTTAATTAATGGTTAACTTAAGGTGGCTACTTAAATACACATCTGGGTGGATTGGTTGCAGGCACCTGGGGATATACCAGTGTTGTCTTTTTTGTTCGCCACCCAGGCTCAAAGGGATCATAAGATTATTCATGCTAGAAACTTCCGTGTGCAGCCACAAGCTATTATGGGCTCTAGCATAGTTGAGTATGTTGCATGACCTCTTTCAGTGGTAGGCTAGCAGATGTAGGGGAAAGTAGGTGTAACTGTCTACCCAGAGTAAAGAGTAAATGCTTCTGAAAGACTATGTCTCGGTCATCCGTTTCTCAAACACCATGTAGTGCGAGAAATCCAACGGAGGAGATCGAGTCTTGTGGGGAAAAGTGCACAAACCTCTGCAGAGTGTATAAACTAATCATGATTAGCCGTGTCCCCGGTTATGGACATCTTGAGTATCTGGTACTTGAATTATTGATTTGATCTCATCACTCTAAATTAATTTGTTGGGTTTAATGATTACTTTTAATTGGGATTGAGATGGGGATTTACCTTCTCAATGTTTAACAACCACCATGATAGTTAAATAAAACATATTCCTTTGATGTAGGGAAAAATTGGATTTTCGCAAAACAATATAACCCTAGAGCTTTCCACCAGCCATATATGCATGTAGTGATAGCAATTATCTGTTCCTTGCTCTATTGTGTTATATTGCCAGCATATTCCATGTGCTGACCCGTTTCGGGCTGCAACATATCATGTTGCAGACTTTTCAGACGAAGAGTAAGGTGCGCTAGGTCGTTGTCATGCACTCAGCTATGCCGTTGGAGTTGATGGACTCACTTTATCTTCCAAGCCTTCCGCTGTTATCTTATATAGATGGCCTTAAGCCATATTTATTGTAATAAGTTCTCTTTTGAGACATTCGATGTAATAAGTGTGTGATTGCACTCTGTTATAAATCCTTCGAGTACTGTGTGTGTCAGCATTACCGACCCAGGGATGACACTTGAACACAGAGATTTGATCATCTGAGGTCGGATCGCTACAAGAGAGCTGTAATGTCGCCGGCAGCGGTGATCTACGGTGGCTCGGTGAAAACGAGAACCTAGCGCGCGCGAGCGATCTAAAGCACTAGGCCGCACCACTGGAGTGCCCCGAGCACGATGGCGTACTCGGACGGCCACGGCAAAGACTTCAACGACGGCGGTGAGCTTCGCGGCGGAGCCGAGCTCGGCCATCCACGGTGGCGACGTTAGGCACAACAGAACAAGGAGAAGGCAGGGGGAGAACGTGCGGTGCTCACCGTGCGGGCTCAAGGAGGCCCCTTGGGTGAACGGGAGCGCAGAGGGGGCCGTGGTCGACGGGGATCGCCGGCGACCGAAACGAAAGAGGATGAGGCTGATCCGGCGCTGTGGTGGCTCCCGGCTCCAACAGCGGGCACTATTCATCGTGGAGGACGACGGTGAACACCTACTGCATCTTGGCGAGGCAAGGCGGTGAAGGTGGCCGCGGTGGCGACGGAGGACGGCGGCGATTCCGCTCGGTGGTGGTGGGAGCGAGCGAGGGAGAAGTGAGGAGGAGGGGGTGAATGGATGAGGAGGCCAGGGGAGGAACGGCTCAGCCTTATCCGTTCCCGAGCGTCGGTGGTGGCGTCGTGTCGCCGTCTCATCGGCGCTCGCTGGCGCGGCCAGACGCACGCTGACAATGCGAGGGAGAGAGAGTGAGGAGGGAGAAAAAGGCCAGATGGGCTGGGTCCTGGCACTGCTGACTTAAGCCCAACAAACTTTGGCCTTTTCCATTTCTTTTGCTGTTTTTCCTTTTACAGCAGACTTAGAAAAAGAAAAGAGCTACCAAATGCTTTTGCAAAAATGTGAAATGGGTCCACAATATTACAATGCATTATTTTGCTCTGCCACAAAAAGTTTGGGTAATTTTGGAATTTATTTGGATTTTTTAAAAATGAATATGGCATTTAAAGTGCTGTTTTGACACTGTTTAATTGCCCTAATCCAAAGTATGGCTGATGGTGATGTTGTTTTCCTTAACAACAATTCGTTTTGGAATATTTGCTAGATGATGAACATTTTTCCAGCAACTTTTGAGCAACTTCAAATTTCACTTTGAATTTGAATAGAATTCAGAGAAGGAATTTGAATTGAAAGATTTAACCACTGTGATTAATCAATGCAAATGATGATGACTTGACATGATCATAAGGGATTACTGTGGTGTGATGCTAGGGATGTTACATTACACCTCAATAATTGTTATTTGGTGCCCGCGTTGAGTATGTACATTATATTTGGATCTTTTTTATTGTGAGACGGTTATTCATTCAAGTCACAGAATAATGGTTGTTCTATTTATATGAATAATATCTTTTATGGTCATGCACCCTTGAAGAGTGGTCTATTCTTGTTGAATCTCGATTGTAGTGATACACATATTCATAATATTGATGCCAAAAGATGCATAGTTTATAATGATAGTGCAACATACTTGTGGCACTGCCGTTTAGGTCATATTGGTGTAAAGCGCATGAATAAACTCCATGCAAATGGACTTTTGGAATCACTTGATTATGAATCATTTGATACTTGCGAACCATGCCTCATGGGCAAGATGACTAAAACTCTATTCTCCGGAACAATGGAGCGAGCTAATGACTTATTGGAAATAATACATACCAATGCATGCGGTCCGATGAGTGTTGAAGCACGCGGCAGGTATCGTTATTTTCTCACCGTCACAGATGATTTGAGTAGGTATGGGTATATCTACTTGATGAAACACAAGTCTAAAACATATGAAAAGTTCAATGAATTTCAGAGTGAAGTGGAGAATCATCGTAATAAGAAAATAAAGTTTCTACGATCTGATCGCTGAGGCGAATATTTGAGTTACGAGTTTGGCCTGCATTTAAAACAATGTGGAATTGTTTCACAACTCACGCCACCTGGAACACCACAGCGTAATGTTGTGTCCGAACGTCGTAGCCGGACTTTATTAGATATGGTGCGTTCTATGATGTCTCTTACCGATTTACCACTATCGTTTTGGGGTTATGCATTAGAGATAGCCGAATTCTCGTTAAATAGGGCACCGTCTAAATCCATTGAGACGACACCATATGAACTGTGGTTTTGCAAGAAACCTAAGCTATCGTTTCTTAAAGTTTGGGGATGCGACGCTTACGTCAAAAGGCTTCGACCTGATAAGCTCGAACCTAAATCGGAGAAGTGCGTCTTCATAGGATACCCAAAGGAAACTATTGGGTACACCTTCTACCACATATCCGAAGGCAAGATCTTTGTTGCTAAGAATGGGTCCTTTCTAGGGAAGGAGTTTCTCTCGAAAGAAGTGGGTGGGAGGAAAGTAGAACTTGATGAGGTAATTGTACCTTCTCTCGAATTGGAAAGTAGCACATCACAGAAAACCATTCCAGTGCTGCCTACACCAAGTAGAGAAGAAGCAAATGATCATGATCATGAAGCTTCAGATCAAGTTACTGCCGAACTTCGTAGATCAACCAGAGCACGATCCGCACCAGAGTGGTACGGTAATCCTGTCCTGGAAGTCATGTTACTAGACCAAGGTGAACCTACAAACTATGAAGAAGCTATGATAAGCCCAGATTCCGATAAATGGCTTGAGGCCATGAAATCTGAGATAGGATCCATGTATGAGAACAAAGTGTGGACTTTGGTGGATTTGCACGATGATCGGCAAGCCATAGAGAATAAATGGATCTTCAAGAAGAAGACTGACGCTGATGGTAATGTTACTATCTACAAAGCTCGACTTGTCGCAAAGGTTTTCGACAAGTTCAAGGGGTTGACTATGATGAGACTTTCTCACCCGTAGCGATGCTTTAGTCTGTCCGAATCATGTTAGCAATTGCCGCATTTTATGATTATGAAATCTCGCAAATGGACGTCAAAACTGCATTCCTTAATGGATATCTTAAAGAAGAGTTGTATATGATGCAACCAGAAGGTTTTGTTGACCCTAAAGGTGCTGATAAAGTGTGCAAGCTCCAGCGATCCATCTATGGACCGGTGCAAGCATCTCGGAGTTGGAATATACGCTTTGATGAAGTGATCAAAGCATATCATTTTATACAGACTTATGGTGAAGCCTGTATTTACAAGAAAGTGAGTGGGAGCTCTGTAGCATTTCTAATATTATATGTGGATGACATATTGTTGATTGGAAATGATATAGAATTTCTGGATAGCATAAAAGGATACTTGAATAAGAATTTTTCAATGAAAGACCTCGGTGAAGCTACTTATATATTGGGCATCAAGATCTATAGGGATAGATCAAGACGCTTAATAGGACTTTCACAAAGCACATACCTTGGTAAAGTTTTGAAGAAGTTCAAAATGGAGCAGTCAAAGAAAGGGTTCTTGCCTGTGTTACAAGGTGTGAAATTGAGTCAGACTCAAAGCCCGACCACTGCAGAAGATAGAGAGAAAATGAAAGTCATTACCTATGCCTCAGCCATAGGTTCTATCATGAATGCTATGCTGTGTACCAGACCTGATGTGTGCCTTGCCATAAGTTTGGCAGGGAGGTACCAAAATAATCTAGGAGTGGATCACTGGACATCGGTCAAGAACATCCTGAAGTACCTGAAAAGGACCAAGGATTTTTTTCTCGTTTATGGAGGTGACGAAGAGCTAGTCGTAAAGGGTTACGTCGATGCTAGCTTCGACACTAATCTGGATGACTCTAAGTCACAAACCGGATACGTACTTATATTGAATGGTGGAGCTATCAGTTGGTGCAGTTCCAAGCAAACCATCGTGGCGGGATCTACGTGTGAAGTGGAGTACATAGCTGCTTTGGAAGCAGCAAATGAAGGAGTCTGGATGACGGAGTTCATATCCGATCTGGGTGTAATACCTAGTGCATCGGGTCCAATGAAAATCTTTTGTGATAACACTGGAGCAATTACCTTGGCGAAGGAATCCAGGTTTCACAAGAGAACCAAACACATCAAGAGATGCTTCAACTCCATTCGTGAACAAGTCAAGGATGGAGACATAGAAGTTTGCAAAATACATACGGATATGAATGTAGCAGACCCGTTGACTAAGCCTCTTCCACGAGCAAAACATGATCAGCACCAAGACTCCATGGGTGTTAGATTCATTACAATGTAATCTAGATTATTGACTCTAGTGCTAGTGGGAGACTGAAGGAAATATGCCCTAGAGGCAATAATAAAGTTGTTATTTTATATTTCCCTATTCATGATAAAGGTTTATTATTCATGCTAGAATTGTATTGATCGGAAATTTAAATACATGTGTGAATACATAAACAAATACCGTGTCCCTAGTAAGCCTCTACTAGACTAGCTCCTTGATCAAAGATGGTTAAGGTTTCCTAACCATAGACATGTGTTGTCATTTGATAACGGGATCACATCATTAGGAGAATGATGTGATGGACAAGACCCATCCGTTAGCTTAGCATAATGATCGTTCAGTTTATTGCTATTGCTTTCTTAAAATGTCAAATACATATTCCTTCGACTATGAGATTATGCAACTCCCGAATACCGGAGGAATACCTTGTGTGCTATCAAATGTCACAATGTAACTGGGTGATCATAAAGATGCTCTACAGGTATCTCCAAAGGTGTTTGTTGAGTTGGCATAGATCGAGATTATGATTTGTCACTCCGATTTTTGGAGAGGTATCTCTGGGCCCTCTCGGTAATACACATCATAAGAAGCCTTGCAAGCAAATGACTAATGAGTTAGTTATGACATGACATATTATGGAATGAGTAAAGAGACTTGCCGGTAACGAGATTGAACTAGGTATGAAGATACCGATGATCGAATCTCGGGCAAGTAACATACCGATGGACAAAGGGAATTAAGTATGTTGTCATTACGGTTCAACCGAGAAAGATCTTCGTAGAATATGTAGGAGCCAATATGGGCATCTAGGTTCCGCTATTGGTTATTGACCGGAGAGGTGTCTCGGTCATGTCTACATAGTTCTCGAACCCGTAGGGTCCGCACGCTTAACGTTCGTTGATGATATAGTGTTATATGAGTTATATGATCTGGTGACCGAATGTTGTTCGGAGTCCCGTTTAAGAACACTGACATGATGAGGAGCTCCGAAATGGTCTGGAGGTAAAGATTTATATATAGGACGATGGTATTCGGACACCGGACGAGTTTCGGAGTGCACCGGGTAGTCATCGGGGCACCGGAAGGGGTTCGGGACACCCCCGAGAAGTGCATGGGCCTAATGGGCCAAGGGGGGGACAGACCAGCCCACTAGGGGGCTGGCGCACCCCTCTCCTTGGATGGCTGGCCCTAGGGGAAGGAAAGGGGAGGGGTGGCCCCTCATGCCTTTCCCTCCTCGCGAGAGAAAGGAAAGGGGGGGGGCGCCACCTCCCCTGCCTTCCTCCCGCAGTCAAATAAGGAAGGGGCGCGCGGCTTGGGGAAGTCCCCAAGTAGGATTCGGCCCTACTTGGGGCGCCCCCTGGACTCTCCCCTCTCCCCCACCTATATATATGTGGGAGGGGGCGTCACACATAACTACGACATTCTCTTAGCCGTGTGCGGCGCCCCCCTCCACCGTTTACACCCTCGGTCATATTTTCGTAGTGCTTAGGCGAAGCCCTGCGGAGATAGCATCACCATCACTATCAACACGCCGTCGTGCTGCCGGAACTCATCCACTACCTCGCCGTCTTGCTGGATCAAGAAGGCGTGGATGTCACCGAGCTGAACATGTGCTGAACACGGAGGTGTCGTACGTTTGGTACTTGATTGCACTACTGCAGGATGGTCCAAATGCGACAGTCCAATCAGAGACCCTTCGACGAAACTGTGTGCGATGCATCAATCACAAACGGTGATGTAATAAAATCGTCAAAAAAGATGCAAAACGTTTGCGATGGCGGTGACATCAAACATGGTTCAGATTGGAGTTGCGTGTGTGATGCGTGCCAAACGGTTCATCCATAAGAACTGTTTGCGATGAGGCAGAACAACAGAAAAGGGCAGCCAGATGAGGGTGTGTGCGATGTGTTGCAAACGGCTAATCCATAAGAACTGTTTGCGATGAGGCAGAACAACAGAAACGGGCAGCCAGATGAGGGTGTGTGCGATATATGTCATACAGTTCACTAGGATGAACTATGTGTGATTAGGCAACACAATAGAAATGGTTCAACTGAACAAGATGTGTGTGATACGTGACAAACAGGTCCATAATCAGAAATGTGTGCGAAGACTAATAATAACACAGACGATTGCTGCTAATAAGCCGTGTGATTTGCTCTGTCTACAGAAGAATAACATATATATATATATATATATATATAACTGAAATAAACATCCAATTACATAAGTGACTATACAGATCATTCGCACACACCTCAATAAACAATTGTATGGATTCTAAACTGGGAGAAACGATAGTCTAGTCATCTACTTCTTGTGACGCTCCCGCCACTACTCTGTGGCTCGATCCCTCGTCTGGGGCAGGAAGAAGACACTCCCTCATGTCAATGATCCGCATGTACATCTCGTAGCTTGTGTACGTGTCCTTGGCCGCGTACTTGACGTGTGGTTCATCCAGTCTCTCATGCCAGACACTGTGCCAGGCGTTCTTGTCCTTCTTGCTCTCATCCTTCATCTTCATGTAGTAGGGGTCGATGATGGCCGAGGCGAGGTCAGCCAGGGAGTTCTGTTTGTTGTTGTTGTCGCTGCCCCAGACCTTGTAGTGGTCCTGGATGTTGACAAGATTCTGCCATTTCAAGCCTGAAACCTTGAGCGCTTTTAGACCGTTGGTGGTGTCCACCATAGCGAAACTATAGTCGGAGCTGTTGAAAAAGCTGGAGAAACGCTCGCAAGGCCTTGTGATCAGGTGGTAGTGGTAGACGAGGACGTCATGTCACACACACAACTGGGCGATGACAACCTTCTGATCGTGCCCGGCACGACCGATGGTGTACTCGAGGTCGAAGTCGACCACTTGGTACTTGTCCTCGGCAAGCAACTGCTCCATAGTTTGGATGGATACTTCCGGTGATGACCGTAGTTTGAGGAGTTCATGTATTCACTATGTGTTAATGCTTTGTTCAGGTTCTCTATTAAAAGGAGGCCTTAATATCCCTTAGTTTCCAATAGGACCCCGCTGCCATGGGAGGGTAGGACAAAAGATGTCATGCAAGTTCTTTCCATAAGCACGTATGACTATTTACAGAATACATGCCTACATTATATTTATGAACTGGAACTAGTGTTGTATCACCCTAGGTTATGATTGTTATATGATGAATATCATCCAACAAATTCACCGATCCAATGCCTACGAATTTCTCTCATATTGTTCTTGCTAAGTTACCACTGCTATTGTTACTCTTGCACTTGCTACAAAATCCTTGCTATTACTGTTACCGTTACTATTGCTGTTGCTACTACTATCAAAACTATCATATTACTTTGCTACTGATCACTTTGCCGTAGATAATTAATCTCTGGGTGTGGTTGAATTGACAACTCAACTGCTAATACTTGCAAATATTCTTTGGATCCCCTTGTGTCGAATCAATAAATTTGGGTTGAATACTCTACCCTCGAACACTGTTGCGATCCCCTATACTTGTGGGTTATCAAGACCTTTTTCTGGCGCCGTTGCCAGGGAGCATAGCTATATTTGTTGAGTCACTTGGGATTATTATCAAATTATAACTACGAAGAATCTGAAGGATGCTAAGACTAAGATTTTTCCCTCTAAGATGAGGGGAGGTAAGGAACTGCCATCCAGCTCCGCTTTAGATTCACCTTCTGTTATAAGTAGACTTGCAACACCACCACATGCTATCAATTCTGATATGTCTCAAGTTATTGATGATGCTACTTCTGCTATGAATGCTACTCATGATGATGCTAGTACCTTGCTTGATGATAATGTGCCACTAGGTGAATTTCTTGATGAACAAATTGCTAGAGTAAGACAGAATGAGATTGTTGAAACTGATGAAGAGCTTGAAAATGAAAATCTTGAAACACCTATTACACCTAGTTCTCCTAGATATGAATTGCCAAAGGTACCGGAAGGTTATGTTATGGATGAGGAGACAACTAGAGACATTCTTTCTTGTAAGGATAGAGATGATCTGGAAAAATTATTATATAAGTATAAAGAAAAGACTTTGAATGCTAAAATGAAATGTGATCCTCAGTTTGCTACTTCACCTATCTTTGTTGATGATAAGGATTATGAATTCTCTGTCGACCCAGAGTTAATTTCTTTGGTTGAATCTGATCCTTTCCATGGTTATGAAACTGAAACTGTTGTGGCACATCTTACTAAGTTGAATGATATAGCCACCCTTTTTGCTCATGATGAGAAGATTCGCTATTATTATATTCTCATATTATGTCCATTCTCCTTACAGGGTGATGCTAAGGCTTGGTATAATACTCTTGCTCCTAGTTGTGTGCGTAGTCCCCAGGATATGATTTATTAATTCTCTGAAAAATATTTTCCTGCTCATAAGAAACAAGCTGCCTTACAGGAAATATTTAACTTTGCGCAAATTGAAGAAGAGAGTCTCCCACAAGCTTGGGGGAGGCTTCTCCAATTACTTAATGCTTTGCCTGATCATCCCCTTAAGAAAAATGGAATACTTGATATCTTCTATAATGGACTAACCGATGCTTCTAGGGATTTCCTAGATAGTTGTGCTGGTTGTGTTTTCAGGGAGCGAACTGTTGAACAAGCTGAAGAATTATTGAATAACATATTGAAAAATTATGATGATTGGATCCTTCCTGAACCACCACTTAAACCTACTCCAAAGAAGAGGGGTATCTTATATCTCAGTTCTAAAGATATGCAAGAGGCAAAGAAATCTATGAAGGAAAAAGGTATTAAAGCAGAGGATGTTAAAAATTTACCACCTATCGAAGAAATACATGGTCTTGAAACACGACCACCACCTAAGGTGGTAGAGGTAAATTCTTTACTAAAGTTCTATGAAGGTGGTTTTCCTAATAATACACATCCTAGTCAATGCCTTTATGAGTTTGATAATTACATTAGAAAGCAAGATCACTTCAATGCAAATGTTATGAAACAAATGAAATACAATTCTGATATGATTGCTCGCTTGAGTGACTTGTTACTTAGAATCTCAAATGATGTTAGAGGTGTAGGAAAGCATGCTTCTATGGCTCAAACTCAATTAGAACAAGTTGCTAAATCTCAAAGAGAGTTGCTTGATGAAATGAATAATAATATCAATGATCATGCTGTTAGAGTAATGACTAGAGGAGGTAGAATGACTCAGGAGCCACTTTATCCTGAGGGACACCCAAAAAGAATTGAACAAGACTCTCAAAGAGTTGACACTCATGTACCTAGTCCTTCTAAAAAGAAGAAGAAAAATGATAGGACTTTGCATGCCTCTAGTGAACCTGAAGTTGAAAAACCTCCTGATAATGATAATGAAGTCTCTATCTCTGATGCTGAAACTCAATCTGGTAGTGAACACTCACCTTCTGATAATGAAAAAGACAATGATGAGGTTCATGAAGACACTCAAAGAAATAATAAAGAACCAGATAATGATGTTGAGATAGAACCAGCAGTTGATCTTGATAACCCACAACCGAAGAATAAAAGATATGATAAAAGAGACTTTGTTGCTAGAAAACATGGTAGGGAAAGAGAACCATGGGTTCAAAAACCTATGCCCTTTCCACCTAAGTCAACCAAAAAGAAAGATGATGAAGAATTTGAATGCTTTGCTGAAATGCTGAGGCTAGTCTTTTTGCGTACTCGCTTGACTGATATCTTAAAAATGCCTCCTTATGCAAAGTACATGAAAGACATCATCACCAATAAGAGAAAAATACCGGAAGCTGAAATCTCCACCATGCTTGCTAATTATACTTTAAAGGATGGAGTACCTAAAAAACTTGGAGATCCGGGAATACTAACTATACCTTGCTCCATCAAAAGAAATTATGTGAAAACTGCTTTATGTGATTTAGGAGCTGGTGTTAGTGTTATGCCTTTCTCTTTATATAAAAGACTTGATTTGAATAAACTCACACCTACTGAAATATCTTTGCAAATGGCTGACAAATCAACTGCCATACCTATCGGTATTTGTGAGGATGTGCCCGTTGTTGTTGCTAATGTTACTATCTTAACTGACTTTGTCATACTTGAGATGCCCGAGGACGACAACATGTCGATTATCCTTGGTAGACCCTTCTTGAATACTGCAGGGGCTGTTATTGATTGCAATAAAAGCAAGGTCACTTTTCATATCAATGGTAATGAACATACGGTGCACTTTCCGAAGAAACAATTCCAAGTGAATGGTATTAATGTTATTGAAAAATCTCCTACAATCACTATTGGAAGTTTTCAACTACCTCTACCTACTGCCAAAAAGAAATATGAAATGCTTATTGTTGGGGACACCCATATCCCCATTGAGGTAACTTAGTGTTTTACAAAAGTTCTTCGGTTTCATGCTAATCGGAAGTGATTGTTAATAAGACTTGATCAACCTTATTAATAAATCATTTTTGAGAGGTATGAAGTTGATGAATTCAGTGAGCACTACCTTCTGTCCCTACCTTTTGTTTTCTGTTTTTATTAGTTAAATAAAATAAAATGCCATGCCTTGCCTGTTTTCCGAGTTTTCCGTGCAATAAAAAAAATGGCCCAAAAATAAAAGTTCTCAGAATGCTCTGAAAATTTAATACGATTTTTTCTGAATATTTAAGAATATTTAGTGCAAATAACATAAAGGGAGGTCCTCCAGGTGGGCACAACCCACCTGGGCGCGCCAGCACCCCCAGGCGCGCCCTGGTGGGTTGTGATCCTCACGTGGGCCCCCTCACTTATCCCTTCACTCCATATCATCACCTACCTCCAGAAAAAAATCACCATTGCTCTCTCTCTCTCGTGTTCTTGCTCTCAAACCCGCGGATTTCGATCTCTTTGCTCGAAGCTCCATTTCCGAAACTATTTCGGGGGATTGTTGCTTGGTATGTGCCTCCTCCATTGATCCAATTAGTTTTTGCTTTAGTGGTTTATATTTAGAATAATTAGTGACTCTTGATGCTGCTGTAGATGAGCTTGCATGTTGAATTCTTAGAGTTCTAAGTAGTTTGAATGCTTGATATAGCCTCTATGCTTCCCTATGAGTAGTTGTTATCATTCGGTTTTGCTGATAAAAATTCATGACACAAAAATTTTCAGAAAATTGTACATGAATATGATGAACCTCTTTGGAAGGAGTTCTTTGAGGCGGAGGTCCTCGGAGGCATCTTCTAGTAGCAGCTCCGTTCGTCGGTCCTATGTTGAACCAAGTCAAAATTCCATTCGAGATGCAGCTACCAAATCATGTTTATGGCCATGCAACGATTATATGGCGTGTGTGGGCATTAAAGAAGAATTTGAGCAATATGTTCACAATTCCGAGCGCGGTCCCTACATTGCAGATAAGTGCAACCAACACCTCAGCCTCACTAAATCATTTACCAAAGAATTTAAATTCCATCCTCGTGAGTCCAGAGTATCATTTAAACTATATGACAATTCATTTACTATACCTCTAGAGACATTTTCTAATCACAGCAAAATTCCATTTTGGGGTTCATTGGACGAGCCACCAAGGTCGGAGTTTGAGATATTCTTGACTAGCCTTTGCTATGGTGAGACTAGAGGAGTGACTCAAGGTAGAATAAAGAGCATTCATTTTCCCTTAATCCAATACTTTGCACTATTTAATGGAAAATGCATTGTAGGCAAACAAGATTGTAGTACACTTTGTGCTCCAGACTTGAGCCTTATCCGCACCGCTCTCATCGGTGACAAAAGTTATAACCTTGGAGCGATAGTGGCACGTAGATTGCAACACAACGCTGGTAGTGGATATTTTTATGGTGGGATTTACGCTACACACTTAGCAAGAGAGCTAGGAGTTTCACCTTGGCCTTATGACCCCATCTTACCCATGCAATACCTTGACTTCGATGCTATGAAACGTCATAAGATCCTTAGTGGTGAACCCCATAATTTTACTTATAACCTGTTGTTTAATAAAAGTTTCGTTGTGGACACCTTTTTGCCTGCACCTGCTCTCTTTGATGTTCATAGAAAGGGAAGATATTATGTTCTTGAGAGCGAGGCCCGAGCACATAACGCGGCAGTTGTGGCTGCACGACGGGCTGAGACATCTGCACCTAGAGCCTTCGTGAGCTATCACTCCGACCATTATGCAGGCTACTAATGGAGATTACCAAGTTAGGCCAAAAGCCTAAGCTTGGGGGAGTACGTATTTCCACCGACATTACATTCATGTTCACACATTTCATTCCAATTGTCGGTGTCCACACTTTTTCATTGTATTATCCATGCTAGATTTATTTTCTCGCCTTCTTCTTGTGTGTTTAAAAAAAACTTTGAGAAAATACAAAAATATTTCCTGCTTCTTTTTTATTTTTCTTTCTAGTATAATTAGCTGTAGTATTTAAAAAAGAAAACCCAAAAAGATTTCCTTGTTCTTCTTTTGCTTGTTGGGAGCTTTCCCGTGTAAATAGTTTTTCTCGTTTTTGCTCTTCTCTTCTTTTTATTTTGCTTCCTTCAAGAAAAACCAAAAACTCCAAAAATATTTCAGTGTGTTTCTCTGAATTTATTTTCTATTATTTGAATCTTACCGAGGAGAAGACCATGATGAAAATGTTGAGTGGCTCTCATATGCATTGTTGTTGATCTAACAGAGAGCCCATATTACCTTGTTTTCTTCTTCTTTTTTGAATAAAATGTTGCAGATTCCAGCTTAGTCCACGGCACTCTTGCACTATTATTATTTTCATACCGTTCGGTCGTGCAAGTGAAAGGCAATAATGACGATATTTGATGAACTGGCTGTGGCAGAGAGAAACGGGTATGAACTCAACTTGTTCTGTTTTTGTAAATATGTTTAACCTAGTATCCATGATTCAGCTCATTATGATCAAACATGTTTGCAATGACCCTTAGAGATTATAGTTTCTCATGCCATGTTCAAGTAGCTAGGAGTGGATAATGATTTATCTTGGATGTCAACATTGCGTTAAAATAATTGTGATGTAGTATGATGATATGGTATCCTCCTCTGAATGTTCGAGTGGCTTGACTTGGCACATGTTCATGCATGTAGTTGAATCAAAACCAACATAGCCTCTATGATATTTATGTTCATGGTGTTCATATCCTACTCATGCTAGTATCCAATTTTACTTATGCATAATGCATGTTCATGACCGTTTTCGCTCTCTAGCTGGCCGCTTCTCAACCTAATTGCTAGCCTTCGCCTGTACTAAGTGGGAATTCTGCTTGTGCATCAAAACCCTGAAACCCAAGTTATTCCAGATGAGTCCACCATACCTACCTATATGCGGTATTACCCCGCCGTCCTAAGTAAATTTGCATGTGCCACCTCTAAAAACTTCAAATAAATATCCTTTTTTGTGTGCCTGGATTGTTCATAGAGCGACAGGAGGTAGTCAGTATCTTCCATGCTAAGCGGGTTATTCTCATGATGAGTGTTTATTCACTCCTCCTTGCACGAGAGGGGTGGTAACAGGGATTCCCAGTCCCAAATTCAAATTGCAAATAATTAAACAAAACTCCCCCAGGACTGTTGTTGGTATGGACGGCACCCATTGTTTCGGACAAGCAGTGGAGTGTGATTGTTGGTGGAGGAGGAGTAAACCTTTACTTTTATCGCTTGGGAACCACCACTAATGTGTTTAGCATGGAAGATACTGTTAACTAATGGTCGCGAAGTAAACAAGAAGGGTGCATTCCTCAAAATTTCATTTACCTCTGTTTTAAAACTTGAGCTCTGGCACCTCTGCAAATCACTGCTTCCCTCTGCGAAGGGACTATCTCTTTAATTTTATGTTGTGTCATCACCTTCTCAAATAAGCGCCAGAACCTGAGAGCACTATTGTCATCCTCATGCATTGTGTATAGCTAATGTTGGCTGCATCATGACTGTATCTTTTCTACCATGAATTACAATGTTTAGTCGCTGCTCGGACTTTGGAGGTGCTCTGCATTTATGTTTTACGGTCTCAGAAAGGGCTAGCGAGATACCACTATTGTCATATTATATCATGGTTGCTTTGACAAAGTGTTCTTATTTGAGATATCTTATTATTGCTCGCTAGTTGATTATGCCATTGATATGAGTTAATATAATTTTTAATAGTTATTGTCGACATGGTTAGTTATAACCTTTGCTGAAAACATGGGTGCTACTTAAGCTTATTTATGTAAACAAGAGCAAAAGAGTTCGTAAAAGTTTTTCTTTTTCACTTTCAGTTTATCACCTGAATTGCTTGAGGACAAGCAAAGGTTTAAGCTTGGGGGAGTTGATACGTCTCCGTCGTATCTACTTTTCCTAATGCTTTTC
Source organism: Thinopyrum elongatum (assembly GCA_011799875.1). NCBI lineage: Eukaryota > Viridiplantae > Streptophyta > Magnoliopsida > Poales > Poaceae > Thinopyrum > Thinopyrum elongatum. The sequence goes on from CM022302.1 coordinate 109,243,262, forward strand.
CTCTTGTTTTGGACTCTAATTTGCATGATTTGAATGAAACTAACCCGGACTAACGCTATTTTCAGCAGAACTACCATGGTGTTGTTTTTGTGTAGAAATAGAAGTTCTCGGATTGGAACGAAACTTCGCGAGGATTTTTTATATAATAAAAGAGAATTTCTGGAGCCAAGAACCACAAGAGGGGGGCACCTGGGTGGGCACAACCCACCAGGGTGCGCCCCCCCCCCCTCCAGGCGCGCCCAGGTGGGTTGTCCCCACCTGGTGGCCCCGCAGACTCCAACCCTGATGCTATAAAGTCATATTTTTGGAGAAAAAATCAGGGAGAAAGAATTATCATGTTTCACGAGACGGAGCCGCCGCCACCTCCTGTTCTTCATCGGGAGGCCAGATCTGGAGTCCGTTTGGGGCTCCGGAGAGGGGGGTCTTCGATATTCTTCATCACCAACCCTTCTCCATCGCCAATTCCATAATGCTCCCCATCGGGAGTGAGTAATTCCTTCGTAGGCTCGCTGGTCAGTGAGGAGTTGGATGAGATTCATCATGTAATCGAGTTAGTTTTGTTAGGGCTTGATCCCTAGTATCCATTATGTTCTGAGATTGATGTTGCTATGACTTTGCCATGCTTAATGCTTGTCACTTTGGGCCCAAGTGCCATGATTTCAGATCTGAACCGTTTATGTTATCACCATTATATCTATGTTCTAGATCCGATCTTGCAAGTTATAGTCATCTACTACGTGTTATGATCCGGCAACCCCGGAGTGACAATAGTCGGGACACTTCCCGGTGATGCCCGTAGTTTGAGGAGTTCATGTATTCACTATGTGTTAATGCTTTGTTTCGGTTCTCTATTAAAAGGAGGCCTTAATATCCCTTAGTTTCCAATAGGACCCCGCTGCCACGGGAGGGTAGGACAAAAGATGTCATGCAAGTTCTTTCCATAAGCACGTATGACTATTTACGGAATACATGCCTACATTATATTTAGGAACTGGAGCTAGTGCTGTATCGCCCGAGGTTATGACTGTTATATGATGAATATCATCCAACGAATTCACCGATCCAATGCCTACGAATTTCTCTCATATTGTTCTTGCTAAGTTACCACTGCTATTGTTACTCTTGCACTTGCTACAAAATCCTTACTATTACTGTTACCGTTACTATTGTTGTTGCTACTACTATCAAAACTATCATATTACTTTGCTACTGATCACTTTGCCGCAGATAATTAATCTCTGGGTGTGGTTGAATTGACAACTCAACTGCTAATACTTGCAAATATTATTTGGCTCCCCTTGTGTCGAATCAATAAATTTGGGTTGAATACTATACCCTCGAAAACTGTTGCGATCCCCTATACTTGTGGGTTATCAGCACGCGGGGGCGTTCTTTTGGCAAAATGGTAGTGAGCCCGTTCCCGCGCAACCGCGCAGGTTCCCGCGCAAGCTTCCCGCCCGAGTCGGTGAAATCATCCAAAATCCCAATGCTTACCGGCCTGCTATATAAACCCTCACGGCCGGCGAGTCCTGCGTCGCATTTTCCCCTCCCTCCTTGTAGCTTATCTCGTCTGCTTCTCCCACAATCACTAATGGAACCGGTCTGTCGTCATCGCTCAGCCACTCCGCCGTGATTAGAGGACAACTCCAGCTGGGAGGCTAGACAGCGGCGGCGGCGTAGTGTAGTGCGCGTGGCGTCCCTGTTGGGTGTGCGCGGAACACCCACCACAGGCTCCACCGCCGCTGCCCGTCGGCAGCTGTTGCTGGCCGCCGTGGCCGCCACCCCACCGTCGAAAGCCAGGGCCATCGCCTGCTCCGCCGCCGCGGCCCGAAGGCGGGAGGTGGCCGTTGTGGCCGCCACCCCACTGCCGGCCACCGTGGCCATCACCCGCTCCGTCGCCGCGGCCCGAAGGCGGGAGGTGGTGGTCGTGGCCGCCACCCCATCGTCGAACGCCGTGGCCACCAGCCCACCGTCAACCGCCGGGGTCATCACCCGCTTCGCCACCACCGCCCGAAGGTGGGAGGTGGAGATGGAGGCCCGCACGTGCGTTAGCGACCTTGCGCGCTACATTGAGTTCCTACGGGAGGAGGAGCGCCTCATCGAGCACGCAAAGAGCCTTACCACCACCGTGGCCGCAGCACACGCCGCCGTAGAGGTGAGGAATTAAGAGATCTACGAGGAGAACCACCGCTTCGGGAGGGGTCGTCTGGAGCGGCAGAGGGCGTTCGAGGTGAGCGTTGCTGAAGGTGCAGCAGCGGTAGGCACCGTATTGCAGTTGTCCAGCTCGTCGGTAGGCTCCTCCTCCTCTACCTCTTACTGAGCGCGCTCGGCAGAGGTGAGGCTGCCGGAAGTAGTACAAAGCCCCTCCGTAGTAGTAGTATTTAGGGGCTATTTTGTTCAGTTCATCTGACTATAGATGTGGTGAAACTGTACAACGTACTTAAAATTAGCTAGTATATATAGTTGAACTAGCTATTTCAGTACGTGGTTGGCAACAATTGGGGAAAAGTTTGGTCGGTTCAGCTGTCGAGTTGAACTGTTTGTATAAAGAACGACTGCTTAATCTATGAATGAAATCTATACTTAATTACTGAATTTTAGTTGCAAAAATTAGATAGTGCTAGTGATTTTTAGCTGCATATTTTTACAAATCGCAGTGTTACAAGGTTGAAAAATGGCAATGTTACTAGATCAACAAATATCAATCTTTCCAGTTTGACAAATGGCAATATACCCAATATGACAGATGCAAATCTTACCAAATTGTCTGTACGTGGTTGCACACGAGTCATCCAAAACAACCGTTTGCGTTGAAGGGATGTACAAATCCTGCTCGGCACATTTTCTCTTGGCTTAGCACCGAAGTCTGGCTTTGCATAATGTATTCAATCTGAACCGTTTGCGTTGAAGAGATGCACAAATCGTGCGCTGCGAATTTTCCCTTGACTTACTGGGGAAGACCATAGCTCTCACTTTGCATACAGGTGTTCTATCTAAAAAGTTCGCGATCAAGAACTGCACAAATCCTGCTCGGCACATTTTCCCTTGGCTTCCTGGGGAAGCTGTCGGTTTGCATACGGGTGTTCTAACTAAAATATTTGCGATGAGTGTTTTATATTTAAAAACCATTGATGTTTTTTTAAAGAAAATCGTTTGATAAGTCTGTACATTAAGAGAGAAAAACGCAAGTTCGTTCAAACCATATCTTTCATTCAGTCACACTGCGAATTTATATTCATATGATCAAGATACAGTATTAAACCCAAAAAAACTATTTTCGACGGCGACGAAGGCGGCGTGCCACGCCGGCGTTGTCATTGTCGTCCTCCGGGACGCCGTTGTTGAAGTCTTCAAGGCAGCACAGAATGTTCTTCACTTGGAAATCAAACATCATGCCATCGCGTGGTCGATGGGCGGGGCGCGGGAGGACGGCAACTGGCGGCGCTGCGAGGTAGCGGTCGATGGTGATGTCACATGCCGCTGAGGGGGGCGCGCGCATGGGCACGATGCGGTGGGTGCATGCAAGCGCACGGGGACCGGCGCCGCGGTGGGTGGAGGGGCGCGCACGGGCACGGGCACGGGCGCTGGCGCTGGCATGTACATGATCTCGCGCGGGTCCGCGGAGACCTCGCTGACGCCCGCAGCTTCCAGCTCTGCGATAGTGCTCGGTGACCAGCCCGTCAATGCTACGGGGATGGTCGCTAGTGCTGGCGCGGGGGCAGCAACCGCCGCAGCCAGCTCGTTCAGGGCCATGTCCATGAGGCCCCATTCCTCCTTATTTTCTATCTCCTCTGGCTCGGAGTCGACTTCAACAAACTTGAAGACTAGTGGCAGATGATCCTTCTGCGCCATGGCATTGGTAGAGGTCTGCGGGAGCCAGGGGAATGGGAGGCGAACAGTAAGGCCGCCCATATTAAACAGCGGCTCGGGCGCCATTAATGGAGAGGATGCGAGCAAGGCGGGCGGCCATGGAAGTCAAAGGGCTCACTTCCCAGTGAGCCTGCGTAACGTACAGCTCACACGCTTCCCGGTGAGCCTGCGCATTGGAGGACAGCTTGCACGCCTCTCGGTCAGCCTACGCACCGGACTGCGCTCGCACGCCTCCCGTTCAGTCAAGCAGTTGTCCTGTCCGTACGACACCTCCTATAGCCATCAAAAGCCAGACACATGGCGTCACGTGAATGGTTAATAGAATGCACATGATTTAAATTATACAAACGTTTGAGATGTTAAAGTGGCAGCTATTTGTTTCAAAATGCCTTTGTTGGCTGTTATTCGAGTGCGCCTTCTCTCAAAATGGACACAAAAAATACCACAGCATGTCGGGTGCCATTCCATGATAGCATGCCAAGTTTCATGAATTCTAGACGAGTTTTGGATTTACTAGAATTTAAAAACAAACTATCTCAACGTTTTACCGGCAATCAACAGTGCCCTGGTGTTTGAAATTCATTCCCATTTCTTGCATGGGACCTAAGCATGCACCCAAGGATACACATTTGATATGTCAACCCATTTTTCTGTACTGGAGCATGTGCATGTAGTTCAAATTTGAATTATGCACAGAAAATGCCTAGAAAACCCAGTTAATGTATAAAAATGTCCAAGCGAACCCCGAAAAATCCCAAAAATTGACACAACACTCGTGTCATTCTATGTTGACACTAGAAAATTTTTGAAAGCAAGAAGAGGCAACGGATATCATTCCGTCCCCAAAGGTGGCACGTTCCCTACCGAAACCATCAGGCTTGTTGTGAGAAGCTCTGGTTTGCTATAAGCTTATACCCAAACCTGCCCCAAATGGGACAATTTTTTTACCACAGCATGTTGATGCCGCTCCATGATAGCATGTCAAGTTTCATGAACTTCAGACGAGTTTTGGATTTACTAGAATTTAAAAACCATGTATCTCAATGTTTGCGGCCGAGCGACGGTGGCAAGGTGTTTGACATTCATTAACATTTCTTGCATGGGACCTAAGCATGCAACCAAGGACACGGATTTGATTTTTAAACCAATTTACATGCACTGGAGCATGTGCCTGTAATTCCAATTTGAATTATGCACATAAATGCATAGAAAACTCAGTTAATGTATAAAAATGTGCAAACGAACCCCAAAAATTTCTTAAAATTAACACAACACTCATGTTGTTCTATGTTGACACTAGGAAAAAAATTGAAATCAAGAAGAGGCAATGGATATCGTTTCCTCCAGAAAGGTGAAACGTTCCCTACCGTAACCATGAGGCTTGTTGTGAGAAGCTCTGGTTTGTGAGAAGCTTATACCCCAACCTGCCCCAAATGGGACAATATTTTTACCACGGCATGTTGATGCTGTTCCATGCTAGCATGTCAAGTTTCATAAATTTCAGACGCGTTTTCGATTTACTAGAATTTAAAAACCATGTATCTCAATGTTAGCGGCCGAGCGACGGTGCCAAGGTGTTTGACATTCATTATCATTTCTTGCATGGGACTTAAGCACGCAACCAAGGACACACATTTCAATTTTGAACCCATTTATATGCACTGGAGCATGTGCATGTAGTTCAAATTTAAATTATGCACATAAATGCATAGAAAACTCTGTTAATGTATAAAAATGTCCAAGCGAACCCCAAAAAATCCCAAAAATTGACACCACACTCCTGTTATTCTATGTTGACACGAGAAAAAATTTGAAAGTAAGAAGAGGCAACAGATATTGTTTCGTCCCCCAAGGTGGCACGTTCCCTACCGAAACCATCAGACGACTTGTGAGAGAAGCTCTGGTTTGCGAGAAGCTTATACCCAAACCTGCCCCAAATGGGACAATATTTTTACCACGGCATGTCGATGCCGTTCCATGACATCATGTCAAGTTTCATGAATTTCAGACGAGTTTTCGATTTACTAGAATTTAAAAACCATGTATCTCAATGTTAGCGGCCGAGCGACAGTGTCAAGGTGTTTGACATTCATTCTCATTTCTTGCATGTGACCTAAGCTTGCAACCAAGGACACACATTTGATTTTTCAACCCGTTTTTATGCACTGGAGCATGTGCATGTAGTTCAATTTTGAATTATGCACATAAATGCCTAGAAAACTCAGTAAAGGTATAAAAATATGCAAACGATCCCCGAAAAATTCCAAAATTTAACACGACACTCCTGTTGTTCTATGTTGACACCAGGAAAAAAATTGAAAGCAAGAAGAGGCGACAAATATTGTTTTGTCCACAAAGGTGACACGTTTCCTTAAGGGAACCATGAGGCTTCTTGTGAGAAGCTCTGGTTTGTGAGAAGCTCTGGTTTGTGAGAAGCTTATACCATAACCTACCCCAAATGGGACAATATTTTTTACCCCAGCATGTTGATGCCATTCCATGATAGCATGCCAAGGTTCATGAATTTCAGACGGGTTTTAGATTTACTAGAATTACAAAAGCACGTACCTCAACGTTTGCCGGAGAGCCACGGTGTCGTGGTGTTCGAAATTCATCCCCATTTCTTGCATGGGACATAAGCATAAACCCATGGACACATATATGATTTTACAACCCATGTTGGTGCACCGGAGCATGTGCATGTAGTTTTATTTTGAATTGTGCACCTGAAATGGCTAGAAAACCAAGTTAATGTATAAAATATCTAAATGAACCCTGAGTAATTCCAATTTTTATACGACACACATATAGTTCATGTTCACTGCAGATAAAAGTTCTAGCAATTCAAACACCCTCCATTGCCGCTGTGACCCCATTATGTAATTCAAATCAAGATGAAAAATCAAGTAGATCGCACACAGTTTATTACCACCAACCGTGTGAGATGCAGTACAAAATATCTTGGAGCACTGTTGGAGTATAGTACGCCTATGCTTACGTGAGAAGGTGCGTCGGCTACAGTCCACAGTCTGCGTGTCAAGCACGCTAGCTCGCTCCCCAAATATCATTTCACTGTTCAATCGTCGCCGGTGAAAGATGGGGACATGGACCCGCGTCATGGGGGCAACTTCGGCGGCCCACTCTGGCGAGAGAGCGGCCGCAGCCGCCATGCGCGTGCTAACAAGGTGCATGAGCGCGGATGCAATCTGCGACCGGGTGGCCAAGGCAGCCCAAACGACCGCTGTTGCTTCTCAGGTGGCGGCAGCAACATCTGCCTCGGGGATAGCAACTGGCGAGAGCGACACAGCAGCTATCCGTTCCGCAGAGGCGGCCTTAGCCCTGATAAAGGCCGCCCACGCCCAGCTCATGGCGGTCACCGCACAAATCGAACGAAGCTTCTCCAACAATGGTCGGCAACCCACGGCCGAAGAGTTGGCAATCGCCGAGAGCGTTCGAGCAGCCGTCCGTTCCTCCACCGCATACCTTGCCACGACGGAGCCCGTCCAAGCCTAGATCGCGGCCGCCCACGCCCAGCTCATGGCGGCCTTTTCCAAAGAGATGGCAGGCGCAGATGGCGAGATGCTTGCCCAGTATGGTGCGATCGATGCCATGGAGCCCCTTCCCCAGGAGACCGTCGGGCGCGAGCTGGACATGGAGGAGGCGACAGAGATCGACGAGCACCAGCCGTAGTAGTACACTTTGTTTTGTTTAATTAAGAGCGCCGGTCTTTAATTTGTTAGAGTAATGTTTAGGTGAGCTAGCTCTGTTTAATTGCTGAACTTGCTCGATTAAGAAGTGTGGGTGTGGTGTAGTCTCCTTTGTGTACCCAAATTATGCAATGACGTGGATGACCACTGTAACCCGAGAAATTCGAACCAAAATTTGCACGTTCAAACTCATCACACACGGGTTAAGCTATATGAATTGTTTGTGATGTTCACATATCGTACACAGTGCTGAATAAGGGACCGTGTCTGATGACACTTTGCGCTCTAGTTTTTTCGCTCCACCGATTCAAAATTTTCGGTTACCGCGGAAATTTCTACCTCCCCGCCCCCTTACCAAAAGCCACATTTCCCCTGTTTCCGCCTTCCTTTCCAAGTTGAAACCTTCACTCCTTGCTTGCAGCGCCGCCTCCTTGCCGGCGACCCTCCTTCATGCTGCTCGGCCTCGTCTATCCAGGCAGGTAATCCACACGCGACCCCCATCCTCCTCCTCCTTCCACATCCCACATGCCCCGACCGCCGGCGCGACACCTTCCACCCAAATCACCGACCGCTCCACCAAATAAGCGCTGCCCTAAGCCATGGTGTACGCAGTATAGACAGGAGCTCAAGGAGCATTTGGCAGCGAAGAAGCAAATCACGACCGCACGCGTGGATGAGGTCGCGATGGCTGCCATTCATGCCGACCCCCAGATCTTGGAGGAGCACCTCGCCGTCGAGGCCACCGTCGACGCCTCGCGCGACGATGCCTCGACGCGGTTGGCTGCTTTAAATGACAGTTTGTGGCGTTTTCTCGAGGCCACCATCGGTGCCTTCGACGAAGACAACGAGGTGTTTTCTCAGCGTGCATGTGCTTACCTCAACTCGAAAGCCAGCAGGTTGGTTCCCGGAGCGGCTCAGGCAACTCACCACTGATAACCCACAAGTATAGGGGATCGCAACAGTTTTCGAGGGTAGAGTATTCAACCCAAATTTATAGATTCGACACAAGGGGAGCCAAAGAATATTTGTAAGTATTAGCAGCTGAGTTGTCAATTCAACCACACCTAGAGATTAATTATCTGCAGCAAAGTGATCAGTAGCAAAGTAGTATGATAGTTTTGATAATAGTAGCAGCAGCAATAGTAACGGTAACAGTGATAGCAGTGATATTGTAGCAAGTGCAACAGTGACAGCAGTAGTAACTTAGCAGAAACAATATAAGATAAATTCGTAGGCATTGGATCGGTAATTTGTTGGATGATATTCATCATGAGACAGTTATAACCTAGGGCGATACGGCTCTAGCTCCAGTTCATAAATATAATGTAGGCATGTATTCCGTAAATAGTCATACGTGCTTATGGAAAGAAGTTGCATGACATCTTTTGTCCTACCCTCCCGTGGCAGCGGGGTCCATATTGGAAACTAAGGGATATTAAGGCCTCCTTTTAATAGAGAACGGGAACAAAGCATTAACACACTGTGAATACATGAACTCCTCAAACTACGGTCATCACCGGGAGTGGTCCCGACTATTGTCACTCCGGGGTTGCCGGATCATAACACGTAGTAGGTGACTATAACTTGCAAGATCGGATCTAGAACATAGATATAATGGTGATAATATAAGCGGTTCAGATCTGAAATCATGGCACCCGGTCCCAAAGTGACAAGCATTAAGCATGGCAAAGTCATAGCAACATCAATCTCAGAACATAATGGATACTAGGGATCAAGCCCTAACAAAACTAACTCGATTACATGATGAATCTCATCCAACTCCTCACTGACCAGCGAGCCTATGAAGGAATTACTCACTCCCGGTGGGGAGCATCATGGAATTGGCGATGGAGAAGGGTTGGTGATGACGAAGATCGAAGATCCCCCTCTTCGGAGCCCCAAACGGACTCCAGATCTGGCCTCCCGATGAAGAATAGGAGACGGCGGCGGCTCCGTCTCGCGAAATGCGATAATTCTTTCTCACCGATTTTTTTCTGGAAAAATAGGAATTTATAGCATCGGTTTCAGGGTCTGCGGGGCCACTAGGTGGGGACAACCCACCTGGGCGCGCTTGGGGGGGCAGGCGCGCCCTGGTGGGTTGTGCCCACCCAGGTGCCCCCCTCAGGTGGCTCTTGGCTCCAGAAATTCTCTTATTTTGTATAAAAATTCCTCGCAAAGTTTCGTTCCATTCCAAGAACTTTTATTTCTGCACAAAAACAACACCATATTAGTTCTGCTGAAAACAGCGTTAGTCCGGGTTAGTTTCATTCGAATCATGCAAATTAGAGTCCAAAAAAAGAGGAAAAGCGTTAGGAAAAGTAGATACGTTGGAGACGTATCAACTCCCCCAAGCTTAAACCTTTGCTTGTCCTCAAGCAATTCAGTTGATAAACTGAAAGTGAAAAAGAAAAACTTTTACGAACTCTTTTGCTCTTGTTTGCATAAATAAGCTTAAACAGCACCCAGGTTTTCAGCCAATATTATAACTAACCATGTCGACAATAACTCTTAAAAATTATATTAACTCATATCAATGACATAATCAGCTAGCGAGCAATAATAAGATATCTCAAATGGCAACACATTATCAAAACAACCATGATATAATATGACAATAGTGGTATCTCGCTAGCCCTTTCTGAGATCGCGAAACATAAATGCAGAGCACCTCCAAAGTTCAAGAAGCGACTAAACATTGTAATTCATGGTAGAAAAGATCCAGTCATGATGCACCCAACATTAGCTACACACAATGCATAAGCATGACAGCAGTGCTCTCAGGTTCTGGTGCTTCTTTAAGAAGGTGATGACACAACATGAAAGTAAATAGATAGTCCCTTCGCAGAGGGAAGCAGTGATTTGCAGAGGTGCCAGAGCTCAAGTTTTTAAAACAGAGGTAAATAATATTTTGAGACATGCACCCTTCTCATTTACTTCACGACCATCAGCTATCAACATCTTCCATGCTGAGCGCGCTAGTGGCGGTTCCCAAGCGATAAAAGTAAAGGTTTACTCCCCCTCCACCATCAATCACACTCCACGGCTTGTCCAAAAGAATGGGTGCCGTCCATACCAACAACAGTCCCGGGGGAGTTTTGTTTAATTATTTGCATTTTTTAGTTCGGGACTGGGAATCCCTATTACTGCCCTTTTCTCGTGCGATGGCGAGTGAATAAACAATCGACCTAAGAATAACTCGCTGAGCATGGAAGATACCGACTACCTCCTGTCATTCCATGAATGATCCAGGCACACAAAAAGGATATTTATTTGGAGTTTTTAGAGGTGGCACATGCAAATTTACTTAGGACGGCAGGGTAATACCGCATATAGGTAGGTATGGTGGACTCATCTGGAATAACTTGGGTTTCAGGTTTTGGATGTACAAGCAGAATTCCCACTTAGTACAGGTGAAGGCTAGCAAATAGGTTGAGAAGCGGCCAGCTAGAGAGCAACAACGGTCATGAACATGCATTATGCATAAGTAACATTGGACACTAGCATGAGTAGGATATGAACACCATGAACATAAATATCATAGAGGCTATGTTGGTTTTGATTCAACTACATGCATGAACATGTGCCAAGTCAAGCCACTCGAACGTTCAGAGAAGGATACCATATCATCATACTACATCACAATCATCTTAACGCAATGTTGATATCCAAGATAAATCATTATCCACTTCTAGCTACTTATGCATGGCATGAGAAACTATAATCTCTAATTGTCATTGCAAACATGTTTAATCATAATGGGCTGAATCATGGATATTAGGTTAAACATATTTACAAAAACAGAACAAGTCGAGTTCATACCCGTTTCTCTCTGCCACGGCCAGTTCATCGAATATTGTCATTATTGCCTTTCACTTGCACGACCGAACGATATGAAAATAATAATAGTGCAAGAGTGCCATGGACTAAGCTGGAATCTGCAAATATTTATTCAACAGGAGAAGACAAGGTAAAATGGGCTCTTTGTTAAATCAACAATTATGCATATAAGAGCCACTCAACATTTTCATCGTGGTCTTCTCCTTGGTACGACTTGAAAGAAAGAAAAGAAATTCAGAGAAACACACTGAAATATTTTTGGAGTTTTTTGGTTTTATTCGAAAGAAGCAAATAAAAAGGGAAAAGCAAAAACGAGAAAAAATATTTACACGGGAAAGCTCCCAACAAGCAAAAGAAGAACAAGGAAATCTTTTTGGGTTTTCTTTTTAATGCTACAGCTAACTACTCTAGAAAGAAAACGCAAAAAGAAGCTGGAAATATTTTTGGATTTTCTCAAAGTTTTTCAAACACACAAGAAGAAAGCGAGAAAATAAATTTAAGCATGGCTAATACAATGAAAAAGTGTGAACACCGACAATTGAAATGTGTGAACATGAATGTAATGTCGGTGAGAAACACGTACTCCCTCAAGCTTAGGCTTTTGGCCTAGCTTGGTAATCAGTCAATAGCCTGGATAGTAGTCGGAGTGGTAGCTCATGGAGGCTCTTGGTTCGGATGTCTCAGCTTGCCGTGCAGCCACAACTGCCGCGTTGTGGGCTCGGGCCTCGCTCTCAAGAACAAAATATCTTCCCCTGCTGCGATAATCAAAGAGAGCAGGCACAGGCAAATATGTGTATACGATGGACTCTTGGTTAAACAACAACTTGTAGGTGAAATTATCAGGTTTACCCTTAAGGATCTTATGACGCTTCACAGCATCAAAGTCTAAATATTGCGTGGGTAAAATAGGGTCATATGGTAAAGGTGAAACACCCAGCTCTCTCGCTAAGCGTGTGGCATAAATTCCACCATAAAAATAGCCACTATTAGCATTGTGCTGCAACCTACGTGCAACAACCGCTCCAAGATTATAGCTTTTGTCACCGGTGAGAGCGGCGCGTAAGAGGCTCAAGTCTGGAGCACAAAGTGTACTACAATCTTGTTTGCCTACAATACATTTCCCAGTGAATAATGCAAGGTATTGAATTACGGGAAAATGAATGCTCTTTATTCTACCTTGCGTCACTCCCCTATTCTCACCGTAGCAAAGGCTAGACAAAAATGTTTCGAACTCAGCTCTTGGTGGTTCGTCAAGCGAACCCCAGACCGGAATTTTGTAGTGATGAGCAAACCTTTCTAGTGATAAGGTAAATGAATTTTCATACAGTTTAAATGACACCCTAGACTCACGGGGATGGAATTTAAATCCTTTGACAAATGATTCAGTGAGAGTGTGGTGTTGATTGCACTTATCTGATATGTAGGGACCGAGGTCAGCATTGTGAACATATTGCTCAAATTCCTCCTTAATGGCCACACTCACCATATAATCATCGCATGGCCATAAGCATGTTTTGGTGGCGGCATCTCGTATGGAACTTTCACTTGTTTCAACATAAGACCGACGAGCGGAGCTGTCACTAGAAGATGCCCCCGAGGATCTCCTCCTCGAAGAACTCCTTCCAAAGAGGTTCATCATATTCGCGTACAATTTTCTGAAAATTTATTGGGTGACAAAAATTTTGTCAACAAAACTTCACAATATTGGTAACAACTACTCATAGGGATGCATATAGGCCATAGCAAGCATTCAAACTACTTAGAACTCTAAGAATTCAACATGCAAGCTCATCTACAGCAGCACCAAGAGTAGCTAATTATTCAAAATATAAACCACTAAAACAAAAACTAATTGGACAAACGGAGGAGTCACATACCAAGCAACAATTCCCCGAAACAGTTTTGGAAACGGAGCTTCGAGCAAAGAGGTCGAAATCCGCGGTTTCGGGAGCAAGAACACGAGAGAGAGAGAGCAATGGAGATTTTTTTCTAGAGGTAAGTGAAGATGTGGGATGAAGAGATAAGTGAGGGGGCCCACGTGGGGACCACAACCCACCAGGGCGCGCCCAGGTGGGTTGTGCCCACCTGGTGCACCTCCCTCTGATATTATTTGCACCAGAAATTCTTAAATAATCAGAAACAAATCGTATTAAATTTTCAGGGCATTCTGAGAACTTTTATTTTTGGGTCATTTTTTTATTGCACGGGAAAAATCAGAAAACAGACAAAACATGGCATTTTATTTTATTTAACTAATAGGAACAGAAAATAAAAGGTAGGGACATAAGGTAGTGCTCACTAAATTCATCAACTTCATACCTCTAAAAAATGATCCATTAATGAGGTTGATCAAGTCTTATTAACAACCACTTTCGATTAGCATGAAACCGAAGAACTTTCGTAAATCACTAAGTTACCTCAACGGGGATATGAATGTCCCCAACAATAAGCATTTCATATTTCTTTTTGGTAGTAGGTAGAGGTAGTTGAAAACTTCCAATAGTGATTGTCAGGGATTTTTCAATAGCATTAATACCATTCACTTGGAATTGTTTCTTCGGAAAGTGCACCATATGCTCATTACCATTGATATAAAAAGTGACCTTGCTTTTATTGCAATCAATAACAGCCCCTGCAGTATTCAAGAAGGGTCTACCAAGGATAATTGACATGTTGTCGTCCTCGGGCATCTCAAGTATAACAAAGTCAGTCAAAATAGTAACATTAGCGACAACAACGGGCACATCCTCACAAATACCGATAGGTATGGCAGTTGATTTGTCAGCCATTTGCAAAGATATTTTAGTAGGTGTGAGTTTATTCAAATCAAGTCTTTTATATAAAGAGAAAGGCATAACACTAACACCAGCTCCCAAATCACATAAAGCAGTTTTCACATAATTCTTTTTGATGGAGCAAGGTATAGTTGGTATTCCCGGATCTCCAAGTTTTTTAGGTACTCCATCCTTAAAAGTGTAATTAGCAAGCATGGTGGATATTTTAGCTTCCGGTATTTTTCTCTTATTAGTGATGATGTCCTTCTTGTATTTTGCATAAGGAGGCATTTTCAAGATATCAGTCAAGCGAGTACGCAAAAAGACTGGCCTCAGCATTTCGGCAAAGCGTTCAAATTCTTCATCATCTTTCTTTTTAGTTGTCTTAGGTGGAAAAGGCATAGGTTTTTTAACCCACGGTTCTCTTTCCTTACCGTGTTTTCTAGCAACAAAGTCTCTTTTATCATATCTTGCATTCTTGGGTTGTGGGTTATCAAGATCAACAGCTGGTTCTATCTCAACATCATTGTCTGGTTCTTTATTATTTGTTTGAGTTTCTTCATGAACCTCATCATTATATTTTTCATTATCAGAAGGTGAATGTTCATTACCAGATTGAGTTTCAGCATCAGAAATAGAAACATCATTATCATTATCAGGAGGTTTCTCTACTTCAGGTTCACTAGAGGCATGCAAAGTCCTATCATTTTTCTTTTTCTTTTTCTTTTTAGAAGGACCAGGTGCAGTGGTGTTGTTCCTTTGTGAATCATGTTCAATTCTTTTTGGGTGTCCCTCAGGATAAAGTGGTTCCTGAGTCATTTTAACTCCTCTAGTTGCAACTCTAACAGCAAAGTCATGTATGTTGTTATTCATTTCATCAAGCAATTCTCTTTGAGATTTAGCAACTTGTTCTAACTGGGTTTGTACCATAGAAGCATGTTTTCCCACACCTCTAACATCATTTGAGATTCTAAATAACAAGTCACTCAAGAGAGCAATCATGTCAGAATTGTATTTTAATTGTTTCATAACATTTGCATTGAAGTGATCTTGTTTTCTAATGTAGTTTTCAAACTCATAAAGGCATTGGCTAGGGTGCATATTGTGAGGATTATCATTATCATTGAATTTCATTAGAGAATTTACCTCTACCACCTTAGGCAGCGGTGGTGTATCAAGCCCATGTATTTCTTCAATAGGAGGTAAATTTTTGACATCCTCAACTTTAATACCTTTTTCCTTCATAGATTTCTTTGCCTCTTGCATATCTTCGGGACTGAGATATAAAATACCCCTCTTCTTCGGAGTGGGTTTAGATGGTGGTTCAGGAAGAGTCCAATCATCATAGTTTTTCAATATGTTATTCAATAATTCTTCAGCTTGTCCAATAGTTCGTTCCCTGAAAACACAACCAGCACAACTATCTAGGAAATCCCTAGAAGCATCGGTTAGTCCATTATAGAAGATATCAAGTATTTCATTTTTCTTAAGAGGATGATCAGGCAAAGCATTAAGTAACTGGCAAAGCCTCCCCCAAGCTTGTGGGAGACTCTCTTCTTCAATTTGCACAAAGTTAAATATTTCCTGTAAGGCAGCTTGTTTCTTATGAGCAGGAAAATATTTTTCAGAGAAGTAATAAATCATGTCCTGGGGATTACGCACACAATCAGGAGCAAGAGTATTGTACCAAGCTTTAGCATCACCCTTTAATGAGAACGGAAATAATTTGAGAATATAGTAATAGCGAGTTTTCTCATCATGAGTAAAAAGGGTGGCTATGTCATTCAACTTAGTAAGATGTGCCACAACAGTCTTAGTTTCATAACCATGGAAAGGATCAGATTCAACCAAAGTAATTAACTCTGGGTCGACAGAGAATTCATAATCCTTATCATCAATAAAGATAGGTAAGGTAGCAAACTTAGGATCATATTGCATTCTAGCATTCAGAGATTTTTCTTTATACTTGCATAATAATTTCTCTAGATCATCTCTATCCTTACAAGCAAGAATATCTCTAGTTGTCTCCTCATTCATAACATAACCTTCCGGTACCTTAGGCAATTCATATCTAGGAGGGCTAGTTCTAGTGGGTGTTTCAAGATTTTCAGTTTCAAGCTCATCATCAGTTTCAACAACATCATGTTGTCTTACTCTAGCAATTTGTTCATCAAGAAATTCACCTAATGGCACATCATCATCAAGCAAGGTACTAGCATCATCATAAGCATCATTCATAGCAGAAGTAGCATCATCAATAACTTGCTACATATCAGGATTAGTAGCATGTGGTGGTGTTGCAAGTTTACTTATAACAGAAGGTGAATCTAAAGCGGAGCTGGATGGCAGTTCCTTACCTCCCCTCGTCTTAGAGGGAAAAATCTTAGTCTTAGCATCCTTCAGATTCTTCATAGTGAATAATTGATAATAATCCCAAGTGACTCAACAAATATAGCTATGCTCCCCGGCAACGGCGCCAGAAAAAGGTCTTGATAACCCACAAGTATAGGGGATCGCAACAGTTTTAGAGGGTAGAGTATTCAACCCAAATTTATAGATTCGACACAAGGGGAGCCAAAGAATATTTGTAAGTATTAGCAGCTGAGTTGTCAATTCAACCACACCTGGAGATTAATTATCTGCAGCAAAGTGATCAGTAGCAAAGTAGTATGATAGTTTTGATAATAGTAGCAGCAGCAATAGTAATGGTAACAGTGATAGCAGTGATATTGTAGCAAGTGCAACAGTGACAGCAGTAGTAACTTAGCAGAAACAATATAAGATAAATTTGTAGGCATTGGATCGGTAATTTGTTGGATGATATTCATCATGAGATAGTTATAACCTAGGGCGATACGGCTCTAGCTCCAGTTCATAAATATAATGTAGGCATGTATTCCGTAAATAGTCATACGTGCTTATGGAAAAGAACTTGCATGACATCTTTTGTCCTACCCTCCCGTGGCAGCGGGGTCCATATTGGAAACTAAGGGATATTAAGGCCTCCTTTTAATAGAGAACCGGAACAAAGCATTAACACACGGTGAATACATGAACTCCTCAAACTACGGTCATCACCGGGAGTGGTCCCGACTATTGTCACTTCGGGGTTGCCAGATCATAACATGTAGTAGGTGACTATAACTTGCAAGATCGGATCTAGAACATAGATATAATGGTGATAACATAAACGGTTCAGATCTGAAATCATGGCACCCGGGCCCAAAGTGACAAGCATTAAGCATGGCAAAGTCATAGCAACATCAATCTCAGAACATAATGGATACTAGGGATCAAGCCCTAACAAAACTAACTCGATTACATGATGAATCTCATCCAACTCCTCACCGACCAGCGAACCTACGAAGGAATTACTCACTCCCGGTGGGGAGCATCATGGAATTGGCGATGGAGAAGGGTTGGTGATGACGAAGATCGAAGATCCCCCTCTCCGGAGCCCCAAACGGACTCCAGATTTGGCCTCCCGATGAAGAACAGGAGACGACGGCGGCTCCGTCTCGCGAAACGCGATAATTCTTTCTCCCCGGTTTTTTTTCTGGAAAAATAGGATTTTATAGCGTCGGTTTCAGGGTCTACGGGGCCACTAGGTGGGGACAACCCACCTGGGCGCGCCTGAGGGGGCAGGCGCGCCCTGGTGGGTTGTGCCCACCCAGGTGCCCCCCTTAGGTGGCTCTTGGCTCCAGAAATTCTCTTATTTTGTATAAAAATTCCTCGCAAAGTTTCATTCCATTCCGAGAACTTTTATTTCTACACAAAAATAACACCATGGTTGTTCTGCTGAAAATAGCGTCAGTCCGGGGTTAGTTTCATTCAAATCATGCAAATTAGAGTCCAAAACAAGAGGAAAAGCGTTAGGAAAAGTAGATACGTTGGAGACGTATCAACCACTATGATGAGGGCACCCACGATGTCGAGGCCTCACCCTCTTCCATGTCCAAGGAGCCAATCATCATCGATATCTCCGACGATGAGGAGTAGCTTGTCTTATTAGCTCAATATAAGGACCCATGTTCAGTTTGCTAGCTACGCCGGTTAAGCATGCTCGGTTTACCTGTTGCATGTTGTCGTGGTCTTGTCACGGCAGATGTCTTAGAGAAAGGACTTAGTCGTGGAGCCATCGCGATGGGTTAGCTTAAAGGGGTTAAAGCGGACAAGGGACGCAGAGAGTTTATACTGGTTCGGCCCCTTGCGGTGAAGGTAAAGGCCTAATCCAGTTGTTGTGGAATTGCTAGGGTTTCGATGACCAGGGAGCGAATCCGCTATGCCTGGCTCTCGAATTGTTGTCCGTCCCCCCAAACCGCCGCCGGGTCGTCCCTTTATATACACAGGTTGATGCCCGGTGGTTTACAGAATCCCGAGGCCGGCTCATAAACGTGTCCGGCTCGGTCTCTACTCTTTTCTTATCTTACAAGACAAGTTACATATAATATGGCGGTTTACACCTACAAGCCCTTAATCCGCCTTTGGGCCCTAGGCCTTCATAAAGCGCCTCCATCTTTGTCTTCGTGGGCTTCAAGTATAATAACTCATTATGGGAATAACCCGGCCTCTCCTGGCCGGTTTATACCCAGTAGTAATATCCCCAACATTAGGCCCCAGATTGATTTGAACTGGTTCATGTCAATCTTCAACTTGAGAAAAATTCTTCTTTCAGCATCTTCGCATAAATCTTGTAAACCGCCACGACGTCATCTTCCAGCATCTTGATAAACCGCCATGACGTTGCCTGTTATTAAAAATGGTATATCTCTCACCTTCATTAATGAGCCTCCGACAATCGAGGCAACAGCTCTACCACATATCCAGCTTTGGGCTCCTCGATTCTCGTGCCTGTTACTTATCCACTCACCTTATAAATAACGCCGAAGGGTCCTTTTCATTTTTTCCCTTCATGCCCCTTCACATCGTCCTCTTCCTCGCGTCGCCCGAACGTTGGAGTTCCGCCGCCGCCGTCGACCTTCGCATCTGCCCCGACAAAGGCCGCTGCATCACCCTGATCGTACCAGAAAGCCGCGACACCTCTCCGTTGTTCCTTTGATACTGGTAAGCCTTCTCTCCTTCCACCCTAGATCTTATCATTAGGGTTTGTACTCATCAGAGTTCTTCGAAGTTCTAGAACTGTTCTTCCCTGTTCTTCTCAGTAGCGCAAATGGCAAGTTAGATCTGATATTTTCCGGTGCCTTTGTAGTTAAAGCTCCCTTTTTCCCCACTAGAGCATCCCTTTCATACAGAAAAATTCATCTAAACCTGATGAACCATTTAAGTACCTGAAGTTTAGGTCTTAGTATATTCTAGTTTTCTGTCGCACTGCAGATCTGAAATTATCATATCACTTTGTGAAACTTGTTTTTCCCTCACTTAGGTATTTTAGATCTGTATCTTTCATACCAATATAGGCGGTTTAGCTTTGTCAAAGAACAATAATTCGGTAGGCATCATTAGTCCCCTCTTAAACCGCCGATTCATTGATCTTTGCACCTTCTCCATTGTCAGACTCCGGTTTAGTAATATCAAACTCTGGTTTAACAATATGCATATACCTCTGCTTCTGCTTATCTTGCATTGCTTTATGCTCGCCTGTCATAAATCTTAAATCGGCAATAAATATGTTTCAGCTTCCCATTGAAATGGCCAAACAAGTTTACGAGTGCAACTGGGTTCCTTCCCGGGTTACTGAAGAGCAATTAAACAGATGTGTCACCACTGGCGCTTTAGCCAAGAAAGAAGTCATCCACTGGAGGGCCCCTGGTCTGGAAAATCCTCCTGAACCCAAGGACGGAGAAGTAGTTGTATTTACTGACCATCTGGGTCGAGGCTTTAGCCCTCCTGGTTCAAAAAATTTCCGGGATGTGCTGGCCAGCTTCCAACTCCACCCTCAAGATATTGGACCAAACTCTGTGTCCAATATTTGCAATTTCCAAGTATTTTGTGAGGCCTATCTTCAAGAGGAGCCCACAGTTGAACTGTTCAGGGATTTCTTTTATTTAAACCGTCGCACAGAGTTCACAGACGGACCCAACACTGAGCTTGGTGGAATGGCAATTCAAAAGAGGAAGGATGCCAGCTTCCCTCATGCCAAGCTTCATAGTCACCCCAAGGACTGGAATCAGACTTGGTTTTACTGCAAAGACACATCTCCAACCGATGAAAATCCTCTGCCGGGTTACCGTCCCCACCGGCTTAGCAACACTCATCCCTTCCCTCAAAGGCTGACTGCCAAGGAATTGTCCAACTATGCACCACAACTGTCAAAGCTCAGAGCCTTTATGGCAAACGATTTGATAGGTGTCGACTTTGTTCGCTGTTGGATAACTTGGAGCGTTCTGCCCTTAAGCCGGCGCCCCGGTTTAATGTGTGAGTACACAGGGGATTTGAAAGACCCTCAACGACACATCGACATTCAGCTAACAGAAGCCGAAGTTACTGAGGCTGTCAAGAAAATACTGAATGAACCGGAAGCTGTCTGTAGCCAGATCGGGTTAAGCCCTTTCTGCGTCTCCAACAAGCCGCCAGCTGTAAGAATCACACCTTTCTTGTTTTAGTTTACCCCTTTTCAAATAGTCTCAAAATTTTGTCCATCTTTCACAGGGCGATGACCCATTCTGTAAGAAAAAACCACAGGATAAACCAGCCAAACCACTTCGCCCGAAGACCAAGGTCACCAAGAAACCTGCCAAGAAGAGGACCACTGAATCTTCTGAACCAAATGCTGATGCGGATCTGGCTAATCTGGACTCAGAGGTAGAACTTGACTCTCTTGGTTCTTTCTTCATACACCTTATTGACAACGACTGTTATCAGGACGACGCTGAAGGCAGCCAGGCTGACGATGCAGAGGTAACTATCCTTTCTTCCGGTTCAGACCCCCTGCCAACACAGAAAATCCGTCAAGCAAACCGGAAAATAAAATTTTCTCACCCCTTAGCTCACTTGGACCCAAACTTTCTTTTGAAGAAGCAGCAACACGAAGCCCGCCGCACAACCCGGCACAGTGGCCAGGTAGTTACCTCTGCCGGTTTACCGAACACTCCAGTCCGGAAATGTCGAACAGAGGTCTCTTATACTCCTGATATTTCTTGCCCCAAGGCGGGTTGTTTTCGATAGCCTCTTAATCCGTCCGATTCAAATTATCAGGGAACACCTAATTCGTCCTCTGGCGAGTCAACGGCCACACAACTTCCAACCCTCAAGACGGTCCCTGGGTAGGTTATGCTTTAATCTTATCCTTAATGTGTTATGTTTGCATACTGTACTGATCTTTATGCTTGTTCTTCTCAGTGCCAAGCCTAGACCCAGTAAGAAGGCCCGGTTAAATAAACTGTCTGATGACAATGTGGATATTGAACCGGAGAAGACTCCAGATCTGGAAAGAACAAATACTGATGTTACACATGATGATCCACCGCCTCAAGATTATAACTTCATAGTTGAACAAATAAAAGTTGACACCACAGGCCACACTGATAAACCGACTAGCCTGGCTTGCGCGGATGATAAGTTGGCCAGCCCAGATAAGGCTGCTGATAAACCATCAACTCCTGTGAAGGCTGCTGATGATAAAGAAGATGATATTATGATTACTGGCGTCGGCCACACCGCTCCTGGCAATCCTGTTGCTTTATCAAAGCATAGTGCCAAGGACGAGGTTTCTGCTATGGGCAAAGGCAAATGGAACACAAATTTGTCAACCTATGCTCACCTCAACGCCCAAGACATCCATTCTGGTTTTTAAACCGCCTGTACACAAGTCGCGACTTTGAAGCCGGTTTAGTGAATCTAATGAAGGAGCGATATGAGGTAACTGCATAACTGCTTCTCTCTTGTGTTCAATTCCAAATATTAACTCCAGTAGCCCCCAAGTGCCGGTTTATGATAGTCATCTAAACTGGGACTTTGTAATATCTCAACTTTGCGTGCTTAGCCTCCAAGGGCCGGGTTATCTTTCTAAGATGAAACGGTACCTTAGAATTGCAATATTACAACTTTCGCCGGTATAGTCCCCAAGGGCCGGTTTAACTGATGAAGATGAACCAAGATTTTTAGAAGAATACTCATAATGTCACTTTGAGCAAGCATACATTAGCCCCCAAGTGCCAAGAGTAATACTTGTATTGCACTTGGGACTTGCAGAAATTTCTGATTACGAGCAAATATGCATTAGCCCCCAAGTATCAGGTGCATAACTTGTTATGTGCTTGGTACTTCAAATATGCATTGCCAATTCATGATATGTTTGTCTCTTATAGGCTGAGCTGAGCAAAAAGGAAACTCAAACCGCTGATCTGCAAGAAAACATCAAGTCCCAGCAGGCAGAAACCTCCAAAACCAAAGATGAGCTTACCAGTGCCTTAGCCGCTATGGAAAAGCTGAAGGAGAGTTTCAACAAGGAGCGGGCGGATTGGGACACAGAAAAATCCGCATTGCAAAAAAGAGCCGAGGACGCAGAAGCAGCTCTTAAAGCGATGGTAGACGAGCTAACTGGTGTAAAGCGGCAAATACATGCCATGACTACTGCTGTGTTTGGTAAATATCCTGGCTTTAAATTTTCAACATATCATCCCATACATTGCCGGTTTACTGACGTTTGTAATGGCGCAGGAACTCGCATTAGTCATCTGGGCTCTGACGTACAGAAGAAGCTGAAGGCTGCCTATACTCTTATAGAGCAGTTATATACCGGCGCGCAACGGATCATCTGCACTGCTTCTCACAACAAGCCGCCCCCAACTTTAATCAAGGAGACCTTAGAAAGGTTGTCAATGCTGCCTGTCCGGGTAGAAGAGCTAAAGAGATCTGCTGCCAGGGCTGGTGCTCTGACCGCACTAACCCGGGCAAAAGCATGGGTGCCTGATCTTGATCCGGTGGATGTGGCTAAAGGCTATCCAAGCTTAAAAGAAGACGGAACAGAATTTGGCCATGAGGACCTCCGAGCAATAAACCGGGAAGTACGTCCACTGGCTTGCCAACTGGCTGAAGAAACTGATCTTTCATATTACCAGGCGAGTTATGATGTCAACAACAAACGGGTTGCTGCACCAACCCCTGAGGCTCAAAATCTTATCCCGCCAATCCGTAAGCACACCTATGCCCCTGACGTTGAACCGTCCACACTTATAAGCGATGAAGCTGTGTTCCAAGCCTTAACTGGGATCGATTGGGCCACCATTGACTTCCAGCCGCTGGGTAGAGAGGAAGAGGATGAACCGGCGCAAGGCGATCCACAACCGTCAGGGCAGCCCGGTGATGAGTCATGGTCCGGAGGCCGATTTAACCTTCCGCGTGCTGCAATACTTGCCAAAAAAACAATTACTCTTTTGGGCACTGAAACGCCTTGTAATAGGCTAGTTTAAACACTTGGTCTGCTATGCCATCGTGCATATTTACTTTGCTTGATATCGTTAATCCACCGTGCTTAAGATATATAATGTTCATAATCCAGAGCGATTTATTCAGGCTGTTCCTGCGTACAAAAAGTTGAACTTGTCCACGCGGTTTACCACCGGACGGGTCATGATGCCCAAACATATAGCCTGGGTTTATAAACAAGGCTGTTAAAAATAATCAAATATGAAAATAGATGATACCTGTGACATTGAATCACATCGTAGGTTGACCAACTTTTGTAGTAAGGGTGATACCCCTAATCATGAGTATTGATAACTCCTTCCATATTGTGCCGGTTTATGATAAACCCGTACCGGGTTGTGAAAAAACACCGGATTATTCATATATAACACTGGCGACTTATAGTCAAAACCAGACCGGGTTAATAAGCACCGGATTATGACTAATCATGTACTGACAACTTGTAGTTGAAAGCCGAGCCAGGTTAATTAACGCCGGTTTACCAAAATCATCATAAATCTCATCAAAGGAGAAAAAACTTGGCAAATAAAAGCATATGAAAACTTGTAGTCGAGGCTTTTCACGGGCTGCTAGGCCCCAAATTCGAGGCTTTTCATGGGCTGCCAGGCCGCTAAGTTAAACCATTTTACAAAGCCTTTTAAGATGGACCTCAATCTTTAACCAATCATCGTTTTAACTTTGACAAGTTCAGGGTCTTATGAGATTGACTTGTCGAAGTTCGACGGGTCATACCAGGTTTACCTGGACGGAGTGACTTACTTAAAAAAGGCAGGCTAACCCGGGGTTTTAGGTGTATACACCAGGCTTCCAAGCCATGGCTTGATAGCCTATTACAAGTGTAGATTCTTTGTTCATTGCGATAGCAAAGAATCCCCGAGCAATATTCTGAGCTGTGCTCAGTGGGTGCCTATGTTTGAGTTGTTCTTTTGGAACACTCTCTTTGGCCCCTAAGTAATTTTTCTTTTTGGCTCTGAGCCAATCAAGAGGTGTAGCTATGGTTCGAATATGACCAAGCCCCCAAGTGATTTATATATATGGCTTGATAAGCCGAATCAAGGGGTAAACCGGACGCCGCTTTATAAGCAGAAACCTCCATGTAGCCACACCTGATGTAAGAAAAAACAACAGATACCCCGCTTTAGCTGAGGCTCCGGTTTATTATATTGAACATAATATATACATTGTCATAACTATGTACATAGCAGAGCCTAGGGCTCAGGTATAGTAAGGCCGTAGATGAGCGATATTCCACGGCCGGTGGGTCTCCTCCTCCGATTTACGTGAGTCTTTGTGCTCTCGAACATCGATTAGGTAGTATGACCCGTTGTGCAGGTTCTTGCTGACCACAAAGGGTCCTTCCCAAGGCGGGGATAACTTGTGCATATCCGTCTGATCCTGGATGAGTCGGAGCACCAGATCGCCTTCTTGAAAAGTTCTGGTTCTAACCCGGCGGCTGTGATAACGACGCAGATCTTGCTGATAAATCGCCGAACGGGCTGCTGCAATGTCACGCTCCTCATCTAACAGGTCAAGTGCTTCCTGCCGTGCCTTTTCATTATCAGCTTCAACATAAGCCGTCACACGAGGCGAGTCCTGACGGATGTCACTCAGGAGAACCGCCTCTGCTCCGTAGACCATGAAGAAAGGTGTGTAACTCGTAGACCTGTTGGGCGTGGTATTGATGCTCCATAACACAGAAGGTAACTCCTCCACCCAACAACCCGGCGTCCGTTGCAAAGGAACCATAAGCCGGGGCTTGATGCCTCTCAAGATCTCCTGATTGGCTCTCTCCGCTTGACCATTAGATTGGGGGTGAGCCACTGAAGATATGTCAAGTCGGATGTGCTCACGCTGACAGAACTCTTTCATAGCATCTTTGGACAGATTAGTACCATTATCAGTTATAATGCTGTGCGGAAAGCCAAACCGGAAAATCACCTTCTTGATGAATTGAACCGCCGTAGCTGCATCACACTTACTGACTGGCTCTGCCTCCACCCACTTAGTAAACTTATCAACCGCCACCAAAAGGTGGGTCTTCTTGTCCTTGGATCTCTTAAAGGGCCCAACCATATCCAGCCCCCAAGTTGCAAACGGCCAAGTGATTGGAATCATCCTCAATTCCTGGGCCGGAACATGAGCTCGGCGTGAAAACTTCTAACAACCATCGCACTTTTTCACCAAGTCTTCCGCATCAGCATGAGCCGTCAGCCAATAAAAACCGTGACGAAAAGCTTTAGCTACCAGGGACTTTGAACCGGCATGGTGACCACAATCCCCTTCGTGGATCTCACGCAGGATCTCACGGCCCTCTTCCGGAGATACACAATGTTGAAACGCCCCTGTTACACTGCAGTGATGTAATTCGCCATTGACAATAGTCATTGACTTGGATCGCCGGATTATCTGTCTGGCCAAAGTCTCATCCTTTGGTAACTCGCCCCGGCTCATGTACGCCAGATACGGGACGGTCCAATTCGGAATAACATGAAGTGCTGCCACCAATTGAGCCTCCGGATCAGGAACAGCCAGATCCTCCTCTGTGGGAAGTTTAACCGACGGATTATGCAGCACATCCAAAAAGACATTGGGTGGAACCGGCTTACGCTGGGAACCCAAACGGCTTAAAGCGTCCGCCGCTTCATTCTTCCGCCGGTCCACATGATCAACCTGATAGCCTTTGAAGTGACCTGCAACAATATCCACCTCTCGACGATATGCAGCCATGAGCGGATCCTTAGAATCCCAAGTACCAGACACTTGTTGAGCCACCAGGTCCAAGTCACCGAAGCACTTAACCCGGCTCAAATTCATCTCCTTAGCCATCCGAAGACCGTGGAGTAAGGCCTCATATTCAGCTGCATTGTTAGTGCAAGGGGACATTAAACGGAGAACATAACAAAACTTATCACCTCATGGGAAAGTTAATACGACTCCAGCCCCCGAGCCCTCCAATTGCCTGGACCCATCAAAATGAATAGTCCAATAAGTATGATCCGGCTTCTCTTCTGGCGCCTGTAACTCTGTCCAATCATTGATGAAATCCACCAATGCTTGTGATCTGATTGCCGTCCGAGGCACATAATTTAACCCGTGAGGTCCAAGCTCAATGGCCCACTTGGCAATCTGGCCAGTCGCTTCCCTGTTCTGGATTATTTCCCCCAAAGGAGCAGAGCTGACCACGGTGATGGGATGACCCTGGAAATATTGCTTAAGCTTCCGGCTCGCCATAAAAACTCCATACACCAGCTTCTGCCAATGTGGGTACCTTTGCTTAGACTCAATAAGTACCTCACTGACGTAATAAACCGGCCGTTGAACCGGATACTCCTTTCCGGTCTCCTTGCGCTCCACCACAATAGCCACGCTAACTGCCCGGGCATTGGCAGCCACGTATAACAGCAAAGGCTCTTTATCAACAGGAGCAGCAAGGACAGGCGGCTCGGCTAGCTGCTGCTTTAAATCCTCAAACGCTTCATTGGCGGCGTCGCTCCAGATGAAATTATCCGTCTTCTTCAGCATCTGATATAAAGGGATAGCCTTCTCCCCGAGGCGACTGATAAACCGGCTCAAGGCTGCAATCCGGCCTGCCAAGCGTTGAACATCATTGATGCACTTTGGTTTAGCCAAAGAAGTTATGGCCTTGATTTTCTCCGGATTAGCTTCAATGCCCCTGTTAGACACCAGAAAGCCCAAAAGCTTGCCTGCCGGTACACCAAAGACACATTTGGCCGATTAAGCATCATCTTATAAACCCGGAGGTTATAAAAGGTCTCCTTCAAGTCATCTATCAATGTCTTCTTCTCTCTGGATTTCACCACAATATCATCCACATAAGCATGAACATTGCGGCCGATGTGATCATGAAGACAGTTCTGCACACAGCGCTGATAAGTCGCCTGGGCACTCTTTAGCCCAAAGGGCATAGACACATAGCAGAAGGCTCCAAAGGGAGTTATGAAAGTTGTCTTCTCCTGGTCCTTAACTGCCATTTTGATCTGATGGTAGCCAGAATAAGCATCCTGAAAACTCAAACGCTCGCAACCCGCCGTAGCATCAATGATTTGATCAACACGAGGGAGGGCAAAAGGATCCACTGGACAAGCCTTGTTCAAATCTGTGTAGTCCACACACATACGCCAAGTGCCATTTTTCTTAAGTACTAGCACCGGATTAGCCAACCACTCAGGATGAAATACCTCAACAATAAAGCCAGCTGCCAAGAGCCTGGCCACTTCCTCACCAATAGCCTTGCGTCTTTCTTCATTGAACCGGCGGAGAAACTGCTTGACCGGTTTAAACTTGGGATCAACATTAAGAGTGTGCTCAGCGAGTTCCCTCGGTACACCTGGCATGTTAGAAGGCTTCCACGCAAAGATGTCCCGGTTCTCACGGATGAACTCGATGAGCGCGCTTCCCTATTTCGGATCCAAGGTAGCGCTGATGCTGAACTGCTGGGATGAATCGCCAGGAACGAAATCAACCAGCTTAGTCTCATCAGCCGACTTAAACTTCAAGGCCGGATCATGCTCTGTAGTTGGCTTCTTCAAGGAAGTCATATCTGCCGGATCAACATTGTCTTTGTAAAACTTCAACTCCTCTGTTGCACAAACCGACTCAGCATAAGCCGCATCACCTTCTTCACATTCCAAAGCGATCTTACGACTCCCATGTACCGTGATGGTCCCCTTATGACCCGGCATCTTGAGCTGCAGATAGACATAACAGGGCCTCGCCATGAATTTAGCATAAGCCGGCCGCCCAAACAGGGCATGATACGGGCTCTTGATTTTCACCACTTCAAAGGTTAATGTTTCTGATCTTGAATCATGCTCATCACCAAAAGCAACCTCCAGAGCTATCTTACCGACCGGATACGCCGATTTACCAGGTACCACACCATGGAAGACCATGCTGGACGGTTTAAGATTTTTATCTGTTAACCCCATGCGACGGAAGGTTTCATAATAAAGGATATTGATACTACTCCCCCCATCCATGAGTACCTTAGTGAACTTGTAACCTCCCACCTGAGGTGCCACCACCAACGCCAGATGACCCGGATTATCAACCCGAGGTGGATGATCCTCTCGACTCCACACAATGGGCTGTTCAGACCAGCGTAAGTAACGGGGCACCGCCGGTTCAACGGAGTTCACTGCCCTTTTATGAAGCTTCTGATCGCGCTTGCACAGGCTGGTGGTGAAGACATGGTACTGTCCACTGTTTAACTGCTTCGGGTTGCTCTGGTAACCCGACTGCTGCTGCTGCTGTTGGTTCCCCTGATGATTATAACCACCTTGATTGCCATGTCCGCTTTGATTACCATGGAATCCTGAACCGGAACTGCCTCCACCATAACCCGGCCCATGAGACCCGGGGCCTGAACCGCTAGACGGTCCATTATCATTCCGGAAAAAATCTGAATCTTTGAATTCTCGCATAATATAACAATCCTTCCAGCGGTGCGTGGCCGGCTTGTCTCGCGATCCGTGCTTTGGGAAGGGCTGGTTCAACAGGTAATTCAGGCGCTCCGGATTGGGACTTGGTTCTCTTCCACGCGGGGGCGGTTTACCCTTCTGACGCTGACCATTACCCTGCGCGTTGGTATTAGCTACAAAATCTGAACTGTTATCCGCTTTACGCTTACCGCTGTTTCCATGCCCGCCGAGTTATGCTGCTGCCCTTTGGTGCTGCCACCCTTCTTTCCCTTTCCTGTCTTGTCATCATCAGATTCAGGGTCCTTGGTACTATCAGAGTCGGCATATTTCACCAGAGCTGCCATAAGCGTCCCCATGTCATTGCAATGGCGTTTGAGGCGTCCCAGCTTCAACTTAAGAGGCGTAAACCGGCAATTGCCTTCCAACATCAAAATGGCCGTATCAGCGTTGATGCGGTCCAATGAATGCAAAATCTCTGAAACCCGGCGCACCCAATGGGTTGTTGATTCTTCTTCCTCCTGGACACAGGCAGCTAAATCCACAATTGATATGGGCTGTTTGCACGTGTCTTTGAAATTCTGAATAAACCGGGCTCTTAGCTCGGCCCATGACCCAATGGAGTTAGCTGGTAGGTTTTTCAACCAAGTGCGAGCTGTCCCTTCCAACATCATGGTGAAGTACTTAGCACATGCCGCGTCATCTACGTCCAGCATCTCCATCGCCATCTCATAACTCTCCACCCACGACTAGGGTGATAAATCGGCAGTGTAATTCGGCACTTTACGTGGGCCCTTGAAGTCCTTGGGCAGCCGTACATTGCGTAATGCTGGGACGAGACACGGCACCCCCAAAGAACTGGAGGTAACCCCTGGTTCCACCGAAGTTGTTGGACGAACCGGAGTAAGCTGACGGGCCGCGTTCTGTGCTGCTAACTCAGCCTCTCGACGTGCCCTAGCACGGTCCACCACATCTTGAGCATCAACACCGCCACCCGCCGGGTTATGGCCTCGTAGCGGATTACGATTGCGGGCACTGCTAGACACAGCCGGTTCATCAACATGCCTGCTGTAACTCCGGCTTGGGCGGGGGGTGGAATGAATCCTCTCGCGACTGTACGAATAAGCCTGTTGCTGAGTCAATGCTGTCTGAAGGAGCTCCCTAGCCCGTCGCGTCTCCACCGCTACAAGGGACTCACCATCGACTGGAAGGGCTGCCAATCGTGAAGCGGCCGCGACTATGTTATCCAAGGGGTTGGAGTAATGACCCGGAGGCGTGGGCACATGCTGGGATGGGATATTCTGAAGAGGCGGATCCATTGCGCGTGGCTGAACCGGCGTCCCCGTTCCAGGTGCTTCTACCCGGTTTACCACTGGCTGGTTGCTGGTTTTGGCCCCTAGCGTATTGAAGAGATTCCTGGCTTCGTAAACCGGAGGCAGGTGAGATCGGTACCTTCTCATTACATCATTTGACGCGTTCTGATCCAACGTAAGCCGATAGGCCTGTGCATCTAACTCGGCCCGCTCTGCAGCCATCCTGGTGTTTTCAGCTGCCAAATCCACCCTGGCTTGGGCTATCTGATCCTTCACCTTCGCCACTTCTGCGTTGTGCCGCTCCTGATCCGCCGGGCTGACTTCGGCCGCTAACAGTGCTGCCAAGGTGTCAAATAAATCGGACAGAGCCTGAGCCGGTGGTGGCGCAGAGCCTCCTGCCCCAGCTGCCGTCGCCGCTGCTGAACCGGAGATCATCGCCGCAGTGGTCGAAGATTGTGGCGCTGACTGTGTACCGGCCATGAAGATCGCAACCCGGCTTGGCGGGTCAAGAGAGTCCGGAATACTGTCGCCATCGGAACAACCACCAAACCGGCCATCCTGCAGCTGGTACAATGACTCGGTCTCTCCAGTAGATGACTCGTCACCGGAATAAACAATGGTTTCGCCATCATATTCCGATCCATCTTCAGATTCCACTCCGTGGATGACTCCCACGAAGGCACGCTTCATGACAGACTTAACCCGGGCAGATCTCGCACGCTGAGCCGTTTCGATGATGTCGGTGCAGATGTCCGGCTCAGGGCCCGGTTCGCCAATCTCGCCAATGAACACGTGAATGCCGCCGAAGGGGACCCGGTACCCGTACTCAATCGAACCGGCCTCGGGGCCCCAGCCCGCGTCGTCGATGTAGAGCTTGTCGCGACGACTTTTGGTCATCCGGCCCACAGCGTATCCCTTGAGTCCTTCGAAGCTGCCCTCTAAGAACTCGAAACCATCGTGCGATAGCCCCACGGTGGGCGCCAACTGTCATGGTATTGTCACGGCAGATGTCCTAGAGAAAGGACTTAGTTGTGGAGCCATCACGACGGGTTAGCTTAAAGGGGTTAAAGCGGACAAGGGACGCAGAGAGTTTATACTGGTTCGGCCCCTTGCGGTGAAGGTAAAGGCCTAATCCAGTTGTTGTGGAATTGCTAGGGTTTCGATGACCAGGGAGCGAATCCGCTATGCCTGGCTCTCGAATTGTTGTCCGTCCCCCCAAACCGCCGCCGGGTCGTCCCTTTATATACACAGGTTGACGCCCGGCGGTTTACAGAATCCCGAGGCCGGCTCATAAACATGTCCGGCTCGGTCTCTACTCTTTTCTTATCTTACAAGACAAGTTACATATAATATGGCGGTTTACACCTACAAGCCCTTAATCCGCCTTTGGGCCCTGGGCCTTCATAAAGCGCCTCCATCTTTGTCTTAGTGGGCTTCAAGTATAATAACTCATTATGGGAATAACCCGGCCTCTCCTGGCCGGTTTATACCCAGTAGTAATATCCCCAACACATGTGCTGCTCCTGCCTTTCCTTAACAAATTCTAGTGAATTGTGCTATCTAATTTTACCCTGCAATCTGTTGCTCTAGTGTACATGTTCTATATGTTGTGCAATGTGGTGCTCACTTATTAACTATTTGGTTAATTAGTTGTCGTCTTCAGTTAACTGTTTGGTTCAATTCTGCAAATGTGATGTTCAATTCTTTAGGCTGCAATTTTGTATTGTCTTCCATGTGAGAAATAAATCGAATTTACGTTTACAAAATACATGAGAAACAAATACAATTGCTATATTTCCAAGTTGTCAAGCATGCTTGGTTTGGTTAACTGTCTGATCTTCTAGTATGTTATATATTGTGTAATGTGGTGCTCACTTAACGTTTGGTTCATTTGTTGTGGTGTTTACTTAACTGTTTGGTTCAATTCTGCAATGCGATGTTCAATTGTTGTGGGTGCATTCTGTTATTGTATACCATGTGAGAAATAAATCGAATTTGGCTGTACTAAATACATGAGAAACAAATACAATTGCTATATTTCCAAGTTGTTAAGCATGCTTGGCTTGGTTAACTGTCTGATCTTCTATTAGGAGTATGTTATATTGTGCAATGTGGTGCTCAGTTAACGTTTGGTTCATTTGTTGTGGTGTTTAATTAACTGTTTGGTTCAATTCTACAATGCGATGTTGAATTGTTGTGGGTGCATTCTGTTATTGTATACCATGTGAGAAATAAATCGAATTTGGCTGTACTAAATACATGAGAAACAAATACAATTGTTATATTTCTTTGTTGTTAAGCATGCTTGGTTTTGTTAATTGTCTGATCTTCTATTAGGAGTATGTTATATTGTGCAATGTGGTGCTCAGTTAATATTTGGTTCATTTGTTGTGGTGTTTAGTTAATTGCTTGGTTCAATTCTGCAATGCGATGTCCAATTGTCGTGGATAGAATTTTGTATTGTTGTGCATGTGAGGAATAAATCAAATTTGGCTGCACTTAATACATGAGAAACATATACAACTACTATATTTCCTAATTCTTAATCATGCTTGGTTTGGATAAATGGGTTTTCCATGTGGCTTGAATTAATCTGATGAATCTGTAATGTGCTTATTTTTCATCAACATATTTTACTGACAGCATGCGAACCCTCACTTAATTTGATGACTAACTACCTTATATGTGTTACAGGAAAACAATGGGAAGCACTGAGGTTTACAATCGAGGTTTGCACATGCATGGTCCTTTGTCTAATAGCACATTATTGTGTAATTGCAGGAACCATTCTAATATTTAGGTTTTTAACAAATTAGTCTTGCACATGTAGGTCCTGCTGTCAAAGGTTTTGACCCACTGTTCGACCCTTTTTGCATATGGGGAAATGAGTTGTCCATGAATATCAGTCAAGTCAAGAAACTCAGAAAGATTGTCAGGATAAAGAAATTAGCGACAAAAAATAACAAGATCTTTGTCTGCACAATGAAGAAGACATCAGTTCACTACAAGATGGTACTAACTATTATACCTTGCCTTTTTTTATTCCTTTGCCCCATTTCCAATATAGAGAAGATATTTATGCACATCCTTGTTTTCAGGCCTTTCCAAAGCAGTTCACTGATGATTACCTCTCAAACCACCTCTATGGTCAGGAGGCGAGGAAGGTTTTCATACAACACCCACGGTTCAATATTGAAGTGTTCCTGAAGAGGACGAAGGATGGACGGTCAATCATCCACAGGCACTGGCCTAAAGTTGCAAAGACCTTCAACATCAATGAAGGCACAATATTCGCCTTCTGCTTCAGTAGTTTTCCAGATGAGATGCATCTGTCTATGTACCGTCTATGATGCTAATTTCGAAAGGTTCTAGATGTTGCATGTGAAACTTGGTGCTGGTGCAGTTGTATAATGGGGTAGCTGAGTGCTGAAGCTATATGATGTTGTACTCTGATGTATTTCAATTATGAAATCCTGCTTCCTTAATATGGAAATGAAATATATTGTGTGCTTAATATGAAATGTCAATTAGATTAATAAATGGATTATTAATAATATGGCAATTAGCCTGCAAACTGTTTCTAGGAATAAATGGGTTTTTCTATTGCAAACGGTTAATGAGAAAACACCATGGGTGATGACCCCAGGCAACGCACATAGTTTCTATGAATAAACCGTGTTGGATCAAATGAACAGTCACACACAACATCCTCTTGCAAACTGTTTGCGTTAGGCCACCTTGCGCAAACGTTTACCACATAAAAAGTGTGTGTGATGGACAGCCTTTGCCACACAGTTTCTTCTATGCACCGTATGTGATGCATTCAATAATGCAAACGATAAAATTATTAATATCGTGTGCAATGGCAATGCTATCACAAACGATTTAATGGGGAAAAATTGTGTGTGATGTACGTGCGAATGGAAACATTTTTCTTGGAATGACTGTGTGGGATGTATATACGAACGGAAACGTACTTCTTGGATTAACTGTGTGGGATGTACATACTAACGGAAACGTATTCCCTGTATTGACTGTGTGGAATGTACATACGAACGGAAACGTTTAGTGGGGACACACTGTGTGGGATGTACTTACGACCGGAAACGATTTGGCCTGTATAATTGTATTTTTTTAGCACAACTGGACGTATAACAGTATTTGATCGCTCGCCGGTCGCACACGATCTCATTTTGCCGAGCGTGTGTGCCAGGAGGGCATACCCCCGACGGTTTCTAGGTCATGTGGGAAGGACCCCCCCTATCGCAGTCACTCACTAGGCGATGGTTCAGAACGCCGTCGCGGAAAGGGGTTAAAAACCATTTGTATAGCACCTCGTTGTACCAGTGTCGGTTGGATCGCGAAGAAGTTCCACTACATCAACCGAGTTGTCAAACGCTTCCGCTTACGGTCTACGAGGGTACATAGACACACTCTCCCCCTCATTGTTGTGCATCTCCATGGATAGATCTTTGCTTGTGCGTAGAATTTTTTTTGTTTTTCATGCAATGTTTCCCAACACTACTTTCCAATTCAAGAGAAGGTACAATTACCTCATCAAGTTCTACTTTTCTCCCACTCACTTCTTTCGAGAGAAACTCCTTCTCTAGAGAGGACCCATTCTTGGCAACAAAGATCTTGCCTTCGGATCTGTGGTAGAAGGTGTACCCAATAGTTTCCTTAGGGTATCCTATGAAGACGCACTTCTCCAATTTGGGTTCGAGCTTATCAGGCTGAAGCATTTTGACATAAGTGTCGCATCCCCAAACTTTAAGAAACGACAGCTTAGGTTTCTTGCCAAACCATAGTTCATACGGTGTCGTCTCAACGGATTTAGGTGGTGCCCTATTTAACGTGAATGCGGCTGTCTCTAATGCATAACCCTAAAACGATAGTGGTAAATCGGTAAGAGACATCATAGAACGCACCATATCTAATAAAGTACGGTTGCGACGTTCGGACACACCATTACGCTGTGGTGTTCCAGGTGGCGTGAGTTGTGAAACAATTCCACATTGTTGTAAATGAAGGCCAAACTCGTAACTCAAATATTCGCCTCCGCGATCAGATCGTAAAAACTTTATTTTTCTTGTTGCGATGATTCTCCACTTCACTATGAAATTCCTAGAACTTTTCAAATGTTTCAGACTTGTGTCTCATCAAGTAGATATATCCATACCTACTCAAATCACCTGTGAAGGTCAGAAAATAACGATACCCACCGCGTGCCTCAACACCCATCGGACCGCATACATCGGTATGTATTATTTCCAATAAGTCATTAGCTCGCTCCATTGTTCCGGAGAACGGAGTTTTAGTCATCTTGCCCATGAGGCATGGTTCGCAAGTATCAAATGATTCATAATCAAGTGATTCCAAAAGTCCATCCGCA
Organism: Thinopyrum elongatum; assembly: GCA_011799875.1. Taxonomy (NCBI): domain Eukaryota; kingdom Viridiplantae; phylum Streptophyta; class Magnoliopsida; order Poales; family Poaceae; genus Thinopyrum; species Thinopyrum elongatum. Next base: position 109,278,980 of record CM022302.1, read on the forward strand.
TGGAGTTTCTTCATGCGCTTTACACCAATATGACCTAAACGGCAGTGCCACAAGTATGTTGCACTATCATTATTCACTTTGCATCTTTTGGGATCAATATTATGAATATGTGTATCACTACGATCGAGATTCAACAAGAATAGACCATTGATCAAGGGTGCATGACCATAAAAGATATTACTCATATAAATAGAACAACCATTATTCTCCGATTTAAATGAATAACCATCTCGCAATAAACAAGATCCAGATATAATGTTCATGCTCAACACTGGCACCAAATAACAATTATTGAGGTCTAAAACTAATCCCGAAGGTAGATGTAGAGGTAGGGTGCCGACGGCGATCACATCGACCTTGGAACCATTCCCGACGCGCATCGTCACCTCGTGGTTAGCCAATCTTCGTTTATTCTGTAGCTCCTGTTTCGAGTTACAAATATGAGAAATCGAACCAGTATCAAATACCCAGGCACTACTATGAGCATTAGTAAGGTACACATCAATAACATGTATATCAAATATACCTTTGTTCACTTTGTCATCCTTCTTATCCGTCAAGTTTTTGGGGCAGTTCCGCTTCCAGTGACCATTCTCTTTGCACCAGAAGCACTCAGTTTCAGGCTTCGGTCCAGCTTTGGGCTTCTTCACGGGAGCGGCAACTTGCTTGCCATTCTTCTTGAAGTTCCCTTTCTTTCCCTTGCCCTTTTTCTTGAAACTAGTGGTCTTGTTAAGCATCAACACTTGATGCTCCTTCTTGATTTCTACCTCCGCGGCCTTCAGCATTGCGAAGAGCTCGGGAATCGTTTTCGTCATCCCTTGCATATTATAGTTCATCATGAAGCCTTTGTAGCTTGGTGGCAGTGACTGAAGAACTCTGTCAATAACACTCTCAACTGGAAGATCAATTCCCAGCTGAGTCAAATGGTTATGATACCCAGACATTTTGAGTATGTGTTCACTGACAGAACTATTCTCCTCCATCTTGCAGCTATAGAACTTGTTGGAGTCTTCATATCTCTCAACCCGGGCATTAGCTTGAAATATCAACTTCAGCTCTTGGAACATCTCATATGCTCCGTGACGTTCAAAATGTCTTTGAAGTCCCGGTTCTAAGCCGTAAAGCATGGCACACGGAACTATTGAGTAGTCATCAGATCGAGCCTGCCAGACGTTCATAACATCTGCAGTAGCCCCTGCAGCAGGTCTGTCACCTAGTGGTGCATCAAGGACATAATTCTTCTGTGCAGCAAAGAGGATAATCCTCAAGTTACGGACCTAGTCCGTGTAGTTGCTACCATCATCTTTCAACTTAGCTTTCTCTAGGAACGCATTAAAATTCAGGGGAACGGTAGCACGGGCCATTGATCTACAACATAGATATGCAAATACTATCAGGACTAAGTTCATGATTAATTAAGTTCAATTAATCAAATTACTAATGAACTCCCACTTAAATAAACATCCCTCAAGTTATCTAAGTGATACATGATCCAAATCAACTAACCCATGTCCGATCATCACGTGAGATGGGGTAGTCATCAATGGTGAACATCTCTATGTTGATCATATCTACTATATGACTCACGTTCGACCTTTCGGTCTCCAGTGTTCCGAGACCATGTCTGTACATGCTAGGCTCGTCAAGTTTAACCCAAGTATTCTGCATGTGCAAAACTGTCTTACACCCGTTGTATGTGAACGTAGAGTCTATCACACCCGATCATTATGAGGTGCTTCGAAAACGACGAACTTTGGCAACGGTGCATACTCGGGGAGAACACTTATGTCTTGAAATTTAGTGAAGGGATCGTCTTATAATGCTACCGCCGTTCTAAGCAAAATAAGATGCATAAAGGATAAACATCACATGCAATCAAAATATGTGACATGATATGGCCATCATCATCTTGTGCTTTTGATCTCCATCTCCAAAGCATCGTCATGATCTCCATCGTCACCGGCTCGATACCTTGATCTCCATCATTGCGTCGGGGTCGTCTCGCCAACTATTGCTTCTACAACTATTGCTAACGCATAGCGATAAAGTAAAGCAATTACATGGCACTTGCATTTCATACAATAATTAAGAGACAACCCTAAGGCTCCTGCCGGTTGTCGATATTACAAAACATGATCATCTCATACAACAACGTATATCACATCACGTCTTGACCATATCACATCACAACATGCCCTGCAAAAACAAGTTAGACGTCCTCTACTTTGTTGTTGCAAGTTTTACGTGGCTGCTACAGGCTTCTAGCAAGAACCGTTCTTAACTACGCAAAAACCACAATGGTGATTATCAAGTTTACTGTTTTAACCTTCTTTAAGGACCGGCCGTAGTCAAATTCGATTCAACTAAAGTAGGAGAAACAGACACCCGCCATCCATCTTTATGCAAAACAAGTTGCATGTCGGTGGAACCGGTCTCATGTGCGTGGACACGTAAGGTTGGTCCGGGCCGCTTCATCCCACAATACCACCGAATCAAAATAAAACGTTGGTGGTAAGCAGTATGACTATCACCGCCCACAACTCCTTTGTGTTGTACTCGTGCATATCATCTATGCAAAGACCTGCCTCGGATGCCATTGTTGGGGAACGTTGCATGGAAAACATTTTTTTTTCTACGCACACGAAAGATCTATCCATGGAGATGCATAGCAACGAGAGGGGAGAGTATGTCTACGTACCCGTTTAGCGGAAGCGTTTAACAACGCGGTTGATGTAGTCGAACACCTTCGCGATCCAACCGATCAAGTACCGAACGTACGGCACCTCCGCGTTCAGCACACGGTCAGCTCGATGACGTCCTCGCCTTCTTGATCCAGCAAGACGGGCGAAGTAGTAGATGAGTTCCGGCAGCACGACGGCGTGGTGACGGTGATGGTGAACTTGTTCCGTAGGGCTTCGCCGTGCACTACGGAAAAACTGGAAGGAGGACTAAACTGTGGAGAGGGGCGCCGCACACGGCTAAGAGATTGTCGTGGGTTGTGTGGTGCCCCTCCCTCTCATATATATAGGTGGGGGAGGGGAGGCAGCCTTGGGTGCGCCCCAAGGTGGCCGGACGGCCCCCTTGGGCGCCCCCCCTTCCTTGTTTGCCTGCGGGGGGAAGGCAGGAGGGGGTGGCGCCCCCCTTTCCCTCCAAGGAAAGAGGGGCTAGCCCTCCCCCCTTTCCATCCATAGGGCCGGCGGCCAATGGAAGGGGCGCGCCAGCCCCTTGTGGGCTGGTGTGTTCCCCCCTCTTGGCCCATAAGGCCCATTAACCTCCCGGGGCTTCCCGGAACCCCTTCCGGTGATTTGATGACTACCCGATACACTCTGAAATCTTTTTGGTGACAAATAGCATCGTCCTATATATCAATATTTACCCCCGGACCATTCCGGAGCTCCTCGTCATGTCCGTGATCTCATCCGGGACTCCGAACAACATTCGGTCACCAAATCACATAACTCATATAATACTATATCGTCAACGAACGTTAAGCGTGCGGACCCTATGGGTTCGAGAATGATGTAGACATGATCGAGACGCCTCTCCGGTCAATAACCAATAGCGGAACCTGTATGCCCATATTGGTTCCTACATATTCTACGAAGATCTTTATCGGTCGAACCTTATGACAACATACGTAATTCCCTTTGTCTGTCGTTATGTTACTTGCCCGAGATTCGATCGTCAGTATCTTCATACCTAGTTCAATCTCATTACCGGCAAGTCTCTTTACTCGTTTCGTAATACATCATCTCGTAACTAACTCCTTAGTCACTTTGCTTGCAAGCTTCTTGTGATGTGTATTACCGAGAGGGCCTAGAAATACCTCTCCGATACACGAAGTGACAAATCCTAATCTCGATCTATGCCAACTCAACAGGCACCTTCGGAGATACCTGTAGAGCATCTTTATGATCACCAAGTTACGTTGTGACGTTTGATAGCACACAAGGTATTCCTCTGGTATTCGGGAGTTTCATGATCTCATAGTCGAAGGAATATGTATTTGACATTATAAAAGCAATAGCAATAAACTGAACGATCATATGCTAAGCTAACGGATGTGTCTTGTCCATCACATCATTATCCTAATGATGTGATCCCGTTATCAAGTGACAACACATGTCTATGGTTAGGAAACCTTAACCATATTTGATTAACGAGCTAGTCTAGTAGAGGCTTACTAGGGACACGGTATTTGTTTATGTAGCCACACATGTATTTAAGTTTTCGATCAATACAATTCTAACATGAATAAGGTAATATAATAATAGCAACTTTATTATTGCCTCTAGGGCATATTTCCATCAGGTTGCCATAACAAAATTTGTTTAAAATTTTAAAGTCCAATTCTAATTATGAATTAGTACCTTTATTTCATTATGTACTTGCTTTTCTTCAGCGCCCTACCTACTCATCCTCGCAAGCGACCTCACTGCCCGCAGATCACCGGTCTTGATTTATCCTTGCAAGTGCGGGGGCACTCAGGTCCCTAGTGGTAGCTTTTTATTTTGACTTTTGATTTTCAAAGTTCTATAATCTTTTAACGAAAAAATCAAATTAAGTTATGTTTTCATATTCATGTTTCTCGCGACCAGCGCTTTCAAATAAGATACATTTTGACAACTTCCAAAAAAAATTAAGTTCCAATGTCTGGAACTTAGTACGAGTGACCGATAAAAATCAATTATTTTGTGTCTACGACCGACGGAAAAAAATGCTTAAAATTATATCTCTGAAACTTGTTGAAACTGGGCATTTTTTAATGCGAAACCGGTAAGTTTCATCATTGAAACTTAAAGCTTTTGAGTAATTTCCATTGTTACTGTGCCTTCGTGCGTGATTCAACTACTTCACGAATCACGAGGCAAATCAAGCGGGCGGCGTGGCTTTTTTTTAACACAGTACAGACGCAAGCACTCATATACACGCGCATACACTCACCCCTATGAACGCACTTACAGCCCCTGCGAATTTCCAGGGAGGGGTGTCAACACAGCACCTACCTTTACCATGAGCAGGCTTTGTTTAGGCTTGCCATGAACTGAATGACGCCACAGTCCAAACAAAAAGGCCTACGGCCGAGAGATCGTGAGTATTCGTCCCCTGGTTTGTTTGGCTCCTGCGGGCCCAAGTTCTCACCCATTGGCCTCCAGCTCGAAGCCACCGGACGAGCCCTAGCTAGCGTGTTCCTCTCCCTTCTCCCGCGGAGCCTCCTCTCCCCAGTCCCGGCAGGCCACAGCTTGGAGGTCCCAGCGGACCGCAGATTGGCAATGGAGGATGGCAGCCACGGGAAACTTCAAATCCAATTGGCCCCCCTACGTATTGGTGCCGCAGTGCAGTCAAATAGGAATCAGTGGAAGATGGAATCTGAGCTGCGGCGAAATCGACCCGACGCGATTTGGTCGGCACGCAGGGACACCCTATTTGCAGGTCACTTACCTTCTTTCCCCAATCTAACTAGATTAGTAAATGAGCTCTTAAGGCTAATCTTATTGCGACATTTTCAGTAGTGACTACTTAGAATGTTTGGCAGGCTACAAATAATGGCAAGATGGAGTGCAATTTTCACCTAATTTGGAACTTGCATGGCTCAATCTGGCGTTATTGCTTATTGGGAACCTCTAGGATTTGGCAAGTGATCCTATTGCAGTTGAAAAAAAATATTTTTTTTGTCAGAACTGACAGAGTCATAGAGTAGTGAAAAATTAGACCAATGGGACAAGCCCAGCTCCTACTGACAAACAAACATAGAAAGAAATAGAGAACCAGAGATCTGAACAGTAATTACTTGCTCAGTATTGAGCTATCATGCTAATTGTTTCAGGTTTGGAAGGAAACACGCTGGAGTTAGCAATATCGGTTTCACATGAAAAAAATTGGATGGCAGGCATTGCAACTTGCCACCGATTGGTCCCATCTATTTGTTGCTATCGACGACTGTACCTTACAAATCAAAGCCCTGTATATAATGTTGATTAATAGTTCATTCCCTATTTTTTTTTTCCAAACATAGTCAATTGCTAACAATTACTTGATTATGTTGCTGCAATATGGGTAGAGGGGGCATCTTTCGGGTAGATATTGCATCTCAGTTCTCTATTGTAGATCTGAATACAATATGCACTCATATCTGCATTCTATATTGCCGGTTTATGCTCTTTGTTTGTGTTCTTTATTGCCAGTTTATAGTCTTTGTGCTGATCTACACATTGTCGTTTTATATATAATCTTTTCAACAAGGAGATGTGAGGAGCTTTTTTATTAGAAAGTACCCATTGAGACTATTGACAGTTATCTGAAGCAGATCAACCGAGTTGTTCCTTTAATATATTTTAACAAAACAAATGCATGCTTATGTTTTCCAAGAAATTACCATATGAGAGTTCTCTACACCTCCAGTTTAGATGCTGCACATGGCACTTACCTCTTCCAGTTAGATCTCTTTCGTTGTGTGTTGTCTCCCACATTTCTTTCCCTGGAGGTCCTCGGATGAATCTTTGGTGGTTATAGTAGCATATATAACACATCTTTGGATGTAAACCACTGGAAACCTGGAAGGCATTATTGGTTTGGTACGAGTATCCACTAAACTCATACGTAAGTATTACATGGGTTGGCCTCTTTCCCTCTACCAGAACTCTTCTTATTTCAGTTGTTATGCATCTTATGTTTTCTGATTAGGTGACAAACAGCTTATTCCTTTACGCTTCAACATGTACTGCAGGACTCTCCAGTTACTCAATCAAAACTTTAAAGGTAAGCTCCTTACTTTCCTTCTAGCTATAATTTCAACAATTATGTGTCAGTTACGATGATAAGGTGCAAACCGCAGTTAGTCTTAATTAGCAAATAAGACTTGGTTTTCAATCAGAAAGTTGTTGCCAAATAAATATTTCTTACTTCTGAGTCTGAAACCAGTTATTTCACTGCAAGATTACAAGAAGTGCTAATATTCCAATATGCCACATTTAATGCTAAGTGTTTTTTTTATTAATGTTCTTGCTAAGTATTGTCCACTATATATTCAATAAAAATAAAGAGTTATGCATGTATTACTTGGTAGTGGTTTACTCTGCTTCTTCAGGTTGCAAAAAGGCAACACTTCTTTGTGCTACTTGTAATATTTTATTTTGTGTCACGATGATTGGCATTCAATTCATAACTAAATTCTCTCTATTTAATCTGCTTATTATAGGTCACAATTTCATTCCAGTTGCCATTCATTCTTTGTGATTCAGTGTTGGTTTGTTGCTCATGTAGTTTGAATATAAATTCATTGTCTGTTTTTAATGCTTTTTATCACCATTGTTTCACAGGTCTGTTAGCATGGTGGAAGGTGATATGGTATGAATAAACATGAACACCATGTTTTACAGCTATTATTACTATAGATGATTATCAGAACTTCAAAACTGCTGCCTTGCTAGCATGTCTTTGTAGATTACTATGGCCCCGTTTGGTTTGGCCTTTTTAGCCAGATTCCGCTGCCTGGCAGCCAAATCTTAGCCAAAGAGCGAACCGACCAGCCACGATTCTAGCGAAGCGAAGCCAAAAATACACGCACGAGCGGCAGCAGCCCACGAGGTGCTTTCCCGGCTTCCGCTGTGTGCCTCTTCGAACCTACCCCCGATGCGTTGGTAAAATTACCCACCTTTGCCACTGGATGGGTCGACCCAGAGGCCAGGACCGATCCCATGAACCACGACAGAACTCATCTCGCCTCTCGTCTCCCTCTCTCTGGCGATTAGGGTTGCCCCCTCACCGCCGCCAGGGGCTGACCACTGCCTGGTCCGTCGTCCCGGCCAGCGCGCCGCCGAACGCCTCCACCCCCTATCCTCCTTCGTCCCCATCCGCTCGAAGAAGCTCTCCACTCCACCATCAGGAGCACTTCTGCTGCCCCCGCTGCAAATCAGGGGAGAGGACCACCGGCTAGTCACCACAGCCGGACGCCTCAACCCCCCCCCCCCCCCCCCCCCCCACCCACCCCCCAACCCCCCCCCCCCCCCCCCCCCCCCCCCCCCCACCCCCCCCACCCCCACCCCCCCCCCCCCCCCCCCCCCCCCCCCCCCCCCCATACGCCGGACGAGCTTCTCCACCCATCCGAGCTGCCCCACCGTAAGCTAGCTCGCTGAAGGTACTTTTGAATGTTTTATAGCTATTATTACTATAAATGATTATCAAAACTTCAAAACTGCTGCCTTGCTAGCATGTGTTAGTAGATTACTATATGAGACCGTTGATAGCTACACACACAAAAAGCAAACAAAATGTCTGATATAGCAGTCCAATCACATTATTAGTTGGCCCCGCGGAGTGCACCCTTTCTTCTAGTTAGTAAATAAAAGATGAATTGGTTTTGCGGCCTCAGCAAATAGCAAAGGTAGTAGATACGTGGCCTTTTTAACAGACATAGATGGCCGGGCTTGGATGGGCCAACTTTACATGGTTAGTAGGCTGAACACTCGTACTGGTCCTCAGTCCAATCTCCTAAAAAGGAAAAAAATCTCAGCTCTCCACTTAAGTTTCCAATCTCCAGCGCAACGGCAATCGGAGAGGAAGGAGTGGCGCCGCCGGTGACCCCAGACCTCCCCGTCCCCGACAGCAACCAAATATTTGAGGTTAGGTAACCCCATTCCCTTTGTCTCCTTCTCCATCTCCTAGTAATAATTTGTTTATGTTATTTCCTTTCCTTACGGAAAACCCTAGCTTGATTTCCCCTCATAACCCTAACTTTCCCTTACTGCAAGAGTGGAGCGAGGAGAGCGGGTGCTGAGATAAGGGGAGGTAGATAGGCGATGAATCCAACTGAGACTCCCCACCGGTAACATCCAACTTCTCTCTCCATAACTTTGTGGATGTTATGCTGGATGGTTGTATGATGTATGTCAATTTGATTGTGGGTGGCTGTTGTTGTTTCAGGGTCGATCTTCCCAACTCGGCGTGTGTGGACAGAAAGAGGCTGCGGCAATCTGCAACGCATGTTGACCCCGTGTCCAAGGTGCTTGGCAATGATGACCTTCTCATTGAAATCCTCCTCCTAATCGGCTACCCCACCACCCTCATCTGCGCCGCTCTCGTCTGCAAACGTTGGTTCTATCATGCCTCTGACCCTGCCTTCCTCTGCCGCTTTCGCAAGCTCCACCCGCCCTGCCTCCTCGGCGTATATGTCAAGACCAGGATGAACCCCTCACGCATTGTGCCGATGCTACCGCAGCCCCCAGAGTTTGATGTAGTCATCAGCCGCGCAAGCTCCAGCCTGGATGCACATAAACTCATCTTGGATGGCTGGAATGATATCATCTTCACCAAAACATTTGACAACTACAACGAAGAACCTGGATCAATACATATAGTGCTCAACCCGCTCTGCCCCGAGAGAGGCATGGTTATCGTACCTCCATTCTCATGCCACGAACGCCAGGACGGCTATTTCTACAAGTTCTGTAAACTCCTATTCAAAGAACAAGGTGACGACTTGTCATACTTCTGTGTGGAGAGTGAACTTTCTAATGATGGAAGACAATCTACGGTGCACGTGTATATGTTGCAAGATGGTGTTTGGTGTTTGCATAACTCAGCAACGATACAGCTTCCTTGTCGGCCACAGATACTGAATCCTCTGCTTGTTGACAATAAAATCTATATGGCGGCCACCCAGAGTGAAATTCTTGTGTTGGATTTGACAGCCTCAAGTTTCTCCACATTTCAGGTCCCACAAGGGCTAGTTATTGGTTACAAACGAACCATGTTATCACGGGCATATGATGATTCTGGTGTGTATCTCATTCATTTGAACGAGCTTCAGCTTTGCATCTGGCTGCGCACAGGGGACAACTGGTTGCTGGTGGATACCATCTGCTTGCGTGAAATGTATGCTAAATTGAGGATGCCTGATCTCACAGATTGGGTGTGGATAAATCAGGTGGGGCTAAATGCTGAGTTTGTTTTCTTGAAGATGGGTCGATGCCTAGTCTACGTGGGTATCAAGTGCAGGAAGTTGTGTAAAGTGTATGAGATGACAAGCGAGGATCAATGGTTGGGTCGTATCCATCCTTGTATGATGATCTGGCCTCCCACGTTCCATGCGCTCAAGGATGGTCCTGCAAGCTTTGTCTTTTGGCCTTTGGGTGATGTTATTATATTTTTTTGTGTGGTCACATTAGAAGCATAGATGAAACATTTATAATCGGAGGATGAGGGTGTCCCCTGTGTATGGGTGCTTGGTCGGCATGCTGGGAAGAAAAATGGAGGGAGCTGGGAATAAGTATGCGAATTTAGAGGAATGGGGGTTTGCTTCTGAACTGTGATCCTCAAGATATCATGTCTCAGATTGTTGATGATGATTGTTTTCGGAATGTTGTCGTATAATTGAGTTAAGGGGTTTTCCTGGAAGCATTCTTGTGTTTATGCATCAAACATTTTACACTGGCATGCCTGTGTTTATGCATCTCTTCTCTTCTGATTGAGATGTATCGCTACGAACTTCTTGCTCTTATATGCAAGGGTGCAATAATATAATCTAACAACTTGTGCGATAGGTACCTAATTGATGTTCCTTTCACCCTCCTCCATGGCCATCATGTATGTTTAAGTTGGCATTTAATCTGTATTTCTGGAAGAGTTCTTATCATTTTGACTTTTTCTTTCCGCGCGATAATCATTTGACCTCGTTGTACAACCAGATGTCTTTTCACTTGTTTTGATCTTGTCACCGTTAATTGTCGCCATCCTTATTATTGGTCTGTTTTTCTTGGAACAGCGATGCCATGTGAAGACAAGAAAGGCCTTGGATCAAAGAAGAGCGATTGCGGCTGGGTGGTGCGGTAGCGAAAACCCCTCATCTTAGAGAAGCGAGTGCATTATATGTTAGCTGTGTTTTGAGTCGGAGACAAGTTATTGCTCGGTAATGGATTGGGATGGTGGATAAAACTGGATCGGGTGCTCCTATTATTGTTTTGAACAGACATGTATGTTTGTTTTGAACAAGTTGTGTGTGTGTGTGTTTTTTTTTTACTTTCCAGTGTATTGTCTATTGCAAAATCTGTGCTCGACTCCGTTAGCAACGTGCCTGTGGTATCGATCTTCTGATGATATTGAGGCATTAGCATTTGTTGCCAGGGGTAAGAATAAGACATTTCCACCACACCTCTCAAAAGAACCCCCACTTCCCCTGGAAGGTGCCCAGGCTCAGCTGCACCCGGTCAGAAAACAAATCAAAACAAATACTAAAAAAATTCAAAAAATTGCAAAAAAAATTTGTGTGTGGTAGATCATTTGATGCATGAGGTACGCTCCAATTTTTAGCTTATTTGGACATTTGAGCAGCTCTCAGTAAAAAAGACAAATCGTGTCAGAACAGTGCATGAACAGTAAAGTTTTTTACAAACCCCGAATTTGTCTTTTTTGCCGAGAGCTGCTCAGATGTCCAAATGATTTGAAAATTGGAGCGAACCTCACACATCAGATTATCTACCACAAAAAAAAATTGGATTTTTTTGAATTTTCTAGTATTTGTTTTAGTATTTTTTGTCAGCGCGGATGCAGCTGAGCCCGGGCTCAGAAGTGGATTATCGCAGTCTCAGGAGCTTTTCTTTTTCCACGCTCTCAGTCTCAGTTTCCTGATCCACATTAAATGGACACTTGCTGATATATTGGTCAGTCTTTTACATGGTTTCACTACTGTAACCGTTGCGAAATAATATGTCTGTATATATTGATATACATGCAAAGATAAGAAACCTGGGGGAAGTTATGGACACTACTTACTCATCTCTGTATGCATGTATACATTGCAAAGATAAGAAACTAAGATTGGAATTTGTCCACCTAGGGGAAGTTTGTTGTAACAGCCATCCTTGATACGGCAGCGGAGCAGAGCATCTCTGTTTCAAATTAGACGATTCTTTGAGAATGAAGCTCATCTCTGGAGGGTGGAGAAAGATGCTTCTTGGAGAATCAATGAATGGAATGTGCAGCAGCAGAAGCTCCACGACAGCACCTGCACTCCGTCCATATAAAGAGGGGCATCGTGTAGCCCAACGATCTTCGCAGGCAAGAGAGAGGAAGAAGCACAAGTCGAGAAGCAATGGAGGGGAGGAAGAAGGAGAGAGTGATGGCCGCCATCCTGCTGTCGGCCCAGCGGCTGCCGGTCGGGGTTGCCGACCCCACGTCGCCGTTCTGCCAGTGCTACCTGGGCTGCTTTGGGTTTGACCCAGAGTGCAGTGGCGAAGGGTGGCAGAGGTGCCATGATTACTGCTGCGCCATAGCGTGCCGCTTCCCTGGGGACGCCGACTTCGACAGGGTGTGCGAGGGGTCCGGCGGGGAGCAGGCTTGCGGCACGGAGGCCACCGGCAACGGTGAGTAAGCTGGACACCGACCATATTGGTTAGCTGATTGGTCTCCCGACCGTGAATTGATGGTTTCTCTTGTCTGCATAGGTACTACTTGTACAACTACTGCTGATGATAATGCGGCCAATTACTGGAGCGGCCGCCACGGCAAGGCCAAGGCCAAGCACGGCTAGACTCACCGTGGAGGCCTCACGGATGACGTCCTGTGATGATGATCAGAGTCTTCGATGCGTTATGATGTCTGATTATAAATGACCCAGCAACTCGCTCGCCCCCCCCCCCCCCCCCCCCCCCCCCCCCCCCCCCGCCGTCGCCGGTGACCTCCGGCGGCGGCGGGATCTGGTTTCTCTGCCGCGTGGTGGTCCGGAGCGAGCTGGGGATCTCGTCTCGGGCGTTGGCCGGCGCGGCGCGTGGTGGCCCAGTCGGGGGCCATGGTGGTGCTCCGGCGGCGGATCCGGGGCGGCCACGCCTGGATCTAGCTCGTGCGGGGGCTGGTTGGCGCCGGGTTGTTGGCGGTCGATGGATCGGATGTCGCGAGTCCGGCGGCGGTTCCGGCAGGGGCCGGCGGCGTGCAACGGTGGGCGTCCGTGCTGCGGGTGGCTGCTGGTGGCGCGTGGAGCTGGTGGCGCCATGGTGGCGTCCGTGCTCGCCGTGCGGGTGCGTGGATCTGGCCGTCGTCCAAGTCCGAGCTGGGGGCGCTGCGGTGGCGTCTATGCTCGGTCTGGTAACGGCTCGGGGTCAAGCTCGGATCTGGCAGTGGTGGCTGTGTGCCGTCGGTCGGCCGGCGGATGACCTTCGCTCCGGCGAGCGGACGGTGCGACTGCTCTTGGGGTTGTGGCTGTGTGGTCTGTCTGTGGTGGTTCTGTCGGTGGTGCTGGTGAGCAATTTCTGTCACTCAACCGGTCCGTTGAGAGGTTGTATTATCAGTTTGGGCGAAAGCCTTGCTCCATTGGAGCCAGCGACGGTGGCGCTTGCGGGCGTCGCTAACCTTCCTGAAGGCGTCGTTGTCATACTGTTAACCCCTCTCGTTGTCGTCTTGCTGTGGGTATGTGCTCAAACTCCGAGTGAAAACCTTGCATCGGCTTTGTCAATGCCGACGGTAGCGGCGTCTATGGATGTCGCTTCCCTCGTAGGAGGTACCGTCGTGGAGCTCCAGCATCCATAGTTCTTTGTTATGTGGTCTTCGGGTGAAAACCTAAGATCGGGCTTGCCGGATCGGGTGACGGTGTTGTGCCCTTCACATCACTACCTCCTTGGAGGCGTCATCTTGGGGACCCTAACGACGACTTTCGTTCCTCCTGTTGATTTGGCTATTGCGCCAGATGGTTGTGGTGGTGGTTTGTGTTTGGTGGTGGTGGTAGTTTGGTGGTGTTTTTTGGGAGCAGGCGGCGGTGTCTCTGATGCCGCAGGGCGGCCTTTTTTTTCCCCTGTGAAGGTGTCTCGCCCTTCGCTACGCAAGCTCAAGACTTCCCATGGCGGCCGATGTGTTGCGGCGAGCTTACTGCTCTTGGTATTGTCTCGGTTCATCTTTGCTCTGTTTTGGCGCAAGAAGCCTCCTCAATTGGGTTAATCGTTCTGATTTCCGTGGCGGAGCCCTCAGTCAAGGTTCGTGTTGTGGCACTCGTTGATTGTGGATGCTCCTGAGTAGCGCCGTGGGGCTCGGGTGCGCACGCCAGTGGTGCGTTGGGCCTATTGTAACGTTCTGGTATTGTGATCCTTCGACGATACCCCACATCTACTTGTGTCTGTCATGTGGTGGTTCCCCGGTTTGCTAGCTAGGCGGGCATGTCTTGGGTGTCCCTTTTTCTCTCGTCTTTTTTTCTTTCTTCCTGCTTCATGTATGGTTTTCGGCCCGGTTTTCCTTATAAATGGGTCAATTTGTTCAGGTTTTCGATCCGGTTTTCCTTATAAACTGGATCAGCCAAAGCCAAGGAGGTAACTTCATGGTGTTTGGCCGCTTTTGAGCAATATATTCAGGTGGGAGAGCTCTCCCCCCGGTGATTCCTCAAAAAAAAATGACAGACTGTTTATGTGCATCTTATTTTGCTACAGTATATAATAAGAGCTATAATGTAATAAGTTCTCATGCGATCTAGTGATAATATGGTTATCACTGAATATATTTGATGTGCATCTTAACTCTTTAATATTGCTTGATAGTTAACTATTATATGGACTACGCGATTCAGGGACGCTGAGATGGGCGACCGGCGGGGCGACCGCCGCCCATGTGCGCGCGCCGGCCTCGTCCACCGGCGTACGGCCGCGAGTCGGGGGCCGATTCTGGGCGCTCGCCGACGATGGAGAGGAGGATGCTGATGGGGAGGCGGATGTGGACTTGCCGGAGTCTCCACCGACGCCGACGCCATCGGACATGATCTGCGAGTTTTTTAACTCCGGCTATGATGAGGACGAAGTGGCAGCCACGGTAGACGAAGTGCTGCATCTGGATGATCCGGCAAGGGCAGGATTACACGCGGGGGAGAAGAAGGAGATGGTCCGGTGGGTCGTTCATCGGAGGACGGCGGCGTCGGCGATCAGGCCTTGGAAAGGCCCTCTTCCCAAGGTATGTCTGCCCAATCTCACTCTTTTCGATTTGATTCATCCGGATTCTTGGACAGTGGTTGTGAGGAAGAAGAAAGGCCGCCGGTCGGCAGCTAGATTCACGCCGGCGGTGTCCACGGCGGCGGCGCCGGAGATTCTGGGGATCAGGATCGGAGCTGCCCGTGAACATCGTTTGAATTTGCTGCTGGGCCGTGACGGGCCGGCTCTTTGCGACACCGAGTCGGGCCTCGCGAGGACTGGGTATGAGGCCCAGGTCACCCGCCAGGAGACCGATCGGAGTGTCGGCGTGGACCTAGACGTGCATGGGATGGAATCGACGTGTGGTTCGATTAGTCTCTCCGTCTCGAGTCCTTCGCGTCGTTCGTCTCAGGCTGCTAGGGTTCGCCGGATCGCCGTGCCCGGGTTCCCAGGGGAAGCGCAAGGGAGAGCCGCTAGGGTTAGACCCTGGGCAGCCATGGCCGGACGGGGCAATGGACCCCCCCCCCCAAGACCGCGCCGCCGATCTCCACGACTGCGCCGCCGAAGCCAAAGACCGCGTCGCAGTTGCCCGGCGCGACTCGCGGCCGGCCCCGCCGCCGCATCACGTCTCGCTCCCACCGCAGAGCCAGGCAGGGCAGACTCAGCATGTACCCGCTCCCCCGCTGCAGAACGCGGGGCAGCCACCCGCGGCCAGGGCGGCGCCGCCGGCGCATAGGGGTGGCGGCAGCTCGGGCCAGCACCGCTTCCCGGCGAACCGAGGCAGGGAGGCAACGTATGGTGGCCGTGGTCCCCCCCCCCGTGGCCAATGGGGTGACGACGGGTATGACGCGTATGGTGAAGGCCAACATCGCGGTTCATCGTCGGCGGGCGGCGGACGCGGTTACGCGTGGCAGAGTGACGGGACGACGGAACGCCCGTTTTACGGCCCTCCGGGAGGCTTCGTCGAGGGGGCTGCTGGCCCGGACTACCGGCAGCGAGGTGGCTACCGTGGTCATCTTGGTGGTCACGGAGGCAGGAACCGCCATCGTCAGCCTCCACCGCCTACCGCTACTGTTACCGATGTCGCGGAGCCGACGAGCTCTGCGGACGTGGTGGCGACTGTGCAGACGCCAGCGTTGTCCGGTCAGGTCATGGCCGCGGTGACGGCGCTGGCAACTGCGGCGATGCCAGAGGCGGAGCCCAGTGCGGCAGGTACTGTCAGAGGGGCCGAGAAACCAGATGGTGATAGAGCTACCAAGTGGGCCCGGAAGAAGGAGAAGATGTTGTGTTATCGATGTGGTGAGCAGGGGCACTTTATTGCAGAGTGCACTACTAAGCTTTGTGACACTTGCCTCTAACCGGTGCATGAGACGAGGGAATGCCCGTTGTTGCGTGAACCGATGCCGGGAGTTACCATATATGGAGTGTGCTGCGCTGAGTTGATGTTCTTTGGGTCCCCTAGTGCGAGGGAGATCCCAGAGGCGCCACAGAGCGCGACCACGGGGGTGGTCAAAGTGACAAAAGGTGTCCTGTCTGAGGCACAGACCATACAGAGACTGAATGAGCTGGCTCCAGGTAACTTTCAGTGGGAACTTACTAGACTCGAGGCCAACGTGTATAAGGTTGAGTTTCCAACTACAGAGGACTTGCAGAGGCTTCTGAGTTTTGGGTTGTGCAGAGTCCCTGGCACTGAGTGTATCCTTGAGTTTCATGAGTGGAAGAAGGTCGAGCCAAAGGGAAAGCCCCTTACTCAGGTTTGGTTACGGTTCTCGGGGGCACCGTCCAAGCCTCTGAATGATGTTCGGGTCGCGGCTAGCTTGGGGAATCTTGTTGGGAAGACCGAGCGGGTGGACATGGCCTTTACCCGAGCAAACGGGGTGGCGAGGTTGCTAGTGAGTGTTCTGGACATCGAGTTCATACCGGATGTGGTTAAGTGGATGCATGCCGGCATGATCTACAATCTCGAGATTGAGTTCGAGGACACTGATTTATTCACTGAGGCTTTGGCTGGGAATGATGTTGATATGCTCGATAAGGATGACGGCTCGGGCAACAAGGAGCTGAGCGAGGATGATCGTGGACGAGATATGACCACCGCCCCGGGTTCAAACCACACATCAGTGGCACCCGGGAAGGGGACCCCCACACCTACTTCGGCGCCTATGAACTCGCTGAGATTTGGCTTGTTTGAGCCCGCTTCGGCTCCTCCTAGACTGTGGAGTGATCGGGTGGAGTGTGAGGATATGTTTGAACACTCGCTTCCCCCGCTTGATTTTGAGGCTCATGGCACATCTGTTGGTGGTTGCTCGGATGTTTCTGGTCCAGTGGTGACCTTTGCGGAGTGCGCTTCTATTTCTGCGGCTACCGCGACTGTGCTCGGTCAAGTCGAGGGTGGGGAGGATGATGGGCAGGCGGCCCCTGGTTCTCCCGCCACTCGCCTTTAGTGTGGTGCTTCGCAGAAGACACGGAGCCCGGCGACGCCCTGTGCGGCTGAGGTCGTGCCGTGCGTCGGGGTTGCTGCCGGGCCGGGAGGGAGGCGTGGGCAGGTGGCCTCCGCCCCTACCTCCCCCACGGCGCCCCTGGAGGGGGCGGGCCCTGCCACGACACCTGGATCTGGGACGGCTTGGCTGGGCGCGCCGGGCCCTGTGACGGTGGCAGCTGGAGGAGCTCCACCGGTTCAGGCGTCGGCACGTGGCAGCACCCCGGTTGTTTCAGTTCAGTCTAGCCCCGTTGGGGGTAGGGCAGGTGGCCTTACCCCAAACGGAGCCACGCGGGACGAGATCATCGCTTTTGGAGGGATTCCGGATCCTGTGTCCGAAGGTCGACGGATGAGCTGTCACTTCCAGGATCAGCCGGATGTTGATGACATGCAGCTAAGGTGCGCCATGCGGGCGGCCAAGCTTCGTGATATTGAGGTCACTACGGGTATGTCAGTCAACACCTCCAATTCCATTCGGCATTTTTCTAGCGATGAGATTATTCATAATGCAAATCAGTTGGGTGTTTCACTAGGTAGTAATGGTAGTGAAATTTCTAAATCCGTTAATGATATCCTGGATCTCGAAGCGGAGCGTGCCTTAGAAATGATTCGGAACTTAGCGGCTGTTAAACCCATGAATGATTCGGAAATAGATGCGTTGGGAGTTCGGGTACTTGATAGCTTTTGTGCGGATCTTGCACCCTCACTTCCTGACACCGAGGAAGATGATTGTTCTATCTCCCCGAGGGATTCCATTCTTACAGATTCTCAGGTGGTTAGGTCCACTGAGCTCGGTTGTGAGGATCGAGTTAAGGATCAAAACAAGCCTAAACGCAAATGGAAACGAAAGATTTATCCGGCTTCGGCTGTGCGTAGAAGTGCTAGGATCCGGACCACTAAAAAATTTCATGATGAAATATGAAAGGAATCTTTTGGAATAGTAGAGGTCTTAAGGACTTGGCTAAGAGAAGGTTTCTAGCTGATGCTTCTATAGAACACAAGTTGGATTTTATCGCCCTTTCCGAGACTGGAAGGGACAACTTTACTCCCCAGTTTCTTAGTACTTTATCGGGAGGTGTTGATTTCGATTGGCACTGCCTGCCTCCAAGAGCGAGATCCGGTGGGATTTTACTTGGGGTCAAGTGCGATACGTTGGAAGTCCGGAATGTGGTTATGGGTGATTTTGCGGTTAAGTTTCGGGTCAGATCGAAGGCCGATGGGTTTAATTGGGCCTTGATGGTGGTGTATGGTGCCGCGCAGCCTGAACTCAAGCCAGATTTTTTGGCGGATCTAGTCCGTATTTGTGGTAGCGAGCAGCTCCCAATTCTGGCTGGGGGCGATTTTAACATTATTCGAAGACGGAATGAAAAAAACAATTATAACTTTGACGGCAGATGGTTGTTTATGTTTAATACTATCATCGAAAGCTTGGATCTTAGAGAGATAGAGCTGTCCGGTAGAAAATTCACTTGGGCCAATTCATTACCAACCCCGACGTTTGAGAAATTGGATCGTGTCCTCGCTAGCGTCGAATGGGAACAGAAGTTTCCCCTGGTAACGGTCCATGCGTTATCCCGCGCGATCTCCGACCATACACCATTGCTTGTTGACTCTGGAGAGGCAACGCATCTCGGAAACAAGAACACTTTTTCTTTCGAACTAGCGTGGTTTGAAAGAGAAGGATTCCTGGATTTGATAGCTAGAGAATGGGCTAAGGATTCGGGAGGGAGGTCCAATGTTGAGAGATGGCAAAACAAGATAAGGCACCTAAGGCGATTCTTACGTGGATGGGCCAAACATTTAAGTGGGATATATAAGGTTGAAAAGAAAAGGCTTCTTTTACTTATTCAATCCCTAGATTTAAAGGTTGAGTCCTCCATTCTAGATACCAGGGAGTTGGAATCTAAAGTGGAGGCGGAGATGCGACTGAAAGAACTTCTTCGAGAGGAGGAATTGAAGTGGGCACTGCGAGCTAAAGTTCGCAAAATCGTCCAAGGGGATGATAACACTCAATTCTTCCACATGATTGCGAATGGCAAACATCGAAAGAAGAGAATTTTTCAGCTCGAGCAAGATGAGGGGACGATTTTAGGACAGGAAAATTTAAAATTATACATCACCAACTACTATATGCAGTTGTTTGGGCCTCCAGAGGATAACTTCGTATCCTTGGATGAGTCAAGGGTTGAGGATGTGCCTCAGCTTGCTGCGGATGAGAACAACACTTTGACCGCCCCATTTTCGGAGAAAGAGGTGTTTGAGGCAATATCACAAATGAAGAATAATAAAGCTCCAGGGCCGGATGGTTTTCCGGCGGAGTTTTATAAGAAGTGCTGGCACATTATTAAGGGTGACTTGCTCCCGATGTTCCATGATTTATTCTGTGGACAGTTGCAGCTGTTTCACTTGAATTACGGAACAATTACTTTGCTTCCTAAGAAAACGAAGGCCGTGCGGATTGAACAGTTCAGGCCAATCTGTCTTCTTAATGTCAGCTTTAAAATTTTCACCAAGGTTGGGACTAATAGGCTTACGCAGATTGCGCATACTGTGGTGCAGCCTTCCCAAACTGCTTTCATGCCGGACAGAAACATCTTAGAAGGGGTTGTGGTCTTGCATGAAACGCTCCATGAAATCCACACGAAAAAACTCGATGGGGTGGTTTTCAAAGTGGATTTTGAAAAAGCGTACGATAAGGTAAAATGGCCATTCCTTCAGCAGGCCTTGCGTATGAAAGGATTCAATCAGGCCTAGAGAAACCAGGTAGACTCTTTCACGCAAAAAGGGAGTGTTGGAATCAAAGTGAATGATGACATAGGTCATTACTTCCAGACACACAAGGGCCTAAGGCAAGGTGACCCGATGTCACCGATTCTTTTCAACATAGTGGTCGACATGTTGACAATCCTAATAGGAAGGGCTAAGGATGACGGCCAGGTAGGTGGCCTCGTTCCGCATTTAGTGGATGGCGGAGTGTCGATCCTACAGTACGCTGATGATACTATCATCTTCATGGAGCATGATTTGGCAAAAGCAAGGAACATGAAGCTTGTGTTATGTCTGTTCGAACAATTATCGGGGTTAAAGATTAACTTCCATAAAAGTGAATTGTTCTGCTTTGGAAGAGCTAAAGATGAACAAGAAGCTTACAAACAATTGTTCGGGTGCGAATTGGGGTCTTTACCCTTCACGTATTTGGGTATACCAATCCACCATCGCAAGCTTTCTAACAAAGAATGGAAGTGCATTGAGGATCGATTTGAAAAAAAACTAAGCTGCTGGAAGGGCAAGCTTATGTCATACGGAGGCCGACTAATTCTCATTAATTCGGTACTCACGAGTATGCCTATGTTTCTCTTGTCCTTTTTTGAGGTACCAGTTGGAGTCCGGAAAAGGCTAGATTTCTATCGATCGCGCTTCTTCTGGCAAAGTGATGACTTAAAACGAAAATACAGACTCACTAAATAGGATATCATTTGTGGACCGAAAGACCAAGGGGGTCTCGGCATTGAAAACTTAGAGGTGAAGAACAGATGTCTACTCAGCAAGTGGCTGTATAAGCTATCTGTGGAGACGGATGCCACGTGGGCCCAGATTCTGCGGAACAAGTACCTTCATTCCAAAACACTATCCCAGGCGACGGTGAGGCCGACTGACTCGCCTTTTTGGAAAGGACTGATGAGAGTGAAATTAGTCTTTTTCAACAGGACAAAATTTGTAGTTGGAAATGGTACTACCACGAGGTTCTGGGAGGACACATGGCTAGGGGAGACGCCCCTTGCACTCCAATATCCTTCTCTCTATAATATTGTGCAGCGAAGAGAAGCTTATGTTGCAACAGTATTACAGTCCAATCCTCTGAATATTCAATTCAGGAGGACGCTTGCAGGAAATCGTTGGGAAGCTTGGATCCATCTTGTGAGAAGATTGATGGATGTCCACCTTTCTCAACAGCCCGATCAGTTGCGCTGGAAGCTAACAAAGAATGGAGAGTTTTCTGTTAAATCCATGTATTTGGATGTCATCAACTCTAGCTCTATTCCTCGTTCGAAACATGTTTGGAAAGTCAAAGTGCCTTTAAAAATCAAAGTGTTTATGTGGTTTGTCCATAAACAAGTCATTCTAACTAAGGACAATTTGGCAAAATGTAATTGGACAGGATCTACAAGATGTAGTTTCTGTGATAGGGACGAATCCATCAAACACCTCTTTCTTGACTGCCCCTTGGCAAAAAAATTGTGGCGGACAGTCCACTTAGCTTTTAATATTACTCCTCCGAATACCATCAACACGTTATTTGGGACGTGGTTAGATGGGTTAGATTCCGAAACAGCGAGACATGTCCGTGTAGGAGTATGTGCTTTATTATGGGCAGTCTGGAACTGCAGAAACGATTTGGTTTTTAACAGAACAACAAATATTCATTTCTTGCAGGTTATCTTCCGGACCACTACACTCATCCGTATGTGGTCGCTACTCACTCTGACGGAGGCCAGGGAGCGTTTGGTTACTGGATCTATCCGATGGGAGACGGTAGCTCGGGATATCTTCAACCGGTTTGGATGGCGGTCATGTAATAGGATAGGTGTTTAGTTTCCTATCTTATCTTTTTGCCTGCCGGCTGTGGCTATTCTGTCATGTTGCTTTTGCTCTTTGTGAGCCTCTTTACTTTTGAGACCTGAAGACTTTTGTTGAACCTTTTGCTTATCAATAATATGGCCGTATGCATCGTTCTGATGCAGAGGCCGGGGCCTGACCCCCTTTTCGAAAAGAAAAAAAAATTGATATGAACGCAGCCTGTTTCGAGAAACTACAGAGCAAAGAATGAGAGATGGTTTCACCCGGTTCAGTGAAATTCACCCATGTTGTTGAATCAGGGGCGTATCAGTCCCTCAAAACAACTTTGCAGATCTATTTTCACAAATTCGGTTCTTTAACTTGTCTGCCAAAGCATAGGTCTCTGGTGAATCAAATAGTAACTTAAAGATAGTGGACTTTGCTCTCTATCATGAATAAAGCTTGGTCGCATGCATCAT
Organism: Thinopyrum elongatum; assembly: GCA_011799875.1. Lineage (NCBI taxonomy): Eukaryota > Viridiplantae > Streptophyta > Magnoliopsida > Poales > Poaceae > Thinopyrum > Thinopyrum elongatum. The sequence continues at coordinate 109,301,371 of CM022302.1, forward strand.
GTGATGCAGAGGCCGGGGTATTCCCCTTTTCAAAAAAATATCATGAATAAAGCTTCCCAAACTAAACATTTTCTAGTGCACTCGGTATGAAAGAATTCGGTTGATTTTCACTCGATTTGGTGAAACTTACTCTCTTTTTTTGCTTTTCAAAATGAAACAGGCACGTGTTAGCCTCATAATCATTGCATCTCTCAAGAAAACTTGGTGGTTTTATTTCTCAAACTCTGTTCTTTAATTTCAAAAAATCTGCCAAAGAATCAATCAATAGTATCTGGTGAACCAGCACGTAGTAACTACTGTAACCGTTGCAAAATAATATGTCTGTATATAGGCTTATGCAATAGAAACGATACTAGTTGTTTACTACTCCCTATGTGTATGTATACATTGCAAAGGGTAAGAAGCTTAGAATGCAATTTAACCGTCGATTCATGGGACAGGGAAGCAATCCTGATCGTGATCAGAAATGTTGTAACAGCGATTTATTAATTTATTTGTTGCCAGTTAGGAGAAGCTTCTTCCAGAAGCAATGGCGTACTCCTTGCAACACATCCCCAGTGTGCTCCATATACAGAGGGGCATCTTGCACCCCAACAATTGTTACAGTGCACCCAACTTGAAAACACACGGCAAAAGTTACTAAAAAGACTGAAAATAACTTAACACAAAGATACACCATATATTTACCATTAACAAAATTTAAAATTCAAATTTAGCCTACACCTTAAGAAACGAAGGTGATAAATCGTGTTTTGTATGAATAGTAGTTACAATAAACTGGACCATCAGTTGAGCCAACTAATATAACACTGCACTACCATAGCTGAATTTGATTATTATTTTCTCGTGGCTCAAATTTAGATTTGAAAGCTTGAGACATGATATATGCAAGTTGTGTCTATGTGTTAAATTGTTTTCAGCTTTTTTCCCAACAACTTTTAACGTGTGCTTTTCATGTACCAATGGTGCACCGGACACACGGCATTGTTCGGAGGGATAAAATCGATGCGTGTATGTAGGAGCAGCGACAACAACTTGTGTACATATTAGTACTTACTTACTCATCTTTATATGTATACATTGCAACGATAAGAAACTAAGAGTGGAATTCGTGTATCGATTCATGGAACAGGGAAGGAATCCTCCAGGGGAAGTTAGTTCGAACAGCCATCGTTGAAACGGCAGCGGAGCAGAACATCTCTGTTTCAAGAGAGAAGATTCTTTGGGAATGAAGCTCTGCTCATCTCTAGAGAAAGATGCTTCTTCAAGAATCAATCAATGGCATGTGGAGCAGAGCATCCCTTCTCCACTGCACCTGCACTCCTATCCTATAAAGAGGGGCATCGTGCAGCCATTGATTGTCACAGGCAAAAAGAAAGAAGCAGAAGCAATGGAGGGGAAGAAGAAGGAGAGAGTGATGGCCGGCGCCGTCTGCGTGCTCGTCATCCTGCTGTCGGCCCAGCGGCTGCCGGTCGGGGTTGCCGACCCCGCCAAGTCGGCGTTCTGCCAGTGCTACGTGTGCTGCTACCAGAGCTGCAAGCTCAACGACTGCAGTGATTGCTGCGCCGGCTGCTACTTCCCTGGCGACCCCGACTTCGAGAACGGCTGCCGGATGTCCGGCGGGAAGCAGGCCTCGGTCTGCGGCACGGAGGCCACCGGCGACGGTGAGTAAGATGGACACCCACCATGTTGGTTAATTGATTACTCTCCCGCTTCCGTTTGTCTCTGAATTAATCGTTTCTCTTGTCTGCCTTTTACTAGATGCTATTTGTATTACTGTTGAAGGTGCTGCGGCCAACTACTGGAGGAGCCGCCGCCACATCAAGGCCAAGGCCAAGGCCAAGCACGGCTAGACTCCTACTACTGGGTGCTGAACGGAAGCCATGGTGTGACTGACGATGTTCAGAGTTTATGTCATGTGATGTCCGATTATGACAGAAAGTTGATTATGACTGACGATGTTCGGAGTACTTAGTCTATAATAAAGTCTCCTGTAATTTGGAATAATATGGTTCATCAATAAATCAATATACAGTAGTAGTAATTTATATAGTTTATATATTGATGTAAATGTTGCAAGCTGAAACTAAAGAGCAAAAACAATGAGATGGCAAGGTGAAATATTACTAAAAAGGACAAGTTTGCAGTTAAATTGCGCAAATTTGGTTCCTTGACTTACCAAAGCATAAGTATCTGGTCAATCTTTGACCTGCAAAAGTAACATAAAGATAGTGGATGTTGCTCTCTACCAGGAAAAAACTTCCCAAACTAACACTTAAAATAGTGGATGTCGCCAACAGTTTATATACAAAATAAGGTGATCGAAGAACAGCAACCGTGCAGCTGCGCGTAAATCAAGTTGGGTTCTTTGTGAGAAAATTTAACTCTAACGCAGGTGAATGCATATCCAATAAGAAAAGAAAAAGGAGTGTGCACACGCGTTTGCACTTTACACCGGTACATATAGTTTCATGTAAGTCGGATGAGGTTCGCCCATAAGGTTCAGGAATGAAAAGTCGATGGGGGGTGTGGTCTGCAGTTCCCAGTGATTGAGAACAAGTAAGCTGGCCTTAACTTCTGAATACTCTCTGTAAATTGTTTGTAGCCCCCCTAAACCCCTCATGTAAATCCTGTTTGTAATCTTAATATATCGATGTGGCGTTGCTGCATTCACCCCCAAAAACAATCAGATCAGGTCACAGGTCTGTTGGATGGTGAAATGGATATAGATATCGGTTACTACTTAATCAGAGCAAGTTGTTGCTGATGAGCTGATATACTGGTCATTATTTCACATGGTGCCAGCCACTAATGCAAACGTTGCAAAATTGTACAAGTATGCCTAATATAGAGGCTTATGGATCAGAAATGGGACCCTGAAAACGTGCACACAAGCCTATATCTATTCTATATAAGATGCACGCACATATACATTGCTTGAGCAACAACAACTTTGCGTGCTACATACTCCTCTGTATATGCATGTATGCATTACAAAATTAAGAAAGTGATAACAGAGCTTGTCAGTCGATTCATGGAACAGGGAGGGGTAGTTGTAACAGCAAAGTGTTTTGGTTCACTCCATCCTTGATCCGGCAAGAGCATCTGAGCTTCCATATGTATGATCATCTCCGCAAAAGGAAAAGCTTCTTCATGGATTAAGCTCGTCTCTGGAGAGAATCTTCTCCGAGAAACAATGTCATGTGCAGCAGAGAAGCTTCTTCGAGAATCAATTGCGTGTGCAACAACAGAAGCTTGCTTCACTTGTTCTTCGTCCGCTGCACTCGATATAAAGAGGGGCACCGTCGTACGTGCAACCCAACAACAGTTGAGGAAGAATAATACATCATCAATGGAGGGGAAGAAGAAGGCGAGAGTGAAGGCTGCGGCCGTCTGCGTGCTCCTCGCCGTCCTGCTGTCGGCCCAGCAGCTGCCGGCGGCCGACGCCGCGTCGGCGTTCTGCAAATGCTACGTCAGCTGCTACTCCGACTGCAGGCTCAGGCACCCCCCGCTGTTCTGCAAGCCGCTCTGCGGCGTGGTGTGCGCCCTGGGTGGCCAGATGGGCGGCGGGTGCCCGGGGGTCTGCGGGGAGGCCTCGGGCTGCGTCGTCGACGGCGAGTCGGACGCTGCTGATGCTGATGCGGCGGCGGCGACCTGCGTGGAGGATTGCCGCAAGCTCCGCAAGGCCATGCACGGTTAGAGCCACCGGCTTTGGGGTTGACGATCATGTCTTCTGGTGGAATTAATAAATAAATTTATATGTGAGTTTTGGGAGTAAAAAGGCAATGGAGATGGCAAATCATATATTAGATTTTGGTTCGTTGTCAGTCGGTCCAGTTAAATTGACTGTGGTCTTTGTGAAATATTGTAGTGCTGCACTGAAGAAAGCATAGTTTGAGATATGTGAGAAGCAGCAAAGAAACGTTCAGTTCTTAGCTATGAGAATCAATAGTTTCGATGCTTGGTTTCTTATCTGATTAATCTGCAGTAGTAACACACCTGCAATTAAACTGAAGAAAAAAAGAAGACCAGGTTCAGGTTTGCTCAATTTCACCTGATGATTCAGGTGGAGATGTGACGACCCAGGTTGTCACAGAGCGTTTCATCATCACAGGGCCATTTTAAATTGGGGTGAGAGAGGCTCGGACTCTCGACCTCAGGATCACTCGCTGTTAGCTATGAGACCTACGCGCTAGCCAAACATAGGATTGTATGTTATCTCTTGGTTCAGATGAAGAAAGGACGACTAAAATAGGCGATCACGTTTGTGCATACGCTGCCCAAATCGGCATCAGAATGTCCACAGATCATACAATATGCTAACTGAAGATAACCTGAGCATTGGGTCATTCATGCCACCGCATCGAGATCACAACAGATCCTTCCTAGCACCAAGCGGAAATAATCTAGTAAGTCGCAACTTAATATCTTAATAACCAATTTGGTACAGCGCTGAGCGACTGCGGCTCGTCTTTGCACTGATACAGACAGAACTAACTGTGCGCTTACTTGGGCAGCAGCTATGTCCGGCCAAATCTTCCGTAAATAAGAACAGAAATTGGCACACTAGTAGGTGGATCAGGTAGACACCATAACTACGGGTTTCCATACAGAACCAATGGTGTGCTTACAAAATGCACTAGTTGGAATTATCAACGGGCGGCTGCAGCAGAACCCTTCACGTCAAACGGAGATCCCAGCGGAGCGATCAGGCCCAGGCTCTGCATGATCTTGATCTGCCGCGCGCTACGCTGCTCCGATCCCCCCTTGGCCGCCGCGCCCCTGCTCTGGTGGAGTTTGGTCAAATCAGTGTGCGAAATTCATTCAGACAATCGTATTCACGAGTGTGGAGTGTCTACTTACAGGAGAAGAGTTGGGATCCTTGGTCTCCGGCTTTGCTGCCTTCCCCTTCCTAGGTTTCTTCTTCGCAGCACGGCTTGTGTCAGCCTCCAGCCCACTAGCGGCCCGCTTGGTGCTTAGTCCACCCTCTGTCTCAGTAGTAGCAGCAGCACCATGAGCCGCCTTTGCCTCCGTAGCTTCACAGATTCCAAAGATCACTTCATCCACATACGCCATTTCAGCAGCAAGCTGCCTGTCTATGACGTCCCCCAGCAGTATATCCCTGACCATAGCTTTTATCTTCCAGTGGGTTCCTTCGACCGTCAAACCAGTTTTGTGCTGACTTCGATTCACTGATGTCATGTCTCCTGCTTCAGCTGCATTTTCACTTGCGCTTGAAACATGGAGCTGTGATGTGCTGTCCTCGGCCGCATCTGAATATTCCTTCACACTGGTACGGCCCGATCGCCTTGAGGATCCTTCCTTTGTGGCCACCAATGTTCCTGACGATGCCTTTTTACCACTCTTTTTATCTCGCACAACAGAAGCTTGCTTGGGTGTCTTATCTCTTAAACCTTCAGCAGAATCTATACTCAAAGCTTGGTCGAGAGCACTTGCTTGTCTCGCACCTTTCTGCTTTTTTCCTTTCTGAACAGCACCTCCACCTTTTGCATTGCTACGAACTTCTTGGTCCTGCTCTAAGCCTTCTTGCTTTCTGACTTTCTTAGTAGACGTCTTGGCTGTGGCCAACATGGTCAGACCATATGAAAATAGAAAATTAGATACGTGGCAATTAAAGAAAAATATATTTGTACCATTGATAGCAAGGCGATTTAAAACTTGATCAGGGAAATAAAACCGCACAGGTGATAATTTAGCAATACTGACACTGATACTGCTCCTAGAACATGTTACCTAATATCACCATTCTGAAAAGATTCACAAACGGTAACATATCACTGTTAACATAAACCACTAATGAAGAGGGATAACATGAATGATCAAACCACAAGGACCACCATGATCAATACACAGAACGTGTTTTTCTACGTATATTCTCCAGGCAAAAAACAGAGATTCACCTTTTGTGTTGACAGCTTCCTCCTCATCATCACTGGGCGACTTAAAATGAGATAGCTCCTACATTTGTAAGATTAAACATGGATCTCAACAACCTCTACCAAACTGTGATTCATAACATGTTCAAAGCAAAGGTGATTGCCCTACCTTCTGAAGCACCTCATGGAATGCTTCCATGGCTGTCTTATTTTCTTCCTTCAGAAACTGCATACAATGAGCTCATATGAGAAATATTTAAAATTCAAAATGGTCCTGGTTGGATATCATTCATGCGTGAAGAGACAAAAACAACTTATTTTCTTGGAAGTTAAATAACAAAAGCAGTTTATAGTTTATACAGGGCATAAGTAGTGATGCTGGGTGAGGATTCGATTGATATGGCCGGTTTAGGTCGAAAAAACAAATAAGACAATTACTAACTAGAAAAATATTCATTCGATCAGCTAAGTTAGTTTATTAGTTATTATGCAACAATGATAAAATAAAATATATGCTTTACCTGTACAATCCTAAAACATATATGTGTGAGTCGTGCTATTGGTACATTCTGTTAGTTAGAACAAAGCATATTACAATTCAGAACAATTGTTAGAATTTCATTATCAACATATGCAATATTATATAATCTATCAAGGGTTTGTGAATGAATGTCTGTCAATTCAGCCTTTTGGTTATATCAGTTTCCTGAAGTTAAAAACCTAGGGAAACCAAAATTGCCATAATGATTGAAGTTGTTCGTTATTTTTGCGTTTCAGCTGATTTAAGTTTCTTTTATACACAATACACTTCAGTCAGTTACCACTACTCCGTATTAGCATCCTCATGAGCTGTAGGATAGAAGATGTGCATACCATTTCGAATTCCATGTTAGACTTCCATGGGTCAACATACAAGCTGAAAATAAAATAGTGAAAACAATTACCTTTATCGTAAAGATTATCAGTTTATCACCACTAGAAAGAAAAGAAAGGCTTCACATGTTATTAGGACCCTTACTCTAGGCATGTGCCATACAGTCGAACCAAAGCATCATGGCTGGTCTTCTTCTTGGCCTTGCTACTGGCACATGCTTCATCAATGACCTTGAATTCAGACACAGAAGTGGTCTAAATATGTGCATGGGAAGCTAGGATGAAGAACATAACAGTTGGGGAAAGTCTGAAATGTTTTGTCTTTGCATCATACAAGTACAAAGGTTGTGGCATTGGCACTTGAGACTTGACCAAACTATCTTACTCCTACATGATCCATATAATGGCTCTACTACAGATGCAACCATCTGCCAGTGTTCAATTTAAGCTGATGCGCAATGCAACAAGCATATTCACTGGCATCTACAATTATTTTAGAACCATACTGGCATCGAGTGCAGCAACAAAATGGTTCAACATGTTGGGGTATTATAAATTGCTGATCCGTAGCAAAGCAAAGGTATTTAGCTAGTTCAAGTATGAAGTGCTCAGAAGGTGTACGCATCATACCTGGGCTGGCCACCATGAGGAGCCATCAGGCTTAACCCATGTTATATCTCCTAAACGGAAATTCTGCCTTGGGTTATTTTCTGAGAGTTCAGAACTCGATGCGCATGCAGCCATACCACCATAACTTTTCTCTGCACTTTTCCTCACCATAATGATCAATTCAGACCTGCAACAGCATTAAACAAGAAATGTTAGTATTGATATTGCCCACTCTGACTGCTTGTTAGCTTGACAGAAAGCCATTCGACCAAAAGATCAATTTAAATTCATCACTGTTATAAAAAGCAGTCACGTAGCCTGACTAAGTGTTAGGCACCAACAACCGCTTGGCTAGCACCTAACACCTGAAATCATCTGCAAGTAGTAGTATGGCAGGTGCAATAACCCATCAATTACTCAAACAAGGCTACAGCTCATTCTGTGGTATGGTTGAATATACCAACATCAGATACACACCATCACAGCCATGTGACATGTGTAATTAGCCAATTAGCGAATCAGAGCATCAGACTCGCTCTGGAAATCTCAAATGGGATATCACCTTACTCTCACCGAAGCTTAAGCACTTGCTCAGTATCATTATATCCCTAAAAAGCACTTGCTCAGTAAATTAAAGGGTGGTGCAGGAACAAAACTCGTCAAATAACTCAGGTGCAGACTTTTGCAACCTGAAGTTCCTTGGCATTTGAGTATATGCCCTGGTCATGCAGCCTGTTGATAAATGCATGTAAGCTGAATGTGCTTCTCGTGATTTGCCTTGAGGGAAGTGTTTTACCGAAAAATCGACAAGATGCCGCACGTTTATTTGCACTTTGACACAAATGACACATTTACAGGTGACCCAGACCCCACGTGTCAGACAAAGGCGTGTCACTTTATCAAATTCCTCGTTCTTCACATAACGAAATCAATTATAACGCTTATTAAACGGCCAAGGAAAAGGCAACTTTGGCCCTTAGGAGGCGGAGAGCTTTCGCTGTTTGCACGTACGTACACGGCGCTCCCTGCGATAATGGCTTGACCGATGGCAGAAAAATCGATTAGTCCACACATAATGTGGTCCATCGCGCCTCTCCTCGACAGCAACCCTACTTCGTCTCACGAACAAAACCTAGGGTTCGTTCGTACGACGCAAACTGGGGACCAAAACCTACGATCTGGGAAGCGGATGGGACGAGCGACGAGGTGGTGCGGGAATAACCTCGCTGGCAGCCGCCGCCCCGAGTCCCCGTCGGTCGCCGGGCTTGATGGGGGCGTGCTGTTCCTCCAGCGAAAAGAGGGGGAGCGGGTGGATGCGGCGGAAAGAGAGGGGGCGGGAGAAGAATGCAGAGTGGGTGGGGCGAAGGGAAGCACCTCGCTGCAGGACGCCGCGTCGTCGCCGGCCGGTGTGGCCGGAGTGGTGGAGCAGGCTGCCCCGCTCCCTGGCTGCACAGGGAGGAGGAGGAGGAGGAGGAGAGGTCGAGGGTTCGAGTGCGAATGGAGAGGCGAGCTGAGGTAGCTGGGGTTTGATTATTGCCTTGGGCTTGGGGGGCAAATGGGTCTTTTTGGTTTCATTCACACTCTCGAGTGTGGGGGTGGGCAGGCTGGCATGGCAAGGCAGCTAAATTATTTCTTCTCGGTGAATAACCCCCTCACGGCCTTGGGAGTCTAATCTCAGAGCCGGTTTTGTCAAATTGGCCCCATAGACCGCCCCGGACAGTCCCTCATATGTTGTGCCCGATAACCACACATCTTAAATTCATGTAAATCTATGCATGTTCATTATATATATATGAATGTCATGCCATTGCAGCTCCACGAACAATTCTCCATCGAGCTTGGAGCATTATGAATGCCCTCTTCACATCCTTCCTGGCTGCCTCTTGCATTGTTGCAAAGTGGCTTTGTTTGTTGCCTTGGGTTCGGATATGGTATTCACAAACACCGCTCAATGAGGATATATTACATTGACAAGATAGTACCATGTGCTGTAGTCGCGGCGTTGACAGTGTAGTTGCATGGTGGTGGTTCCAAGATTGTACAAGAAAAAGTGCATACAAAACTTTTGTGTAGGAGATCCAAGATAGCTCTTTGTGAAGACAAGCTCTTACATTTGGATAAGAAAGTATTATCCTCAATCAAGTTGGGAAAAACAAAACCATGGCCCCTAGGGTCAAAGCTCTTGCTTGGAGGCTTATTAGGAGAGTTGTTGCAACACGGTTAAGAGCTTCTAGGTATTCTAATCATACCAACAAAGAATGTTTTAGATCTAGTTAAATAGAAACTGATCTGCACCTTTTCTTTCAATGCAATTTCTCTCGATCAATCTGGTTTAAATTTGACCTCAAAACTGATATGCTGAACTCCAATTCATATTTTGTTGATATCATTCATATGATCATGTCTTCTCAGCAATCTGAGTTAAAACTATATATTGTTTTCACTGTTCTTTGGAACATATGGAGAGCCAAAAATTATCTCCATTTCAATAAAAGAAAATGGAATCCTATGCAAGTTCTCCATGATACAAAGACAATACTTACTACGGGTTTAATAGAGGAGAAGATGGAAAGGAATATATCTCATGAAGATAACAATTATTATTCTCTCCTAAATACAAATTTGCATATACAATCTAATCTACAGGTACTGTAGCATATGTGGACACAACCTTCGATGGCTAAGAATGAAGCCTCCTTCGAAGTATATCTCAACAATACACTCACCAAGCACACCATATTCATTCATGCGGCGGCAGTGAATGTGCAATTTGTTTTGCAGGCTGAAGCGATGGCCTTACTTCCTACCTCAGCAACCAAGGCATTGGGTTGTGGATTTGCTTCCTTCTATTCTTTTTTTTTTTGAGAGAACCTGCGTATTACATTAACCAAACGAGAAGATTACAGCCAAACACGCAGAAACATCGAGAGAAACCGGGAGAAGACAGGAGCCCGGGAGAAAGTGCAGAAAACACCCCAAAAGAAATAAAAATACAAAGAAGGGCCTGGGGGGCCTGCACGCACGAACAACCTTCCTCGCCGGAGCCGAAGCAGCACCATCGCCGTCGCTGGCTTTAAGAGTCGATGGAGAAGCTCGCCGCATGCGGCGAAGCCGTTGTCGATGTGGCACGTCGACCGGGGAAATTCCCCGTGCTGAATCTCGGTTCCCAAATCGAATCCTCCACGCCGACCAAGTCGGGAAGAAGCAGTCGATCTGCAGCCATCGTTCCATCCGCCTGCTCCAGGAACGCTGTCTCTACCCGCACACCAGCGACGCCGCCCGAAGCACAGCAGCAGACGCCAGCAAAACCAGCTCCTGTACAAGCTCCGTGGCTCCGCAACGACGCCGGAGCCGTCGCCGTCGCGACGGCGGAGCCAGAGCACAAAAGGCCGCCATGAGGTCGGCACCGCCGCCGCGCCAACCTCGACCGGGAGACATGCCGACCTCACCGTCCGGGACGGCAAACTCCGGCAGAACGACAAGGCTCCGAGATCCGCCACCTGCCTCAGCAAACCACCGTGCTGGAGGAGGATCTGGAACCACTTTATTCGCGAGCACCATCGCCGCCCTGACCGCCGGCGAAGGCCACTCCAAAGACCTACAGCTAACCTACCAAGCTAGCTATACACAAATCCCCCGGAGATTCAACCCCCTCCCCCCCTCCGACGGCAACGAGGCCGCCAGAAGGGAGGAGAGCAGACGAATCGCCGGCGGAAAACTCAGTCGCTGCTCCTGTCGCCTCCTGGCTACTGTGGCAGGGGACGAGAGAGCACGAAAAGATAAGGTGGTCTTAGAAATTGCTTCCTTCTATTCTGATTGCAGGATGCAGGACTTGATCGACGTTGCGGAATCAAGGAATCATCTTGTTAAATTATGACACTATTTCTTGTCTCGGATCCTCCAAAGTGCTCCACAGTTCTAGGTCCGAGAATCACTTTGCTCATGCTCTAGCTAAGAGCGCCTTCTCAAACAAATTACTTTGCTCATGACTTCAAAAATGGCATTTGAGGCCAACCATTTGCCAAAATAATCTTTTACAAATGCTAAATAGTTCAAATGTAAAAGTTGGTACGGATTTTTGTGAGTAAATCTGTTCGATTGTGATGCTTAAACAATTATTTCAAAATGATATGAAGGAAAGAACAACCAATCTATTTTGAAGATTTTCAGGTTAGAACAAATCTAGTGTAAATGCATATTGTGATTTTCCTAATAAAAATGAAGATACTACGTATACACACCAACCAGCTATAAATGCATATTGATCTCAAAAAACAAAAAGCTATAAATAACCGTGCTACGCTGGGGTAACCACTAAGAGCAAGTATAATAAGATGATGCAAGCGGGCTATAAGGATTTAAATATTGGGTGTGGCTAGGTCTCAGTCGACTGAGACTTAACCAAGTCTCAGTCAAGTGATATACTATATAAGAAGAAAAAAACTGAAAAGAAGTTTTTGCACGAATCTCCATGCAAAATCAAAGGTAGATAGTATCGACTGAGACATAACGAAGTCTCAGTCGACTGAGACTTGGCAAAACTGTTAAATATTATGTTTTTGCTAAGTTGGAAGAGAGAGAAGAAAAGCGGACTGTAGATTTACTGCCGGCTTTAGCACGGGCTCCAATAAATTTTGTGAGAGTGGAAGATGGATCATGTGTTAATAAATTAGTACTTTCTTATAGCCAACTACTATACATGTTGTCTATTACATTAGTTAGCAAACTGAGTATAGCTTGGATGGTTAGGTTCTTTATGGTGCAATCAACCCATCAGGGATAAGTCCTAGACATTGATGATCGCATTTTCCTGGATTTATTTCAGGCCTTTCGACGATATGCGTTCAACGAAAGAAAGACGTTCTTATCAACTACAAAAGCGTCTGTGACGACTTCGTCGATCTCAAGATGATGTGTCGGCTCAGTCTTTTGAAAGTGCTCATAGAGGTAGGTAGGGTGTGCATAGCGTTTATAGGGATAAGTGTATAATACGTCTGCGCCTCTATTCTGTTAAATAAAAAGCTATTACATTAGCTATAAATAACATGACAACGTGCTATAGCCAGGCTATATTATTAACCATGCTCTAACCGCAGGGTCATGTTAAGTGCAATGCTACATGTCAGCTTGCCTAGCATGTGTCTTATTAGAATGTACTACAAATAAATTAACTTATACTACCTCTGTCCATATTAGAGCATCTCTAGTAGACCCAGTAAAAAAGACGAACCCGTATAATTCCGGCGAGTATACAGATTCGGCCCGTTTTTCTTGCCAGAACAGACTCCATATCCCAGGCCCGCCCCGTAAAAAGTTTATCGTCGCCCGGAAAAAGACCCTCTCCATCGTTATTTATGCGGTTTCACCGCTCGGATACGGATCAAACCCTATCCGCCTCCGCCGTCGCTCTGCCGCGATTTCCCTTTCCCTCCGCCCCAATTTCTCGCCCGCCGGCGAGCCTAAAAACAACCCTAGCGACTCTTCCCGACCCATGGACGGCTACGGAAGTGATGGGGATGACGCGGAGCGCCGCCGCCGCCGCATCTCCGACGCTGCACGCAAGCGGGGGCGCGAAAGTGGCTCAACTATGGGAGCCGCCCGCCGCCGACGTTCAAACGCCGCGAGTTCGACGAGTACGAGCGCGAGCTCGCGGTCCGCCGCCACACCTCCTCTGGCTCCTCTGCCGCGGGAAGCTCGTCCGCGGGCGCCTTGAGCTTGCGGCTCACTCCGGTCAAGAGAGAGCCAGGGGATCTCGGGCCGCTCGCCATCAAGCTCGAGGCCGACGCGGCCCCGCCGCGTCGAGGCGTCATCGGCCCCGAAGACTACCTCCCCCCGGGGCAGGAGGACCACCTCGAGCGCGCCATCATGGAGCGCTCGGCGAGAGAGGAGGAGGAGGCCGACGCGCGCCGCCGCCGCGAGCTCGAGATCAAGGATATCTTCCTCGAGCAGGGCGTCGCGGCGCCGCGTCCAAGGAGGCGGACCTGCGCGTCATGAAGGCCGAGCAGGCTAAGGTCTCGATCGACCTCGACTCCGACAAGGGCTGAGCTCCTCCGCCGCGTTGTCGCTGCCGCACCCGTCGATTTTGGTAGCGTAGACTCGGGTACGCTACACGGCCCGCAAATCCCCCCCCCCCCCCCCCCCTCCTATGTAGTACTATGGTGTAGTATGATGAACAACTATCTATGATGTAGTATGCTGATCAACTATGTATGATGAATGTCGTTCCAAGTTTCTCCCGCGGATTTTTTTTAAATTTTACAGTTTCATATACGGGGTATAATCTGCAACGCACGAATTCGCCCCGCAAATCTGATCTACAGCGAACTATAAACGCATTTTCCGGGTCCGACTTATACGAGGTCTGCTAGAGATGCTCTTAGTCCCCTTTGTATTCCGTGTCAAATTTTGACCTTAAATTTAACTAACAAAATGTTAATGCATATCATAAAAAATAATATAATTGAAAACTATGTTCGAATACGAATCCAATAATATAATTTGGCGATATGAATTATTATTTGGCAAGTTAAATCTCTAATCAAAATTTGGCACAAAAAACAAAGGAGACTTATAAACCAAGACGAAGGTAGTACCAAAGTTTGGATTTTCATTTCATGTTTTTCTTTATGAATAACATTGACAACCATAATCAATCGTGGTTCTTCCAAGCATTGGATCGATGGTAGATACTTACACTAGCCAACATAGCTATAAAAATGGTATTTAAAGTCGAGGTATCACATGTCAATGAAAATCGAAACTGCAGTTAAAACCATGGCCAAAGCCTCACAACCTGGTGAACAAGACACTGGAACATCCCATATAATTATAATGTGTGGCTACTACATACAACAGCAGCCGCAGGCACATATTCAGCAACGCTTGATGTTCACGTTGCCAGCCTAAGAAGAAACAAAACTCTCAACGCCGGAAGGTAACCAACTCAACGGTTGACTGTCATATTTTCGGTGCAGTTTTATTACAAAAAGCAACAATAACATCCATTCGGTGTGGCTTACAGCACCCGCCGTCACTTGAAAAGAACAATCACAGATCGGTCACCCTGAGGGTTATCATCAATCAGGGACCTAGAGGAAGTTTCTAATGTCCAACTTCCTGACGTCAGGCATCGCCTCATCTTTAAACTCCTCCCTGGAGGCAAATTATGTCAGTGAATCGCTAACTTGTTAGCGAACAAGAGATACAGACAGCATATATAAAATTCATGAAACTTTATGACGACTTGAGTGCTTTACTAGTCAGCTAACTGATAATCAGACAACTTTATATTGAAACTTTGCCTCAAGAGATTTCTAGCTTTCCAAATACAAGCTTTGAAAGAATTGAGGTACCACTCAAGCAATTAGTGATGTATGAGTTGAAGAGGTGTACCTCTTTAGTTGACCCTCCATTGCTTCAACAACTTCCTTCTTAAGTTCCGTCAGCTCAGCTTTGGCAAGTTCCATTTCAAGATTTTCCTCAATCTTGGGAAGATCCTCCTTCCGAATGCCAAGCCTATTTCAATTTCCAAAGACAAGAGAAGAAACATATAAAACACATGCTAGTCAAGCTAAAACATGTCTATCATGCCCTTAACAGGACTAAACAGCAGATGTTGCAACAGATCCAGATCCCCAACAATAAGGAACAAACAACAGTTGGCCATGGCATCATCTTAACTGTTTTGCAGTATGAATAAAAAAACTCCTGTAGCAAATCAACAATGGGATGCATTCCTTTTCTCAGGAGAAATGTCAATCTCATTCAGCGTCTAGGTTAAAAGTTGTTAAAGAAGTGCTGCTAAAAGGTAATAGCAACCACAGATGACCCAGATTCTCAGGTCATCAGCATATGCATATACATGAGTTATCAATGGCATCTCCTGATGAAAATCAACAATGGGATGCATTTCTTTTCTCAAGGGAAATATCAACCTCATTCAATGTGCAAGTGCTACTAAGGTAATGGCAACTGCAGATGATCCAGATTTTCCGGTCATCAGCACATGTCTCTCCATGAAATTATCAATGACTATCTTGCAATTGAAACTGAATGGATACTACAATGATAAGTAGAAGATGCACATATTTACTCCCTCCGTTCCTTTATATAAGGTGTATTTGTTTTTTGATAAAATACCACAATGTAAGGTGCATTTCTTCCGAATCCTCAAAATTCCACCTTTAGCCCTCTAGGAGAAAGGAAAGTATCTCTCCCCCGATTGCATGTATCTCTCGTTGTAAAAGAAAAAAAGGAAAGTATCTCTCTCAGATTGTGTGCATCTCTTACTTTCCTAGCCTAAATGATTTACTTGCCACTAATCAATGATTTAGCCAAGGTTAATTTTGTCCTAACGTGCGTATAATTATGTGTCTTGATCACCGTGCCGAAAATTATACACCTTACATAAAGGAATGGAGGGAGTACATACTTTTTGTTAATCTTGTCAAACTCTGCCAAGAGGAGACCCATGTTCTTCTTGTCACTCCTCAGAAGAGGCTTCTTAATGTCCTTCTCAACTTTCTCGAGAGCTTCCATCATCATATCCTCAATACCCATATCATCTATGAGACCACTCCTGTGTAAAATAAAGGAAAACGTTCATTGAGCAAATATTCATGTCAAGCTCAAGCATAAGGATTTCTGAGAGCATAGGAATAAACAGCCGATGCTAATTAGGTAATAGGCATACTTTTTCCTGATCTGCTGAAGGGTATCCAAGTACGTCCTTGCATCAGGGATGCCCTTCGTGAAAGTCTCAATAGTATATTTAATTCTCTGAGAATCAGAAAGAAGATCTGCCCTGCATTTAGACAATGAGTAGTGGCAATCAGGTCATTGACAATAATCTCAAATGATTTAAAATGAGATAAAGTAAGACAATTCAAGCATAGAAGGTGGGTGCTTGTTTGAGATGGCAGATTCACATGGAACCCATTGAGCAAATGTTTTATGTCCAATCAGGTTGATTGCAGAAAACAAAGCCTTACAGTCAAAGAGGGCATTAAATTGTGCATGTAAAACTTCCTTAATTTCAGAGAAATACATCTTACACCCAGAAAAATTGAACCTTCACATGCTTATCAATTCTATTCAGTCAGCAAGTAATATAAATGTGAAATGCTTGTTTCCATATTGATACTGAAATATTGGACAATAGGGTTCAGTAAATCCAAGTTCTAGTTGCAGACCATGGACCAGATTATAGAGGGGGCAATCCAGCAAATAATGCACCAAAACACCGGCCCTAGAGAACTGTGTGCAACAGAGCACAAAAGTGAAGAAAAAACAATAGGAAGTAGCAAGCTCAATGATCATGAAAACATGCAATGCAAAAGCCTATAGATTTTCGTACTTTTCTCTTACAGTCCTCATGACTTGGGCATAGTTAGCAACTGCTGTTGGGTCATCTGGGTCAATCGTGATCTTCTCCTTCTTAAGGACCCCAAGTGCGGTCTCAAACTTTTTCTTCACCTCAAAAAAGATGCCCTTCAATAGGTCTGTACAACATGGGAACAATGAAATTAGGACTATTACACAATAAGTAAAATAAATAAATACAGCAACGACAGAAGCAGTACTAGGAACATTGTTGCCATAAAACATACAAAGAAAATGCAAAACTAACAAACTCTGTGAAAATTCAAAATGAATTAATATGCTCCATGTTCAGGGAAAGAGATAACATTGATTGATCCATCATTAAGAACGCAGCTAATCATGAGAGAAATATCCAAGACATTGAAGTTAGCTCCGACATTTAATTAGGTTAAAGTTCCATGTCCTGCACGCTTCATTTCATAGTCTTATCACAAAGGAATATTTAATTATGTAGCATCACTCAGGAGTCACCAATTAAAATATCACAGCAAGCCAGGAAACACTGCCTATGACAACAAATTCGAATCTTGATGTGAATTCTTGCATCAAAACTAGATCGGTTATAATTTGGATGTTTTTTTCAGAACTAAAACTACTATGGAACATGCACAGAATACCTATGCATACAATACCAACATGTTCATTTCACACAAATGCAGCAAATGATTAAAATGCATACCATCTCCGCTGACAGGAGCTGCCTCCTTGGCAAATGAGCGGACTTGAGTGAGACCTCCATTGGCCAAAGCAGCTTGGACAGAATATAACTGCACGGACATTAAGCAACAAACTGATCAGCGTACACAGAGTGTGAATTTGTTCTGACATCAAATAGCTCCATTCTAAAACTACACAGACCATGGACTAACACTCTTAACCACAACAACGTCCAGATCAAACAAAACCAGTGCCAGTCTACAGTGCTATGGCCTCAAGCTCAATGATAAATCACTATCCACGCATGAGCCAAAGACATGCACAGCTCGGACAACAGGAAACTAAAGTTCAACGATAAACCCACCGTCCACACACCAGCAGACGATGTGCACAGCCCGAGAAACAGGGGACTAAGAGGACGCAACCATTATTATTAGCATTTCTATTTCTGAGGATGCAACATGGCAGTCTAGAGGGCTTCCTTCGGTCGGTATGAAGACACATGACTACGGATCGAGGAGGGAGCCGAAATGGGGAGTTGCATTGGCGCTGAAAGATCTAGAGCTGTTCCCCGGCCGGCCCGACTCCAATCCCCTGTGCCCCGCGATCTGCAACGGTTCCCCTCCTAACCGAGAGGATCTCACGGCAACGAATCAATCGACTCAACCAAATCGAAGAGCGTCGTACTCGGAGACCCCCGTCACTCCCAACACCCCGATCGACGACCGACTAAAAATCTCACCGTCGCGACCGAGATCCCGGGCAGACCGAATCAGACGAGCGGCGGCGCACGCGCGCCGGATCAGATCTACCGAAAAGCTACTAGGGTTACAGGCGGGGAGGGAGGGAGGGATGGAGGGACGGACGAACCTGGCGGGAGCGGGATACGAGGCGAGCGGCGAGAGCCATGGCTGTTGCGGGGGCGGCGGAGCTAGGGCAGCAGAGGCCTCTCCGCTCCTTCCTCTTCTCCGATTCGATCTCTCGGCCGCGAGAGCGAGATGGGGATGGGAGGTGGAGGAGAAATGGGGGCGGCGCCTTGGGAGCGCTTTGTGTGGCCTCCAGGACCTCGCCCCGCCGTCCGATCTCGCACGGAACCCGCGCGCCCGGATCTCAAAGCGCGACCGGGTGCGTGGGGTCCACCCACCTTCCCCCGTGCACAGTGGGCCGAGTCCGTCGTCCGTTCCTGGGCTTGGCACAACCACTGACTGCTCCTTTAATTCGCAAAGAAAAAAACATTCTCCTTCCCGGGCCTTGCTCGAGGCGTGACATCTGGCATTTGACTGGATAGTTCTTTTCCTCCAAAATATTAACCGGATAGTTCTCACTACTTACTTCTCACTAGACTCAAAAAAAAAAAACTTGCTTCTCATGAGAGCATCTCTGATGTAAAAGTTGCTGTTAGAAAATGTTTTAGGCAGGACAGTGAAGGTTTTAGGGCACCAGAATTTTTTTTGTTGTAACAGATGATGTAAAACTGGTGCCCAACAACATTGGCCTTCTTCAACTATTAAAACAAGTTCAACAAAAATAATATCAAATTCATCTCAAATAATTTCAAAAACAAACATAACACAAATAGCACTTATTACATAGTTCATCAATCCACAACATCTAATTCAACACAATTTATTCGTCAAACATAACACAAAGTCATCACACATGCATGAAACATAGAGATAAAGTCGTAAAACTAGATATTTTGTTGCCCATTCCATGCCCACCACTCATTGATGAGATCTTCATGGGTATTCGAATTTCGAATGTCATGGTAAACTTCAAGAAAGCGTCGGAAGCAGTCTTCCCTTCTACATGATCATGGTGACTGTCATGATGTACCATATTTCTATAATAGAACGCAATTTGCGTCATCTAAAAAAAAACCACATGCCAACAACCTAGCTATCCAAAATTCGCATCCATGCATCATCAAGTAGGACACAAATGGGAATTAATTTAAAAGTAGAAGAAACCTTGATCCATCCTTCCCTGTCCCAAGGTGGCTGCGCCGGGAGGATTATCGCGTGTATGAATCTCGGAGAGAAAGAACGAGGCTACAACAGCATTCAGTGGCAACTGTGTCAGGCATAAGTAGTCAAGTGGGGGAGCTTAACGATGCATGAAAAAGAGGCACAATGCCAAGACATTGAAAATCCTAGCGCCTAGACTGCTCGATGCGAGAGAGGCGATTTGAGACATCGACCACAATTGAGGAAGGAAAGCATAACTATATTCTAGCGTGGGAGAGGCCAAATGCTTATGATTGCCCGGAAAAAAATCAGGCAAACATGTTACTCACTTGGAGGATTAACAGGGGGGTAGGGGTGCCACCAATTAGTAAATATAATATGTCCTTTTTGTCACTTTCTACAATGATTTAGTTTCTATGTGTCCTAGAAGTCTTGACAAGCTCTTGAGAACTGTTGGGAAATGTTGTATGGAAAACAAAAAAAATTGTACGCACACGTAAGGTCTATCCATGGAGATGCATAGCAACGAGAGGGGAGAGTGTGTCTACGTACTCTCGTAGACCGTAAGCGGAAGCGTTTGATAACGCGGTTGATGTGGTCGAACTTCTTCGCGCTCCAACCGACCGAGTACCGAACGTACGGCACCTCCGCGTTCAGCACACGTTCAGCTCGGTGACGTCCTCTGCCTTCTTGATCCAGCAAGACGGCGAGGTAGTGGATGAGTTCCGGCAGCACGACGGCGTGGTGACGGTGATGGTGAAGCTATCTCCGCAGGGCTTCGCCTAAGCACTACGAAAATATGACCGAGGGTGTAAACGGTGGAGGGGGCGCCGCACACGGCTAAGCAATTGTCGTGGTTGTGCTAGGCGCCCCCCCTCCCACATATATATATAGGTGGGGGAGGGAGGAGGTAGCCTGGAGGCGCCCCAAGTGGGGCCGAATCCCACTTGGGGTCCTGCCCCAAGCCGCACCCCCCTGCCATGTATAGGTGCGGGAGGAAGGCAGGGGAGGGTGGCGCCCCCCCCCCCCCCCTTTCCTTCTCACGTGAGAAGGGAAAGGCAGGAGGGGCCACCCCTCCCCTTTCCTTTCCCTAGGGCCGGCCGGCCAGGGAAGGGGCGCACCAGCCCCCTTGTGGGCTGGTCTATACCCCCTTTGGCCCATTAGGCCCATACACCTACCGGGGGTGTCCGGAACCCCTTCCGGTGACCCGATGACTACCCGGGGCACTCCGAAACTCTTCCGGTGTCCAAATATCATCGTCCTATATATCAATCTTTACCTCTCGACCATTTCAAGACTCCTCGTCATGTCCGTGATCTCATCCGGGACTCCGAACAACATTCGGTCACCAAATCATATAACTCATATAACACTATATCGTCAACGAACGTTAAGCATGCGGACCCTACGGGTTCGAGAACTATGTAGACATGACCGAGACACCTCTCCGGTCAATAACCAATAGCGGAACCTGTATGCCCATATTGGCTCCTACATATTCTACGAAGATCTTTATCGGTCGAACCTTATGACAACATACGTAATTCCCTTTGTCCATCGGTATGTTACTTGCCCGAGATTCGATCGTCGGTATCTTCATACCTAGTTCAATCTCGTTACCGGCAAGTCTCTTTACTTGTTCCGTAATACATCATCTTGCAACTAACTCCTTAGTCACTTTGCTTGCAAGGCTTCTTATGATGTGTATTACCGAGAGGGCCCAGAGATACCTCTCCGATACTCGGGGTGACAAATCCTAATCTCGATCTATGCCAACTCAACAAACACTTTCGGAGATACCCGTAGAGCATCTTTATGATCACCCAGTTACGTTGTGACGTTTGATAGCACACAAGGTATTCCTCCGGTATCCGGGAGTTGTATAATTTCATAGTCGAAGGAATATGTATTTGTCATCAAGAAAGCAATACTGAACGATCAATATGCTAAGCTAACGGATGGGTCTTGTCCATCACATTATTCTCCTAATTATGTGATCCCGTTATCAAATGACAACACATGTCTATGGTTAGGAAACCTTAACCATCTTTGATCAACGAGCTAGTCTAGTAGAGGCTTACTAGGGACACAGTATTTGTTTATGTATTCACACATGTATTTAAGTTTCTGATCAATACAATTTTAGCATGAATAATAAACCTTTATCATCAATAAGGAAATATAAAATAACAACTTTATTATTGCCTCTAGGGCATATTTTCTTCAGTCTCCCACTTGCACTAGAGTCAATAATCTAGATTACATTGTAATGAATCTAACACCCATGGAGTCTTGATGTTGATCATGTTTTGCTCGTGGAAGAGGCTTAGTCAACAGGTTTGCCACATTTAGATCCGTATGTATTTTGCAAATCTCTATGGCTCCATCATTGACCTTTTCACGAATGGAGTTGAAGCGTCTCTTGATGTGTTTGGTTCTCTTGTGAAACCTGGATTTCTTCGCCAAGGTAATTGCTCCAGTGTTGTCACAAAAGATTTTCATTGGACCCGATGCACTGGGTATTACACCCAGATCGGATATGAACTCCTTCATCCAGACTCCTTCATGTGTTGCTTCCGAAGCAGCTATGTACTCCGCTTCACATGTAGATCCCGCCACGACGCTCTGCTTGGAACTGCACCAACTGACAGCTCCACCATTCAATATAAATACGTATCCAGTTTGTGACTTAGAGTCATCCGGATCAGTGTCGAAGCTAGCATCGACGTAACCATTTACGACGAACTCTTTGTCACCTCCATAAACGAGAAAGATATCCTTTGTCCTTTTCAGGTACTTTGGGATGTTCTTGACCGCTGTCCAGTGATCCACTCCTAGATTACTTTGGTACCTCCCTGCCAGACTTATGGCAAGGCACACATCAGGTCTGGTACACAGCATAACATACATGATAGAACCTATGGCTGAGGCATAGGGAATGACTTTCATTTTCTCTCTATCTTCTGCAGTGGTCGAGCTTTGAGTCTGACTCAACTTCACACCTTGTAACACATGCAAGAGCCCTTTCTTTGACTGATCCATTTTGAACTTCTTCAAAACTTTGTCAAGGTATGTGCTTTGTGAAAGTCCTATTAAGCGTCTCGATCTATCCCTATAGATCTTGATGCCCAATATATAAGCAGCTTCACCGAGGTCTTTCATTGAAAAATTATTATTCAAGTATCCTTTTATGCTATCTAGAAATTCTATAGCATTTCCAATCAACAATATGTCATCCACATATAATATCAGAAATGCTACAGAGCTCTCACTCACTTTCTTGTAAATACAGGCTTCACCGTAAGTCTGTTCTAAACCATGTGCTTTGATCACCTCATCAAAGCGTATATTCCAACTCCGAGATGCTTGCACCAGTCCATAGATGGATCGCTGGAGCTTGCACACTTTGTTAGCACCTTTAGGATCGACAAAACCTTCTGGTTGCATCATATACAACTCTTCTTTAAGAAATCCATTAAGGAATGCAGTTTTGACGTTCATTTGCCAGATTTCATAATCATAAAATGTGGCAATTGCTAACATGATTCGGACAGACTTAAGCATCGCTACGGGTGAGAAAGTCTCATCGTAGTCAACCCCTTGAACTTGTCGAAAACCTATCGTAACAAGTCGAGCTTTGTAGACAGTAACATTACCATCAGCGTCAGTCTTCTTCTTGAAGATCCATTTATTTTCTATGGCTTGCCGATCATCGGGCAAGTCCGCCAAAGTCCATACTTTGTTCTCATACATGGATCCTATCTCAGATTTCATGGCCTCAAGCCATCTGTCGGAATCTGGGCTCATCATAGCTTCTTCATAGTTCGTAGGTTCACCTTGGTCTAGTAACATGGCTTCCAGAATAGGATTACCGTACCACTCTGGTGTGGATCGTGCTCTGGTCGACCTACGAGGTTCAGTAGCAACTTGATCTGAAGTTTCATGATCATTATCATTTGCTTCCTCTCTAGTTGGTGTAGGCATCACGGGAACGGATTTCTCTGATGTGCTACTTTCCAATTCGAGAGAAGGTACAATTACCTCATCAAGTTCTACTTTCCTCCCACTCACTTCTTTCGAGAGAAACTCCTTCTCTAGAAAGGATCCATTCTTGGCAACAAAGATCTTGCCTTCAGATCTGTGGTAGAAGGTGTACCCAATTGTTTCCTTAGGGTATCCTAAGAAGACACACTTCTCCGATTTGGGTTCGAGCTTATGAGGCTGAAGCCTTTTGACATAAGTGTCCTAACCCCAAACTTTAAGAAATGACAGCTTAGGTTTCTTGCCAAACCACGGTTCATACGGTGTCGTCTCAACGGATTTAGACGGTGCCCTATTTAACGTGAATGCGGCTGTCTCTAATGCATAACCCCAAAACAATAGTGCTAAATCGGTAAGAGACATCATAGATCACACCGTATCCAATAAAGTACGGTTACGACGTTCGGACACACCATTACGTTGTGGTGTTCCAGGTGGCGTGAGTTGTGAAACAATTCCACATTGTTTTAAATGAAGGCCAAACTCGTAACTCAAATATTTGCCTCCGCGATCAGATCGTAGAAACTTTATTTTCTTGTTACGATGATTCTCCACTTCACTCTGAAATTCTTTGAACTTTTCAAATGCTCAGACTTGTGTTTCATCAAGTAGATATACCCATACCTACTCAAATCATCTGTGAAGGTCAGAAAATAACGATACCCGCTGCGTGCCTCAACACTCATCGGACCGCATACATCAGTATGTATTATTTCCAATAAGTCATTAGCTCGCTCCATTGTTCCGGAAAACGGAGTTTTAGTCATCTTGCCGGCATGGTTCACAAGTATCAAATGATTCATAATCAAGTGATTCCAAAAGTCCATCCTTATGGAGTTTCTTCATGCGCTTTACACCAATATGACCTAAACGGCAGTGCCACAAGTATGTTGCACTATCATTATCAACTTTGCATCTTTTGGCATCAATATTATGAATATGTGTATCACTACGATCGAGATTCAACAAGAATAGACCACTCATCAAGGGTGCATGCCCATAAAAGATATTACTCATATAAATAGAACAACCATTATTCTCCGATTTAAATGAATAACCGTCTCGCAATAAACAAGATCCAGATATAATGTTCATGCTCAACACGGGCACCAAATAACAATTATTGAGGTCTAAAACTAATCCCGAAGGTAGATGTAGAGGTAGCATGCCGACGGCGATCACATCGACCTTGGAACCATTTCCGACGCACATCGTCACCTCGTCCTTAGCCAATCTTCGTTTATTCCGCAGCTCCTGGTTTGAGTTACAAATATGAGCAACCGAACCAGTATCAAATACCCAGGCGCTACTACGAGCATTAGTAAGGTACACATCAATAACATGTATATCAAATATACCTTTGTTCACTTTGCCATCCTTCTTATCCGCCAAGTATTTGGGGCAGTTCCGCTTCCAGTGACCATTTCCTTTGCAGTAGAAGCACTCAGTTTCAGGCTTGGGTCCAGCTTTGGGCTTCTTCCCGGGAGTGGCAACTTGCTTGTCATTCTTCTTGAAGTTCCCTTTCTTTCCCTTGCCCTTTTTCTTGAAACTAGTGGTCTTGTTAATCATGAACACTTGATGCTCCTTCTTGATTTCTACCTCCGCGGCCTTAAGCATTGCGAAGAGCTCAGGAATCGTTTTATTCATCCCTTGCATATTATAGTTCATCACGAAGCCTTTGTAGCTTGGTGGCAGTGACTGAAGAACTCTGTCAATAACACTATCAACTGGAAGATTAACTCCCAGCTGAGTCAAGTGGTTATGATACCAAGACATTTTGAGTATGTGTTCACTGACAGAACTGCTCTTCTCCATCTTGCAACTATAGAACTTGTTGGAGACTTCATATCTCTCAACCCGTGCATTTGCTTGAAATATTAACTTCAACTCTTGGAACATCTCATATGCTCCATGACGTTCAAAACGTCTTTGAAGTCTCAATTCTAAGGCGTAAAGCATGGCACACTGAACTATTGAGCGGTCATCAGATCGAGCTTGCCAGACGTTCATAATATCTGCTTCAGCTCCTGCAGCAGGTCTGTCACCTAGCGGTGCATCAAGGACATAATTCTTCTATGCAACAATGAGGATAATCCTCAAGTTACGGACCCAGTCCGTGTAGTTGCTACCATCATCTTTCGACTTAGCTTTCTCTAGGAACGCATTAAAATTCAGGGGAATGGTAGCTCGGGCCATTGATCTACAACATAGATATGCAAAACTATAAGACTAAGTTCATGATAAATTAAGTTTAATTGATCAAATTACTAATGAACTCCCACTTAAATAAACATCCCTCAAGTTATCTAAGTGATACATGATCCAAATCAACTAACCCATGTCCGATCATCACGTGAGATGGGGTAGTCATCAATGGTGAACATATCTATGTTGATCATATCTACTATATGACTCATGTTCGACCTTTCGGTCTCCAGTGTTTTGAGACCATGTCTGTACATCACTACTGCAGGATGCTGCTAACGCGACACTACGACCAGAGACCCTTTGACGAAACTGTGTGTGATGCATTAATCGCAAACGATGATGTAAAAAAACCGTCAAAAAAGATGCAAAACGTTTGTGATGAATGATACATCAAACACGGTTTAGATTTTAGTTGCGTGTGTGATGCGGGGCATATGGTTGATCCAACGAACTTTTTGCGATGAGATAGAACAACAGAAACGGGCAGCCAGATCAAGGTGTGTGCGATATACGGCATACAGTTCGCTTCGATGAACCATTTGAGATGATCGAGGTGAACACAAACGATTCGGCGTAACAAGATGTGTGTGATACCCGGCAAACAGGTCGGTAATCAGAATTGTGTGCGATCATTATAGACAGCCCATACGGTCTTTTTTTGTGAATTGTGTGCTCATCAGGGCACACAGTTCAACAAACCAACCTGTGGGCGATAATGTAGAGGATCTCTGTCGAATACGTATTCTAACCGTTTGCGATGAGATTGATAGGATAAACAGAGATAACAAATTAATATGAGCGAATGGAAATAGAGATATATACAGTCTGCTTAATTTAGTCCTTCTTCTTCTTGTTGTTGTTGGATGGCCCCGCGACATCGTCTTGGCGAGGACGCTTCTTGCCGCTGACCGTTGGCTTTTCATCGCCGCCGCCGTCGTCATCGTCGTTGCTGTCGTCGTCGTCCTCCTCCTCGTTCGACCATTCCTCCTCCTCATCATCGTCGTCCTCTACTTCATCCTCCGACGGGTCCTCGTCCGTCTGGTTGTCGCTGACGACTCTGGAGGCGGCGTCCCTTCCATGATCCGGATATAATCGAGGTCTGGGCTCGACGCCAGACTCATGGAAGATGAGCGGGATGATTCCGATGTTGACCTATCATCGGGCGCCAGACTGCTGGCCGAACTGTCGTCCTCGTTGTCGCTCGACATGGTTGCGGTCGTATAAAAACCGCGAGAAAGCGAGATTGCAGAGTGTGTGCAAGTGTGTAGCGCGGCCTGCCGGGGACGATGAAGATGATGGACACTTAAGCGGGGTATGCAGAGAAGAGGAAATGCCAATTGAAGCGGGGGTTGGCGTATTATCTAACCGCTGATATAAGCAACCGCAATTATTTGTACCCAGTCGCTCCAAATTCCCGGGGTTGCGCAGGACTCCTATTGGCTGATTTCTTTTTTCAGGACAAAAACAAGGAACGAGTTTTGGGATTATGCACCGGTACCGTTACAAACGGAGTAGGATAGTTGGCAAGCAATACATTGAGCTCTTCTTATTGATGAAGCCAGTAATAATCAAACTACAAAGGAAAAGAAAAAAGACAAAGGAAAATATCTGCACGAATCTTCGCGTAACATCAATGGCATAGGACCTAGATGTGCATTACTTAGAGCACATCTAGATGTGCTTTAGCAATACTGTCAAACAAAACCCCTAATCATCATTGCAAACAGTGCATAGAACATGGCTAATGCGACAACCACAACTATACATGCTAGTTCCTTCTTGTCTCTTGCTTTCATCTGTTGCCTGTGATTGATTCTTTCTTGCTTCATCGTACTGATTGTACATTCCAGATCAGCCAGTTTCTTGATGAGGACATGGCTACCACAGGAAATGGATGACATATACATATACAACGTGTACACCTTGTCTCTTTTGTTAGCCACATTTCATATTAAGCAACGCCAAGGACGGCTTTGTTTTCAAGAAGGGGAGGATGATGAGGACATGGCTACCACAGTTACACCCACAACCCCTATTGTTATACCTATTGGACCAATTAGTAGAGCTCGCACAAGCCAGTTAAATTGCCAGGTACTTTCGTTTCTTGGTAATGTTTCTAATGTTCATGAGAATATGATGCTGCCTAACTTAGATACATTCGTGTTGCTGGCAGTTGAAGCGCCTAGCATGGACAAGAAGAACGAACGTTGGAGCATAATCAAGCATTGTGATGAAGGCACGTGTGAAGGGAGCAAGAATGGAGTTTCCAGTGGAGATTTCCGCACTTTGAAGCCACCATGATGACATACAAGAAGATGGACGAAATATACAATGGCCTTTCATAAATTTCGTCCATAGCTTATTATTGGTGCTGCGCCACCTTATATTTGGGCTAGGCCCATGTATTTTTGAAATACACTTAATAGGCAGTTTTTAGAGTCCGTATTAATAGGGAAATTGACTTAGGCCAGAATTTAGTCCCACCTTGCCAAGGGTGGACGAAATTCCCCTATGTCTCCCTATAAATACAGCCCTTAAGGCACCGTTTAGACTTGGGTTTTAATTAGTTAAAAGTTAGCCATTGCTGCAACTTCGTGTACTTCGTTTGTGTCCAACGACCAGACCAAGACCGCTTTTAGAACCCACTTTTATCAACACTTCATATATATTCGCAATATTCAGATTGCTTTATCATATTCTTGCTTATTCTTCGATTGTCATGCAGGAATAGACCTTCGTGGTCAGGTTGATCATGTTCCGGTGTGGTCAATAACCTCTTGGAGTTGGTTTAGCGATTGCTAAGGCGCAACGTCGTGCACGTTTGTAGTCGAATCATCAAAGTCGGCTCCACCAAATCGATAGTTATCATCTCATCGAAAGATCGGGACCGTCGCCTCTATCATTTCTTCTTCAGCTTTATGTTATCTTCTGTGAGCTTGGTGAGAACACTCTGAGCCCTGCCATGCCATTCTTCATCCAGCCAGTTAACAAAGGCACAAGCCTCATATCCATGCCAATGTTAAATAGTATTCAGGATGAGCGGTGGCATTAACTCAAGTAAAATGATGAACTTAGCACTAACCTCTAAGGGGCAACTGAGAAACCGCCTGCCAATGTCGAATCCCTCCGTGCATACACGTCGAGTGGGAGTGTGCCCGTGCACACAACTCAGCTTTTGTACTTCTCGGTGGCGCAAAACTCGGAGTCGAACTCGTGTTGCGGGAGTCTGGAGTCATGCTCCAGATCTGGCGGCAGATCGCTTTCCTAGTGGGGGGCGGGGGGGTCATTCAGGACGGATTCAGCAAGGAGCTACTTTGGACATGCTAAAAAAGATCGGGATAGATTGGAACCTGACAGGACGATTCGGATCCGTAGTACACCTGCCTTCTGATGACCTTAGGCAAGTGCTCGGCGGCGACCGCCATCGTGGCGGCGCTGCCGAGAGCGGCGATACAAGCAGGAGCAGCCGCACCGAAACCATCAGCACCACTCGTCCACATTCCCCTAATGTCAGAGCCACGCGAGGGAATTTGGAGGCTATCTAGGGATTTGGGGGAAATGGGGAAACTATGGGGATAAGCTAACGGTTGGGAACTACTTATGGCACTATATGTTGTATGCGGCACACTGTTTATACATGTCGTTTGTGTTAGGTATCACAACTTCACACACTATTTTCGCACCAAACCGTGTGAGAAGACAACGTAGGTGAGACACGGTTGCCATTACATAACTGTATGTGATGTACTACCCTGTACATATAATTGAGTTATAGTGATACCGTGTAAACAGCCGCTCTGTGGATATCCGTCAAAAAAATAAAGCAGCGGCTCTGCAGATAGAGTTGGCGGCGGCGGCCTAGGCAGTGGCTATCGGAGAAGAGGTCAATCCTCGGTCGGTGGGCGGTGGCGGCGTCATAGGAGGTCAATCCTCGGTCTGCGGCGGGAGATAGGAGGTCAACCATCGAGGTCGGCGGTGGCGTGATTGGAGCACATCCATCGCGGTCGATGGCGGGATAGTGGAGGTCGAACTTCAGGCGGCAACCGCACTAAGCTTTGCTCCTCGACCCTGCTGTCTCAGCATGCCGCCGCATCACGCTTCTTTGTCTGCTGGGTGGAGGTCGTCGCGCGGCTAATTAATTAAGGTATTCTTTTCGCAAGTGGCTTAATTAAGGTATTCAATTCCTAAGGGTAGTGTTGTAGTACTCTGTGTGTAAATTGACTGGCCATTAATTTTTGTCATTGCACGTCTGGATAACAATATGGAGCGCCCTCAGTAATTATGAAAATAAAACCTTGTGATTTATGCACGAATCTTTGGGCATCAGTTAATCCATGTATTAATGTTGTTGTTTTGTTTTTAATTACCATTCGTGTGGTGCACATGGAACGATTTGAATGGATGAAGAATCGGAGAACCGCAGATTTTATCAGTGGCGTGACAGAGTTCATGAATTTGGCTGAAAGTACAAAGAGGAGAAATGGTGATGCGGATGTAGGGTAACGCAGCAGAAAACAAAAATTTTCCGACCTACGCACCAGCCCAGGACCACTATGGAGACTGCATACAAGGTTTGATCATTTTCGTTACCGACTCGTAGCGCAGCGGAACTAGAGTCGATGACGATCGGCGGTGCAGATCCCCGCAGCTAGGATTTACAACCTCCCAACCGCGAGGATGTATACCCTCATCCACGCCCAGGACAGCCCTCCGGGAGGCGGTCGAACAGTCCCCCGGACGGTGTCGCGGACAGCCCTTCGGGAGGACCTTCGAAACTCAGACGGTCACTCGGACAGCCCTTTGGGAGGACTCACAGAACTCGGACCGTCACTTGGACAGCCCTTCGGGAGGCACTCTCGAACAGCCCCTCGGGCGCTAAGATCGAAACTACGACCTCTCTACAGAGTTGCACACATACGGTGTCATCTATCCGGCAGGGCTTCGCCGTCCAGAACTAGTTCCCACCGGAACCCAGACAGCCTTTCGGCTCTACGAAACTATTTCGCGGGGAGGGAGAGAGAAGCCAGATCATTGCATGGCACTTGTATGTGAGAAGGGATGAGGTTTGTGGGCAGCCCACTCTCCTCTATTTATAGGAAAGCCAAGGGGTAAAGTTGGCATTCACAAATACCAAAAGTACCCCCACTTTATGTCATTTACATAAAGAATAAAGCAAAAAGGAATGCCATGTGGAGCTCCATGGAGCTCCACCCTCCATGGCCGGCCACTCCTTGGGGGGGCCCCCCAAGGGGGCTTCCTTAATGCCCAAGGCTTCTAGAAGCCTTTTGGGAAATTTTCCAAAAGGTGCTTTCCATAAAAATTCCCAAAAAGCACTTTCACTATTCACGATGACATTTTTCAGCGTCCGTTCGAACTGAAAATATTTATGTGGGCTTAGAACATTTCTAGTACCCACTAAAATAATTTTCAACGCGTTTTGGAACAATTCCAGATTAGTGATTTCATCTGCGAAAAGCATCTGAAGCGGTTCCGGCAGCTCCGGAACATTTCCGGTTCTCATCCCGGAAAATTCCCAGAAGTTTCCAGAATGATTCTGGCACCCTCCAAGAATTATCAGGCATGTGCCGAAACTAATTTGACTTTATGGTATCCTCTGAAACAACTTTTCAGTATCACCGGAACTCATCCGGTGACCTCTCTCTGCGGAACTTTTCCGCTGTCCGAAACTTTTTCGGTGATTTTCTCTCAGACTCCCTGTCTAGTATTCAGCAGATAGATGACCCTTAAGCGTGTGACCCTATAGGTTCGGTGAAGTATAGACATGACGTGGAACCCCTTCCGATCAATGATCAACATCGGAGCCGTGGACACCCATATTGACCCCTATACCCACACGAATGATTATTCGAGTGAACCTCCAGTTGCCGTGTGCTATTCCTGTTGCTTCGCGATATGTTACAAATACCCGAGGTGAGACATGTTGGCATTCCCGTGGATCAACAACTTGTCCACTATGCTAGTTACCTCGTTACCGGTATTGTTCTCTTTTCTCGTTACCGTGTTCCGGCATCCCCGTGATCAAATCACAAAGTGTCTGGCCAGACGATGATGGATACCGTAACACCGAGAGGGCCCAGAGATATCTCTCCATTGTAGGAGGAGCAAATCCCAATCTCGAGCTATCAAGTTACTTGACATACTTTTCCATGAACCCGTAAGCCGCCGTAATAGCCACCCATTTACGGATGACGTTTAACAAACCCCAAAGTTCATGAAGCAAGCATGAAGAAACTCGATACTCTCATGGTCTAAG
Organism: Thinopyrum elongatum; assembly: GCA_011799875.1. Taxonomy (NCBI): domain Eukaryota; kingdom Viridiplantae; phylum Streptophyta; class Magnoliopsida; order Poales; family Poaceae; genus Thinopyrum; species Thinopyrum elongatum. The sequence continues at coordinate 109,333,278 of CM022302.1, forward strand.
GAATCATGCAAACGTTAACCATCTCTGTGTTATTAACCATTAACTTGTGACGAAAGTAACTCATAGCATAACATCAATCGGGTCGATTCAACACAAATGTTCTTCTAACATTTTGCCCTCAAAGCTGCTGGCATAGACATGCCCATGATTGGGAAAACATAATCATCATGCAACACTTGAGCTAGTCTTAGAGGCATGACTAGGAATACATTTTACCGTTTATTATTCCACACGTGCACATGGGTTTTCCCCAGAGCCTTTATGGATATACGGGCTCGGGAACCACAGCAGTTATAGCATGGAACATAAACATAATAATGAGCATGGAGATAAATAATAACATTTATTATTGCCTCTAGGGCATATCTCCTACAGCGGATTACATCATGTGTCCATGTACTCATTGTGCTAATACAGAGTCACGTGAAGTTGCAGATGTCCAGTGGCACTTAGTCTCTCGGGGATTCATGGATGGATATACACGTTGGACCAAACACGGCGAAAGGAGGTCATGGATGAATATACCCAGGGCTGCGAGATGCCAAACCCCGATCAGTGTCACATGGATGTTGAATCTAACATCGGGGCAGAGGCGTCAAGCTACCAATGGAACACCGGAAAGCCAAAACGCCCACTGGAAAACCAAGACGTCGACGCAGATGACGACGATCTTGATATGCCAGATTTTGCTGCTATGATTGCTGATTTCAAGGGCCCCAAAAAGGATATGATTGGGTACAAGGATCTGCCAACCATTGATGCGGACTCCAAGAAAGAATTGTATCCAGGTTGCAAAAAGAAATATTCCAAGTTGAGTGCCACCCTGGCGCTTCTCATATTTAAAGCAGCAAACGGTCTATCAAACAAGGGCTTCACAGAGATGTTAGGTCTTTTCAAAGAAATTCTTCCGGAAGATAATGTGCTCCCCAGAAGCATGAACGAAGCGAAGAAAATTGTTTGCCCATTGGAACTTGAAGTACAGAAGATACACGCTTGTGTGAATGATTGTATATTGTACCGTGGTGAGTACAAAGATTTGTGTGCATGTCCCATATGCAAGCATGCACGATACAAGCGTAGGAGAGCAAAGGACAAGTACAAATTGGATGACGAGATCAAGACAGGAATCCCGTTCAAGGTTGTTTGGTACTTGCCTTTAATTCTAAGGTTGAGGCGTTTGTTTGCAAACCCTACAGAGGCAAAGAGGTTGTGGTGGCATCATGATGAGCGAACTGCGGATAAATATATGAGGCACCCAAAAGATGGGGCTCAGTGGGAATTAATCGACAACAAATTTCAAGACTTTGCCAAGGATCCTAGAAGTATAAGGCTCGGGGAGTGTACTGACGGGATGAATCCTTTTGGCGATATGAGCACCAATCACAGCACATGGACGGTGCTTCTGTGCATATATAACCTAGCTCCTTGGTTGTGTATGAAGAAAAAATACATTATGATGTCAATGATTATCCAAGGCCCGAAGCAACCTGGAAATGACATCGACATTTACTTTCAGCTACTGGTAGAAGAACTGCTGACAGTATGGATAGATGCGCCTGCTGTAAAATGTTATGATGCTTACAAAAAGGAGATTTTTGATCTACATGTGATGCTGGTGCACACCATTCAAGATATGCCGGCATTAGGCAACACATCGGGGTAGAAAACAAAGGGAGATGTAGGGTGTGTCACATGCATGGATAGGACAGCTAGCAAATTTCTTCCCAACTCGCGCAAAACCGTGTGTTTGCGTCATCGTAGGTTCTTACGGAGAAATCACCAATACCGAAAGATGAAAGCTGAATTTGATGGTACGGCAGAGGTAGATGTGGGCCCAAGACCCTATGATGGGGAGGTGGTCCACAACATGGCTAAACAAATTAATGTTGTGCTTGGCAAGAAGCACGCTTTGATGGTGAAACAAACACCCAAGGGGCAAGTGTTTAAGAAGAAATTGGTGTTCTGGAAATTACCTTACTGGGAGATTCTACGTGTGCGTCACTGCATCGATGTCATGCACGTAGAGAAGAACGTATGTGAAAGCATCCTTAGTACTCTGCTCAAGATTAAAGGAAAAACAAAGGATGGTGACGGTGCACGGCTCGATATACTTGCTGATCAATCAAAACGCAAGAGTGAAGCAGAAGATGATGACAAATTCATCAAAGCTCGCCAGAGTTACAATTTTAGTACAAAAGAAGCAACACAGTTCTTCACCTATTTATTGTCAGTTAAGACACCCTCTTCCTACTCCGCAAACATCAGAAGTCTCGTGGATGTGAGCTCAGGTAAAATGAAGTTGGGACACATGAAGTCACATGATTGCCACGTAATGTTGACACAAATCCTCCCGGTGGCCATCAGGAATCTGATGGACAAAGATATAAGAAACACACTTATTGAGCTCTGTGATTTCTTCAACCAACTATGGCAGAAAGTTGTACATCCTGAAGAGTTGGATCATATGCAAGATGATATTGCAAGAATATTGTCCAACCTAGAGATGTTTTTCCCACCGTCATTCTTTGATGTCATGGTCCATCTCACTGTGCACCTTGTCGACGAGATAAAGTATTGTGGTCCTGTGTTTCTTCGCAACATGTATCCCTTCAAGCGGTTCATGGGAATACTGAAGAGCTATTGTCCGAACCAAAACCATCCAGAGGCAAGCATCCTACAAGGTTATACCGCGGAGGAGGTGGTTGAGTTTTGCACCAAATACATGAAACAAAGACCTATAGGTTTGCCCCTCTCTCGCCACGAGGGAAGGCTGAAAGGTAAGCCGGTCCTTGGTGGCATGCAAATGGTTGCACCCAGAGAATTGGCAGAGAAAGCCCATTTGACGGTACTGCTTAACAGCCCAGTTCTCAGCGCTTATGTCGAAGAACACTTAGCGGAGATACGCCAAAGCTTCTTAATAATGGTGCCTTCATCAGATGTGGAGATGAAGGAGCACACTAAGAACTACGCCGAATGGTTGAAGAATCGTTTGGCACAAGGATCCATCGATGACATTGCTATGTGGTTGGCACAAAAGGCATCACCTACGGTGTTGACGTACCAAGCATATGACATAAATGGATACATGTTCTACACTGAGGAACGTGATGAGAAGACCTCATATCAGAACAGCTCTGTTCGAATAGAATGCATGACTGTAGATGAAGCTGATAAAAGGGTATACTATGGAACCATCAAAGAGATTTGGGAGCTTAACTATGTGAAAGTTAAGGTGGCATTATTCAGGTGCGCATGGATCCCTCTTGGTCATGTAAAGGTTGATGATTACAGGAAGACCTGTGTTAACAGGACAACGATGACATATCACGCGAACCCGTTCATTCTTGCCAGCGATGCTACCCAGATTTTCTATGCGGAAGACCCCTTGCATAAGAACTGCCATGTAGTGATGCATGGGAAGAGGAGGGTACTGGGTGTCGAGGATGTTGCCGATGAGGACGAGTACGATGAATTTGCTGAGTTGCCAGCCAAGGGATCATGCACCCATGTAACAGAGAAGCGTAAAATCATCAGAAAACCCAAGTTCATTCGGGGTCAACGTAATAATCCCAGTTCCCCCATGTACATGGGAATTAAGCCGTAAGACTAGTCATTATGCCTATCCTGCAACTTAATTCGTTCAATTTAGAACTGTCGCGTGTACTGAATTTGTGAGTTATGCCCGGTTTTCTGTTGATGCAAGAACCGTCAATATGTTGACCTTGATATGCTGTCAGCCCAGGCAATGAATATGAACTGTTTATTATTATTATTATTATTATTATTATTATTATTATTATATCATAGAGGTAGCACACTCAATTGATCTCACTCCAGTATGTGTGAACAAAAGATATGCAATTTGTTTTGCGAATAGCACACGGTTCGTTCATGAAAGCCGTGTGCCGACCAAACCTCGCGCGCGATCTGAGTCGTGCTTTCTGATTGGCCAGAACCCAAACCCCGCGGATCGTACGTCTGCACCGTTGGATGCTCCCAGATCGAACGACAATCTTCATCCCTTTCGATAGCAAATGCAGTTCTGATTGTAATTTTACTTTTATGCACAAAATGCACGTTAAACTCAAAAAATGTCTTAAATATAGCTAACGATACCTGAAATACGCCAGAAAATCAAACCCGTGGTATAATGGTGATTGCGTAACGTGGAAATTTTTATGAGGCCAAACGATGAAGTCACCGACCACTGGAGTTTGAATTGACACGTCTCCTTTTGGAAACCATGATCCTTCATGTGAGATGCTGTGGTTTGGAAGGAGAGATCATCAAAACTTGTGCCAAACTTTACCAAATTTTTTCCATGTGGTCGTGAGAGCACGCCACGGGCATACATCAATTTTGATGATGTCCGAACTCCATCTGAATTTCCTGTAATTAAAATACCAACTAGGCCTACACCGATGGCCGCACCTCGTGGCCGAAATGTTTGAAACTTCTCCCCGCTTCTCGGACAAACGGATGAAAACTCGCAAAGCGACGCACAAATGATTTGTACACCTTCTTTGCTAAGGCTGGCCATAGTGGGGGTATCATAGCCGATATCATGCACTCGGGAATAGCAAATATGATGATGTGGCAAGGAATTAAAGAAGGGAGAGTGGGTTAGAGTAACATAGGTAGATACCATAACATAATAAATGCTATACTACTTTGTGTCATGCATGACCATAAATACGGTCATCTATGATACTACTCTATGATACTATGCACTATGAAGGTACATAGTAGCATACACTAGTATCATATGCATGATACTAGTATATGATACTCCCCACTATAAGGCTGGCCATAGTGGTGGTATCATAGCCGGTATCATGCACCCGTAAATAGCAAGTATGCTGATGTGGCAAAGAATTAAAGAAGATAGAGAGGGTTAGAGTAACATATAGGTAGATATCGTATCATGTTAAATGCGATGCTAATTTGTGTCATGCATGGCAATAAATATGATCATCTATGAAACTACTCTATTATACTATGCACTATAATTAAAGGTAGTATCATACACTAGTATCATATGCATGATACTAGTATATGATACTCTCCACTATGAGTAGCCTAAGTATAGCCTAACTAAAACACCCACATGTAGTTGTAGTAGGGTTTTGACTTTATATGCACTAAATGCAAGGTAAGTGCAAAAAATGATTTAAACATAGCAGACGAGACCTGAAATGGGCCAGAAAATCAAACCAAGGGTATATCCATGATTGTTTACCATGATTTTTTTCGAGGCGGAACGATGTAGTCACTGACGATTTGGAGTCCGAAGTGCCGCATCTCCTTTTGGAAACTATATATGATCCTTCTTGTGAGATGCTCCAGTATGGAAGGTGCGAGCACCAAAACTCGTGCCAAACTTTACCAATTTTTTCCATGCGATCGTGAGAGCACGCCACAGTGACACAATGATTTTTGTTATTTCCAGACTCTATATGCATTTTCTGTAATTAAAAAACCAACAAGGCCTACGCCTATGGCCGCACCCTGCGGCCGAACTGTTAGATTTTTTCCCCATTTCTCGGACAATGAATGAAAACTCGCAAAGCGACACACAAATGATCTTGCTAACACCCACGTGTAGTTGCGAGATCTCAAATGACTCAAATATAGCAAACAAGATCTCAAATGCACCAGAAAATCGAACCATAGGGTACAATCGTGATCTCTTACCGTGGAAAAAAATTGGAGGCGAAACGATGAACTCATATTTTCATTCAAACGGAAATATGTTGTTAGTTCATGTAAATGTTTTCAAATAGCACACGGTTCACTCACGAAAGCCGTGTGCCTACTAAACCGTGGCCGATGCCCTCCCTGCCACGCGCGCGATCTGAGTCGTGCATTCTGATTGGCCAGAACCCAAACCCCGCGGATCATACGTCTGCACCGTTGGATTCTCCTTGATCGAACGACAATGCTCATCCCTTTCGACAGCACATGCAGTTCCGATTGTGATTTTATTTATATCCACAAATTGCATGTTAAATTCAAAAAATGTCTTAAATATAGCAAACGATACCTGAAATGCATTAGAAAATCAAACCCGTGGTATAATGGTGATTGCATACCGTGGAAATTTTTATGAGGCCAAACGATGAAGTCACCGGCCACTGGAGTTTGAATTGACACGTCTCCTTTTGAAAACCATGGTCCTTCATGTGAGATACTCCGGTTTGGAAGGAGCGATCATCAAAACTTGTGCCAAATTTTTTCCCCGGGGTCGTGAGAGCACGCCACGGGCACACACCGATTTTGATGATGTCTGGACTCCATCTGAATTCACTGTAATTAAAATACCAACTAGGCCTACGCCGATGGCCGCACCTCGTGGCCGAAATGTTTGAAACTTCTCCCCGTTTCTCGGACAATGGATGAAAACTCTCAAAGCGACACACAAATGATTTGTATACCTTCTTTGCTAACTAACACCCAGATGTAGTTGTAGAACGGTTTTGAATTTATATGCACTAAATGCAAGGTAAGTGCAAAAAATGACTTAAATATAGCAGACGAGACCTGAAATGGGCCAGAAAATCAAACCTAGGGTATATACGTGATTGTTTACCGTGAAAATTTTTCGAGGCGGAACGATGTAGTCACTGACGATTGGAGTCCGAAGTGCCGCGTCTCCTTGTGGAAACTATGATCCTTCTTGTGAGATGCTTCGATTTGGAAGGTGTGAGCATAAAAACTTGTGCCAAATTTTACCAAAATTTTTCCATGGGATCCTGAGAGCACGCCACGGTGACACACCGATTTTCGTTATTTCCGGACTCTATATGCATTTTCTGTAATTAGAATACCAACAAGGCCTACGCCTCTGGCCGCACCCTGCGGCCGAACTGTTTGAATTTTTTTCCCGTTTCTCGAACAATGAATGAAAACTCCCAAAGCGACACACAAATGATCTTGCTAGCTATCACCCACGTGTAGTTGCGACTATAGCAAACGACTCAAATATAGCAAATGATACCTCAAATGCACCAGAAAATCGAACCATAGGGTACAATGGTGATTTCTTACAGTGGAAAACAATTTGAAGGCGAAACGATAAACTCTTGTTTTCATTCAAACGAAAATATGTTGTTAGTTCATGTAAATGTTTTCAAATAGCACACGGTTCAGTCACGAAAGCCGTGTGCCTACCAAACCGTGGCCGATGCCCCCTTGCATCGCGCGCGTTCTGAGTCGTGCGTTCTGATTGGCCAGAACCCAAACCCCACGGATTGCACGTCTGCACCATTGGATGCTCCCAGATCGAACGACAATCCTCATTCCTTTCGACAGCAAATGCAGTCCAGCTAGGATTTGATTTATATGACAAAATGCATGGTAAATGCCAAAAAATGTCTTAAATATAGCACATGAGACCTGAAATACGCCAGCAAATCAAACCCGTGGTATAATGGTGATTGCTTAACGTGGGAAAATTTTAGAGGCGAAACGATGAACTCACGTCTTCATTTCAAAATTAGTACGTCTTCATTTCAAACGAAATTATTCTGTTTATGCACACGAGCGCTTAGAGGCAACCGTTTGCATAGGCCTTTCCGCGCGGTGACCGGGGATATTTTTTCACCCTTTTCACCTAGGCCGCCAACACCCCCCCACCGCCCGCCCGCATTTCACTCCACTAGTCCACCCAATCTCCATCGCTAGCTCCCCCCTCCCCCAGATCCACAGCAGAACCCACTTCGGCGCCGGCGTGCTCACTGATACGTCTCCGTCGTATCTATAATTTTTGATTGTCTCATGCCAATATTATACAACTTTCACATATTTTTGGCAACTTTTTATATGATTTATTGGACTAACCTATTGATCCAGTGCGCAGTGACAGTTCCTGTTTGTTGCATGTTTTTTGTTTTGTAGAAAATCCATATCAAACGAAGTCCAAACGCGATAAAAATTTACGGAGAATTATTTTGGAATATTTATGATTTTTGGGAGGTGGAATCAACGCAAACGGGGGCCCACAGTGACCACAACCCACCAGGGTGCGCCAGGCACCCCCTGGCGCCCAGGTATCTTGTGCCCTCCTCGAATGTCGGTTGGGGCCCTTCTTCTGGCGCAAGAAAGATAATTTATGGAAAAAAATTGTGTAAAAATTTCAGCGCAATCGGAGTTACGGATCTCCGGGAATTTAAGAAACGATGAAGGGCCAGATCTGGGGAACGCGAAACAGAAGAGAACAGAGAGGGAGATCCAGTCTCGGAGGGGCTCCCGCCCCTCCGCCACCATGGAGGTCATGGACCAGAGGGGGAACTCTCCTCCCATCTAGGGGGGAGGCCAAGGAAGAAGAAGAAGGAGGGGGGCTCTCTCCCCCTCTCTCCCGGTGGCGCCGGAGTGCCGCCGGGGCAAGGACCGTGATGGCGATCTACATCAACAATCTTGCTACCGTCAACACCAACTCTCTCCCCCTCTATGCAGCGGTGTAACACCTCTCTTTCCCGCTGTAATCTCTACTTAAACATGGTGCTCAACTCCATATATTATTTCCCAATGATATTTGGTTATCCTATGATGTTTGAGTAGATCCGTTTTGTCCTATGGGTTAATCGTGATCTTGGTTGGTATGATTGTATATTTTATTATGGTGCTATCCTACGGTGCCCTCCATCTCGCGCAAACGTGAGGGATCCCGCTGTAGGGTGTTGCAATATATTCATGATTCGCTTATGGTGGGTTGCGAGAGTGACAGAAGTTTAAACCCGAGTAAGTGGGTTTTTGCGTATGGGATAAAGAGGACTTGATACTTAATGATATGGTTGGGTTTCACGACCTTAATGATCTTTAGTAGTTGTGGATGCTTGCTAGAGTTCCAATCATAAGTGCATATGATCCAAGTAGAGAAAGTATGTTAGCTCATGCCTCTCCCTCATGTAAAATTACAAGAATGATTACCGGTACTTGTTATCGATTGCCTAGGGACAAATGACTTTCTTGTTGACAAAAGCTATCTTCTTTTATTACCTTGCAATTTATTCATAGTTTTATTCTCACAAAGTACTCGTAGTTTTATTCTTGCAAAATAGTTTCATACTTGTTTTAGGTAAAGCAAACGTCAAGTGTGCGTAGAGTTGTATCGGTGGTCGATAGAACTTGAGGGAATATTTGTTCTACCTTTAGCTCCTCGTTGGGTTTGACACTCTTATTTATCGAAGAAGGCTACAAACGATCCCCTATACTTGTGGGTTATCAAGACCTTTTCTGGCGCCGTTGCCGGGGAGCAATAGCGTGGGGTGAATATTCTCGTGTGTGCTTGTTTGCTTTATCACTAAGTAGTTTTTATTTTCTGTTCTAAGTTGTTCTCTATCTTTAGTTATGGATATGGAACATGAAACACCAAAAAAAATAGTTGTACTTGCTACTCATGGAGATGGGGAACCTCCTAAAACCCTCGATGCTCGTTATGTGAAAAATATTATGCAATACTTTGATAATCCTGAGAAAACCCCATTCAACTTGATAATGGGAGTAACGTTGGATCAACATGAATACTTTAGGGATTATCGTTTGACACAAAAAGTGAAACTCTTATGGGATCAAATTCATATGTTGAAATGGTATGCTTGGAATCTATGCTCTAGATATGACTATACTTGTTGCTCTAGGATGAATGCTCCACACCTTCCCTTTTCATGCAAATTTAATGACAATGAAACCTTAGCTTCTTATTCTAATGGTATATATGATTACTATGATGTGGAATGAATAGAAGAATTTGTTGCTTTTAAGGGTGCTTATGAAATTCAATCTTTGTTTGAAAAGTTTGAAGATTTTGATGATTCGGTTTATAGACCTGAAAATTTTGCTATCCTTAAATATTGCTATGACATTTATAAATTCAATTATGATATTGATATATTTATTGAGAAAGTCTCCGCTGTCGAAGAAGAGACTAATATTTTGCAGGAGTCTATGGAAGAAGAAATTGATGAAACTGTGAGCTCATTGGATGAAAAAGATGATGACGAGAGCGAAGAACAAAAGGAGGAAGAGCGGATTAGCTACCCGTGCCCACCTTCTAATGAGAGTAACTCTTCAACTCATACATTATTTAATTTCCCTTCATGCTTACCGAAGGATGAATGCTATGATAATTGCTATGATCCCGTTGATTCTTTTGAAATATCCCTTTTTGATAAACTTGATGATTGCTATGCTTGTGTCCATGATGCCAATATGAATTATGCTTATGGAGATGAACTTGCTATTGTTCCTTATGTTAAGAATGAAATTGTTGCTATTGCACCCACACATGATAGTCCTATTATCTTTTTGAATTCTCCAAACTACACTATATCGGAGAAGTTTGCACTTATTAAGGATTATATTGATGGGTTGCCTTTTACTGTTGCACATGATAATTTTGATGAATATAATATGCATGTGCTTGCTGCTCCTACTTGCAATTATTATGAGAGAGGAACTATATCTCCACCTCTCTATGTTTCCAACACGATAAAATTGCAAGAAATTGCTTATACTATGCATTGGCCTTTACTTGATGTGCATGAATTGTTCTTGTATGACATGCCGACGCATAGGAAGAGAGTTAGACTTCGTCATTGCATGATATATGTTGCTTTGTGCTCACTACTAAATGCCAAATCATTGTTAATTAAAATTGGCTTTGATATACCTTGGGATCCGGGTGGATCCATTACTTGAGCACTTTATGCCTAGATTAATGGCTTTAAAGAAAGCGCTGCCAGGGAGACAACCCGGAAGTTTTAGAGAGTCATTTATTTCTGTTGATTGCTTTTATGAAGTTTAAAAACAAAAAATATATATAGAGAGGGACTTAAAACTTAACTAAAAGAGAAGCAATTGAAAGGTGATGCATTGGAGAAGTGAGGGTCGACCTTGAACACTTGTGTTCATGCTCATGGAAACAATGTAAAATTTTCATGAATATTCTCACAAAAATAATTATCCCCTTGTACAAATCCACTGTATTATAAAAATAATGTGCCAAGATTTGCCTTTAGGATGATTAGATTGCTTGTTGGTATGTGCGGTGCAGAAATAGAAACTTTGGTTGTAGTGCACGATTTTAAATTTTTTACTGGAATGTAGAAAGTTTCTGAAACTTTTTTTACAGTATTTCTATACAATTTTTTTTATTTTTTTCCTATTTTTTCAGAATTTTTGGAGTAACAGAAGTATGGTAGGTGTTCAGATTGCTAGAGACTGTCCTGTTTAAGACAGATTCTGTTTTTGATGCATTGTTTTGCTTGTTTTGATGAAACTATCGATTTTTATCGGTGGTATAAGCCAAGGAAAAGTTATAATCAAGTAGATACAATGCAAAAACAAAATATGAATTGGTTTGCAACAGTACTTAGAGTAGTGATTTGCATTATTATACTAACGGATCTTACCGAGGTTTCTGTTGAGTTTTGTGTGGATGAAGTGATCAAAGATCGAGGAGGTCCCGATATGAAAAGAAGGAGGAGAGGCAAGAGCTTAAGCTTGGGGATGCCCAAGGCCCCCCAAGTAAATATTCAAGGAGACTCAAGCGTCTAAGCTTGGGGATGCCCCGGAAGGCATCCCATCTTTCTTCAACAAGTATCGGTATGTTTTCATCTTCGTTTCGTTCATGTGATATGTGTGAATCTTGGAGCGTCTTTTGTGTTTATTTTTCATTTTTATTTTATGCACCATGCTGGTATGAGATAGTCCATGGTCGATTTATAGAATGCTCATTGCACTTCACTTATATCTTTTGAGTGTGGCTTTATAGAATGCTTCATGTGCTTCACTTATATCATTTGAAGTTTGGATTGCCTGTTTCTCTTCACATAGAAAACCATTATTTGTAGAATGCTCTTTTGATTCACTTATATTTATTAGATCATGGTCTTTTGTAGAAAGAATTAAACTCTCTTGCTTCACTTATATCTATTTAGAGAGTCAATAGGAATTGGTCATTTGCATGGTTAGTCATAAAATCCTACATAAAACTTATGGATCACCGAATATGATATGTTTGATTCCTTGCAATAGTTTTGCGATATAGAGATGGTAATATGTGGGAGGTACTAGTAAATGGTTGTGGTTAGTAGGAATATTGGTGTTAAGGTTTGTGATTCCCGAAGCTTGCACGTATAGTCTCTCGTTATGCTATGAAGTTGGAGCATGAGTTATTATTGATTGTCTTCCTTATGAGTGGCGGTCGGGGACGAGCGATGGTCTTTTCCTACCAATCTATCCCCCTAGGGGCATGCGTAGTAGTACTTTGCTTCGAGGGCTAATAAACTTTTGCAATAAGTATATGAGTTCTTTATGACTAATGTGAGTCCATGGATTATACGCACTCTTACCTTTTCGCAATCTGCTAGCCTCTACGGTACCGTGCATTGCCCTTTCTCACCTCGAGATGTGGTGAAAACTTCGTAGGTGCATCCAAACCTCGTGATATGATACGCTCTATCACACATAAGCCTTATTATATCTTCCTCAAAACAGCCACCATACCTACCTATTATGGCCTTTCCATAGCCATTCCGAGATATATTGCCATGCAACTTCCACCGCTTCCGTTTTGATGACTTGAGCATTCATTGTCATATTGCTTTGCATGATCGTAAGATAGCTAGCATGATATTTCCATGGCTTGTCCGTTTTTTGATATCGTTGTTATGCTAGATCATTGCACATCCTGGTACACTACCAGAGGCATTCATATAGAGTCATACTTTGTTCTAGGTATCGAGTTGTAATTTTTATTTCTTTTGAGTTATAAGTAAATAGAAGTGTGATGATCATCGTTATTCATTATTAGAGCATGTCCCAGTGAGGAAAGGATGATGGAGACTATGATTCCCCCACAAGTCGGGATGAGACTCCGAACAATGAGAGAAAAAAAGGAAAAAAGAAGAAAAAAAAGGGAAAAAAAAAGGAAAAAAGGGAAGAAAAAAGAAAAAAAGAGAAGAAAAGAGAGAAGGGGCATTGCTACTATCTTTTACCACACTTGTGCTTCAAAGTAGCACCATGTTTTTCATATGGAGAGTCTCCTATGTAGTCACTTTCATATACTAGTGGGAATTTTTCATTATAGAACTTGGCTTGTATATTCCGATGATGGGCCTCCTCAAATGCCCGAGGTCTTCATGAGCAAGCAAGTTGGATGCACACCCACTTAGTTTTCATATTGAGCTTTCATACACTTATAGCTCTTAGTGCATCCGTTGCATGGCAATCCCTACTCCTCGCATTGATATCAATTGATGGGCATCTCCATAGCCCGTTGGTTAGCTGCGTCGATGTGAGACTTTCTTACTTTTTTGTCTTCTCAATATTTACCCCTATCATCATACTCTATTCCACCTATAGTGCTATATCCATGGCTTGCGCTCATGTATTGCGTGAGGGTTGAAAAAGCTGAAGCGCGTTAAAAAGTATGAACCAATTGCTCGGCTTGCCATCGGGGTTGTGCATGATAAATACTTTGTGTCGAGAAGACAGAGCATGACAAGACTATATGATTTTGTAGGGATAGCTTTCTTTAGCGTTGATATTTTGAAAGACATGATTGTTTGTTGAGATGCCTGAGTATTAATGTCTTTATGTCAAATTATAGACTATTGCTTTGAATCACTTATGTCTTAATATTCATGCCATGACTAGATATATGATCAAGTTTATGCTAGGTAGCATTCCACATCAATTTCTTTTATCATTTACCTACTCGAGGACGAGCAGGAATTAAGCTTGGGGATGCTGATACGTCTCCGTCATATCTATAATTTTTGATTGTTTCATGCCAATATTATACAACTTTCACATATTTTTGGCAACTTTTTATATGATTTATTGGACTAACCTATTGATCCAATGCCCAGTGCCAGTTCCTGTTTGTTGCATGTTTTTTGTTTCACAGAAAATCCATATCAAACGAAGTCCAAACGCGATAAAAATTTACGGAGAATTATTTTGGAATATTTATGATTTTTGGGAGGTGGAATCAATGTAAACGGGGGCCCACAGTGACCACAACCCACCAGGGCGCGCCGGGCACCCCCCGACACGCCCAGGTATCTTGTGCCCTCCTCGAACGTCGGTTGGGGCCCTTCTTCTGGCGCAAGAAAGATAATTTATGGAAAAAAATCGTGTAAAACTTTCAGCACAATCGGAGTTACGGATCTCCGGGAATTTAAGAAACGGTGAAGGGCCAGATCTGGGGAACGCGAAACAGAGGAGAACAGAGAGGGAGATCCAATCTCGGAGGGGCTCCCGCCCCTCCGCCGCCATGGAGGCCATGGACCAGAGGGGGAACTCTCCTCCAATCTAGGGGGGAGGCCAAGGAAGAAGAAGAAGGAGGGGGGCTCTCTCCCCCTCTCTCCCGGTGGCGCCGGAGTGCCGCCGGGGCAAGGACCGTGATGTTTGAGTAGATCCGTTTGAGTTTCCCAATGATATTTGGTTATCCTATGATGTTTGAGTAGATCCGTTTTGTCCTATGGGTTAATCATGATCTTGGTTGGTATGATTGTATATTTTATTTATGGTGCTGTCCTACGGTGCCCTCCGTCTCGTGCAAACATGAGGGATCCCCATTGTAGGGTGTTGCAATATGTTCATGATTCGCTTATGGTGGGTTGCGAGAGTGAAAGAAGCTTAAACCCGAGTAAGTGGGTTGTTGCGTATGGGATAAAGAGGGCTTGATACTTAATGATATGGTTGGGTTTCACGACCTTAATGATCTTTAGTAGTTGTGGATGCTTGCTAGAGTTCCAATCATAAGTGCATACGATCCAAGTAGAGAAAGTATGTTAGCTCATGCCTCTCCCTCATGTAAAATTACAAGAATGATTACCGGTACTTGTTATCGATTGCCTAGGGACAAATGACTTTCTTGTTGACAAAAGCTATCTTCTTTTATTACCTTGCAATTTATTCGTAGTTTTATTCTCACAAAGTACTCATAGTTTTATTCTTGCAAAATAGTTTCATACTTGTTTTAGGTAAAGCAAACGTCAAGTGTGCGTAGAGTTGTATCGGTGGTCGATAGAACTTGACGGAATATTTGTTCTATCTTTAGCTCCTCGTTGGGTTTGACACTCTTATTTATCGAAGAAGGCTACAAACGATCCCCTATACTTGTGGGTTATCACTCACCCCGATCGTGTGCCCGCTCTTCGGCGTCAACCCTACCTCCACTGCCGTTCCCAACACGCGGCTGCACGCGCCTTGCCGTCTTCGTTTGCTCGCCAGCCACCCTCTAGCATATCGATCCTGTAACCCTCGCCTCTCCTGTGGTCCGGCCGGGTTTGCATTAAGAAACCTGTTAGTTACTGCTCTCAATCGCGTTGCGGCATATTTCCTCGGAATCCCTCTTCCTATTTCGTTCCGTATGTTCCCAAGTTGGCTATAAAATAATGGAGAGCGTATATATATTCATTATCTACCTTCCTAACTAGTACATATAAGCTGTATTTGTTCCAATAAGTTACTGCCGATTTACAGATCGCGGGCGCCCGAGTCACACAAACTTAACAAATAAGCCCTACATTTTCTAAATTATTGCATGACATGTTTAGACTGCTTGATACCAAGTTGTTAGTTTTATGCTTATCCTCCTTTCCTGAGTTTCGCATGTGTTCTCTGTAGATGCCGAGTAGCAGCGACAACACTCATGCTTCAGGCGATGTGTCTTCATCTGATTTCGACAACCCTAGGTCTTCAGCAGATGGTGAGGTATTAAGTAATCTTGAACGGGATAGAGCTGCAGCAATTACCCTTCCGGTTAGGACACGGAGGAACGCTCCAAGGAAGCCCACACACTAGCCTAAAGGTGTATATGAAGTAACTAAGATCGATTTAAAGTCTTGGGCTCCAACTAAACCAGATAAAGCACGCACGAGGTTCAGGAGTGTGTGTGGATTTGTTGGCAGGGCAAGGCTTAACATTAATCTGTCGGGGTTTCGGAAGGCTGACACAGAAACACGGCAAAGGATAGTCCGGGAGATCATGGATCACTTCAATGTTCCAGAGCATTGGAGAATGCAGGTGGAACACGCTGCACTAAAGAAGGCTAGGGATGCTTGGAGAAACTGGAAGCACGTGTTGTACAAGAAGTACTTGCGTGAAGGCAAGGACCCAATCCCCGCATACCCCCAAATTACAAAGGCAGACTGGGCAGAATTCAAAAGGGTCAGGGCAACTACAGAGTTTGCTGAGAAGAGTGCCAAGCAATCGGAACTTCAGAAGAGGATCACACACCCCCACCATATGGGTGTGGCAGGATACTATGACATGAAACCGATATGGGACCAGGAGGACAAAGAAGCAGTAGCGGCGGTTGGGAAACCGGCCTTTAGTGAAATCAGGGGCGAACGCGCTAGAGACTACTTGCGAGCACGTTCAAGGAGGCGTGATGACGGAACTTATTACTTTGAAAACTCACATGACGAAGAGCTATATCGCGTGATGTTAAAGGCTTCCAAGATTCCTGGAAGGTTCTACAGGAACTCAGGGCCATGTGACATTCTGTCCGATGCTCTGGAAACAAGAGAGCCCCCTGGCCGTGCAAGGGGTATAGGTGTTAATGTCTCGCACAAGAGGGCTTTCACACTCAGCAAAGAAGAGCGGCTCAGCATGGAAAAAGCGAGGAGTGAAATGAAGCAGAATGAATTGTATGAAAGGTTGAGGAAGGACATGTATCCGGCTGTTCGAAAGGATATTGAGGAGTTAATGATGATGCAGAAGACTCTAACACTGACAGATAGCCAGCAGATGGGAGGGGAGGCGGGCATGGAGGATGCATGGGGAGTAGCTGTGCATCAGCTGACCCCAGCGACACTGAGACTGCAGCTGCTCATGATGATGCTATATCTGATCTAGCTGGAATGAAAGACAGACTGAAGGGCGTGCTTACACATTATGAAGGTACATTAAAATGTGCAACAGCCTGGGTTTGCCCACCCTTCTTGGAAGAGGGCCCCTTGTTGGATAATGTGCCATTGAGGCCGGGCTGTGTGAAGTGCTACGTGACTGAAGTAAAGCCTGGATTCAATGAATTTGCCCTGAAGAATGTCCTAGGAGACTTTGATGAGCAAAGGACCTTGGGAGAAACACTGTTACATCACATCCAGTGGCCACGAAAGGAAATCGAGTTCATGGATGAGATCCCTGAAGCCCCGCCAAGAGCAACCAATGTCGCCCCTCAACCGGTGACGCTCTCCTTGCCACAGCAGCTCTCGCGTGCTTCCCCCAAAGAACCTAATACTCGTAATCCGACGGCTGATGCATCAACCTGTGATCAGCCGGCCCGACTTTGTGCCGTACATGCCATGTCATCGTCCGCCCCAGAGCAGCCAGTGGCAAGGCCTACAACTGCTGAAGACGCACTACCGGTTCAGATGCCGGCCGCTGAAGCAGCGGGGGGAGACCCAGCTGCAGCACATGCTCAGCAGACCAACCCGGTGGAATGGACTGCTAAGTAGTCTGATGCTTCGGAACTGCCTGCTAAGCAGTCTGTAGGTCCAAAACCGACTGCTCATTAGTCCGTCGGTCCGCAGCCACGTGATCAGCATATCAATGCGTCAGCACTTCCTGCTCAGCAAACCAATGCATTGGCACAGCCTCCTCAGCACATCGACAAGTTGGCACCACCTGCGCAGAAACCCGACATAGCTTCAACGCATGGTCAGCAGTCCGATGCCTCTGCTCCTACAACCCAGCAATCCGTCACAGCAGCACTGCCAGCTCAGCGGTTCGGCATAGCTAAACCGTCTGCTAAGCAGTCCGTCGAAGCTTCACCGTCTGCTCGGCAGTCTACCTTTCAGCCAACCAGACGTTCTACCAGAAATGCTTCAAGTACCAAGAAGGAAACGGCCAAAAAGGCTACACCCGTGAGGAAGCGCGCCGGGAGAGCGAAGAGGAAAGAGAACGATTGCCTCTTACTTAAAGCACTCATAGCCCAGAACCAAATTAACAGCAGGTTGTTCGAATCAGGGAGTAATATTATTTCTGACGGGATGGATGATGAAGAAATAGCTTTGCAGCTTGCTAAAAATAAAGCATACGTACTTGAAGCACGCAATTACGTCCATGGCAAGCCATTTCTTGTTGGCGAATACTTTGATGAGTGCAACTCTAGTTGCCACGAGTTACATAAATATTGCATGGATCAAATGTCAGTAGGTCATCATGTTCTGCTAGTCCACTACAACAGAGATCATTTCCGACACGATGCTAGTTCCATCAATGTGAGTTTCGAGGACTTACATCTCTTCTTCAACTTCAACAAGCTCGATGCCACTCTTGTTAGATGCCTGATTTTGTAAGTACTTAACAAACTCTGATCAACTTCTCCATACAAGGCTGTAAATAATAAACAACTAACTGCATTTTATTCCTCTCAGGGGATTGAACGCGCAGAGAAGAAAAATGGAGAGTGTGTATTTCATAGATCCTGCATTAGCAAATGGCACAACATTAGATGGTAAGGACCTACGGGACTAGGCCATTAACACGGTCGTCCGTATCTTCGAAAACATGTCCCATGTAGAATCATTTCTCTGGCCATATCATGAACGGTAAGTCAAGTAAACAACCACGCATACACTGATTGTTGCTACTTCTTGAGCTTGCGTTGGTTTTTCCCTTGAAGAGGAAAGGGTGATGCAGCACAGTAGAGGTAAGTATTTCCCTCAGTTAAGAACCAAGGTATTAATCTAGTTGGAGAAGAACGCACAAATCACCAACACATGCACAAACAATCAAACACTTGCACCCAACGTGATAAAGGGGTTGTCAATCCCTTCACGGTCAATTGCAAAAGTGAGATCTGATAGAGATAGATAAACAAAAGATAAAATATTTTTGGGTTTTTTGGTATATAGATCTGAAAATAAAAGATTGCAAAATAGTAGATCGGAAAGTAATATGATGGAAAATAGACCCGGGGGCCATAGGTTTCACTAGAGGCTTCTCTCATGGAGGCAAATAATACGGTGGGTGAACAAATTGCTGTCGAGCAATTGATAGAAAAGCGCAAAATTATGACAATATCCAAGGCAATGATTATGCATATAGGCATCACGTCCATGTCAAGTAGACCGACTCCTGCGTGCATCTACTACTATTACTCCACACATCGACCGCTATCCAGCATGCATCTAGAGTATTAAGTTCATAAAGAACGGAGTAACGCTTTAAGTAAGATGACATGATGTAGAGGAATTAACTCAAGCAATATGATGAAAACCCCATCTTTTTATCCTCGATGGCAACAATTCAATACGTGTCTCGCTACCCCTACTTTGTCACTGGGTGAAATCACGCAAGATTGAACCCAAAGCTAAGCACCTATCCCATTGCAAGAAAAACCAATCTAGTTGGCCAAACCAAACCGATAATTCGAAGAGAAATACAAAGATATTAAATCATGCATAAAAGAATTCAGAGAAGATTCAAATAATATTCATAGATAAGTTGATCATAAATCCACAATTCATTGGATCTCGACAAACACACCGCAAAAGAAGATTACATCGGATAGATCTCCAAGAACATCGAGGAGAACGTTGTATTGAGAATCAAAGAGAGAGAAGAAGCCATCTAGCTACTAGCTATGGACCCGTAGGTCTGAGGTAAACTACTCACGCATCATCGGAAGGGCAATGGAGTTGATGTAGAAGCCCTCCGTGATCGATTCCCCCTCTGGCGGGAAGCCGGAAAAGGCCCCGAGATAGGATCTCATGGGAACAGAAGGTTGCGGCGGTGGAAAAGTGTTTTCGTGGCTTCCCCTGGTGGTTCTGGAATATATGTGAATATATAGGAGGAAGGGCTAGGTCAGAGGAGTCCCGAGGGGCCCACAAGGCAGGGGGCCCCCCTAGGGCGCGCCCTCCACCCTTGTCGCCGCCTCACGGCTCTTCTGACTTGGACTCCAAGTCCCTTGGGTGTCTTCTGGTCCAAGAAAAACCATCGTGAAGTTTTATTCCGTTTGGACTCCGTTTGGTATTCCTTTTCTGCGAAGCTCAAAAACAAGGAAAAACATAAACTGGCACTGGGCTCTAGGTTAATAGGTTAGTCCCAAAAATAATATAAAATAGCATATTAATGCATATAAAACATCCAAAAGAGATAATATAATAGCATGGAACAATAAAAAATTATAGATACGTTGGAGACGTATCAAGCATCCCCAAGCTTAATTCCTGCTCGTCCTCGAGTAGGTAAATGATAAAAACATAATTTTTGATGTGGAATGCTACCTAACATACTTATCCATGTAATTTTCTTTATTGTGGCATGAATATTCAGATCCATAAGATTCAAAAAAAAAGTTTAATATTGACATAAAAACAATAATACTTCAAGCATACTAATAAAGCAATCATGTCTTCTCAAAATAACATGGCCAAAGAAAGTTATCCCTACAAAATCATATAATCTGGCTATGCTCCATCTTCACCACATAAAGTATTTAAATCATGCACAACCCCAATGACAAGCCAAGCAATTGTTTCATACTTTTGATGTTCTCAAATCTTTTCAACTTTCATGCTACATGAGTGTGAGCCATGGGCATAACACTATAGGTGGAACAGAATATGGTGGTTGTGGAGAAGACAAAAAGAAGGAGATAGTCTCACATCAACAAGGCATATCAACGGGCTATGGAGATGCCCATCAATAGATATCAATGTGAGTGAGTAAGGATTGCCAGGCAACGGATGCACTAGAGCTATAAGTTTATGAAAGCTCAAAAAGAAACTAAGTGGGTGTGCATCCAACTTGCTTGCTCATGAAGACCTAGGGCAATTTGAGGAAGCCCATCATTGGAATATACAAGCCAAGTTCTATAATGAAAAATTCCCACTAGTATATGAAAGTGACAACATAGGAGACTCTCTATCATGAAGATAATGGTGCTACTTTGAAGCAAAAGTGTGGAAAAAGGATAGTAACATTGCCCCTTCTCTCTTTTCTCTCATTTTTTTCTTTTTTTTTCTTTTTGGTGGGCTTCTTTGGCCTCTTTTATTTTATTTGTGGGCTTCGTTGGCCTCTTTTATTTTTTTCCTCACATGGGACAATGCTCTAATAATGAAGATCATCACACTTTTATTTACTTACAACTCAAAAATTACAACTCGATACTTAGAACAAAATTTGACTCTATATGAAAGCCTCCGGCGGTGTACCGGGATGTGCAAGGACTCAAGAGTGACATGTATGAAATTTATGAACGGTGGCTTTGCCACAAATACTATGTCAACTACATGATCATGCAAAGAAAAATGACAATGATGGAACGTGTCATAATAAAACGGAACGGTGGAAAGTTGCATGGCAATATATCTCGGAATGGCTATGGAAATGCCATAATAGGTAGGTATGGTGGCTGTTTTGAGGAAGGTAAAAGGTAGGTGTATGGCACCGGCGAAAGTTGCGCGGTACTAGAGAGGCTAGCAAAGGTGGAAGGGTGAGAGTGCGTATAATCCATGGACTCAACATTAGTCATAAAGAACTCACATACTTATTGCAAAAATCTATTAGTCATCGAAACGAAGTACTACGCGCATGCTCCTAGGGGGATAGATTGGTAGGAAAATACCATCACTCGTCCCCGACCACCACTCATAAGGAAGACAATCAATAAATAAATCATGCTCCGACTTCATCACATAACGGTTCACCATACGTGCATGCTATGGGAATCACAAACCTTAACACAAGTATTTCTACAATCCACAATTACTCACTATCATGACTCTAATATCACCATCTTTATATCTCAAAACAATCATAAGGAATCAAACTTCACATAGTATTCAAGGCACTTTATATGAAAGTTTTTATTATATCCCTCTTGGATGCCTATCATATTAGGACTAAATTTATTACCAAAGCAAATTACCATGCTGTTTAGAAAGACTCTCAAAATAATATAAGTGAAGCATGAGAGTTCAAAAATTTCTATAAAATAAAACCACCGCCGTGCTCTAAAAAGATATAAGTGAAGCACTAGAGCAAAATTGCCTAGCTCAAAAGATATAAGTGAAGCACATAGAGTATTCTAATAAATCACGATTCATGCATGTCCCTCTCAAAAGGTGTGTACAGCAAGGATGATTGTGGCAAACTAAAAAGCAAAGACTCATATCATACAAGACGCTCCAAGCAAAACACATATCATATGGTGAATAAAAATATAGCCTCAAGTAAATTTACCGATAGACAAAGACAAAAGAGGGGATGCATTCCGGGGCATCCCCAAGCTTAGGCTCTTGGTTGTCCTTGAATATTACCTTGGGGTGCCTTGGGCATCCCCAAGCTTAGGCTCTTGCCACTCTTTATTTCATAGTCCATCAAATCTTTACCCAAAACTTGAAAACTTCACAACACAAAACTCAACAGAAAACTCTTGAGATCCGTTAGTACAAGAAAATAAAATCACCACTTTTGGTAATGTTGTGAACTCATTATTTATTTATATTGGTGTAATATCTAATGTATTCCAACTTCTCCATGGTTCATACCCCCCTATACTACCCATAGATTCATCAAAATAAGCAAACAACACAATGAAAAACAGAATCTGTCAAAAACAGAACAGTCTGCGAAGATGCGAATTTTTCTAGTACTTCTGTTACTACGAAAATTCTGAAAATTTAGGACAGCATAGGAAATTTGTATATAAATCTCGTGTAAAAAATTCAGGGGTTTTAAACGCTTCAGTGAATTACTAAAATTCTGTGACTGGACGCTAAAATTTCTGTTTTTCAGCAAGATCAAATCAACTATCACCGTAAGCCATCCCAAAGGTCTTACTTGGCACAAACACTAATTAAAAAACCAAAGCATATCTAACCAGAGGCTAGATGAAAAATTTATTGAAAAACATAACCAAATAATTATAAATAAAAATAAAATTGGGTTGCCTCCCAACAAGCGCTATTGTTTAACGCCCTTAGCTAGGCACAAAAACACATAGATCTAGGTATCGTCATAGTAATAATAAGGCTAATTTCGAAAACCCATCTCGTACTCCCTTCGTTCAGCAGCAATTTTTCTTTGTGGTAAGCAAAAGTAATCAAAAGGACTAAATTTAACGGGATAAGGATCCCTAAGATCAAGCTCGGAAGGTATTGGCTCGTCCTTCGGCCCCTTATATTGTATGATCAACTCATCATTGTAAGAATTCTTTTAGCAAAAGGTCATGAGCTTATTTCCAAGAGAGAAACCCAATACGTTGTTTTGTATAGCAAAATTATCATTAAGTTCAGAAATTTTATCCACTAAAACATCAGTAGGAACTCTTTTTCTCAAATTTTCATTATAAGAAACATGATCAAGAGATCGCAAATGCATTATTTCTTCTTGATTAAAGAGAATCCCCTTTATGGGAGGACGACCACCATCTATTTTATAATGCGCAAAAATTTCACTAGCTTCTTTCATAATGAATCTAAACTCATGTGCTAGAAATATGGTAGCAGCACGTTTAACAGAAGAATGCTCAATATTAGAGAACTCTAGAAAAATCCTTTGTATGCATGGATGCATATGAACAAATTGTCTTTCAAGTTCAAGTATAAGCAAAGATATAGCATCCACAAGAGTATTAGTTTTATGGAGAATAGATCCACCTAACGTGGGTAGCGCACCAGCACAAGTAAAGAAATCTTGAATAACCCCTTTTCCAATAACATTGCCGCTACCTATACGAAGTTTTTTAGTGTGCAGATAGTAGGTTCTTCATGAGGATCAATATTAGCAAAATTATCAAAGTCCCCCCCATCATTACTACTATCCTTTTCAACGAAAATATCCCCAGATTCAGACATGGTGGCAAGAAACAGATCTAACACACGAGCAAACAAAAAGGCAAACGGAAAAGACGAACGGAAGAAGGGCGAATAAAAAGGCAAATCTTTTCGAAAATCATTTTAGAAGTGGGGGAGAGGAAAACAAGAGGCAAATGGAGAATAATGTAATGCAAGAGATGGGAGTTTATGATGGGTACTTGGTATGTCTTGACTTGGCGTAGATCTCCCCGGCAACGGCGCCGAAAATTCTTCCTGCTACTTCTTGAGCTTGCGTTGGTTTTTCCCTTGAAGAGGAAAGGGTGATGCAGCACAATAGAGGTAAGTATTTCCCTTAGTTAAGAACCAAGGTATCAATCCAGTAGGAGAAGAACGCACAAATCACCAACACCTGCACAAACAATCAAACACTTGCACCCAACGCGATAAAGGGGTTGTCAATCCCTTCACGGTTAATTGCAAAAGTGAGATTTGATAGAGATAGATAAACAAAAGATAAAATATTTTTGGGTTTTTTGGTATATAGATCTGAAAATAAAAGATTGCAAAATAGTAGATCAGAAAGTAATATGATGGAAAATAGACCCGGGGGCCATAGGTTTCACTAGAGGCTTCTCTCATGAAGGCAAATAATACGGTGGGTGAACAAATTACTGTCGAGCAATTGATAGAAAAGCGCAAAGTTATGACGATATCCAAGGCAATGATTATGCATATAGGCATCACGTCTATGTCAAGTAGACCGACTCCTACCTGCATCTACTACTATTACTCCACACATCGACCGCTATCCAGCATGCATCTAGAGTATTAAGTTCATAAAGAACGGAGTAACGCTTTAAGTAAGATGACATGATGTAGAGGAATTAACTCAAGCAATATGATGAAAACCCCATCTTTTTATCCTCGATGGCAACAATTCAATACGTGTCTCGCTACCCCTACTTTGTCACTGGGTGAAATCACGCAAGATTGAACCCAAAGCTAAGCACCTCTCCCATTGCAAGAAAAACCAATCTAGTTGGCCAAACCAAACTGATAATTCGAAGAGAAATACAAAGATATTAAATCATGCATAAAAGAATTCAGAGAAGATTCAAATAATATTCATAGATAAGCTGATCATAAATCCACAATTCATCGGATCTCGACAAACACACCGCAAAAGAAGATTACATCGGATAGATCTCCAAGAACATCGAGGAGAACGTTGTATTGAGAATCAAAGAGAGAGAAGAAGCCATCTAGCTAATAGCTATGGACCCGTAGGTCTGAGGTAAACTACTCACGCATCATCGGAAGGGCAATGGAGTTGATGTAGAAGCCTTCCGTGATCGATTCCCCCTCTGGCGGGATGCCAGAAAAGGCCCCAAGATGGGATCTCACGGGAACAGAAGGTTGTGGCGGTGGAAAAGTGTTTTCGTGGCTTCCCCTAGTGGTTCTAGAATATATGTGAATATATAGGAGGAAGGGCTAGGTCAGAGGAGTCCCGAGGGGCCCACAAGGCAGGGGGCGCCCCCCCTAGGGCGTGCCCTCCACCCTTGTCACTGCCTCGCGGCTCTTCTGACTTGGACTCCAAGTCCCCTGGGTGTCTTCTGGTCCAAGAAAAATCATCGTGAAGTTTTATTCCGTTTGGACTCCGTTTGGTATTCCTTTTCTGCGAAGCTCAAAAACAAGGAAAAAACCGAAACTGGCACCGGGCTCTAGGTTAATAGGTTAGTCCCAAAAATAATATAAAATAGCATATTAATGCATATAAAACATCCAAAACAGATAATATAATAGAATGGAAACATAAAAAATTATAGATACGTTGGAGACGTATCAATTTCTTTCAGATTTCGACATAATTCGTAAGTTCTTGGCTTTCTTAATATGTAGCAGTCACTGGATATTGGTATTCATTGTTCCAAACAAGAACACAGTTTACTACATGGATTCTCTCAGAGAGTCAACAAACGCTCAGGATCTGACGCATCTTCAGCAATTCATGGATAGGTATTGAATTCTATGATGTTGAAATTAATTTCTATTCATATCTGGTTCAATAATTGATGTTGTCAAAATTCATCTTCATTTGCAGTGTGCTCGCATTGTGGAAAACTAAACCAAGGAACATGTTCAAGAGGGAACTACCTCTGCAGCACGAGATCATTTCTCCAGTAACACACCGAAATCCGTTATTTTCGGAAAATTTATCCAATAATCTGCAAATACCTTTTCTTACGCTAGTCAAATGTTCAAGCTTCTAAATAAACCTCTTTCTATTTTTGTCCAAAGAAAAAAATATACATTTAACACCGGTTAGGTTGTTCCTAACATGACAAATACATGACTAATTATGTACAAAAAATTTCAGTGTCCTCAGCAACAAGCATGGACCAACCTTTGTGGATACTATGTTTGCAGACACATGATCTCTATCTGCAAATCTGCTGATAGTTGTGAAGATGCTCGCGAATTAGTACCAATAAATCTATCTTAATTAATATCTTCTACTCCACTCATATGGCACATTCTAATCTTAAAAATACTACAGCTCATCTTAGAACCGAGGGCCCCTGAACCGGTCGCCGCTGGTGAATTGCTGATGGTTCGGAGATTTATCAGCGACTTCTTCCTGAATCACTACATCAATCCCGCTGCTGATAATGAAGATTTCAGCATGCCTTCTCCTGAAACATTAAGTAAGAGTTAGCCGCTAAACATATACGCATGGATCCATTGTTTTCCATCTGATGAGGTCTTCGTATTTCGTACACTATGATTAATTATGTAATGCATATATGTGTCGACAAATCATTGGAATTTAGCTACCATATGTTCAATTGCAATTGTTGCGAAATCTGATGAATATTCTTCCTGTGGACACTATTTGTTCAATTGAATATTGTGACGAATTTGCTTTTTGCATGCCGATTCAAACTGGGATACTTTTGTTTTAACCTAGCAATTGCTCCGCACACGGTTTAACTAAATGAGTGTGTGCGATTCACATCGGAAAGCATACGTCAATCGTAGCGGAACCGTCGGTGATACACAGCAGATCGCAAACGATTTGCAGCACTACTACGTGTGCATAGGGGCTCCGGAACCGTTTGTGATATCACGTTATCGCACACGAGAGCTCGGAGTAAACCGTGCCCAATGTAAAATACAATCCCAGTCGTAAATTTTTCAGGAAACGTGTGGGATCCCAAACGAAAAGCACACGTTACTCTTGCCGCAACCGTCGGTGATACACAACAAATCACAAATGGTCTGCAGCACTTGTATGTGTGCGAAGGGGCTCCTAAACAGTTTGTGATAGAACATTATCGCACACGGTAATTGTTGGGAAACATGTGCGATGGAGTCTTGCATGGCAGACGGGTTCCGCAGAAAACTCGTGTGCGATGGGGCACATATCGCACACAGTTCATATGTTGGCCCGTGTGCCTTACATACTGTTTCCCAAACGGTTCATTACAACACACCGTTTGGTTTCACTGCGTTATTAAAAACGTTTAATCACCGACCCCACACGTGCGAAAGAATTTAGTGTGTGCTGCATCACACACGATTACATTTTGCAAGGCCTCTGGATCATGGCTCCATATCCCCGACGGTTTCTGGGTCGTGTGGGAAGGACCCCCCTATCGCAGTCACTCACTTGGCGACGGTTCCAAATGCCGTCGCGGAAAGGGGTTAAAAACCGTTTGTATAGCACCTCACTGTACCAATGCATGCTAGGCTCGTCAAGTTTAACTCAAGTATTCTGCATGTGCAAAACTGTCTTACACCCGTTGTATGTGAACGTAGAGTCTATCACACCCGATCATCATGAGGTGCTTCAAAACGACGAACTTTGGCAACGGTGCATACTCGGGGAGAACACTTTTATCTTGAAATTTAGTGAAGGGATCATCTTATAATGCTACCGCCATTCTAAGCAAAATAAGATGCATAAAGGATAAACATCACATGCAATCAAAATATGTGACATGATATGGCCATCATCATCTTGTGCTTTTGATCTCCATCTCCAAAGCATCGTCATGATCTCCATCGTCACCGGCTCGACACCTTGATCTCCATCGTTGCGTCGGGGTCGTCTTACCAACTATTGCTTCTACAACTATTGCTAACGCATAGCGATAAAGTAAAGCAATTACATGGCACTTGCATTTCATACAATAAAGAGACAACCCTAAGGCTCCTGCCGGTTGTCGATATTACAAAACATGATCATCTCATACATCAACATATATCACATCATATCTTGACCATATCACATCACAACAAGCCCTGCAAAAACAAGTTAGACGTCCTCTACTTTGTTGTTGCAAGTTTTATGTGGCTGCTACGGGCTTCTAGCAAGAACCGTTCTTACCTACGCAAAAACCACAACGGTGATTCATCAAGTTTGTTGTTTTAACCTTCTTCAAGGACCGGCCATAGTCAAATTTGATTCAACTAAAGTAGGAGAAACAAACACCCGCCAGCCACCTTTATACAAAACTAGTTGCATGTCTGTCGGTGGAACCGGTCTCATGTGCGTGGACATGTAAGGTTAGTCCGGGCCGCTTCATCCCACAATACCGCCGAATCAAAATAAGATGTTGGTGGTAAGCAGTATGACTATCACCGCCCACAACTCTTTGTGTTCTACTCATGCATATCATCTACGCATAGACCTGGCTCGGATGCCACTGTTGGGAAACGTTGCATGGAAAACAAAAAAAATTCTACGGACACGCAAGATCTATCCATGGAGATGCATAGCAACGAGAGGGGAGAGTGTGTCTACGTACCCTCGTAGACCGTAAGCGGAAGCGTTTGTTAACGCGGTTGATGTAGTCGAACTTCTTCGCGCTCCAACCGATCGAGTACCGAACGTACGACACCTCCGTGTTAGCACACGTTCAGCTCGGTGACGTCCTCCGCCTTCTTGATCCAGCAAGACGGCGAGATAGTGGATGAGTTCCGGCAGCACGACGGCGTGGTGACAGTGATGGTGAAGCTATCTCCGCAGGGCTTCACCTAAGCACTACGAAAATATGACCGAGGGTGTAAACGGTGGAGGGGCGCGCCGCACACGGCTAAGCAATTGTCGTGGTTGTGCTATGTGCCCCCCTCCCACATATATATAGGTGGGGGGAGGGAGGAGGCAGCCTAGAGGCGCCCCAAGTGGGGCCGAATCCCACTTGGGGTCCTGCCCCAAGCCGCGCCCCCTGCCATGTATAGGTGCGGGAGGAAGGCAGGGGAGGGTGGCGCCCCCCCTTTCCTTTCTCACATGAGGAGGGAAAGGCAGGAGGGGCCACCCCTCCCCTTCCTTCCCCTAGGGCTGGCCGGCCAGGGAAGGGGCGCACCAGCCCCCTTGTGGGCTGGTCTGTCCCCCCCTTTGGCCCATACACCTACCGGGGTTGTCCGGAACCCCTTCCGGCGACCCGATGACTACCCGGTGCACTCCGAAACTCTTCCGGTGTCCGAATACCATCGTCCTATATATCAATCTTTACCTCTCGACCATTTTGAGACTCCTCGTCATGTCCGTGATCTCATCCGGGACTCTGAACAACATTCGGTCATCAAATCATATAACTCATATAACACTATATCGTCAACGAACGTTAAGCGTGCGGACCCTACGGGTTCGAGAACTATGTAGACATGACCGAGACACCTCTCCGGTCAATAACCAATAGCGGAACCTGGATGCCCATATTGGCTTCTACATATTCTACGAAGATCTTTACCGGTCGAACCTTATGACAACATACGTAATTCCCTTTGTCCATCGGTATGTTACTTGCCCGAGATTCGATCGTCGGTATCTTCATACCTAGTTCAATCTCATTATCGGAAAGTCTCTTTACTTGTTCCGTAATACAACATCTTGCAACTAACTCCTTAGTCACTTTGCTTGCAAGGCTTCTTATGATGTGTATTACCGAGAGGGCCCAGAGACACCTCTCCGATATTCGGAGTGACAAATCCTAATCTCGATCTATGCCAACTCAACAAACACTTTTGGAGATACCTGTAGAGCATCTTTATGATCACCCAGTTACGTTGTGACGTTTGATAGCACACAAGGTATTCCTCCGGTATCCGGGAGTTGCATAATCTCATAGTTGAAGGAATATGTATTTGTCATCAAGAAAGCAATAGCAATAAACTGAACAATCAATATGCTAAGCTAACGGATGGGTCTTGTCCATCACATTATTCTCCTAATGATGTGATCCCGTTATCAAATGACAACACATGTCTATGGTTAGGAAACCTTAACCATCTTTGATCAACGAGCTAGTATAGTAGAGGCTTACTAGGGACACGGTATTTGTTTATGTATTCACACATATATTTAAGTTTCCGATCAATACAATTCTAGCATGAATAATAAACCTTTATCATGAATAAGGAAATATAAAATAACAACTTTATTATTGCCTCTAGGGCATACTTCCTTCAAGAACATGTTGTTGCGTAGATCGTGTGTGTCTTAATTGTATTATGATACATTAATATGGTGCCAATTTCTAATAAACAAAATAGAAAACCCAAATTAGTACGCAAATAATCCACCTTTTTCCATAAGTTTTGATTAAGTTTAGATGTTTGATATAAACAATATTTTTTTGTCTTTCTTCTTTTCTCATTATCCTATCATATATATCTAAGTAGTTGATCCTCACTACTTTTATTATTTTAAAATGCACACATGCCACATCATCAAAGGCCCACCACAACATGCATGTGAAAAAAAACATTATTAGCTGATCACATGCAAACATCTCACTCATCACACATGCCATCTCATCAAAGGTCCACTCAACATGCATTGCAAAAGGTTTTCCGTTATATTATGCCACTTATATTCAATAAATACTTTAAACTAAATAATTATTTTAAACTATACAGTAATCAAATAATATATATATATAATATGTATTATTTGTTTAGTTCATATAATATTAATTCAAATGCGCGGGGTATCATCTACCTAAATAGTTCATCCCCACTAATTCCATTATCTTACAATGCATGCACATATGTCACCTCATCAAAGACCCACCACAACATGGATGAGAAAATGTTTTCCATTATTAGTTCATACCATGCACACATCCCACCCAACCACACATGCCACCTCATCAAAGGTCCACTCAACATGCATGTATTTTTTTTCCCATTATGTTATGCCACCTATATTCAAAAAACACAACAATAAAATACAATATCTCTACTCCTAATGGAGCAGTTGGTAGGATTGCGTACAGGTTTTTTTCGTCCCACCACTTTCGTCCGGTTTTTTTTTTCAACCGGTTTTTTTTCGTCCCCCATGACCCCACCGGTTTAATTTTTCTCCACTATTTCCTTGTAAACAAACACTTTCCTACCATACAAAAAGTCACAGATCTAACTTTCCTAATTTACCCAAATCAACCAATCCATCTCATCAATGCAATTTGCTTTAGGAAACAAATAACAGATTTTAAGGAAACAAATAACGGACTTTAAAGAAACAAATAACCCGCGCATCTCTCCCCATGAGAGAAAAATCCAGTTATCTTCTCCCGTGCTCCTGATTCCGTGCCTATTTTCCAGGGGCGTTCCTCACTCAAACACCTCTAGAGTTCCTTCATGGCCGTTGCGGTGCGCCTCCACTTCGAATCACCATGCACTGTCAACGAACTCATGCATCTCTACTCCGAATGGGGGAGTACGTTGTCATTTCGTCTCGTTAGCTTGACGGAGCGAAGACGTCGTTGCTCCCTCCCCTCGACCCCCCACACAACGGGAAAAAAACAGTCCTCCCTTCTCCCGCATGCACTCGAAAAGAAGGAAGGAAATTAACCGAGAAAGGAAACCCATGCATGGACGCCAATCCCCTTCCTCTATCTCACGTTATCTTTCCTTTCCCAGCTCCTGTTCTCCTTAGAGAGGTGGACATTGATCGGGAAGGAGGATGAGAGGCCTCAGATCGGATCTTCTTCGATCCAGACCTCCTCGCCGCCATCCGCGTCGTCGATGACGCATACACCCGGGCGCTCGAGATGACCAAGCAGCAGCATTGCGTGGAGGAGGAAAGCCGGATGAGATCGGGTGTCATCCAGGGCGACAGGGTAGCTTCTCCTCTACACATATTCTGCACCTATCAAAAGTGATCCATGCGGCTCGATGTATTTCTGTGCGATTGCGGCGGAAGGCCTCCGATGCGCTCATGTAATGTGGCAGGCATTAGGTTGACTTCCGCTTCCATCAAGGACATCTGGTACGCCATGGGATCATCTCCATCGAAGACATCTCTACGCCGAGGAGGAGCACGCCATCTTGTACGCCGAGGTGAGGACATCAAGCATGACGACTACCACTTGCGGGTTGCGGCAGCCGGCGATGATGTGGCGTAATTGCTTGATTGTTGTGGCTGTAGCCCGCTCACTTGCTATGCTGGTATTGTTCAATTTGCAGCTCTTTCACGCTTCAGCCGGCCAACCTGCCACTCACCGTGGAAGGCTCTCCCTGGTGCGTGCATGACTCCATGAGTACACAACACCAATGCAAGTCTCTTTGTGGTAGAGATGTTGGATGGGTGGTGTGCATGAGCGAAGCTGACGAGACAATGTGTGACTACTACAGCCGTCCTGGAACTGGCTGCGGCACCGCCCGTTGCTTGTGGTCGAGTGGAAAGGAGTGCCAGTGGACGATCATGGTGATTTGCTATATTCTTTTTTTAGTTAAGTCTGTTCTAATAACATCATATGACATGTTCTGAAGAATATTGGTTCTCACAGAGTTTGATAGCACATGTATAGCATCGGCCGGCCTGTTTGGAGTGGCCAATCTCGAAGACATGAAGTGCATGTCTACAATCTGAACATTATTGCTTTTTAGTCTCACTGAAGATTTTATGTGGATCCGTATACCAGTACCAGGTGTGTTTTATCAGAAGCAGATCATGGCTTTTTTATATTACTGAAAAGGAAGAGATCCTCTGGGGGTTGACTGGGAAAAAAATTACAATTTATCACTAGAATTCAATAGAAAGGTCACATGATCCAAGGTAAAGAACATGACACATAACCTGCAGTAAGAGTGATGTTTTTTAATATTTCTCTTGACTATAACGACTTTTGTTTCTTTATTAGGCAGTACCTGTGACACTCAATAATATCATCATGCATTTGAAGACTGCTCTGAATTTTTGAGAGAGGAGCCGAGATGATATACTTTGTGTCATTTCGAAGTTTGCTAAGTGTGTGTGTTTTCTATTGCCTTTTTATGTTTGGAATTGTTTACTAATTATGAATTATTTTTGTTGTACTATTTTTTGATACATACTAAAGTTACAAGGTAAAAGAGTCATTTTATAGTATCTCGCTACCGTTATATTTGTACTATTGCATCTAGGTCTACAAATCTTTTGTATTACTTATATGTTTTTGAGGTTTTTTTTGTATTATGTATATGATATTATGCTTTTCAAAATGATAGGGATGTTGTACTTGGTAGAGACGAGATGATGACTACCGGCCGGTGATTGACGACCCACTTTGGTCGGTCATTACCTTTATGGACGCATTGACACAACTCAAATTAAATTGGTATGTTGCCATGGCAAAAGGCAGGTCAAAACGTAGCTTGCAAAGTCCATTTTTTTGCGCAGTCATGTTTAAAAACTCATAAAAGAATTTAGGGTCTCCAGTTTGGGATTATTCAGTCATTACCTTGAGTGAAGCAATACTAACTACTAAAGTGCTCGTTTCACCCATCATCAGTATTAATATCCAAAAGCCATTTAAAAATATATCCAAAATCCATTAGGAAGATGGTTTTGCCCTTGATTCTGATAGTGCCACCTGCCATTGCCATACATACATATCATGTTTTCTCTACGGTAATTTGATGTTTAATTTATAGGTGACACAAATGTAACAGAGAAGCCAGTAAGAATTTGACTGGGAGAAAGAATTGCTTTGTAGTGCACAAATTTGATGCAAGAGTGATGAATTGAACTTTCAAGGATCTTGATTGGTGGCCGAGTAACCCAGTCTTATTTTGTTGATATTTCTTATTTTTCCGAGTAACACTTCGAGAGGGGCAGGGGGTCCTGCATTTCATATAGAAGAAGAGAGTTGCCCAGTTAATTAAGGAAACCCCGATAATGCTACACTTACGAAGGGTTACGTAAAGTTTTACATAACCTTCCCTCACTAATTCTATCGCCCCCCTGATTTTAGATGGGGTGGGCCCCTCCTTCCCCTGACCCCAACCACTAATTGCCATGTGGCTAATCACATAGCATTACGTTAACTTGTTCGTAAGTGTAGCATTACCCAAGAAAACCGGGCGAAAAACAGATACAAAGGGCCGAAGCCCCCATCGGTCGTTGAAGCGACGTAGACTGGAACCAGGCGCAATACATAGAGCCGCGCCAACCGAGTCGACTTTCAAGCCACCCTAGCGGCCTGGTCAGACACTCCAACGACATCAAAGCATGACTCCCCCACATAGAGCCACCACCTGGATGCATTCCGAGGCCGCCGCCACGGCTTCCACCTTTGTAGATCTGAGCCAAGAGAACCACCATCTAGATCTGCTGCCCCGGCATCCACCAACCCCCACTGAGAAATCACCAGCACCTACCTCCACAACGACGCCGCATGCCAACCCAGCCACGGACCAAGACAACCAGCAGTCGCCTCACCGGGGAGCAGTGTCGCTAACCATTCTCTATCCTCAAGAAGAGGCCTTCAAGTTGATTTCATTCTCAGAGTAAAGAAACAATCAGCTAGCTCAGTTCATCGTCTAAAAGAACTAGCTCTATTCATGAATACAACATGTTGGTTGAAGTAATGTGTTGCTTCGGTCAGTAGCGCTATGGTAGCATTGTATTTGTAGCAGACGATGAGATTGGAGATGGCATTGCCGCACACCTCCGATGTTGCCTTGAGCATGAGCAAGACTAAACAAGTCATGAGATGAGAACGGGCGTGGATATTGTCATGAGCTGCCGGGCAGGAAATTTCTGCCCCATGGTCAAAGCATAGACAGGTCTTGACGATGAATTTATATGAGGCGTTCTTTGGGGAAGAATTGGCAACAGATAATTTACTTCTTAATAACGGCCATCATGCCATTAATGATGAAGGGGTACCGACTAATCTCAAGCTTTAATGTGTTTAGAAAGGGTGTACCGAAGCAGAAGTGTTTGGTGCAAAAAAATTTACTAGAACAGATACCGTAAACGAGGGCATACTGTATTTTTTTACAGTATACCTAAAAACGAGCCTCCCGAACATCAAATATCGTGTACATGGGGCACATTTACAGTATACCGTATAGAGAATTTTTTTGGCGCGAGGAAACATTCACACCACGCGTTCCCGCCGGCCCGTCCGCCGCCGCCTCCCGCTCGTGTTTTTAGGCATCTCCACCTCCACCGACCAGCCAACCACCACCCCCGCCCCATTCACGAGGCTGTCAGAGCTCGAGCCTGCTCGACTCGAGGTGGATGATATGAATGTTAATCGGGGTGCTGATGGAGAGGTATGACGAGGAGCTTGTGAAGGTCGAGGAGATGGAGAAGAAGGCGAGAAGCGGATTGGGAGGCCAGCATTGGTGAAGGACAAGGCAGTAGGAGCGTTGGTTGACAATGGGTCATTGCGGATGGTGTTCACCAAATTATTCACAGAACCGAAGCTCCTAAAGTGATCAAATAAACAAGATCACAACGAGACATAGAGAATGTGGTGATATTAGTTATTCTTCTCCTGAAAAATGATGTGGTGATAGTAGTCGTGCTATGCATATTAGTTGCTTCAATTCTTGAAGTGGTGTGCCCTAGGTAGGTGTAAGAATTAAGAATGACATGTATTCTTGTGTGTATGAGAGAAAGAGTTGGGGGGGGGGGGGGGGGGGGGCGAACTTGAGAGTGTGTTCCGATTTTTGAATATTTAAATAATGTATCACCCGTTGCAACGCACATGCAATAGTATGTGTCAGTTATCCACTTTATTACACTATAAGTATGAACTCCCTACTGCAACATGGCGAAGGTGAGGTGGGCATCATTCGTTTTTAAAAGAGAGAGAGCGCCGGTGAGAAATGTCCCGCCACGGTGGGAAACCAAGCGAAAAGGGGAGGGTCCGACAGGAAAATGGAAGGGTGTATTGTGGGCTGAGGTTTTTGTGTTGGGACCGTATATTGGAGATAAGGTGGCGGATAGTCTGAACAACCACATTTCTTTCCACATATTGTCTGGATTTAGGAGAGCTCGGACTATCCAAACGCTTGAATTTTGGGGAGCCTACTAGGCGCCCATTTGATATCCAAATACGCGTGGACGTATGAAGAAGAAATAAGTCTGACCTTAATCATTCGGTTGATTTATTTATAGGCAGTGTAGCCCGTAGCAATGCACGGGCGTTCTACTAGTATAATATTTATTTTTAATTTTAGTTTAGATATTATTAATTCAACTAAGCATGTTTCATACAATCAAATCAGTAAAATTTCTTGTAATTGATTCCCGCAGGAACGTGTGTGGTATTCTCTAGTTACTTTATGAGATTGGAGTTTTAACTATTCATTTTTGGATTGTTTTTGTTCGTTTGTTTTCTTGCCTTTGTGCAAACTTGTAAACACACACACACACACACACAAACACACACTCTCTCTCTCTCTCTTTTTCTCTCTCTCTCATTGATGTAGCTGCTGCATTTTGCTAAAAAAGAAATTCTAGAGGGCTCACGTGATTAAACAACAATAGCGCATGATATAAGTATCTACATTGGACACACCAACACTTGCTTTTGCTCATCCAGTCATATCGTAGTACATCACGATTGAGAGCTTATATTTAGGAAATTTTCCTTGTTTGGAGTAGTAAAAATTGGCACCGTCTCTGCGAACAGCGACCTGCCGAGTTCCATTCTTGGTTACTACCGCTGTAATATCAGCGGCACCATGTAATCCAAACGAACTCATCTCTACAATTCAGTTGCCCACTAACGCAGTACGCAGTCATTTTGGGCCTGTATCGAGCACACCGAGACTGAGAGAGCGTCGGTATACACGTACGTGCGCCTACATAAACTCCTCGGACCAGCCACAACCCAGCATCAGTACCCACAGTGTTGGGGATATAACTATTGAGTATAAACCGCTCAGGAGGGGCCGGGTTATGCTCATAGTGATTTACCTGTATTGAAGCCTATGAAGACATAGAAAATGGCGACTTACGAAGGAGACTTAATAAGAAGGCCCAAAGCCCAAAGGCGAGTTAGGGCCCATAGATGTAAACCGCCATAAGTATATGACTTGTATTGTAAGATGGAAAGAGTGGATACCGAGCCGCACACGTTTATGAGCCGGCCGGGATTCTGTGAACCGCCGGGCGTCAACCTGTGTATATAAAGGGACGACCTGGCGGCGGTTTAGGGATGAGAGACAACAGATCGAGAGCCAGGTTAAGCGTATTCGCTCCCTGGTCATCGAAACCCTAGCAATACCACCTCAAACTGGATTAGGCTTTCACCTTCACCGCAAGGGGCCGAACCAGTATAAACTCCCCGTGTCCTTTGTCCTGATTAACCCCTTTAAGCTAACCTCATTGCGATGGCTCCACGACTAAGTCCTCACACTAGGACATCTACCGTGACGATTCCACGACAGTTGGCGCCCACCGTGGGGCCAGCGCACGGTGGTTTCGAGTTCTTGAAGGGCAACTTCGAAGGGATCAAGGGATACGCTGTGGGCCGGATGACCAAGAGTCGTCGCGGCAAGCTCTACATCGATGATGAAGGCTGGGGCCCCGAGGCCGGCTCAATTGAGTACGGGTACCGGGTCCCCTTCGGTGGAATTCACGTCTTCATTGGCAAGATCGGTGAACCGGGCCCTGAGCCGGACACCTGCACCGACATCATCGAGATGGCTCAGCGTGCAAAACCCGCCCGAGTTCAGCCCGCCATGAGTCGTGCCTTCGTGGGATTCATCAATGGTGCGGAATCTGAGGATAAATCGGTATCTGACAGTGAGACAGTTGTCTATTCTGATGGCGAGTCATCCACCGGTGAAACCGAGTCATTGTACCAACTGCAAGACGGTCGGCTTGGGGGCTGTTCCGATGGCGATAGTATTCCAGACCCCTACGAGCCGCCGAACCGGGTTGCAATCTTCATGGCCGGTACGCAGCCAGTGCAGCACTCTTCAGTTGCAGCGGCATTGATTTCTGGGTCAACAGCGGCGACGGCAGCCGAGGCAGGAGGCCCTGCGCGCCCGCTGGCTCAAGTCTTGTCCGGTTTACTAGACGCCTTGGCAACACTGCTGACGACGGAGGTTAACCTGGATAATCAAGATCAGCATAACGCGGAAGTCGTGAAATTGCGAGATCAGATAGCTCAAGCTAAGGAAGACCTGGCAGCTGAAGATGCCAGGATGGCTGCGGAGCGGGTTACGTTGGATGCTCAAGCGCAGCGGATTCAGTCGGAGTCTTACTGGCTCATGCTAGATCAGAACGCTTCAAACGAAGTCATGAGGAGGAGGCATCAATCTCGCCTGCCACCGGTTTACGAGGCGAGGAACCTCTTTAACACGCCAGGAGCAGGAACCAGTAACCCGCCAGTGGCGGACCGGGTTGACAATGTATATATTAAACCGGCACCCCTGCTAAAGCAGGGCCTCTGTCGTCTTTTCTTAATGAGTTTTTGGTTACTTGGGGGCTTCCGGCTTATGAGCGAAGTTATGATTACCCTTTGAACCGGCTTATAAGCCAACTGAAAAAAAAACTTGGGGGCTTGCTACCCAGGTTAAAGGTACCAAAGAGAGTCTGTTGCAAAATCACAGCTCAAACATAGGTGCCCCTTGAGCACAGCTCAAAAATATTACTTGGGGGCTCCTTGATTCTAAAGAACAAAGAGTTTGTATAACCCTTGTAATAGGCTTAAGAGCCAGGCTTGGAAGCCAGGTGTATTCACATAAAACCCCAGGTTATCCTGCCTTTTTAAGTAAGCCACTCCGCCCAGGTATTCCTGGAATGACCCGCCGAACGTTTGACAAGTCAATCTTATACAGACCCTGAATTTGTCAAAGTTAAAACGACGATTGGTTATGTGAGGTCCATCTTATAAGGTTTGTATATAGGTTTAACTCAGTGGCTGTGCGGCCCGTGAAAGCACTCGATTTTCGGCCTGGCAGCCCATGAAAAGCCTCGTTTTTTCGTGTGTTTTATTCCACAGTTTTTGAGGTTTATTTGATGAGGCTTATAATGCTTTATGATCATAATTCATCCGGTGTTTATTAACCCGGCCTGGCTTTTGACTATAAGTCGCCAGTATGAGATAAGATAATATCCGGTGTTTATTAACCCGGCCTGGTTTTGTTCATAAGCCAAGCAATCTATGATAATTACCAGTGTTCAAAGTTTGGGTTCTCCCCCTTACTACACTGGTTCGGTAAACCAACAGTGTGATCAAATATCACAGGTATGATATATTTCAAATTTGGTTATCCAGCCTTGGGTATAAGCTATGTTAGTTTTCATGGTTTTATATTGGGCGTTATGACCCGTCCAGCGGTAAACCGCCAGGACACTTTTAATCCGTTGCATGCAGGAGCAGATTCCACATTGTTAATATTATAAGCATAAGTGGCATATCTTAACATGGTGGATTAGCAGTGTCATGCAAAGTAAATATGCACGATGGCATAGCAGAACAAGAGTTTAAGCTAGCCTATTACAAGGCGTTTGGTGCCCAAAAGAATAATTGTTTTAACAAGTCTTAAAGAAAGCAGCAGCTAAACCGGCCCCCGGTTTACGAGTCCTGGCCTGGCTGACTTGAAGGTTGCGGATCGTCCAGCGCCGGTTCATCTTCCTCCTCTCTACCCAGTGGCTGGAAGTCAATGGTGGTCCAATCGATCCCAGTTAAGGCCTTGAATACAGTTTCATCACTTATAAGTATAGAGGGGTCAACATCAGGGGCATAGGTATGCTTACGGATTGGAGGAATAAGATTTGGAGCATCATAAGTTGGCGCGTTAACTCTCTTGTTGTTGGCATCATAAATCGACTGATAATGTGAAAGATCGGTTTCTTCAGCCAATTTGCTGGCCAATGGGCGCATTGCCCTCGTCAAGGCTCTGAGGTCGTCGTTATTAAACTCTGACCCGTCCTCCTTTATGCTCGGGTAGCCGTTTCCCACATCGGCCGGATCAAGATCAGATATCCAAGCTTTGGCCCGAGTCAGTGCAGTAAGAGCACCCGCCCTGGCAGCTGACTTCTTTAGCTCCTCAAACCGTGCAGGCATCATTGCCAGCCTTTTCAACGTCTCCTTGATCAAGGTTGGGGGCGGTTTATTATGGGAAGCTGTGCAGATAACCCGTTGTACGCCGGTATATAATTGCTCGATAAGTGTATAGGCGGCTTTCAGTTTTTGCCGCATATCTGAGCCAAGATGAGAAATGCGAGTTCCTGCATCATCAAAAACATCGGTAAACCGGCAGTCTCTTACATAATACATGTTCAAAGCTTATGAAGAAGTTATTTACCAAATACGGCAGTGGTCATGGCATTTATTTGTTGTTTCAAGCCAGTCAGCTCCTCAGCTACCGGATTAAGGGCATCCTCAGCCCTCTTCAGCAGAGTTGACTTTTCTGTATCCCAACCTGCCCGCTCGTTCTTGAAGATCTCCTTTAGTTTCTCCATTGCTGTTAAGGCACTGGTCAGTTCCTCCTTGGCTTTGGAGGTCTCGGCTTGTTGCGACTTGATATTTTCTTGAAGGTCGGCGATTTGAGATTCCTTCTTGTTAAGATCAGCCTGCAAGAGACATGTAATTAATTACATAGCAGTGCATATTCAAAGTCCCAAGCACATAACAAGTAATATACTTGGCACTTGGGGGCTAATGTCTATTGCTTCTTATCAAATTTTTTTTACAAGTCCCAAGCACATAACAACTATCAACTTGATGGTCAACCGGATTATAAAGGTCCTAAGTAAGAATTTTGAGCCTTACAGCATAATTAGTCTCAACTTAACATATTTGTTAAGTCGACCCTTGGGGGCTACACAGGCGAAATTGAAGAGTTATTATTCTAAAGTCCCGGTTCATATTGACATTATAAACCGGCCCTTGCGGGCTAGTGGAGTTGATCTATATGGTTCTTGAAAGTTTGCAGAACATTCTATTCTTTTATGTCCAGTAAACTTGGCGGCTAAGGGAAGAATACTTATGCAGAGTTAACAGCATTTACCTCATATCGCTCCTTCATCATGTTCAGTAAACCGGCTTCATAATCACGGCTTGTGTGCAAATGGTTTAGAAACCCAGAATGAATATCTTGGGCGCTGAGGTGGGTATAGCTTTCCAAGTCCAACTTCCACTTGCCCTTATCAACAGCAGAAAATTCTTCTTTGGCACTGTGTTTTGACAGAACAGTGGGGTTGCCTGGGGCTGTACACCCGACACCGGTAACTACAACATCGTCGGCTTTATCATCAGCAGCCTTAGTTGGGCTTGGCGGGTTATCAGCATGCCCCATTGGATCAATTTCCATCTGTTCAACAAAGGTTTCTTGATCTTGCGGTGGCGGATCATCAAGAATAGCTTCAGTATTTGGTTCAAACTGTTCCGGGTTCTTTTCCGGATCAGTTGGCGCGCTGTCATCAGCCGGTTTGTTCAATTTGGCCTTTTTACTGGGTCTGGCCTTGGCTCTGACAGAGACGCAAATAACAGGTTAGTATAATGATCAAGCATAAGGTATAAGGGGTTAGTTAAAAATGCTCACCCAGGAACAGTTTTGAGGGTTGGAATTTGTGTCCCTGTGGACTCGCCAGAGGATGAATGGGAAGTTCCCTGATAGTTTGAATCAGACGGATTAAGAGGTTGTCGGAAATAGACCGCCTTGGGATAAGATGTGTCAGAAATAGAAGAGACCTCTGGGCGGCGTTTACGAACTGGTGAGTTCGGTAAACCGGAAGAAGTGACCACATTGCCGCTATGCCGGGTTGTGCGGCGAGCTTCGTGTTGCTGCTTCTTCAAAAGAAAGTTTGGATCCAAGTAAGCTAGGGGGTGAGAAAATCTTATTTTCCGGCTTGCTTGTCGGGTTTTCTGTGTGGGCAGAGGTTCTGAACTGGATGAGAGAATCGTTACCTCTATGTCATTTGCGCGGCTAGCTTCTGCGTCGTCCTGATAAAAATCATCGTCAATGAGATGTATGAAAAAAGAGCCAAGTGAATCAAGTTCTACCTGTGACTCCGGATTATCATCGTCAACGTTTAACTCGGTAGGCTCGGTGTTTTTCTTCTTAGCAGGCTTCTTGTTGACCTTGGTCTTGACACGAGGTGTTTTGGCCGGTTTATCCTGCGGTTTCTTCTTCCAGAACGGATCATCACCCTGCTTAAAGATTGAAAAAATCATAAGGGAGTATTAAGAATATGGATTAAAGCAGGAGTGGGCCAATTCTTATAGCTGGCGGTTTATTTGAAGCACAGAAAGGACTAAGTCCTGTCTTGCTACAGTCGGTCACCGGTTCATCCAACATCTTCTTGACAGATTCAGTAATTTCAGCATCAGTCAGCTGAATATCAGTGTGGCGTTGAGGGTCTTTCACATCCCCTGTGTACTCACACATTAAACCGGGGCGACGGCTTAAAGGCAAAATGCTCCAAGATACCCAGCAACGGACAAAATCAATGCCTGTCAAACCGTTTGCCATAAAGGCTCTGAGCTTTGAAAGCTGTGGTGCATATTTGGACCGTTCCTTTGCATTGAGTCTTTGTGGGAATGGATGTGCATCGGTAAGCCGGTGAGTACGGTAACCCGGCAGAGGATTCTCGCCAGCTGGAGATGTATCTTGGCAATAGAACCAAGTTTGAGTCCAATCTTTGGGATGGCTATGATGCTTAGCGTGAGGGAAGCTGACGTCTTTTCTCTTCTGAATTGAAACCCCGCCAAGTTCAGTATTGGGCCATCCGTAAATTCAGTACGGCGGTTTAAATAGAAGAAATCTCTGAACAGGTCGACTGTGGGCTCTTCTTGCAGGTAGGCTTCACAAAACACTTGAAAATTGCAAATATTGGACACGGAGTTAGGCCCAATATCTTGAGGGTGAAGTTGGAAGAAGTGAAGCACGTCACGGATTTTTTTTGATCCGGGAGGGCTGAACCCTCGACTCAGATGATCAACAAAAACGATCACTTCCCCATCCTTGGGCTCAGGAGGATTTTCTGGACCGGGGGCTCTCCAGTGGATGTCTTCCTTTTTCGCTAAAGCGCCGGTTGCAACACACCCGTTCAGTTCTTCTTCTGTAGCCCGGGATTGAACCCAGTTACAGGAATAAAAGGATTTGGCCATTTATACGATAACCTGGAAAAGATTT
Source organism: Thinopyrum elongatum (assembly GCA_011799875.1). Taxonomy (NCBI): domain Eukaryota; kingdom Viridiplantae; phylum Streptophyta; class Magnoliopsida; order Poales; family Poaceae; genus Thinopyrum; species Thinopyrum elongatum. The sequence goes on from CM022302.1 coordinate 109,376,447, forward strand.
GTGCCGGTTTAAGGTTCATGTTTAACAGGCAGAAAGTGTTGAAGCATGCATAAATGTTAAACCGGACTGTGACATTATCAAATCACAAAGACGAGCACTTGGCGGTTTAAGAGGGGACTAATGGTACCTGGCAGGTTATTATTTTATGAGGTTGAACCGCCTACACGGATATTGAAAGTATAGATCTGAAGTTGGAAAATGGCTAAGTGTTGGAAAAACAGGTTTCACAGATTAATGCTATAATTATGGATCTACGGCAGTTCAGATAATGGAAAAATCTAGACCTAAAAAGTTTCAGTACCTGAGCAGTTCATGTATTCAGATTGGATTTCTTATGCAAGAGCGCAAAAGTAAGTACCATGACCACCGCCGCACAGGAGGAGTGCCAAGTTTGAATCAAAAATTACAAGTTACAGCGAAGAACAAGGATGAACTCCGATGAACTCGTGGAAACCCTAATGGGATCTAGGGGAAAAGGAAGGAAGAGGACTCACCAGAACTGTTGAGTAGCGGAGGCGCGCGGATGAACTCTAGTCGATTCAGGTTGATGCAGCGGCCGTTGTTGAGGCAGTGGCAAAGGTCGACGACGGCGGCGGAACTCGGGCGCTGAGGCGATGCGAGGTGGAAGACAGAAATGAGGAGGCAAGGGGGGAAAGTGAAAAGGACCCCTGGCCCTATTTATAAGGTAAATGGATAAGTGGCATGCGCGGGAATCGAGGAGCTCCAAATTGGATATGTGACAGGACTGACGCCTCGATTTTTGGAGGTTCATTAAAAAGGAGATGCATATATGATTTCTGGATGTTTATAAAATTAATGACAGGTGATGTCATGGCGGGTTATCATGATCTCGGAAGATGACGTCACGGCGAGTTACAAATTTTTGCGAAGGTAATGAAGAAGGAATTTTCCTAAGTGTTGAAGATTGACATGAACAAGTTCAAATCAACCTGAGGCCTAATGTTGGGGATATAACTATTGAGTATAAACCGCCCAGGAGGGGCCGGGTTATGCTCATAGTGATTTACCTGTATTGAAGCCCATGAAGACATAGAAGATGGCGACTTACGAAGGAGACTTAATAAGAAGGCCCAAAGCCCAAAGGCGAGTTAGGGCCCATAGATGTAAACCGCCATAAGTATATGACTTGTATTGTAAGATAGGAAAGAGTGGATACCGAGCCGGACACGTTTATGAGCCGGTCGGGATTCTGTGAACCGCCGGGCGTCAACCTGTGTATATAAAGGGACGACCCGGCGGCGGTTTAGGGACGAGAGACAACAGATCGAGAGCCAGGTTAAGCGTATTCGCTCCCTGGTCATCGAAACCCTAGCAATACCACCTCAAACTGGATTAGGCTTTCACCTTCACCGCAAGGGGCCGAACCAGTATAAACTCCCCGTGTCCTTTGTCCTGATTAATCCCTTTAAGCTAACCTCATTGCGATGGCTCCACAACTAAGTCCTCACACTAGGACATCTGCCGTGACGATTCCACGACACACAGCAAGCCAAGCGAAAGGCTAGCAGACGAAGCCCAGCAATGACGAACACCAAGCTCGCGTTCGTGGCCATGCTCGTGATCCTACTGCAAGCGTCCGCGCTGCGCGCCGCCGCGCGGCACCACGCCGGCGGCGGCACCCCCGGCGTGATGACGATAAGCGATTTCAACATAGGCGAGGGTGACCCGCCGTCGGAGTACGACGGCAGGTACCACAGCAACAGGGACATGGTCATGGCGCTGTCCACGCGCTAGTACGAGGGCGGGCGCCGGTGCGAGAGGATGATCCGCATCACCAGCACGCACACCGTGGAGGCCAAGGTGGTGGACGAGTGCGACTCCAAGCACGGGTGCGCGGACGACATCGTGGACACCTCCCTCGCCGTGTGGAAGGCGCTCGGGCTCGACGCCAACGTCGATGACGCGGCCGCCATCACCTGGTCCGACGCTTGAAAACATGCATGATGCATACGCCGTGAGCAGTCTCGGCGGCCGCCGGCGACCCCGTCGATGGCAGTGCTAGCTCACGGCGCTATACCGCATTTCAGGGCAAGTGCCGGTGTCGTTGCTACATGTGTCAGAATAAAGTACGTTGTATGGATGGCAGTGCGGACGTGTCGGTGTCAGTATCAGTTCCATTGGTGTTTCTACGTACCGTGTAATAAAATATTATTCTGTCTATTTTGCATCGTAGTTGTCCTCTCGTTGTTACAGAAGAATAAATGTCAGCTCTTGAGTTTTACTTAGGGGATGCGTCCTAAACTCCTAATAACATCACGGTTGATTGCAGCCGCATGGATGATTGATTGTTCAATCTTGCCTTACTCGATTCACGGGGTTAATTTGGTTGTTAAAGATAAAACGAACAACAGATTAGGGTTTGATGACCGCATCGTAGTCTCTCCCACAGACTTGATTCCAGTGAACATACTTTTCTTTTAGAAAAAAAGGCAAGTGCCCGACTTTATAAATAAAATCATCATGACAAGGTTCAAAACATAATCCACAACAGTCATAGCAGGTTCACGGAAGAAAGGCTGACCGGCCAAATACAGATTCATAGGATCAAGCCAAAGGACACACACGTCCGACAAAAGAAACATAAGAACTAGATGTCGTTGACCACATGGGGCCTTTGGGGGGACAGCCCGATAGCAAAAGCTCGGATCTTGGCGACCATCCTGGTAATAGCATCCACATCACCGGCCTTAGTGAGACTGTGAGAGGGCTACACTGCTAAAGAAATGCAACCATTTTAGATAAGACATCAACAGGTTTATTGGGGAAAATATGCTTGTCGGGGTACACAAACAGGGGTGTATTCCCCTGACTTGTGCTCGAACGAAGAGCCTCCGCTCCGGCAGCCAGAGCTCAACAAAGGAATGACTGCATCAAGATACAGAAACAAAACCAAGACGAAAGAACCGCTCTTCGTGAGATCAAGGAGCGGGTCGAGAAGACCAAGACAAGCAAGACAGCAAGGCATCACCTTGGGAAAGCTTCCCTCACCGGGCAGGAGAGCCTGGCGGGGTCGAGGCCACCCCAGGGCCAAGTCCAAGATTTCCCCGACAGGCTTGCCGGGTCCGCCAAGGGCAAATCTCCCCGCCAAGGCGTCACCGCTCTACCGCTCCACCGCACCGCAACGCAAATCACCTATTAATGCGGTGTCGAGCCTCCAAGTGATTAAGTGGCTTCTACTAAGCACGTGACAGCCCATGGAAGACAGATTATCCTCATAAGACACCCGTTCAGAGGCGTGTCAAGCAGATAAGCAGAAGGGGGTTAAGCGGCACGGCAGGCTTGCCGTGTTTCGCCCTCAGCATGACACCTAGCAGTGCATTTAATGCACTTTGTCCTAACTGCTAGAGTCAGGTATGATATTACTGTTAGCTATCTAATCATGAGATAAAGACTACTTTACCACTGTGGTCACCCCTTAAGCTATAAAAGGAGGTCCAAGGCTAACTAGCAAAGGATTCGGACCATTGCACACTTGTACGCGCGTAGCTGCTCTCCCCGAGGTCACCTTGCCGGGCTTGAGCACTGCGCGCTCATCGTGTTCCTCCATCCAATCCACCAAAGCAGGAGTAGGGTTTTACGCTTCCCAGCGGCCCGAACCTGGGTAAAAACCACCAGCGTCACCACGTCGTGTTGTTTCATGGCCTTTGCTCTTTGTGCAACGTGACCTTCCCCCTTGCCGAACCACAAAGGGGCCGATGGCCCCATAGGTGATCATGCTCCAACACGACATCTTTGGCGCGTCAGGTAGGGGGGAAGCGTTTGTGCGAACCTGAGGTTGTGAACATCGCGCCCATCATCTTCATCATCGTCATCCTCGGCGCCACCATCTTCGGCAACAGCCTTGGAAAAGAGAAATGGTGCTAGTTGCTAGCCTTGATCCTCCCAGCCTTGGTCGCTCGTCTTCGTCGTTGCAGCAGCGACGACGAGGACGAGGGGCAGCAGCGATGCGGTGGCCATGGATGGCGCGGATGTCATGACCACTGCGCCTCTCACGACCAGAAGAAGGATTGAGGCATGCGACGGCGTCGTCCTCCTAGTAGTCTCCCGTCGGTGCGCATCCGGCCTCGAAGGATGTCGCTTAGGCGGAAGGATAGGAGAATGGCACTTAATTGACCCCCCCCCTTTTTCTCATAACAACAATGGTCTGGTTGCGCGACAGTGAGGCCGCTAACGTCGATAAGGCCACGTGGCGCTCGGTCCTGTATTTATTCTGTCAAGGATAAATCCCGAGTGTAACGTTGGTGCTGATCCGTTGGTCGACGCTCCCGGCAAGCAAACCCCGGCAAGGCCTTCCGCGCCTGCGTGTCCTTCACGCCAACCGTGTTCAGATCATTGGAATTTGGAAAAAGGGAGAGGAAGACCAGTTCGTTTCTTTTCCCATCATATGTCATTAGTTGCAAACGTTTTTGTTAGCTCTCCCAGCTCGCGCCCGGGCTGAGTGTGTAACTAATGGACGGCCTAGTCCCTCCCCTCTTTGCTCTTTCCTATCTTTTTTGTCCTTGCAGAACGAAAATGGATGTACGAGCACAGTCTCCCAGGGGACGCCTGCGGGATGGGCAGCCACGAATGGAAGAGGAGACGTTATGCATTATCAAATATGCACCCCGGCGAGCAGGGGAACATCGATAAAAGCTAAGTTGGCCTTGTTGACTTTTCTTTGTGATTTGTGTTTGCGCATCCCTCGGACTACCAATGGTTTCGTATGGCGAGTCCTCTGTGCGATGGAACCTTACTGTATTTGTCTGCGCCCTCGCTTTGTTTCGAGCCTGCTCAACAAAGTGGGTGGCAGCGTCAAAGACTGTTGGGGAAAAACCCACCGGCAACGTGTTCTCGCCAGCTGAATGCTAAGGACCCATTCCTCAAGGCAGTCACGGCAGCATGTTGTTGGCGGGCAACCAAAGTACGCAAAGGAAACTAGTCATACGAATGCCAATGGGTAAACACAAGAGGGATAGCGTGCATTAGCGTAATAAACATCAGTTCAACAAAGCATTAAAGCTAGAACAACATGAAGTCTAAAAACGAGGTACATATCTTGTCTTGTTACAGGGTTGCACAGCAGCACGAATGAGCTCAAGGCTGATGGTCTCCGGGAACCCTTGGTACGGAGAGGACCTTGTCGGCAAGGGGACTAGCTTTCTCCTCAGCAGCAGAAATGTCAACGCCTGGCGGCAACTTCTTGAAGCCATCGGAAAGGTTGAGCTCTGGATGGCGATAGGCAAGGTTGCTTAAAACCAAGAAGAGGGCGTCACGAATAAGCTTCCGGGATTCATTAGCAAAGCAGACGACCCTATCGTCCTCATACGTCTTCAGCCCCTCAATCAAACCTTCAAAGAAAAGCGCCAGCTTGACGCTTGGAACTTCATGTTGGTTGACGGAGAAGGCCCAGCTCTTCATGTCCATCGTTGCGATCTGGGCAGTGAGACGCTCGGCGATATCAACCAGGTTCTTGATCCAGAGGTCACACTACTGGATTTGGTTCTCCAGTTTGTCCTCCGCATCCTTTTGAAGAGTTTGAGCATTGGACAAGTCCTTCATCAGCAACTTCTCGCGGGCGTCGGCGGACTCAATATCCTTCTCCAAGGTGCCAAGCCGCGCTTTCATCTCAGTAATAGTGCCGTTGGCAGTATCAAACTCCTGGCTCTTGGAGGAAAGCTGCGACTGTGCCTCCTTCAAGGTGGCCTCTATTTTCTGCGCTTCCTCCTTGAGAGCCATGGTTTCTTTGTTGCTCCTGGCAAGGTCCTTCGTCAGTTTGGCCACCTGACGATCAAGGTCAGTCTTGGCGGCAGACGCGACAGCAAGCTCATCAGTGACCTTCTTCAGCTGGGTAGAAGATTCAAGGGTAAACACGTCAAGCGCAGCTTTGTGTTTGTCTTCCAGATCCTTGGTACGTTGCTAGATGCTACTTCTTGAGCTTGCGTTGGTTTTTCCCTTGAAGAGGAAAGGGTGATGCAGCAAAGTAGAGATAAGTATTTCCCTCATTTTGAGAACCAAGGTATCAATCCAGTAGGAGACAACGCACAAATCACCGAATACCTACACAAACAATCAAACAACTTGCACCCAACGCGATAAAGGGGTTGTCAATCCCTTCACGGTTATTTGCAAAGTGAGATCTGATAGAGATAGATAAAAAGGTAAAGTAAATATTTTTGGTATTTTTGGTTTATAGATCAAAAAGTAAAAGATTGCAAAATAGTAGATCGGAAACTTGTAGATTGGAAAGTAGAAGATTATATGATGGAAAATAGACTTGGGGGCCATAGGTTTCACTAGAGGCTTCTCTCAAGATAGAAAATATTACTGTAGGAGATATGCCCTAGAGGCAATAATAAATGTTATTATTTATCTCCATGCTCATTATTATGTTTATGTTCCATGCTATAACTGCTATGGTTCTCGAGTCTGCAATAACCACGAGGCTCGGAGGAAGACTCATATGCACGTGTGGAATAATAAACGGTAAAATGTATTCCTAGTCAAGCCTCTATGACTGGCTCAAGTGTTGCATGATGGTTCTGTTTTCCTGATCATGGGCATGTCTATGCCAGCAACTTTGAGGGCACAATGTTAGAAGAACATTTGTGTTGAATCGACCCGAATTGATGTTATGCTATGAGATACATTCGTCATGAGTTAATGGTTAATAACACAGGGAGAGTTAACGTTTGCATGATTCCTCAGACCATGAGAGTATCGAGTTTCTTCATGCTTGATTCATGAACTTTGGGGTTTGTTAAACGTCATCCGTAAATGGATGGCTATTACGGCGGCTTACGGGTTCATGGGAAAGTATGTCAAGTAACTTGATAGCTCAAGATTGGGATTTGCTCCTCCGACGATGGAGAGATATCTCTGGGCCCTCTCGGTGTTACGGTATCCATCATCGTCTGGCCAGACACTTTGTGATTTGATCACGGGGATGCCGGAACACGGTAACGAGAAAAGAGAACAATACCGGTAACGAGGTAACTAGCATAGTGGACAAGTTGTTGATCCACGGGAATGCCAACATGTCTCACCTCGGGTATTTGTAACATATCGTGAAGCAACAGGAATAGCACACGGCAACTGGAGGTTCACTCGAATATTTATTCGTGTGGGTATAGGGGTCAATATGGGTGTCCACGGCTCCGATGTTGATCATTGATCAGAAAGAGTTCCGGTCATGTCTATACTTCACCGAACCTATAGGGTCACACGCTTAAGGGTCATCTATCTGTTGAACGCTAGACAGGGAGTCTGAGAGAAAGTCGCAGAAAATGTTTCGGAGACAACGAAAGAGTTCCGAGAGAGAGAACACCGAAAAAGTTTTGGTAAAACCGAAAAGTTGTTTCGGATAAAACCATTGATCCAAAAAGGTTTCGGCAAGCACCGGGAATGTTTTGGAGGTTGCCAGATTGGTCTGGTAATTTCTGGAATTTTTCTGGAGAAAAAACCGAAAAAAGTTTTCGGAGCTGCCGGAATTGTTTACCGGGTAAACGAAGATGGTTTTAAATTAAACCACCATACTGGAAATGTTCCGGAGCGCGTCCGGATAATTTTAGAGGGTGCCGGAAATGTGCTGGGACCTTCGGGAATTTTTCTGGAAATTACACGCGGGAAAACATCTTGTCCCAGCGAGGGGGGGCAAGATCCCACGTTTCGTGGGGGCTGTTTTTGGGCTGTTTTTGGGGGGGCCCCCCTAGGGGGCAGCCCCCTTGTTGGTGGACAAGGTGTTGGGGGGCCCCCCCATGGTGGGGGGCAGCCCCCACATATTATGGGATATGTTGGGAGGAGGTGGCAGCCCCTCATGGGGGCGCCATGGGGAAAAGGGGGGGGCCCCCATGAGACAACTCCCCACCTTTGGTGGGAGCTTGTTTTGTGGGGGGGCCCCACATGTTTTGTGGCTGAAATTTTCAGCCACCCCACCCCCTCCTTCCCCTATAAAAGGAGGTGGAGAGGAGCTCTCCATCCTCACTCAAACTCTCTCACACAAGCCATGCATGATCTGGCATTCTCTCTCCCTCCCACGAAATAGTTTCGTAGTGCCGAAAGGCTGTCTGGGTTCCGGTGGGAACTAGTTCTGGACGGCGAAGCCCTGCCGGATAGGTGACACCGTATGTGTGCAACCCCGTAGAGAGGTCGTAGTTTCGATCTTAGTGCCCGAGGGGCTGTTCGAGAGTGCCTCCCGAAGGGCTGTCCAAGTGACGGTCCGAGTTCTGTGAGTCCTCCCGAAGGGCTGTCCGAGTGACCGCTCGAGTTTCGAAGGTCCTCCCGAAGGGCTGTCCGCGACACCGTCCGGGGGACTGTTCGACCGCCTCCCGGAGGGCTGTCCGAAGGGAAGATGAGGGTATACATCCTCGCGGTTGGGAGGTTGTAAATCCTAGCTGCGGGGATCTGCACCAACGATCGTCATCGACTCTACTTCCGCTGCGCTACGAGTCGGTAACGAAAATGATCAAACCTTGTATGCAGTCTCCATAGTGGTCCTGGGCTGGTGCGTAGGTCGGAAAATTTTTGTTTTCTGCTGCATTACCCTACAGTGGCATCATGAGCCGTGCTATGCGTAGATGCAGGTTGCGATCTAGAATACATAGAGATGTATGGGTGTTGCACAATATAATTAGGTAGTAGATGAGTTCTATTACTGAAAATTATTTGTGCGGGTAGCAGATGAAATCTGTTACCCGATGTTCTTGTTGCTTCCCTTGAATTTGCGTAGTCCTGATCTTGACAGCATTGTGGAATCTCACAAAGTTCTGGCAATCCGCGATCCTTTCATGCTGCTCCTGAGTATGCTGATTGACAGATCAACGAAGTGCTAACAGTTCTTTGGGTTCCACTTTAGTCAAAGAAAGATGGATGTTTCGCAGATGAAAGGGCAATGCAGATATGATCTGCACGGGGGTCATGCGTATGACGAAGTTCAGTATGGGGATCGAGATTTTTTTATCTCGGTTTTCATACACCCTGGAAAGTTAATCTAGCGACTTGGATTATCATACTTGATGATGGACGTTGGTAGCTTCGGTTTGTTTCGAAACCTTAGAAGCCACGTAAAACAAGTTCTTGCATGAACCGATTAGAGGCGTCTAACTTGGTTTTGCAGGAGGGTTTGCATGTGCATGTGATGTGGTATAGCAGTGCTCATAATAATTTGATTATGTATGAGATGACTATATGATGTAAATTGATTAACATGACCTGCGTGTCATGATTTGGCATGATGGCTGGAGCCATATGATTGCACTTTAAATGACCTGCGTGTCAACCTTGTGTAATGCATTATTTTATTAGCTATAGAGATAGCAATATTATCTGGTGCATCGACAAGGTGGTGGAAATCTTCGCGAAGGTGAACACCGACGCGAATGCCGAAGACGAAGAAATGAAAGACTTCTCCGTCAGAAAGGGCTATACCATATCATGCTAATTATGAATTGCCTGAGATGTTTATCCCTTATGGTGCACCCTTCTTGATTGCGTGGTAGTCGCTTTTATTAGGGTGATCTCTCACAAAAATATCAAGTAGTTAGTGTTCTCCCAAGTGTAGCACCATCACGGCACCTAACTTTTCGGGGTATCACATCCTAACATGGGTGCGAACGATTAGGGATGTGTGAGGCGGGTGAGTTGAGACCTCGCAGCGAGATCACTTGGTTGTCTTGACGTTCAGACATGAAAGTCATGAGCTCGGAACACACGCATCGAAAGATGAACAAGAGTCACATAGAGATGTGATCGGCAAGTTGGCCTACCGATTAAAATTCCCGTCATGAGATGATGATTCTATGGCGATGAATTGAAGTCTGGATCTTGTATCACTCAAAATCAATTTTGAGAGATATTGATTTGAGTGGGATCGCACTTTTGAATTAACTTGTTTTAATTCTCAGTGCAATTAATTATGAACACTGTCTAAGTGTGGTTTGAAAAATAGTTGTAGAATAATGGCTCGCGTTTCCACCTTCCCTGTTAAAATTGAATAGCTATTAAATATCTGGTTAAAACTTTACGGTTGGTAACGTAATGTGAGGATTGTCCTCAAGAGTGCCAAGAAGGACTTTGTCCTATCGCATACTTTCGGTATTCTCTTGCTTATGCTATGGATCATGTGACTCTCATCCTTCGATCCAAAAGCTAGAATTCCGTTTTAGTCAAGTACAATATGTTTGCTTCCATGAGACCCAAACTTCGAAAGTTTGGATAGTTATGTGATATTCATGGAATCTGAAAATCATTTTCAGAGACAGACAAAGGCTAAAAGATATGAGATATCCAAAGAAATGTTTGTTTGCAAACTATTAGTAAAGGTGTTTACTATGCATTAGACTGATAAGAGAGGGATCCAGAAGAACGCCTGTCATATGATGAAAGGTGAATAAAACAACAACTTAAAGAGAAAGGAAGTGTCCGAAGGGTGTTAGTGAAACTTTCACGCCTAGGAAGTCCGGGGCTAACGCCACTCTTAAGTTGGGTGCTTCTTCTGGAAGTAGGAGAAATACTAAAAGTTAAACTGTTAGAAGTATAAAGGCAATAAGAAAGAAGACTGGAATATCCAGCTCATGTATGAATGTCATACAAGTTTTTGATGTATAGAAGGCTGGTCAAAGATATAGTTCTTGGGAATTATGATTAAATTGTTAATCACTGATTCTTGGGTATTGTGAGTTAATCACAAAGATACCCGCTCGATTGCATTCTGTTGCAACTCGATGTAAGAACTACTATGGCCTGAAAGACTAGCCAGGAATGAGGTTTAGGTATACACAGGGAACATAGTAAATGTTACTGTACCTTCCATCGGTGTATTACCGTCTGTGTTTATTTTCCTAATTCAATTAGAGTTTTACACACTCTAGCCCATTGCATAAGTTATCTTGCAAGAAGGTTGTTCATAAGAGAACTTTTGATGTTCGGTGTTATGAATAACATAAGGGCCATACTTTCATTATGAATGAGATGTATGTTATGAATATTGATAATAATATATTACCTCTGGATTTACATTCATAATTCAGTTTAGAGTTTTACACTCTAGCCCCTTGCACAATGTTGTTGCAAAAAGAGTTGTTCACAAAACAACAATTGTTGTTTAGTATTATGAATAACATGAAGGGCCATACTTCCATCCAAGATGGGATGTATGTTATGAATATTGATGGTAATATGATACATCCATAACACTGACGCTAAATGTCATAAGACTAAAAGAATACCACACAAGTGTGGCACTGCATTTGGTCACATTGGAGAAACCCGCATGGAAAATTCCATTATGATGGATTTTGAAGTCGTTTGATTTTGAATCACCTGACACTTGCAACTTTCCTCCGAAAAGTGAAGTGACTGAAATACCGTTCACAGGCCATAAGGAACGAGCAAAGAACTTATTGGTGATCATACATTTTGATGTATGTAGTCCGATAAATGTTGTTGCAAGTAGTGGATTTATCTATCTTCAGAAATGACTCAAGTAGATATATGGATATTTACTTGATGAGACGTAAGTCTGGATCTTTTGAAATCATTCGAAAGGTTTTCAAATATGAAGTAGAAGTTATTGTAACAAGAAAATTATGTTTCTACAATTCGATTGCAGAAAGAAATATTTGAGTTACAAGTTTAGCGAATGTCTGATGAGTTGTGAAAGGGGTTTCATAACTTGCACCTCCCGGAACACCACTGCAAGTGGAAAGTCCGTGAAGATGTAATCGAACCATTTATGATATGGTAAGATCAAAGATGACATAAATAAATTTGCCATTATCCCTTTTAAAGAGTGATGTTTTAGAGACTGCGGCTTTTACACTGAAAAGAGCTCCATCGGGTCTGTTGAAATGACACCATGGTATGGTACGCCCAACCATGTTATATCTTTTCTTAACATTTGGAATATGGGGCTTGTGTAAAAGGTGACAAACCTATTCCAAATCAGACAAGTACTACTTTGTAGGTTATCCCAAGTCATTGGGTATTCCTCCCTCACTATACCGAGGCAAATAGGTTTGCCACAAAGAACGGTATGCTTTTTTAAGAAAATGGTTCTTTCAAAAAGGTGAGTGGGAGAATAGTGCAACTCGACAAGATAAGCAGTATCTTCGTCATCAGATCAAAGGAAAGAGACCTTGGAAGTAATTCCAGGTTTCCTACTGCGACTGATACGGAAGTCTCTACAATAAAATGTATGGACTTCGGTCGAACTTGCAGCTGAACCACGTAGGCAAGGCTCGTGCAAACCTCTCAGGTGCGCAAACGAGATATTGTTGTTAGACAACAATATACCTACGATACACAAGGAAGCGTTGATGGGCCCTCACTCCGGGATTGGCTAAATGCCAATGCAACCTGAGTTAGTTTCCACATAAGTGATTCAAGATTAAAACCTTGATACACCTTTCGGAAGACTTAGAGTCTAACGAATATTTATGGAACTTAAAACTGATACGGATAAAAATGTTTTATCCATAAAGCTCGACTTGTTGCAATAACAAGTTCAAAGAGTTGACTACGATGAGATTGTCTCACCGTAGCGATGCTTAAAGTCGGTTCGGGTTGAACTAGCAATTAATACATATTTCAATCATAAGATATGAAACATGGATGACAAAAGGATTTCCATCTGATGGAAATAAAACCTAGGACTTGTATGTGATACAGTCCAAAGTAATTTGTCGATCCGGAGGATGCTAGTAGGTATGCAAACTTCAGAGTTCCAGCGATGGACAGAAGAGAGCAAAATGGAGTCGGAATCTTCGTGTTTTGATGAAATGGTCAAAGGGGTTTGACTTCATCAATGGGTAACGAAGATACTTGTAATTCAAGAAAGTAAGTGGGAGCATAATAATATTTCTAAAAACCTTGTGTGCTTGACACATTGGTAATTGGAAATAAATTTCTTGACACGAATTAGGACTTCGTTTGAAAATAGTTTTTCGATGAAGTGCTTGGGCTAAAAAGCCTTTATATTAGGCATGATGATCTATGGAGATAGATTTACCTAATGGGGCTTAGCAAAGATACATATTGACAAAATGCTAAAACCTTTTAGCATTAAAAACGTCAAGGAGTGATTCTTGCCGAAGTCACATGGAAAGAGTTTTTGCATGACTCGGTGTCCCAAAACACTGATGAGCAAAATACATGATGGAGATTCCACACACTCTTGTGTTTGGATTAATCATGTATTCCATGGTATGTAAAACAACCAGATATGTCCAATACTCCCAAAGTTGTTGCGAGTATAGATACCAAAGTGATCAAAAGTACTGATCATGGGACAACAGTGAAAAAGGGTCATTGAGTACTATAGTAGCGCTGATGGCATGTTTTCTCGCAAGCGGAGATCATGAAGAGTTCGTTGTAAAAGGTTACATCGATACAGTCTTCATCCATGCTCCAAGCGATTTTCGATTTAAATTGAGGGTTTTGTGTAACACACAATATGGTGGCACAGTAGTTGGAAATTGTTCCAAACAAGTTACTATGGCGAATTCTATAACAGAGGCGAAGTATGTTGCCGCTTTTAAAAGCGACAAAGAAGATGTTGAATCATATAGTTCATTCATGAACTTAGTATGGTTCCAAGATGGCTTTTGTCAATGGGACACTACTGCAGGTAGTTGCTCCATGACTCAGTCTGAGGAATCCAGGTTCGACCTGTGATTCACATACATACAAAACCAAGTCCACACAAAATATGAATTTTGTGAAAGCGTGAAAACGCGAGGATATGCAAAGATACACACGGAGCTGAAGTCGTCAGATCCGTTGGACATCAGGCTATACCACAAGCGAAGCATATTTACACCAGTGTGCCATAGGTGTAAAGTGCATTAGCATTAACTAGATTATTGACTCTAGTGCAAGTGGGAGTCTGTAGGAGATATGCCCTAGAGGCAATAATAAATGTTATTATTTATCTCCATGCTCATTATTATGTTTATGTTCCATGCTATAACTGCTATGGTTCTCGAGTCTGCAATAACCACGAGGCTCGGAGGAAGACTCATATGCACGTGTGGAATAATAAACGGTAAAATGTATTCCTAGTCAAGCCTCTATGACTGGCTCAAGTGTTGCATGATGGTTCTGTTTTCCTGATCATGGGCATGTCTATGCCAGCAACTTTGAGGGCACAATGTTAGAAGAACATTTGTGTTGAATCGACCCGAATTGATGTTATGCTATGAGATACATTCGTCATGAGTTAATGGTTAATAACACAGGGAGAGTTAACGTTTGCATGATTCCTCAGACCATGAGAGTATCGAGTTTCTTCATGCTTGATTCATGAACTTTGGGGTTTGTTAAACGTCATCCGTAAATGGATGGCTATTACGGCGGCTTACGGGTTCATGGGAAAGTATGTCAAGTAACTTGATAGCTCAAGATTGGGATTTGCTCCTCCGACGATGGAGAGATATCTCTGGGCCCTCTCGGTGTTACGGTATCCATCATCGTCTGGCCAGACACTTTGTGATTTGATCACGGGGATGCCGGAACACGGTAACGAGAAAAGAGAACAATACCGGTAACGAGGTAACTAGCATAGTGGACAAGTTGTTGATCCACGGGAATGCCAACATGTCTCACCTCGGGTATTTGTAACATATCGTGAAGCAACAGGAATAGCACACGGCAACTGGAGGTTCACTCGAATATTTATTCGTGTGGGTATAGGGGTCAATATGGGTGTCCACGGCTCCGATGTTGATCATTGATCAGAAAGAGTTCCGGTCATGTCTATACTTCACCGAACCTATAGGGTCACACGCTTAAGGGTCATCTATCTGTTGAACGCTAGACAGGGAGTCTGAGAGAAAGTCGCAGAAAATGTTTCGGAGACAACGAAAGAGTTCCGAGAGAGAGAACACCGAAAAAGTTTTGGTAAAACCGAAAAGTTGTTTCGGATAAAACCATTGATCCAAAAAGGTTTCGGCAAGCACCGGGAATGTTTTGGAGGTTGCCAGATTGGTCTGGTAATTTCTGGAATTTTTCTGGAGAAAAAACCGAAAAAAGTTTTCGGAGCTGCCGGAATTGTTTACCGGGTAAACGAAGATGGTTTTAAATTAAACCACCATACTGGAAATGTTCCGGAGCGCGTCAGGATAATTTTAGAGGGTGCCGGAAATGTTCTGGGACCTTCGGGAATTTTTCTGGAAATTACACGCGGGAAAACATCTTGTCCCAGCGAGGGGGGGCAAGATCCCACGTTTCGTGGGGGCTGTTTTTGGGCTGTTTTTGGGGGGGCCCCCCTAGGGGGCAGCCCCCTTGTTGGTGGACAAGGTGTTGGGGGGGCCCCCCATGGTGGGGGGCAGCCCCCACATATTATGGGATATGTTGGGAGGAGGTGGCAGCCCCTCATGGGGGCGCCATGGGGAAAAGGGGGGGGCCCCCATGAGACAACTCCCCACCTTTGGTGGGAGCTTGTTTTGTGGGGGGGGCCCCACATGTTTTGTGGCTGAAATTTTCAGCCACCCCACCCCCTCCTTCTCCTATAAAAGGAGGTGGAGAGGAGCTCTCCATCCTCACTCAAACTCTCTCACACAAGCCATGCATGATCTGGCATTCTCTCTCCCTCCCACGAAATAGTTTCGTAGTGCCGAAAGGCTGTCTGGGTTCCGGTGGGAACTAGTTCTGGACGGCGAAGCCCTGCCGGATAGGTGACACCGTATGTGTGCAACCCCGTAGAGAGGTCGTAGTTTCGATCTTAGTGCCCGAGGGGCTGTTCGAGAGTGCCTCCCGAAGGGCTGTCCAAGTGACGGTCCGAGTTCTGTGAGTCCTCCCGAAGGGCTGTCCGAGTGACCGCTCGAGTTTCGAAGGTCCTCCCGAAGGGCTGTCCGCGACACCGTCCGGGGGACTGTTCGACCGCCTCCCGGAGGGCTGTCCGAAGGGAAGATGAGGGTATACATCCTCGCGGTTGGGAGGTTGTAAATCCTAGCTGCGGGGATCTGCACCAACGATCGTCATCGACTCTACTTCCGCTGCGCTACGAGTCGGTAACGAAACTGATCAAACCTTGTATGCAGTCTCCATAGTGGTCCTGGGCTGGTGCGTAGGTCGGAAAATTTTTGTTTTCTGCTGCGTTACCCTACAATTACGGTGGGTGAACAAATTACTGCCGAGCAATTGATAGAAAAGCGCAAAGTTATGACGATATCTAAGGCAATGATCATGAATATAGGCATCACGTCCGTGTCAAGTAGACCGAAACGATTCTGCATCTACTACTATTACTACACACATCGACCGCTATCCAGCATGCATCTAGAGTATTAAGTTCATAAAGAACGGAGTAACGCATTAAGCAAGATGACATGATGTAGAGGAATTAACTCAAGCAATATGATGAAAACCCCATCTTTTTATCCTCGATGGCAACAATACAATACGTGCCTTGCTGCCCCTATTGTCACTGGGAAAGGACACCGCAAGATTGAACCCAAAGCTAAGCACTTCTCCCATTGCAAGAAAAACCAATCTAGTTGGCCAAACCAAACCGATAGTTCGAAGAGAATTATAAAGATATCAAACCATGCATAAAAGAATTCAGAGAAGATTCAAATAGTATTCATAGATAAGCTGATCAGAAATCCACAATTCATCGAATCTCGGCAAACACACCGCAAAAAAGTATTACATCGAATAGATCTCCAAGAACATCGAGGAGAACGTGGTATTGAGAGTTAAAGAGAGAGAAAAAGCCATCTAGCTACTAGCTATGGACCCGTAGGTCTGAGGTAAACTACTCACGCTTCATCGGAAGGGCAATGGTGTTGATGTAGAAGCCCTCCGTGATCGAATCCCCCTTCGGCAGGACGCCGGAAAAGGCCCCTAGATGGGATCTCACGGGTACAGAAGGTTGCGGCGGTGGAAAAGTATTTTTGTGGATGCCTCTGGTGGTTTGGGCATATAAGAGTATATATAGGCGAAAGAATTAGGTCAGGAGGTGCACGAGGGGCCCACAAGGGTGGGGGTGCGCCCGACCCCCCTGGGCGCGCCCTCCGTCCTTGTGGCCGCCTCGTGGCTCCTCCGACTTCATCTCCAAGTCTCCTGGTTTCCTTCTGGTCCAAGAAAGATCATCGCGAAAGTTTTATTCCGTTTGGACTCCGTTTGGTATTCCTTTTCTGCGAAACTCAAAAACAGGGAAAAAACAGGAACTGGCACTTTGCCCTAGGTTAATAGGTTAGTCCCAAAAATAATATAAAATAGCATATTAATGCATATAAAACATCCAAAATAGATAATATAATAGCATGGAACAATAAAAAATTATAGATACATTGGAGACGTATCAAGCATCCCCAAGCTTAATTCCTGCTCGTCCTTGAGTAGGTAAATGATAAAAACAGAATTTTTGATGTGGAATGCTACCTAACATATTTATCCATGTAATTTCTTTATTGTGGCATGAATGTTCAGATCCGTATGATTCAAAACAAAAATTTAATATTGACATAAAAACAATAATACTTCAAGCATACTAACAAGATAATTATGTCTTCTCAAAATACATGGCCAAAGAAAGCTTATCCCTACAAAATCATATAGTCTGGCTATGCTCCATTTTCATCACACAAAGTACTTAAATCATGCACAACCCCGATGACAAGCCAAGCAATTGTTTCATACTTTTGATGTTCTCAAACTTTTTCAACTTTCACGCAATACATGAGCGTGAGCCATGGACATAGCACTATAGGTGGAATAGAAGGTGGTTGTGGAGAAGACAAAAAGAAGGAGATAGTCTCACATCAATTAGGCGTATCAACGGCTATGGAGATGCCCATCAATATATATCAATGTGAGTGAGTAGGGATTGCCATGCAACGGATGCACTAGAGCTATAAGTTTATGAAAGCTCAAAAAAGAAACTAAGTGGGTGTGCATCCAACTTGCTTGCTCACGAAGACCTAGGGCAATTTGAGGAAACCCATCATTGGAATATACAAGCCAAGTTCTATAATGAAATTCCCACTAGTATATGAAAGTGACAACATAGGAGACTCTCTATCATGAAGATTATGGTGCTACTTTGAAGCACAAGTGTGGTAAAAGAATAGTAACATTGCCCCTTCTCTCTTTTCTCTCATTTTTTTTCTTTTTCTTTTTTTTATTTGGTCCTTCTCTCATTTTTTTTGGCCTCTTTTTTTTTCGTCCGGAGTCTCATCCCGACTTGTGGGGGAATCATAGTCTCCATCATCCTTCTCCTCACATGGGACAATGCTCTAATAATGAAGATCATCACACTTTTATTTACTTACAACTCAAGAATTACAACTCAATACTTAGAACAAAATATGACTCTATATGAATGCCTCCGGCGGTGTACCGGGATGTGCAATGAATCAAGAGTGACATGTATGAAAGAATTATGAATGGTGGTTTTGCCACAAATACGATGTCAGCTACATGATCATGCAAAGCAATATGACAATGATGGAACGTGTCATAATAAACGGAACGGTGGGAAGTTGCATGGCAATATATCTCGGAATGGCTATGGAAATGCCATAATAGGTAGGTATGGTGGCTTTTTTAAGGAAGGTATATGGTGGGTTTATGGCACCGGTGAAAGGTGAGCGGTACTAGAGAGGCTAGCAATGGTGGAAGGGTGAGAGTGCGTATAATCCATGGACTCAACATTAGTCATAAAGAACTCACATACTTATTGCAAAAATCTATTAGTTATCGAAACGAAGTATTACGCGCATGCTTCTAGGGGGATAGATTGGTAGGAAAAGACCATCGCTCGTCCCCGACTGCCACTCATAAGGAAGACAATCAACAAATAAATCATGCTCCGACTTCATCACATAACGGTTCACCATACGTGCATGCTACGGGAATCAGAAACCTTAACACAAGTATTTCTCAAATCCACAATTACTCACTAGCATGACTCTAATATCACCATCTTTATATCTCAAAACAATCATAAGGAATCAAACTTCTCATAGTATTCAATGCACTTTATATGAAAGTTTTTATTATATCCCTCTTGGATGCCTATCATATTAGGACTAAATTTATAACCAAAGCAAATTACCATGCTGTTTAAAGACTCTCAAAATAATATAAAGTGAAGCATGAGAGTTCAATAATTTCTATAAAATAAAGCCACCGCCGTTCTCTAAAAAGATATAAGTGAAGCACTAGAGCAAAATTGCCTAGCTCAAAAGATATAAGTGAAGCACATAGAGTATTCTAATAAATCACGATTCATGCGTGTCCCTCTCAAAAGGTGTGTACAGCAAGCATGATTGTGGAAAACTAAAAAGAAAAGACTCAAATCATACAAGACGCTCCACGCAAAACACATATCATGTGGTGAATAAAAATATAGCCTCAAGTAAAGTTACCGATAGACGAAGACGAAAGTGGGGATGCCTTCCGGGGCATCCCCAAGCTTAGGCTCTTGGTTGTCCTTGAATATTAACTTGGGGTGACTTGGGCATCCCCAAGCTTAGGCTCTTGCTACTTCTTATTCCATAGTCCATCAAATCCTTATCCAAAACTTGAAAACTTCACAACACAAAACTCAACAGAAAATCTCATAAGCTCCGTTAGTATAAGAAAATAAATCACCACTTTGGTACTGTTGTGAACTCATTATTTATTTATATTAGTGTAATATATACTGTATTCTAACTTTTCCATGGTTCATACCCCCCGATACTACCCATAGATTCATCAAAATAAGCAAACAACACATAGAAAACAGAATCTGTCAAAAACAGAACAGTCTGCGAAGATCCGAATTGTTATAATACTTATGTAACTCCAAAAATTCTTAAAAATAAGGATAACATAGGAAATTTGTATATAAATCTCGTATAAAAAATTCACGGTTTTTAAACGCTCCAGTGAGTTATTGAAATTCTGAGACTGGACGCAAAAGTTTCTGTTTTTCAGCAAGATCAAATCAACTAGCACCATAAGCCATCCCAAAGGTCTTACTTGGCACAAACACTAATTAAAACATAAAACCACATCTAACCAGAGGCTAGATGAATTATTCAAAGCAAAACAGGAACAAAAAGCAAAAAAAAAAAATTGGGTTGCCTCCCAACAAGTGCTATTCTTTAAAGCCTTTTAGCTAGGCATTAATAATTCAATGATGCTCCCATAAAAGATAATAATTGAAACACGAGGGGAGCATCATAAAACATGTGACAAACATATTTAAGTCTAACATACTTCCTATGCATAGGCATTTTATAAGCAAACAAATTATCAAGACAAGCAAAGACTAGCATATGCAAGGAAGAAGAAAGAAACAATAGCAATCTAAACATAACGAGAGCTAATTTAGTAACATGAGACTTTCTACAACCATATTTTCCTCTCTCATAATAATACATGTGGGATCATAAGAAAATTCAACAATATAGCTATCACATAACATATTCTCAACACGATCCACATGCATGCGAAGTTGACACTCTTCCAAAATAGTGGGATTAACATTAACTAAAGTCATGACCTCTCCAAACCCACTTTTATCAAAAAAATTATAAGATTGAATATTCTCCAAATATGTGGGATCTAAAGTTGGCACTCTTCCAAACCCACTTTCAATATTGTTGCAAACATTATTATCAATCTCATATTCATCATGGGGCTTAAATAAAATTTCAAGATCATAAGAAGAATCACCCCAATCATGATCATTGCAACAAGTAGTAGACATAGCAAAATTAGCATCCCCAAGCTTAGGGTTTTGCATATCATTAAAACAATTGACATTAATGGAATTTATAATAACATCATTGCAATCATGCTTTTCATTCAAGGAGCTATCGTGAATCACTTTATAACTTTCTTCTTTCAACACTTCATCATAATTTTTAGATTCACAAATTTCAAGCAAAACCTCACAAAGATAATCTAGTGCACTCAACTCACTAGCAATAGGTTCATCATAAATGGATCTTTTAAAAAGATTAGCAAGTGGATGAGGATCCATAAACCTTTTGGTTCTTGATTTTCAATAAACACACAATTATACCAAGCGAACGAGTAAACAAACCAAGTAAGACAGGGCAAACGAAAGAAGGCGAATAAAAAGGAAAATCTTTTCGAAAATTGTTTTAGAAGTGGGGGAGAGGAAAACGAGAGGCGAATGGCGAATAATGTAATGCAAGAGATGAGAGTTTTATGATGGGTACTTGGTATGTCTTGACTTGGCGTAGAACTCCCCGGCAACGGTGCCAGAAATTCTTCCTGCTACTTCTTGAGTTTGCGTTGGTTTTTCCCTTGAAGAGGAAAGGGTGATGCAGCAAAGTAGAGATAAGTATTTCCCTTAGTTTGAGAACCAAGGTATCAATCCAGTAGGAGACAACACACAAATCACCGTGCACAAACAATCAAACAACTTGCATCCAACGCGATAAAGGGGTTGTCAATCCCTTCACGGTTATTTGCAAAGTGAGATCTGATAGAGATAGATAAAAAGGTAAAGTAAATATTTTTTGTATTTTTGGTTTATAGATCGGAAAGTAAAAGATTGCAAAATAGTAGATCGGAAACTTGTAGATTGGAAAGTAGAAGATTATATGATGGAAAATAGACCCGGGGGCCATAGGTTTCACTACACGCTTCTCTCAAGATAGAAAATATTACGGTGGGTGAACAAATTACTGCCGAGCAATTGATAGAAAAGCGCAAAGTTATGACGATATCTAAGGCAATGATCATGAATATAGGCATCAAGTCCGTGTCAAGTAGACCGAAACGATTCTGCATCTACTACTATTACTCCACACATCGACCGCTATCCAGCATGCATCTAGAGTATTAAGTTCATAAAGAACGGAGTAACGCATTAAGCAAGATGACATGATGTAGAGGAATTAACTCAAGCAATATGATGAAAACCCCATCTTTTTATTCTCGATGGCAACAATACAATACGTGCCTTGCTGCCCCTACTGTCACTGGGAAAGGACACCGCAAGATTGAACCCAAAGCTAAGCACTTCTCCCATTGCAAGAAAAACCAATCTAGTTGGCCAAACCATACCGATAGTTCGAAAAGATTTACAAAGATATCAAATCATGCATAAAAGAATTCAGAGAAGATTCAAATAGTATTCATAGATAAGCTGATCATAAATCCACAATTCATCGGATCTCGGCACACACACTGCAAAAAAGTATTACATCGAATAGATCTCCAAGAACATCGAGGAGAACGTGGTATTGAGAATCAAAGAGAGAGAAAAAGCCATCTAGCTACTAGCTATGGACCCGTAGGTCTGAGGTAAACTACTCACGCTTCATCGGAAGGGCAATGGTGTTGATGTAGAAGCCCTCCGTGATCGAATCCCCCTCCGGCAGGACGCCGGAAAAGGCCCCTAGATGGGATCTCACGGGTACAGAAGGTTGCGGTTGTGGAAAAGTATTTTCGTGGATGCCTCTGGTGGTTTGGGCATATAAGAGTATATATAGGCGAAAGAATTAGGTCAGGAGGTGCACGAGGGGCCCACAAGGGTGGGGGGCGCGCCCTCCGTCCTTGTGGCCGCCTCGTGGCTCCTCCGACTTCATCTCCAAGTCTCCTGGTTTCCTTCTGTTCCAAGAAAGATCATCACGAAAGTTTTATGCCGTTTGGACTCCGTTTGGTATTCCTTTTCTGCGAAACTCAAAAACAGGAACTGGCACTGGGCCCTAGGTTAATAGGTTAGTCCCAAAAATAATATAAAATAGCATATTAATTCATATAAAACATCCAAAACAGATAATATAATAGCATGGAACAATAAAAAATTATAGATACATTGGAGACGTATCACTGGACAAGGGCCTCCAGTTCCTCATCCTTGCCGCGGAGGGTGGCTTCGAGGTTTCCTTCCCGGGCGGAGATGTCCTTCTCCTTGGCGTTCAGAAGCGCTTTGCGCTCCTTCAAGCGGATCTCCCGGGAAGTGATATCCTCCCTGGTTTTAGTCAGCACCTCCTCTTGCCGCATGATGGAATGGGATTGCTTCTTGTACCATTCTTGGAGCTCATTGCCCTTGTCCACCAGCTTCTTATCCATGATAACAGCGGAATCGCGTTGCTCCTTGACTGAGACAGTGGTGCAAGTATGTGTTTGATTTCCTCATCAAAATCCGCACCCACTGAAATAGACGAGCCCGGGGCGGTTGGCCCATGCTGAGCAAGGGTTAGCGCCAGTTCGCTTGAGGATGGCTGGGGTGCTGCGGTCTGTGCGCTGAACGAGGGAAAGGGCCCCATGGATTGGAGTGGAGTCTTCTCCTCAACAACCGCGTCTCGGCCGGATGCGCTGCCGGGGATGTTCTCTATTTCTTCGGGGGCTTCCTGTATGGCCCCGGCAGCCCGATCTTGGTCTTCCGCGGCAGCAATCCTGGTGGCCTCCTCGGCAGCGTCCTGCCCAATATTAGCCACCTCCTCCAAGAGTTCGGGCTCCTCTACCGACGGAGCTGCAGATAAAATCAATAGATGGAGTAATGAGAAGTCAGAAACTACTAAGTCAAAGACCAAAAGGCAAAATAATTCAAGGAAGCAGAAGCAAAGGCAAGTGGGATACCCGGTGGTGTTTGCTATACAGGAGCACCCGCATCCCCGGCAACATCTGTTGCCGGCGTGTGGTCCGTATCCGCTCCCTCGATAAACATGACCTCGTCATGAGCAGACCCCTCGGTGGAGGCCCTTGCCGGTGACTTCTCTGCTTGGACTTGGCTCGGAGTGGACCCCTCCTGGTGGGCCCCTTCTTGCTGGGTCTCACTTCCTCCCTTGGCGGGGGATGAAACATGTTCTTCCACATCTCTCCTGACCGGTGAAACCCGTCCCATGCCTACGCGCCGGGGGCTGGGCTGGGGGCTGGGCCCAGGATCCCCTGTCCTTCCCCCGCCGAACCCATGCTCGCCAAAGGACCTGACGCCGCTGTGAGCTTGGTCCGCTGGGCAAGGGACTCTTCATCTCTGCAAAGACAGCAAATAAGATTGAATCAACAACAATCAGATACACAACACATCAGCAAGAAGGTCAGATTGTTTCCCCTTACGCTGGATCCACGAGCATGGAGATCAGTGCGTACGCTGCGGGTGGCGGAGTCGCCCTGCCCCTTTTCAGAGTTGGAGGGGCAAAGCTTCCCGGCAGCTTTGAGCTCTTCGGTGGAGCCGGGGGCTCCGGCGGGATTGAGCTGCGCGAAGAGGCTTGATACGTCTCCAATGTATCAATAATTTTTGATTGTTCCATGCTACTATATTATCTGTTTTGGATGTTTTATATGCATCAATATGTTATTTTATATTATTTTTGGGACTAACTTATTAACCTACAGCCCAGTGCCAGTTTCTGTTTTTTCCTTGTTTTTGAGTTTTACAAAAAAGGAATATCAAATGGAATCCAAACGGAATAAAACTTTCACGATGATTTTTCTTGGACCAGAAGACACCCAGGAAACTTGGAGTTACAGGCAGGGGAGTCCCGAGGACTCCAGAAGCCAGGGGGCGCCCTGAGGGCTTGTGGGCCCCTCGAAGCTCTCCTAACCCCAATTCTTCCTTTATAAATTCCCAAATATTCCCAAACGACCAGAAGCATCCACCAAAATACTTTTCCGCCGCTGTAACCTTCTGTACCCGTGATATCCCATCTTGGGGCCTTTTCCGGCATCCTGCAGGAGGGGGATTCGATCACAGAGGGCTTCTACATCAACTCTATTTCCCTTTCGATGAAGCGTGAGTAGTTTACCACAGACCTACGGGTCCATAGCTAGTAGCTAGATGGCTTCTTCTCTATCTTTGATTCTCAATACCATGTTCTCCTCAATGTTCTTGGAGATCTATCCGATGTAATATTCTTTTGCGGTGTGTTTGTCGAGATCCGATGAATTGTGGATTTATGATCAGATTATCTATGAATATTATTTGAATCTCCTCTGAATTCTTATATGCATGATTTGATATCTTTGTATTTCTCTTCGAATTATCGGTTTGGTTTGGCCAACTAGATTGGTTCTTCTTGCAATGGGAGAGGTGCTTAGTTTTGGGTTCAATCTCGCGGTGTCCTCACCCAGTGACAAAGTAGGGGTAGCGAGGCATGTATTGTATTGTTGCCATCAAGGGTAAAAAGATGGGGTTTTCATCATATTGCTTGAGTTTATCCCTCTACATCATGTCATCTTACTTAAGGCGTTACTCCGTTCTTTATGAACTTAATACTCTAGATGCATGCTGGATAGCGGTCGATGTGTGGAGTAATAGTAGTAGATGCAGAATCGTTTCAGTCTACTTGACACGAACGTGATGCCTATATGCATAATCATTGCCTTGGATATCCTCATAACTTTGCGCTTTTCTATCAATTGCTCGACAGTAATTTGTTTACCCACCGTATTATTTGCCTTCAAGAGAGAAGCCTCTAGTGAAACCTATGGCCCCCGGGTCTATTTTCCATCATATATTTTCAGATCTATAAACCAAAAAACCCAAAAATACCTCGCTGCGTTTTATTTACTTTTATCTTGTTTTACGTTTTAGTAATCTTTTATATCTATCTCTATCAGATCTCACCTTTGCAAGTGACCGTGAAGGGATTGACAACCCCTTTATCGCGTTGGGTGCAAGTGTGTGATTGTTTGTGCAGGTGCATAGATTGGGGACTTGCTTGTATCTCGTACTGGATTTGATACCTTGGTTCTTAACTGAGGGAAATACTTATCTCTACTTTGCTGCATCACCCTTTCCCCTTCAAGGGCAAAACCAACGCAAGCTCAAGAAGTAGCAGGAAGAATTTCTGGCGCCGTTGCCGGGGAGATCTACATCAAGCCTACCAAGTACCCACCATAAACTCGCATCTTTTGCATTACATTATTTGCCATTTGCCTCTCGTTTTCCTCTCCCCCAAGTCTAAAATGATTTTCAAAAAAATACAAAAAGATTTGCCTTTCTTCCATTCGTATTTTCGTTTGCTAGATTGCTTGTTTGCCCTTATGGCTCAACCCAAGAGCTTTGATCCTTACAATAGGAAGTTGGAAGAAATTGAAAAAAAATGCTAAGAGCTTCATGTCTTTACAATTTGAGCATAATAGTTTCTTTAGGAATGAGCTTAAAGAACAAAAAACTATGAAGGAGTACATTAATAAAGAGCTTGATGATATGCCCAAAGAATTTTATGGTCTTAAATCTCAATTTGCTCAACTTGAAAATTTAGTAGGCCAAATTTCCGATAAACAAACCACTTTGGTAAATAAGATGGCCACTAAACCGGAATCTTGTGAAAATAATGATGAAGATCTTAAAGTGATTGGTGACTCCTATTGAATCTTTGTTTTCTAATGTGGGATTGGAGATGAGTCAACTTCAGCTAGAAGGCGTCCTGATGATTCGGAGTTTTTAGATCTTAATGCAAAAATTGATAAAAGTGGGATTGAAGAGGTCAAAACTTTAAGTAGCGATGAACCCACTCTTTTGGATTTCAAGGATTTTAATTATGATAATTGTTCTTTGATAGATTGTATTTCCTTGTTGCAATCCATGTTGAATTCTCCTCATGCTTATAATCGAAATAAAGCTTTTACTAAACATATCGTTGATGCTATGATGAAATCTTTTGAAGAAAATCTTGAGTTGGAAGTTTCTATCCCTACAAAGCTTTATGATAAGTGGGAACCTACTATTAAGATTAAAATTAAAGATTATGAGTGCCATGCTTTGTGTGATTTGGGTGCTAGCATTTCCACGATTCCAAAAACTTTATGTGATGTGCTAGGTTTTCGTGAATTTGATGATTGTTCTTTAAATTTGCATCTCGCGGATTCCACTATTAAGAAACCTATGGGATGAATTAATGATGTTCTTATTATTGCAAATAGGAATTATGTGTCCGTAGATTTCATTGTGCTTGATATAGATTGCAATCCTACATGTCCTATTATTCTTGGTAGACCTTTCCTTAGAACGATTGGTGCAATTATTGATATGAAAGAAGAAAACATTACATTTCAATTTCCGTTAAGGAAGGACATGTAACACTTTCCAAGAAAGAAAATTAAGTTGCCATATGAATCTATTATGAGAGCTACTTATGTATTGCATACCAAAGATGACAATACCTAGATCTATGTTTTATGCCTAGCTAGGGGCGTTAAACAATAGCGCTTGTTGGGAGGCAACCCAATTTTATTTTTATGTTTTTGTTTTTGGTTCTGTTTTTTAATAATTACACATTATTACCTCTGTAGCAATTGTGTTTTGGTGTTTTAATTAGTGTTTGAGCCAAGTAAGACATTTGGGATGGCTTACGGTGATAGTTGATTTGATCTTGCTGAAAAACAGAAAATTTTGCGTCCAGTAACAGAGTTGTTTAAATTTACTGGAGAATGGAAAAACCCTGAATTTTTTACAAAAGATTGATATACAAATTTTCTCTGTTTACTAATTTTTCAGAATTTTTGGAGTTGCAGAAGTATTAAAACAATTCAGATCTTCGCAGACTGTTCTGTTTTTGACAGATTCTGTTTTCTATGTGTTGTTTGCTTATTTTAATGAATCTATGGGTAGTATCGGGGGGTATTGTGAGGCCCCCGACTCAATCGTGCACTAATCATACACGCAAACGTGCACGATCCAGCACAGGGACTCATGAGAAGATATCACAACACAACTCTAACACAAATAAACAGAGATCCACAATATTACAGACCAGGGATCACGAGGATCCGAATACATAAGTCAGTCATACAAATAATATCTGAGTACTGACATAGTTAGCCAAGGTTTGCCTTAAGAAGGCTAGCACAAACAATGACTCTAGATCGAAAGGCGAAGGCCTCCTGCCTGGGAGCCTCCGATCCTATTCCTGGTCGGCTGGCTCGATCCAGTAGTAAGTACCGTCTGGACCCATCTGGTAGTAAGCTCCTGCTGGGACATCTGGCTCCTGGGCTCCATCGTCTGAGGTAACATCAAATGGGGTATGGGGGAAAAGAGGTAGCAAAGCAACCGTGAATACTCATCCGAAGTACTCAGAAAGCAAGGATCTACACTACATATGCAACATTATCAAAGAAAAGGCTGTATATGTGGACTGGGCTGCAAAAATGCCAGAATAGAGAGGAGGCCTAGTCCTATCGAAGACTAGCATCTTCAAACATCTTCACGAAGCCACCATCTTGCAGCAATAGAAGAGAGTAGAATAGCATTTTATTAAGCAAACATGTTGAAGTAAGCCTAGAGATCCTTCCTCGACTCCCAGCGAGAAAGCGATCCCGAAGCTTCAATTAAGTAACAAGTATCCAGTTCAAGTAGTAGATCGGGATACACAAACTGAGCGTCCTTTACCGTAGGACCGACTATCGATAGATTATTCTTCCCTGCAGGGGTGCACTACTGTTACCCAACACGCTCGATCACCTCTGGCCGGACACACTTGCTGGGTAATGCCCGGCCTCGGGAGATCAACACGAAGCAGCGCCCTACCTAGGCTCAGCAGAGAGGTCAGCACGCCGGACTAACCTATGCACCCAGAGGTCTTGGGCCATCGCCCAGGGCACCCTGCGCGTTGCGTGGCTGGCCGGGGTGCAAGCGCGACACTGAACTCGTCAGTGAAGTATCCAGCCCATTCCCGACGATCAGCCCGCACGGTGAAACGTGACGTCTGAAGAGCTTTCAGGAGAAACGTACGACGTAGAGGGCCCCATAAACCATTATCCCGCGTGGTGGTAGTGCGTATAGGGCACGTCGACCCACTCAGATCAAATACCCAAATCCGATATGCTCAGTTAATAACACACGAAGACAATCAGAGTTTCTGAAGCTCCGCCTCAATATCACACTCGGGCGCCCTTCCGGGCAAGCCCGACATCATAGATCTCCCTGCGGGTACCCATCAGGGTCGAACCGCCTGTAACAAAGGTCAAAGTAACCGTGTGGTCATAACATCAAGGGGAAACCCCGAGGAATCATCCTCGGTGGATTCCACTCGATGAAATCATCAGGGTGAACGTATGAGGCATCACCCTCGAGGTTCACACTGAGGGGTTGCACGACAAAGTCGTATCGGAAGTGGAGAAGGAGGAATCACCCTCGATGACCACGACCGAACAGCCACACTACAGAGTATTCATCAGGAGTGTGTTACGAGGTATCACCCTCGACACTCGATAGTAACTATGCAGAGTCGTACAACTAATGGGGTGAAGTGATGTGTCGGTCTTTGGTCGACGATCACATTTATCGAGTCATCGATGATCAAGCAGGGGCAACAAGGGTAAGGTGGTGGGGGTCACTGATGGTTCACTACCAACCTATACTAAGCAGTTTAACATAGGCAGGTAAGATAACAATAAACAGGTTACAAAAGCAGGCTATGCATCAGAATAGGAGCAAACATTAACAGTAGCAAAATCTAATACAAGCAGGAGAAATGGAATGGACGATATCTGGATGCGCATGGGGGGGGGGGGGGCTGCCTTGTTGGCCTGGCAAGAAGGAGGGGTCGTCGTAAGGCTGCTCGTCCGGAGCGTAGTCGTACTCTGCTGCGTCGGCGTCGGTCTCGGCGTCTATCGAGAGAGAAGGAGGGGGAAGAAATAATAAATTCACGGCAAAAATGCAAACAATATGCATGACATGTCTAAATGATATGCAGAGGTGTTCTACTGCCCAACTAAATGATTTAGTTAAATTAGGAATTTATTCGAATTTATTTTATTAAAGTTGAGCACTATTCATTTATCAAAATCAGTCTAAAAGTTCCATGTTCAGGTAGCTAGGAGCATCTGACAGATAAACGGACCACGTATTCGGATTTGTCTCAAAATTCTGAGCAACTTTCATGTACAAAGTATTTTCACCCGAACTACGGTTTATTTTATATGATTTTTTAAAGTTTTAATCATTTTTGAAGTTTTTGGTTTTATTTTAATTCGGGTTGACCAAGTCAATTTGACTAGTCAAATAGGAAGGGGGTGGCCCACATGTCATTTTCTATTAGGCTAACTAATTTAATAACTAGTCTAATTGAACCCATGGGACTAAGCATAGATTAAATTAGTCCCTAATTAGTCCACAAAGGTCTTAAACTAATCCTAGCTAAATAGCCTAAACTAACGAGGCCGGCCACACACTCAACACACGCACACACTACACGCACACACCACACACACTCTCGGCCATGGCTAAGGCCATGGCCATTAGCAGCAGCAGTAGCTAGGGGCAGCAGGCAGCACTAGCAAAGAAGCAGCGGCGCAACAAGCAAGAGCAGCAGCAGTGCATGAGCAGCAGGAAGCAAAAGCAGTAGCGGCAACGGCGCTATAGGCAGAAGTAGTAGCAGCGGCAGCAGAGTATCAGCAACGGGCGCGCGCGAGGCGCAGCCAGGAGAGGGCGTGGGCGGCTGCGGGCGACGGCAGGCGCGGTGGGGGCGCGGTACAGCAGCGGCAACAGGTCAACATGGCAGCGGCAGCAACGGCAGCCACACGCACGCACATACACGTACGCGTATGCAAGAGCTCGGGTGAGCTCGGGGACGGCAAACGGCGACGAATCGAGGCGAAGTAAAGGGGGATCCGGAGGAGAAGCTCACCACGGAGCCGGGGACGTGGTCGGGGAGGCCGGGGACGGACCAGAGCGGCGGCAAACGGCGACGAACGACGGCGATGTACTCGACGGAAATGAGCTCGATGGCGAGCGTATGGGCCGCCTCGGCTTGATTCGATGCTCGGGGTAGATGCAGCCGACCACGAAGGTTCTCCTGGAGGTCTTCCCAGGCGATGAGGCACACGTTGGCCGCGGCAATAATGGCGAGGCGCGCGGTCACCGTGCGAGCTTCCGAGCACAAAATCGATCCAAAAAGGAGGGGGCGAAGGGGGATCGAGGGGGAACTGGACGAGAGGGGTCTAGGGTTTTCGGTGGGCTCCTTTATAGGTAAGGGGGGGGGGGGCGGCACGGATGGCCGCCACGCACGCCAAGGCGCGGCCATGGCCGTGGATGGCTGCCACGCCTCTGTTCAGTGAACAGAGGTAGAAGGAGAGGGGGAGTTGGGCTGGCCTAGCTCCTGTTGCTAAATGGGCCAAAGTGCACAGTGCCATATCCAATCTTCTTATTCTACTACTGTTTTGCATTTCTCCTCTGTTTCTATTTTAAGTTCGAACCAAATGAATTTTGCTGTAGATGAAATTTGTCACATAAATACTAGGCATTATTTTGAGCATACCCACAAAGTTGGGAGGCAACTGGAGTTAAATAAGTAATTATTTATTCTGAGAAGGTCATTTTATTTGCTGCTGGACCATTTATTAATTTACTTGGAATTTATTTGTGAGTCAAATGGAGTTAGTTTCAACATGACAACTGATCAGAGGGAATTATAGAATAATTTGAACATTTTTGTTTAGTTGTTGGAATAAATATTATTTTTACTTTATTTTAAAATTTGAATTTGAATTCGGTTTGGATCAAAGTGAGGTTAAGCAAATTAATTGCGATGACATGGCACCATCAGTGTGTGATTACTGTTGCTTGACTACCGGGGTGTTACAGGTATGAACCATGGATAAGTTGAAATACAGTAGATATTACACCAATATAAATAAAGAATGAGTTCACAACAGTACAAAAAAATGGTGATTTATTTTCTTATGCTAACGGATCTCATGAGCTTTCTGTTGAGTTTTGTGTTGTGAAGTTTTTCAAGTTTTGGGTAAAGATTTGATGGACTATGGAATAAGAAGTGGCAAGAGCCTAAGCTTGAGGATGCCCAAGGCACCCCAAGGTAATATTCAAGGACAACCAAGCATCTAAGCTTGGGGATGCCCCGGATGGCATCCCCTCTTTCGTCTTCGTCTATCGGTAAATTTACTTGAGGCTATATTTTTATTCACCACATGATATGTGTTTTGCTTGGAGCGTATTGTATGATATGTGTCATTGCTTTTTAGTTTGCCACAATCATACTTGCTTTACACACCTTTTGAGGGGGACACGCATGAATCGTGAATTTATTAGAATAATCTATGTGCTTTACTTATATCTTTTGAGCTAGGCAATTTTGCTCTAGTGCTTCACTTATATCTTTTTAGAGCACGGCGGTGGCTTTATTTTATAGAAATTGTTGAACTCTCATGCTTCACTTATATTATTTTGAGAGTCTCTCTAAACAACATGGTAATTTGCATAGGTTATGAATTTAGTCCTAATATGATGGGCATCCAAGAGGGATATAATAAAAACTTTCATATAAAGAGCATTGAATATTATGAGAAGTTTGATTCCTTATGATTGTTTTGAGATATAAAGATGGTGATATTAGAGTCATGCTAGTGAGTAATTGTGGATTGGTAGAAATACTTGTGTTAAAGTTTGTGATTCCCGTAGCATGCATGTATGGTGAACCCTTATGTGATGAAGTCGGAGCATGATTTATTTATTGATTGTCTTCCTTATGAGTGGCGGTCGGGGACGAGCGATGGTCTTTTTCTACCAATCTATCCCCCTAGGAGCATGCATGTCGTACTTTGTTTCGATAGCTAATAGAATTTTGCAATAAGTATGTGAGTTCTTTATGACTAATGTTGAGTCCATGGATTATACACACTCTCACTCTTCCATCATTGCTAGCCTCTCTAGTACCGCGCAACTTTCACTGGTGCACTACACCCACCATATACCCTTCCTCAAAACAGCCACCATACCTACCTATTATGGCATTTCCATAGCCATTCCGAGATATATTGCCATGCAACTTCCACCGTTCAGTTTTATTATGACACGCTCCATCATTGTCATATTGCTTTGCATGATCGTAAGATAGCTAGTATGATGTTTTCATGGCTTGTCCATTTTTTGATGTCATTGCTATGCTAGATCGTTGCACATCCCGGTACACCGCCAGAGGCATTCATATAGAGTCACATTTTTGTTCAAAGTATCGAGTTGTAATTCTTGAGTTGTAAGTAAATAAAAGTGTGATGATCATCATTATTAGAGCATTGTCCCATGTGAGGAAAGGATGATGGAAGCTATGATTCCCTCACAAGTTGGGATGAGTCTCCGGACTTTACAAAAATAAAAGAGGCCAAATAAGCCCAAATAAAAAAAAGAAAAAAAATGAGAGAAAAGAGAGAAGGGGCAATGCAACTATCCTTTTACCACACTTGTGATTCAAAGTAGCACCATGATCTTAATGATAGAGAGTCTCCTATGTTGTCACTTTAATATACTAGTGGGAATTTTTCATTATATTACATGGATAAATATGTTAGTTAGCATTCCACATCAAAAATTCTGTTTTTATCATTTACCTACTCGAGGACGAGCAGGAATTAAGCTTGGGGATGCTTGATACTTCTCCAACGTATCTATAATTTTTGATTGTTCCATGCTATTATATTATCTATTTTGGATGTTTTATATGCATTAATATGCTATTTTATATTATTTTTGGGACTAACTTATTAACCTAGATCCCAGTGCCAGTTTCTGTTTTTTCCTTGTTTTTGACTTTTACAGAAAAGGAATACCAAACGGAGTCCAAACGGAATAAAACTTTCGCGATGATTTTTCTTGGACTAGAAGACACCCAACAAACTTGGAGTTGAAGGCAGGGGAGTCCCGAGGACTCCAAAAGCCAGGGGGCGCGCCCTGAGGGCTTGTGGGCCCCTCGGAGCTCTCCTAACCCTAATTCTTCCTCTATAAATTACCAAATATTCCCAAACGACCAGAAGCGTCCACCAAAATACTTTTCCGCCACCGTAACCTTTTATACCCATGAGATCCCATCTTGGGGCCTTTTCCGACATCCTGCCGGAGGGGATTCGATCACGGAGGGCTTCTACATCAACTCTATTGCCCTTCCGATGAAGCATGAGTAGTTTACCACAGACCTACGGGTCCATAGCTAGTAGCTAGATGGCTTCTTCTCTCTCTTTGAATCTCAATACCATGTTCTCCTCGATGTTCTTGGAGATCTATCCGATGTAATATTCTTTTGCGGTGTGTTTGTCGAGATTCGATGAATTGTGGATTTATGATCAGATTATTTTTGAATATTATTTGAATCTCCTCTGAATTCTTATATGCATGATTTGATATCTTTGTATTTCTCTTTGAATTATCTATTTGGTTTGGCCAACTAGATTGGTTCTTCTTGCAATGGGAGAGGTGCTTAGTTTTGGGTTCAATCTTGCGGTGTCCTCACCCAGTGACAAAGTAGGGGTAGCGAGGCACGTATTGTATTGTTGCCATCAAGGGTAAAAAGATGGGGTTTTCATCACATTGCTTGAGTTTATCTCTCTATATCATGTCATCTTACTTAAGGCGTTACTTTGTTCTCTATGAACTTAATACTCTAGATGCATGCTGGATAGCGGTCGATGTGTGGAGTAATAGTAATAGATGCAGAATCGTTTCGGTCTACTTGACACGGATGTGATGCTTATATGCATAATCATTGCCTTGGATATCGTCATAACTTTGTGCTTTTCTATTAATTGCTCGACAGTAATTTGTTTACCCACCGTATTATTTGCCTTCAAGAGAGAAGCCTCTAGTGAAACCTATGGCCCCCGGGTCTATTTTCCATCATATATTTTCAGATCTATAAACCAAAAAACCCAAAAATACCTCGCTGCGTTTTATTTACTTTTATCTTGTTTTACGTTTTAGTAATCTTTTATATCTATCTCTATCAGATCTCACCTTTGCAAGTGACCGTGAAGGGATTGACAACCCCTTTATCGCGTTGGGTGCAAGTGTTTGATTGTTTATGTAGGTGCATAGATTGGGGACTTACTTGTATCTCCTACTGGATTTGATACCTTGGTTCTTAACTTAGGGAAATACTTATCTCTACTTTGCTGCATCACCCTTTCCTCTTTAAGGGAAAAACCAACACAAGCTCAAGAAGTAGCAAGGCTGGGCTTGACTAGGGGCTGGGATCAACCCCCGTGACCGTCCGTCGCTTAGCGGGAGGAGTCTTGGCCTCAGACAGGCTGGAGGAGTGGCGGCGTACCACATCCGGCTTGTCGCTCTTGGAAGCAATCTTCTTCACCCTCTTGGTGCCCGGTGAAGGAGCAGCGGCCGCTGTTCCCCGGTTGGCCCGTCTGCGGGGGCGCTGGTCCAGGTCTTGCTCTGGAGCTTGAGGACCCATTGCAAGCCATTCTTCCTCAAGCTTCTCTGCTTCCTCGGCCCCGCCTCCTCCTTGGGCCTGTGCTGCCGCGGCATGGAGGATTTCAACCCCGGCAGAATCGAGCCCGGCAGCCTCTTCCACGCCATGCTCCTCGCTCCTTTCATCAAAAGAGCCTTCACCTTCAGCCTCCTCCTCCTCCTCTTCTCCGGCTCTCGCCTTCCTGGCAGCCCGGAGCGCTTTGTCCTTGTCAATCCGCTTCCTGATAAATTCTGCCTCTGCCTTGGAGGTACGCTTGAACATGTTGCTCTCCACCCTGGAAGCTCTCTCTTCTAGATTGGAGACCCACTGCATCTCTCCATCCAGCGCAGGCAGTGGCCAATCAGCCTCGACTCCATAAGCGTTGCAATCAGGCATCCACTTCAGAATTTGGTCTCGAGCGGAATTGAAATGCAGGGGAACAATCCCTGCCGGCAAGAGAAATGGCCCAAGGCTACCGAACAACTGCTCGCACAGCCAACCATGGCTGTATATTGACAGATTGTTGGCAAGACCTGGGTACAGATGCATCCTATTGGCAGCATCCCCATACTCCCAGGCAAATCTGTCTCTTTTCTGTAGCGGTGCGATGCGGCGCCGGAGAAAGTCAGACCCCACCTGTTCGATGGTTAGGCTGGTAGCCTTGAGACGGGCAATCCTGTTCAGCGCCAGGCGAAGCCTGTCGTCAGTAAGGCCCAACTTGCTCCAGTCGCTGCCGCGTACGACACATTCAGTCCGCGCCACGCAGAAATCCGGAGCATCTTTGTCCTGGATCCAGCACCAATCTATTCTCCATTCTTCCCATCTGCCACGCTGCTGGCCAGGGAGGTAATCCCAGTCTTCCTTCCTGCCTCGGGGAATCCATCTTATATTCCCCGAGCGGTGAGATTTGTCTTCAACCCGTGGGATGAAGAAATGCCTGAACAAGTCCACATTGGGGGCAATTCCAATAAAATCCTCGCACAAGTGCGCAAAGATCGCCATGCACGCCATTGCATTAGGCGTAAAATCCAAGAGATGGAATCCATACACCACCATCATGGCTTCGAAGATATTAGAGAAGGGGGAGGTGAGGCCGCAGAGGAAGTACGCGCAGAAGAAGCGGTACGAGTTGGACGGGGCCTGCTCCCCTCCAGAACGACCACGGGCGCTCCATGTCCCTCCCCCACATGTACGCGTACCTCGCGATCAGAGTTGGGCTGTCCAGGCTCGACGGAAAGAAGACCACATCCTCCTGCCGCTTCCTGTCCAGCTCCTCCGCCCTCTTCTTCCTCGCCTCTGCTGCGGTGTCCATGGCAGGGACCGTCCGCTTTCCCCTCGCAGCGGCGGCCTTCTTCCCCATCTTTTGGAATCGCAAGAAGGGTGAAGGATCTGGCAGGGTGTTGAAGGCGAACGTTGGCGTGGGAGCAGTTGCTTGGCTTGAGGAAGAAGATGAAGAGAGGAGAGACAGATGCGAATGAGCAGAGCCCCATCACGTTTCCCTTTTTATTGGGAACCGGCGCAAGGGCTGGCTCTTCGCCATCTCACCATTTTTGCAGGCGCACTACCCATTAACTGCTACAGTTCCACGACCCCTCGACCTGCGTAATTACATGGAGTGGACGTGGGATTTACTCGTCATCACAACAACCGCTACACAGGCAACATTCCTCCGACACGTGTCCATGCACTGTTTGGGGCCTAACCCAACGTGCCTGGCGACACGTATGGCTCAGGCCCGGTGGCTTCTGTCGGGGTACACAAACAGGGGTGTATGTTTCCCCTGACTTGTGCACGGACGAAGAGCGTCCGCTCAGGCAGCCAGAGCTCAACAAAGGAATGACTGCACCAAGATACAGAAACAAAACCAAGCCGGAAGAACCGCTCTTCGTGAGATCAAGGAGCGGGCCGAGAAGACCAAGACAAGAGAGACAACAAGGCATCACCTTGGGAAAGCTTCACTCGCCGGGCAGGAGAGCCTGGCGGGGTCGAGGCCGCCCCAGGGCCAAGTCCAAGATTTCCCAGGCAGGCTTGTCGGGTCCGCCAAGGGCAAATCTCCCCGCCAAAGCGCCACCGCTCTACCGCTCCACCGCAACGCAACGCAAATCACCTATCAATGCGGTGTCGAGCCTCCAAGTGATTAAGTGGCTTCTACTAAGCACGTGGCAGCCCATGGAAGATAGATTATCCTCATATGACACCTGTTCAGAGGTGTGTCAAGCATATAAGCAGAAGGGGGTTAAGCGGCACGGCAGGCTTGCTGGGTTTCACCCTCAGCATGACACCTAGCAGTGCATTTAATGCACTTTGTCCTAACTGCCAGAGTTAGGTATGATAGCACTGTTAGCTATCTAATCACCAGATAAAGACTACTTTGCCACTGTGGTCACCCCTTAAGTTATAAAAGGAGGTCTAAGGCTAACTAGCAAAGGATTCAGACCATTGCACACTTGTACGCGCGTAGCTGCTCTCCCCGAGGTCACCTTGCCGGGCTTGAGCACTACACGCTCATCGTGTTCCTCCATCCAATCCACCAAAGCAGGAGTAGGGTTTTATGCTTCCCAGTGGCCCGAACCTGGGTAAAAACCACCAGCGTCATGACGTCGTGTTGTTTGATGGCCTCTGCTCTTTGTGCAATGTGACCTTCCCCCTTGCCGAACCATAAAGGGGCCGATGGCCCAATAGGTGATCGTGCTCCACCACGACAATGCTCAATCATAAATTTGTTACGAACAGTCCACAAGGCCCACGCAAGAGCACCAAAAGCAATCCAAAGAACCCTAGCAATGTGGTCGGAGAGGTTATGATAATAGAAAGGAATTCATCCATGTTAGTTGGGTTCCAAGACGCGTTCAACCACGATCGAACGCAACTTCAGCCAAGTTTAGCCAGTACACAGTTGAATAGGATGGTTCAGTGTGCTCATCAGTCAGGCCACAAAGGGAGCAGAACAAGGATGCATTCGCGTTACGTTCAATGATCTGGTAATCTAGCGGGAAGTTTGCGCCCAATGTCCTGCCAAAGGAAGATTTTGATATTGAGCGGGATCCGAGCTCGCCAGGGGCCCTTGAAACGGGGAGAAAGCTGCCCCTGGGAGAGCTTTAGGTAAAGCGATTTGACCAAGATTGCCCGAGGAGTAGTGGGGCCCAAATATTTGATCCGGGGGTCTCCGAGAGCAAAGGTAGGTCGGCAATGAGACCATGCCAATCAATCAACTCCGTGGGAGATAGAGTCTGGCGCAGGCCCAGGTCCCAATTAAAGGAGGCGAGTTCCCAAATAGAGATCGCCTAGTTGGAGCAATAAGAGAAAAAAATAGTGTAAGAGGCAAAGAGGTCTCGGGCCCATCCACCAATCAAAGCCAAAACTTAACCGAAGATCTAGAATCAAGCGAGAACTTCACCAGACTACTAAACTCATCTCAAATTTTGATAAGAGCTCTCCAAAATTGAGAGCCACCTCGAACATTGGACTTGAGAGGGGACAAGTATTTGATCTGAAGAAATGTTCGCCACACACTTGAAGGGGGGTCATGATAAAGACACCACCACCACTTCATAATCAAACACTTGTTCATGATAGAAGTATCAAATAGTTGAAGGGGAAAACTGCTATTACCTTTGATCGCATGCTACACAGTACACCGGCTCGGAGTGTGGAACCCTCGCCTTCTTGGTCCGCACCTCATGCTGGTTGGGTGAAACTTAACTCAGATGGATCTTATTCTGGGGAACATGCAGGAGCTGGCATGGTATTGTGTGATTCCTAGGGAGCCATTATCTTTTCTACGTGCAGGTCATTTTTCTCGTGCCATGAAGCTTTGGAGGTAGAGCTGAGCATCTGCATGGAAGGTTCATCTTTAGCGATCCAGAGAAGCGACCTCCCGGTTATTATTGAGATGGACTCACTAGTGGCAGTAAAGATGATCCAAGGACAAGGCCAAGATAGACCGATTTATGCTTCCTTAGTTAAAGATATTAGATATCTCATGTCCCTCCGTGAAAGTTGTATTACTCATGGTAGCCACTTATAAAATAAGGCTAGCGACAGCCTAGCAAATTTTGCTCGTACAGAGGGTAGAACCATGACTTGGATATGCTCTGGACCCTCTAATGCAGTTGAGCTAGCCTCTTTTGATTGTAATCTCTTGGTGGTTGAGTAATACAAGTTTTCACTCGCAAAAAAGAAAACAATTCTGTATTTCAAGTCCCCCCAAGACTTTTAGGCGTCACATAATTTTCCATTTAACCATTTTGTATTTCTTTTTGTTATCCATGGTATTCCATAAGAAGGCATCATAGTAGGTGTGATTGTTGTCGGACAAATGGTAGAAACCCATAATAAACATTGGGAGACTAGACAGACTCGATTAAGAGTGACCTTGCTAACGGAGGATTGGTAGCAACCATGCCAAGGGGCCACTCTGGCACCAATTTTCACCATCTTTCAGCATAGCCTTCCTCTCCCCCTGTCCTTTACCCCTCCTTGTTCTGAACTTCTGATCTTCGGTGTCTTGGCTATAGACGTACACTAGGATCGAGGTTGAGACAAAAGAAAAAAAATAGTTGCACAATAATATAGAATAAATTTCAATTAAACTAATCATCAATCCCTTCTTAAGCATACATGGCGCTGCGAGGCTACACATTGACCCTTAGCCCGAGGGTGTTAATCACACATTGAGATCAAATCACAAGCAGAAGACATTATATAAAAAGTTACTCAAAGGTGAATGATTGAAAATCTTACAATGTCAGTTGATTGCAATGGAATATCGATTACAAGTAATTAATATGATGAAGATGGATACTATGGCAGTGGAGATGCCTATGGAGATGTGATATTGATGATGGCGGTGTGGCAGCTGTGTAGATGGGAATGGTTGAAGAACGAAGAGAATGGCGAAGCCCTCTAGTCATCTGGTCTTCCTCCCCTTTTATATACTGCGGATGGGCGGAATAGGGTTTTAGAGCATCACTTGTGTGATTTTGATTTCTTTTGCTTGTAAGGTCACTAGAATGAGAAAAAATCAAGGGGAGAAACCCCCTAAAAGAGGGGAGGGGGGGGGGGGGCAAGAAAGCAAGGCAACAATCTCTGGTACGGTGCAACAATATATCAAATCTACTGTTGCATGCACTTTGTCTATATGAAATATGAGAAAATTTGTTTTTTTTCGATAAAGGGTGTTTTTATTGATTCATAATGAAGCATCAAGCAGATACAAACACAATGATCGACACACCTAACCTCTGCATGATGAAGCATCAAGCGGATTCATAATGCCTGCCAAAGAAGGCTTGCCGCAGGTGCCTGCGATGACCTAGTAGAACACGGAGGTACAGGACTGGACGTAGCCTTTTCACACCATGGCCATCTTGCCGGCGGCAAAGGCGACAACCGCGACATCTGCCGGATGACCACCACCACATGGGCTTCATTAGCACTTGGCTTTGAGTAGGCTCACCATGTTGGGGTCATGGCGGCAGTTGCTCCATTCCCTCCTCCGCTTGGTGCGGTCGCAGCATGGCGACGCCGACATGATCAGAGGAGGGGGAGCTGCACTCTATGCGCGCAGAGGCCGCCACACCACTGCTTCAACACGTCCATCACCTCAGGTCATTGCCGTCAGAACACCCAACACCACCCCATCACTAACAGAAACGGAGTCCCGCCGCCTCCGTTGGCCATGCGGGCCAGCCCGGCGGAGCCGGCCGACATCGGTGAGGGGAGGGCACACAGTGCGAGGGCTACCAGGAATATTGGATCGGGACGCTGCCCGAGTCGCCCACGCAGGCGATGCGGGGGCTGTTATCTCGCGAGTTTAATGATATCGATGTGAAATTTTACTTGAAGATTCACACTAACTCAAACAGTTGTATTCTTGGAGTTGGAGAAGTTGGGAGAAAGTTTCCATGCCATAAAATGTAAGCCGGCCACGGTCACTATAGAACATAATGAATATGTAGCTCTAGTGACCATTTCTATGCTTTAGATGTCCGAAAACTCTGAGAGTTGATTTTCTACTAGAGGCTAACGCTTGGCTTCATATATTGCATCGAGTTACTGTTGGAGACTGTATTTGTTCTCAGAGGAGAATGAAGTTGTTTGGTGCGTGATTGTAGTGTATTTACACATTTTCGGCTCTGGTGTTAGTCGATGGTGGTCGTTTGAGCCTCTTGAGAGCTCTTATTTCACGCTAAAATTGTGGAATTGATGCTATAACACTAACATGTGCCGTCCCATGAATCTCTCGCTTGCTCAGCTTGGCTCCCTGCTCCTTTCGCTCACTTAGCTTTTTACGCCCGCCCAGTGCTAGCTTAGAAAAATATATCAGCTACCATTTTCTATTTGAAAGAAATTGAAAAATGTTCAAGGATTTTAAACATATTGTGAATTTTTAGAAATAATGAATTATAGAAAACATTCATGAATTTAAAATATATTCATGTCCTAAAAAAATGTACGCAAATTAGACAAGTTTTCAAATTAGAAAAGTGTCCACAACCTTTAAAAATGACCATGAACTTTAAAAACATCCACGAATATAATTAATACTATTAATGAATCTACAAATGTGAAATTTAAAAATGTTTTATTACTTTTTCCTCTGTTATTCACGATGGCCACCTTTTACTACTCTGTTTTTTTCACAGCCAGACCACTCACACCTCCGGAG
Organism: Thinopyrum elongatum; assembly: GCA_011799875.1. NCBI lineage: Eukaryota > Viridiplantae > Streptophyta > Magnoliopsida > Poales > Poaceae > Thinopyrum > Thinopyrum elongatum. The sequence continues at coordinate 109,418,219 of CM022302.1, forward strand.
TTCACCATAAAAAGCCCCGCACCCACAGGCCGCAGTCACACCGAGCCACCTCACCGGCCACTTCACTCTACATCCAGAGCGGTTGGACCAACGGCAGAGGCGGCGGCGGCGACCTGACCTCCAGTGCCCCCAGCAGCGCGGCCGCGGACGTCCTGATCTATCAGTTCCTGCCCACTGTCTTCATGTTCTTCGCCCTCGTCGCGGTCAAGGCCTGCAGCCAGGGGCGGAGCCAGGATTTCACCATTGGGGGGGGGGGGGGGGGCGAAGAACACATTGAAGCACACAGTAGACATAACACAAAAATATTTCAAGTCTTGAATATTGTAGCGATATCAAACATGTAACAGTATAAGCTATACAATAAAAAGACTACATTTCTACTAGTTTGAATGCAGATCTACGCCCCCAGCCGGTCGATCGAACAAATCAATAATCTCATTAACATTGAACTTTGCAGCTATTTCCTTCCCAATGTATACAACCATGTAAGGTCGAAGAAAATCGTCACCCATTTTACTTCGGAGACGCGTCTTGATAATCTTTATTGCTGAAAAAGCTCTCTCCGCAGTTGCAGTTGACACCGGGAGAGTGATGACCAAGCGCAATAATCTATCAACCATTGGATACACAGAGGCTTTACCTGTTTTATGCAATGCAACGGTCAAATCAGCCAGTGATGACGAAGATTTCAGCTCTAGATGGTTGCAAACATCTAATTGATAGTGTGGAAGTTGTGACTCCAGGCGAGCCTGCTCTTGACTAGAAAAATCCGCTGGATAGAATTTTTCCACAAGCCTGCAAATCTTTGATATGTCAAATGAGTCATGCCTTGGATTCAAGGATGCACAGAGTGTCATTAGCTCTGTAGTCTGAACGCTAAAACGGTCATTTAGCTCAACCAGTTGTTGATCTATCGCCACATTGAACACATCAGCTTTGTAGTGGTGAAGCACCGTGATGTTATTATGTTTATTCCGAGACTTAGTCACATCAACATACCTGTAAATTACAAATACAGTATATGTGTTAAGAGTAAAGCATATGTGATTAATATTATTCTATTATACAGTAGAGGAAAGGGACATACCTGCGACTCATATCGGGGATCTCAACTTCATGCTTCACACAAAAGGTCTTAACCTCCTCTATGAGAGGTTCCCATCCTTCTTCTCTTAGATCAGCGAGGAGCACCTTAGTGTTAGAGAGTGTATCTAATGCATTCAAAATGTCCATAGATTTCTTCTGGAGTGTTTGGCACAAGACATCTGTGATTTTCATAATCCTCTCCATGAGGTGCAAAATGAACACAAAATCAAAAGAAACAATTATCCTTAGGGCGCCTCCAGCATCTCCACGGGAATATTGTGTCACCGAACGATCATTCGCTATACTTCGTAGGACTATAATTGTGGCACCAAACATCTTCCTCAAGCTCCGAATTGACTTGAAGTGTGAACTCCATCTAGTGTCTGCTGGTCTCTGTAAAGTACCTATCCGGTTTGCCCCTTTTCCCGTATCAAGATCCCCCAGTTCAATTTCACGTGCAATTTTGGTGGCTTGATTTGCTAGTAACTCATCATTGCGTTTAGGTGAAGCACTAACAACATTTATGACAAAATTGGCATGTTGAAAAAAATTATGCACTTCATGTACCTCTCGTGATGCTGCAACAAGGGCCAATTGAAGCTGATGCGCCATACAATGAATGTAATATGCATAAGGGCACGCCTTCAGAATTAAAGCCTTCAATCCGTTCCACTCCCCTCGCATATTACTGGCCCCGTCATAGGCCTGACCTCTGATATCTTCCACATTTAAATTGTTATCTGCTAGAACAGTGCAAATTGTCTCCTTGAGAGTCAATGCAAGAGTGTCATTCACATGAATGACATCAACAAAACGCTCCTGTATGAACCCTTCAGTGTCGGGAAACCGAAGGACCAATGCCATTTGCTCTTTCTTGGATTCATCGCGAGCTTCGTCAACCATTATACAAAATTTGCTATCACCAATTTCTTCTCTAATTGTTCTTTGCACCTTTCGAGAAAGTATACCAAGAATTTCCTCTTGAACCTGATGAGATGTGTACTTTGCGTTTCCAGGAGCATTTTCCAAGACAACATCTTTCACCTCCTTGTTATAAGAAGCCAAAAGTTTTACCAGTTCTAGGAAATTACCCCGGTTAATGGATCCCGGAGATTCATCATGCCCTCTAAAAGCACAAGCCTGGAATGTTAACCACCTGCATCATATCATATAATTGTTTTGTTAGGATACTACAACATACAATATTTTAATTATTGTAACAGAAGATGGAAGAAAAATATTAGTTACCGGATGGAATCAATTGTAACTTTGAGCCTTAGCCTTGCATCTAAAATCGTTTTTGCGGATGATTTCCCAAACACCTTATCAATATGAGTCATGCTGTTTTTAAAATTATCATAACAACGAACTGAGAAGTTATGGGCTGAACCAGCATCTTTACCCATATGAGTTAAAAAAGCACACTCTTTCCCATTATTCACCTTCTTCCACCTATCAAAGCCCAAAACAGTAAATGTTTCTGAGCCGCACTTCCCAATCGGCTTTCTTGAGAAGAGGAAACAATGGAAGCAATATGCACGCTTTGTGTAAGGTGAAAACTCGAGCCATTCAAAATCCTTGAACCAATTGTACTGGAAACGCCGACGATGTTTCGGTGGATCATCATTATATGGATACTCTCTCATGTATGGCATGTATCGGCCTTCAGAAATATAGAATTGGCGTGCTTCATTTTGCTTATCAAGAGGGAGTTCCCAAATCTGTTTGCGCTTTCCAGGGTCTCGCTCGAATGGTGTGCTTCCGATTCTTTGTTGTTCTAGAACTTCTACTTCTACAGATGCCTTAATATTTTGCTCGGGGGGTGGCATATCAACTGAACTGAGATTCGGGACATTATGATCAGTGGGTTGCTCTGTGACACCGACCTCCACGGTTGCATTTGCATTTTCAACTGTAGAGTTTGAAGCAACTGGCTTGAAAAAATTACTTATCGGTGGTGTCTTCCTCTTCCTCATGACCTATGCAGTTCTTATATTAGTAGAAAGCAGATATGTAATCTGGAATTGATCTGACAAGTGCCAAAATATACTAAGTCACTATTCACTAACCACTAAGTAGTAAGTACTAACAATTGATCAATTGATTTGTTAAATCAAACTGACGAGTGACAATAATACCTCCTTCTCTGGGACAGGATCAGTTAGGAATTCGGTGTGGGCTTGTGGCGATCCCGTGCGGCTGCCTGTACTCGATTGATGTGCGGTCGGCGGCAGCTTCGCGAATCAGCAATCGACGACGGGCGAAACACGGCGGCGCGACGCCCGGCGGCCGGGGTCAATGAAGCCCTAGCGTCAGCGGCTAGCGGCGCGTCGCGGACGAAAGAGTCCAGGTCTGAGGTCTCCAGGAAGCTAGTCGCGTGCGTGTCGTTCATCGTTGATCGATTGAGATGGTGGATGGGTACCAGAGTATACATGCGTGGTATGCAGCCTTGGCCCTTGGCCCTTCTTGCGTTTTGGGCTTGACATGAGTTTAGCCCATGCATATCTTTGCTAATGGCCTGATGGCCGGATAATTATGCCTAGTCCCCGCTGCAGTTCGTTGGGGGGGGGGGGCGAACCATGGGGGTCTGGCCCCCGCTCGCCCCCCCACTGCCTCCGCCTCTGCCTGCTGCAGCGGGAAGAACTGCACCGTCACCTCCATCCTGTTCACGCTCTCGTACCATTCTGGTATGATCGCCCTGCTTCTCTTGGCGCCGGCGTGCGTGCTCTTCTTCCTGCGCGCCGCGGGCAGCAGCAGCGACAGCGAGGTACTCGTCGTCGTCACTCACTCTTCAGTCGCCGCTCCTCCAGCCCCGCGAAATCAACGTCTCTTATGATGTCGATGATTGTCCATGTGATAGGTCGAGGACAAGGACGAGGTCGAGGATCGCTCTGAGATCTTCCCGTGGCCCCTGATCTGGCCGTCGCTAGGGGGCATCACCGTGGCGACGTTGGCGGCGCCCATCGCCTTCGGTCTTCAGATGTGTGGGTTTCGAGAGGCTTCTTACCTAGTCTGCGTCGCGGCTGTGTTGTGCTCGGTCCTACTCCTCGCCCTCTTCTACATCGGTGCTGCGGTAGCGCTCTGGAGGATGAATCCTCAACAGCGCAGCATCACCGGCATGCTCAGGATGAGTCACAGGCTAGGAATTGGCAAGTTGGCGGAGTAGCGCAGCATCACCTACGTACTCAGGTAATTGATCTGTAGAAGGTTGTGCAATTATCTAATGTTCAGGTCCAAACTAAATTTTCAGTTGGTTATGCTTGTGTGCTATGAACTGAAAGTGTAGTTGTTCTCATTACCAACCATCAAATGTTATTCTCTTTAAGTAAACTGTCAGTTGCTGCACCCTATTGCAGTGTTTTCATCTGTTATTTGTAAGGATAAAGCGACGTTTCCATCCATGGTAGACGTCGGTAGACTAGTAATAACTTTTCTTCTTATTATCCTCTAATTTTTGCTCTATAATTTTCCTTGAAATGTCATCTACACATGAAAAAAGATTCACAGCCACAAAAAAAAATCACCTCAAAGGACACATAAACGTAAATGTTCGTAAATGGTATATTTTCATGTCAGTGTATTGAGATATCTAGAGCAGAATAGTGTTAATGTAAACCTAATTGTCATCTTGGAACAGCTAGCCGTACATTTGAATCGTGTTGTGTGGTTTATTGCTACCGTTTAGTTGTCACCAACAACCTGATGACCATAGGCCTTCACACGGTTAATTTCATCATTTACTGGCCAGGTGCACAGGAAGAATTTCGAGGTGGCAGCAGCAAGATGATGGAGATCGAGTACTACTACTATTCTACCAGTGCAGGAGTGCTTCTGTTTCCTAGCTATGTTGCTCTTGTGTGAACAAATAAGAGATGGACATGTCGATCGTGTGTGATGCGTAGTTATCTATCTAGTAGTATAACTTAGTACCCAGTAAGCTTGATTCGATGCGAGGTCAGAGCTGTCACTATGGCTGTTTGGTTAATATGAAGTCTGAACCGGACCTCTAGCATGGGTTATATTTACCTTACGCTCTGATGAAGGGTTTCCATTCTATGTGATCATATATCATTTCACTGCTGATTTGTAGCCGTTGGGTTAATTACTTTGCTGGGCGTGGAATCTGACTAGGGTAGCAGCTAGTTCGCTAGGACGGGGGGAAGCATCCGAGCAAGTTCCTCCTGCGGGTGGAGCGGTGTGGCTTCCCTTGTTGCTTTCGCGCTTCCGGAAATGGGCCTGCAGCGGCCAGAGAGAGATGCATGTGCACCCAGCCCATCAACGTCGATCGAATTGTCATGCGTCCCCTACAATTTGCACATAGTATATTCGATGAAGCACAATTTTCATGCCGCGGGCACACAAAAATGAGGAAAATTTCGAGCATCCATTCCATGTACGCTATTGCCAGCCAAGAATGGCAGGGGGTTCATCATGGCCATCGATGCCATGCTCAACAACCAAAGCAGAATTGACAATGCTGGCTACTTACTTAACTTCCTAATCAGCTCCTCCCACCTAGCACAGTGCACACGCGCTCTCGCCCCAAACCAGAATTGACAATGCTAATTCTGGCACACGCGCTCTCACTCAGGAGTAAAAATCGACGCCAGCCAACCACCTCCACCGGTCCAATTCACTCCACTCCCCTGTGCCGCTGTGCGTGCTCAGCAAAATTCCATAATTTCTCGGCCAGTTATTGAAGGTTGCAGGTGCGTGTCTACTCTCTTCCAGGACGTTTCACGCTTCAGGAAACGGGCACACATGCATGATTCCATGTGCCGCTGTGCTCGCTCTTTTCAGCATGGTTCCTTTTTTGCCCTTCTTTTACTTTCTTGCTTTGCACTTAGCCACTTACAATCTGTGGTGTCATTTCATTATGAGCAGTGATATACGGACGATAGGTTTTCAGCCGATTCTTGAACGATGGATCAAGTCATCCATTAGATTGCATCATTTTGCAAATCAGCACCGTACAAGATGAGCATCGTCCAGATTTCGTCCATGCACTGTCGTGTGCAGAGCAATTTTGTTTATTATTTGCCTTTTCGTTCCTCTTGGCGAAGGCTAGCTAGACATAACATTTATCATGCAAACTACCCCCTTTCTTAGGGTTTGCAAGACACGTGGGTATCTCTATACTGACAATTTGACAAAAGTTGTGATAGAGAAGTCGGAGCTGCATGTGGCGGCGCCCCTGCCGTAACGATGACTCCATGAGTGTGGTTTCAGCGGATGGCGCTCTTCGGAGGTTGCGCTGCACTATGCCGGTGCGAGGCTTGCAACTTTCTCATGCGAAGCGCTTCAACAAAATCGGAGCTGCCTGTCCTCGACGTCGGCAGTCGATTATTTGGCTTTGGCCTTCGAGGTCCTCGTGTGTCGTTTGTTCGGCGAGCTCTTGACAGGTCGTCTATGGTGAAGTCGGAATCGCCTGCTCAGGGAGAGGCGACGACGAAGACATTGCGGGTAACCTCGATGGTGTGTGGGGTCTTGTGGGTGTCAGATCGGCTGTGTGCCCTTTTGAGGGTGTGTTGTAACGGTTTTCGCCCTGGTTTCCGTTAATTACCCGGGCAACTCTCTTCTACTTTTTAATGAATGAGACCCTAACGGACTGCGTTTCAGAAAAAAAAAGACAAACGGAGTACAAGTTACTTATCATAAAAAATATATAATTCGAATATAAAAACTAGCAAGATAACCCAAGCATTTGCACGACACGGTTTCTGTTTTTATATTTACTGTTATGTTTACTCGAATTTCAAACGACATGAATTTATACATTCAGAAGACACCACCATTTAGTATTTTTGAAATAATCACTACAGGAAAAGCACATTTTGCCTTATGTTTCTCGGTTCGCCGAGCATTTTATATCGGCCACCCAGCATATGACCGTACAAGCCGTGCTTTGGCGTACCGCCACTTACGTCGTGACACGGCCCAAAAAACATGTGTTGTAGATTGGTCAAAGCCGAGTGTGATCGTAGCCCGCATGGCATACAACAACGCCACGTGGTCGTGCTCGTCGAAGGTCACGGGGCCGTGACGGGTTCGTACGTAAGCCGTGCGCCGTCTCCAAATGTCGTGTGCCTTCAACAACACCCACACACGGCGTAATTGCGGTGGTAAACCTTTGACTGTAAGCGGCTGGCGGTTGTTCACATGTAACTCCGGCACCGTGGCCATCTGGATTCCGATGTGGCCGTGCGGATTCAGCTACCGCCATTAACGGAGGCATAACACCCAAACCTACCTCGCCAGCGCCCCTCCCTCGCCTACAAATACATTCCCCCACCGCAGGCGGGACTCCCCTCCCTCCTCTTGACAGATTCGCCGCCGCTTGCCCCCGAGCTCGACGCCGGCCACACCTCCACCACCAAACCCGACGCCGGTGACTAAGAGAAACCACACCGGCCCTTTTTCCTACTAATTAAGTTTTGTCATATGTTAGTTTAGGTTTGCTTGATAGGTAGATAGGTTTAATAATCTTCATAATGATTTCACTACAAATAATCTTCACAATGATTTCTAGTTTAGGTTTGCTTGATAGCTAGATATTATAGATAGGTTTAATTTAATGTAGATAGATGCTAGAGTTTACAATATTGATAAAAACTTGTTATGGATATGAATTGGATCTTTTTTACTACTAAATAAGTTTTTTCATATGTTAGCATGAATTGAATATTTTTTTCTTCATATGCATATGCATACATTCCAGAATTCGTATATGTTGATAAAAGTGATTAATTATAACGATGGATATATATATGTGCATCATATTTGTAATTAATTAAAAACATGCTAAAAGGTGTGTTTTAATTTAGTTCTATATATGTTTACAGATGGACGGCAGTAAGGGATGAGACGGGCTCATCGAAGCATTAGCGTTGGCACGTTGTTCTGTTGGCCAAGATGAAGCAGATCGCTTCCTGGTATGACAGCAACAGGGCCATGGTTTTGCAGGCCAAAATCGTGCTCGGGGTACCACGAAGTACGAGTGAGAGACCGGATGAAGGCCGCCTATGGTGGTGATACTAGAGTCAGTGTGACGGAGATCCAACACAAATATTTGATGTGGCAGTTGCTTCACAAACGGGGCAGTTGGGCGTGAAGGTTCATCAGTTAGATAGAGTGCGACACCACCAGTTGCAGGCGACAGGAGTGAATCTAGTGAAGACATGGGCTCAACCTTGGTTTGACAAGTCACTATGACCAACACAAACACACACTAAGAGGAAACCATCATGATCAACCCCCTCTCGAGTTCGGTCAAATGCGTAGACCGAGCGGGCCCCACAGATCAACGCATCGTCGAATATGAAATGAGGGAGGGTCGGAACACCTCCACCACCTGCATGTGTCACTATATACGTATAAAAGGGTGGTGTGAGGTTTAAATATCCAACACAAATCTTTGATGGGGTAGTTGCTTCACAAACGAGACAGTTGGGCGCGAAGGTTCATCAGTTAGCTAGAGTGCGACACCACCAGTTGCAGGCAACGGGAGAGAATCTAGTGAAGGAATGGGCTCAACCTTGGTTTAATTGACAAGTCACTATGATCAACCCAAACACACACCAAGATGGAACCACCATGGTCAACCCCCTCTCGAGTTCGGTCAAAAGCTTAGAACGTGTGGGCCCCACGGATCGGCGCATCATCATAAACGGAACGAGGGAGGATTGGAATACCTGAAAGTTATGCATATTAGGTAGTAGCAATGAGGAAGTACTTTGCCTCTTGGTTGTCTTGAAGACAAGTCCACAAACTTGTTGAGTTACCATTGTTGCCATCTATGAGAAAACAATTTAGTACAAGTGAACATGTAAAGAAACATGCCAGCAAGATCAACATGAATATACTATGAAAACGCACACCTTTATATTTGTTCCGTATGCAATCTTGTGAGCACATTAGAGCCTCTAACATGTCTGGAGTAAGACTACAACGATGGTCACTTAGAACTCTTGCGCTTGTACTAAATGTTGATTCTGAAGCAACATTGTCGACTGGAATTGCAAATATGTCAAGGGCTAGCATCCGCAAAGTAGGATAGCGTGTTTCAGCCACTTTCCACCAATCTAACATTAAATTTTTCTTGGGAAACTGGAACTAGCTCATCTTCCAAGTAGCGGACTCATATTTCATCCTAGAAGCTGTTGGCCTTTTCTGAACAACACACTTATTGAAGAGTGACATAAGGGATGGGGCTTGCATAGAATAAAAAGGGAAGAAGGGGTTGATTCATCATCATCTTCTCAAGATTGTATTCCTCTAACAATTTCCATAACTTGGCAACTAAATCTGCCACATACACCTCACAATCCGCAGATCCATGCAACATTGCAAACCAAACAAGCAACATCTCATTTTTGTACGGAGGATCAAGAATTGTAGCCATACCCACTAGACTTTCTGGTATCGACATGCTACGGTCAGAGATGCTACGATTAACATGATTATGCATTAGAAAACACTACCATTGGACATTCGACCACTATGTAAACAAGACAACAACATATACTAACAAAAAAATGTAAACAAGAAAACAAGATAATAATAAAAATGCACTATCCTAATAAAACAACACCATACATAAACAATTAACATGATTATGCATTAGAATGTAGAAACACTATCACAGTACCACTAGACATGCAACAATCGACATGCTACCACTAGTACATCTGCATATATTCCTAGACAAAATCCTAGGTGATGCACTAGTGCAAGCTTTTAGTGAGTGATACTCACCCAATCTTTGTGTTCCTGTCTGTGATGGATGAGGATGGAATCGGTGGAGGCTTGACAGTGACGGATGAGGATGGACTAGATGGACGCTTGCCGCTGTCGGTGACGGACGGGAAAGTGCTCGATTAAGGCTTCCGTTTTGGGGCGTACTCCTTCTCTCTCACTCCCATGACCAGATCGTCCGCCACCCCGCACTGGTCTGGCCGTGGGAGGAGACAGACGGATAGAAGCTCGTGTGGGCGCCGTTTTATGCTGCTGGGGGTGGAATGGGGAGAAGATGGAGGGGTGGCCAGTGGCAGAAGCTTGTGGAGAAGGAGGATGATGCGGTGGAGGGCTGGAGGCGCGACGTTGAGGCTACAATAGTGAATGCGCGACGTGGAAGTTGCGACGGTGGAGGTGCACGATAGGAGGAGATGGCGGCGGTCCCGGGCCGGAGGGGATGGAGGCTGCAAGTGCAGGGCGGTGCGGAGGTTGCAGCGGTGCTGGGTGCCGCCGGAGGTGGGGCTGGATCGAGGCTCTGGATCGGAGGGGGTGGGTGGGTGAGGGGGAACCGGGGAAGAGTGGTGGCTACAGGCGGCTAGGTTAGGGCGTGGAGTGAAGGAGAGAATGAGCTGAGAGAGGTGTGGGTGTGTGGTCTACGGTGGACGGGAATATTACGGGTAAGCCGGCTATCGGGTATGGGTAACGTCAAACTGTCCTCATCCCCGTATTTCACCGAATAGCTTCCTTATGGATATTACAACTCGTATATCCGCGTCCTGTTATAGATTAATTACCTGCAAGGCACGGGTAACGGTTAATCATTGTGAGCTTGAACCAGAGCCATTACTATCATCACGTCGCTCCAACGGATGATCCCTTGCGTTGTTTGATTAGTGTACTTTTTAATATAATTTGAACTCTATGAGAGTCGATTTTCTAGACCTTTTCCTCTCTTATTCACGATGCATGGGCATCTTTTACTACTCAATTTTTTTTTCACACGCACGCGGCACACCTGACAGAGGCACAGAGCGAGGGTTTCATTGTTGACCATAAATGACCCCCCAAAGGCCACAGCCCACACAAGTCACAACGAGTCACCAACGACCACTCCGCTCCACATCCAAAATGGCTTTCGAAGCGGAGGTCTCCAGGCTGGCTGCTCGCATAGCGGCCAGCTCGCCGGCGCGGGTGAGGATGGCGGTGGGGGCACTGGCACGCAGCAGCGCCGCCGCAGATGCCCTGGTCTACCTCTTCGTGGGCACCATCTGCGTGCTCTTCGCCGCAACATTCCTCTGCGCCGTCGCATTCCGGGCCTGCGGCGGGAACTGCAGCGTGGCCACCGCGATCTTCTTTTATTCTGGTATGCTCTCCCTGCTACTCATGGTGCCAGCGATGGTGCTTTTCTTCCTGCGCGCCGCTGGCAGCGAGGTACATTCGTCACTCACTCGTCGCCCCTCCCGCCCCGCCCCGCCAAATCAATGTCGCTTAGAGCATCTCCAACAGCCGCGCTAAATAAGCGCCGCGCCGTAAATTTGTCCTTTTTAGCGCGTGCACGCTTGATATACGGGCTCCAGCGGACGCGCAATAAGCGCGCACGCGGCATATAGAGTTCAGCGCGTGGTCCGAATCGCCATCGCGCGCTGTGTATTTGATGCGCCCGCTTCCGCGCGCCGCACACTCGAGCGCTCGCGCCGCACTCTCTCCGCCACGCCACCTTCGCCCTGCCCGCGCCGCCGCCGGTGAATTGACCTGATGGACGCCCGCGCCGGCACCCCCCTCACCCCTTCCTACACCCGCGACCCCTCCGCAGCCGCCGCCGCAAACCCTAGTGTGGGGAGCTTTGGCTTCGCCTCCGCCGGTGCTCCTCCAAGCACCGGTATCGCGCGCGGCCTTTTCATGCCGCCACGGATGGCCTCGGCGGCGGGTGGCGTCGCGCCGGCGCCCGCCGTGAAGCCACGTGCCCTCCTCTCGAAGCTCCCAAATGCGGCGCGGGCGAAGAAGGGTAAGGTATCTGCGAAGAAGAACAAGGCGGCGGACGGCTCCGGCTCCTCTAAGCCGTCGAGTAAGAAGCTTGCAGGGCGTGCGACGGACGCGGCGGCTACCGAAGCGCCGGCGAGCTCACTTGTTGAGCCGGCGACCGACGCGCACAAGGTGTTCGAGGAAATGCCCCAAAGGTATAAAATTTCGCCAACTTTTTGTTGTTGTTATTTTTTGAATGCATACATATAGATAGCTTATTTGCTTCGTTGTATATACTTTGTAGTTTCAACGATGAGGCATATATGTCAACTATGGGTGTTGGCTCCAACAATTCTCATTGGTCTCAAACCAATGACATGCATTTCGATGACCATGAGTTCGAGGTGGACGAGGATGGTGAGGACATTGTCGACGCACCGAAAGGAAGAGGAGGCAACTACACCAATGATGAAGACGTCTTGCTATGCAATACTTGGTTGCAAGTGTCGAGGGATCCATCCGTTGGAGGTGATCAAAGTAGAGATGCATATTGGAACCGGATGAAGGAGCACTTTGATCTACACAACAAGAGTGGAATTGACCACTCGGAACGATCTCTTCGCTCCCGGTGGTCGACAATCAACCGAGATTGTCAAAAGTGGGCGGCCGCACAAAAGGCGGTTGACAAGTTGAACCCAAGTGGCACTAATGATATAGATAGGGTAAGTGCCATTTCATCCATGTTCATCATGCTTGTTCTTGGTGTTTGTAGTGCTAACTTGTTTTGTTTTTATGTAGTTCAATATTGCACAAAACTTGTTCAAAGGAGAGGAGAAGAAGAGCAAGAAAGGGAAGATCAAGAAAGGGAGACCATTTACCTTGCCTCGTTGCTATGAAGCATTGAAGGATGATGAGAAATGGAAGAAGCGTGATGATATCGATGATGTTGATGAGAGCAACAAACGCAAGCGAACAATTGATTTGGATGATGATGATGGGGAGGCATCAAGTGATGACGGCAAGAGAAGCCCTACACTAAACTCGGTTTCATACTCGAAGCCAAAACGACCGGATGGGTGCAAGAAAGACGCAAAAGAAAAGAAGAAGAGGAAAGGAGATGATGAGCTAAAAAATGCTATGAAAGCTATTGTGAAGGCAAGAAAGGAAGCGAACGAGGTGAGGAAGATGACAAGGAACCAAGATGCCGCAGCCGAGGAGAGGAGGGTGGCGGCCGAGGAGAGGAAGGTGGCATTGGAGGAGAGGAAGGTGGCCATGAAGAAGCGAGCTAGGTTGTTGGATTGGGAGAAGTACTTGTTCTTCATGGACACATCTATCCTCAATGAGGCGCAAAAGGAGTACGTCACTCTTGCCCGTGAAGAAGTCTTGATACAAAAAAGAGCCATGATTCGCATGGCATTGGCGGCATGGGTGGCGGTGGCATTGGCGGCATGGGAGGCATCGGTGGCTTCAGAGCTACCATGGGCGGCATGGGTGGCGGTGGCATTGGCGGCATGGGAGGCATCGGTGGCTTCGGAGCTACCATGAGCAGCATGGGTGCCATGGGTGGCTTTGGAGCTTCCATGGAGACCATGGGAGGCATGGGTGGCTTCGGAGCACCTCCGGGCGGCATGGGCGGCATGAGAGGCATGAGTTTTGCGTTTCTCATGGGAGGCATGGGAGCACCTCCGGGCGGCATGGGCAGATTGTCTTTCGGTGTGCCTCACACACCTTCGCATGATGCCGTTGAAGATCTTGCCAACACCTTCCGAGCTTCACATGATGATGCGGCGCGCGACAATGAAGAGGAGGAGGAAGAATCGTCTTCGGAGAAGGATGATGAATCGGAGGAAGATGAGGATGAAGACGAGGATGAGGCTTGATTGTTGATGTGCCATTCGTTGGTGTGAACTTTTGTGTCATGAACTTGGTTCGAATTTTGAACTTGGTTGGATGATGTTGTGGGCATGAATTTGAACTTGTGGGCATGAACTTTTATGTCATCATGAACTTATTTGGATGATTTAAATTATGCCATGTCTTTGTTTTGATGTTTGAAAATCATTTCGTGTCCAAAATGCAACATATGGCAAGCGCCGGCTGCTCGCGCGCGCTGCTTTTTAGCGCACCTGCTGGAGCTACTCGCGCGCGCTAAAATTTGCAGCGGCCGCTGGAGCCAGCGCTCCTCGCCACGTCAAAACAGGCGATCAGCGCTGCCAACGCTTTTTTAACGCGCCGCGCGTTAGGCGGCTGTTGGAGATGCTCTTATGATGTTCATGAGTCGTTGACTGTGAAATTAATGTGATAGGTCAAGGATGATGTTGTGGAGGATCGCTTCCATCGGTGGCCGCTGCACCGGATGGCTGTAGCGATCTGGAGGTTCTTCGTCGTGGCGACGTCGGTGGAGTTCATCGGGCTCGTTCTTCAAATGTGTGGATTTCCAGAGGTTTCTTACCTTCTCCGCGCTGCGGCTCTGCTGTGCAAGCTCCTAGTCATCGTCCTCTTCTGCATCCGTGCTGCTGTGGCTCTGTGGAGGATGAATCCTCGACAGCCGGCTGCAGTTGCTGCTGTTGTGTTTGTGTACATGGTGTAGTGTGTGTACGGAGTAGTAATCTATCTAGTGTAGTTGCTTCACCTTCGGTGCTTCTTAGTTCAGTGCTGCCTATATGACTTGACGTATGCTCTGATGAATTGCGTTATGTGTAATCAGGTCCCTCATTTCACTGCCTATATCTATATGACTTGACGTACGCTCTGATGAAGAGCTTCTATTCTATATAATCACTTGGGATTTCACTGCCCTCCTTGCTTAATTAATCGGCTGGGTTAATTGCTGGACGTGGAATCTGTCTAGGCCGGGTCGCAGCTGGGATGGAGCAGCGCTAAAGGGCGTGTGAGGAAAGATAGATGGCTACGTGATGCGTGCGCGTCCTGGAGCTTTTTTTTTTTTTGAGGGTTACGTCCTGGAGCTGGAGGGTGGGATTCTTTCACGCTTCCGGAAATGGGCCTGGAGCGCTCCACATGGCCTACCGACTGCTGCGGCCAGAAGAAAGCTACGTGATGCGTGTGCGTCCCAGCCCATCAGCGTGGAAGTGCCGTGCGTCCCCGCAATATTTCCCAATTTTCACAACTTACACTTTTATTTAGATTGCTTATTACTTTTTTTTTGCGGGTAGATTGCTTATTACTATACTAACGGTGTACGTTGTGTGGAAAGCGTGCACATATGTGATGTGAGTGTTGTTTCTCATACCATGGAAAATTCAAGCATCGATTCCCATGTAGTACTACACTACTAGGGCTATCCGAGCTTAACAACGAAATCAAACCAGATACAGGAGGAGCTACTTACTCTCTTTTTTGCGAGCTTAACTTCCTAATCTGCCCCTCTCACCTAATTCAGGCACACGCCCGGAGTAAAGATGGACAACCAAACCACGAGTCCACTTCACTTCACTCCTCTGTGCGTCCTCAGTTATTGATGGCTCCCTGTGCTGCTGTGTTCGCCTGTGCAGCATACACATATCATCCCAAGCTTTTTTGTGCTTACCTTCTTACGTACTTTGCACCGACTGTACAGCCTTGTGTATTAGAGTGAGTTTTTCTTTTTTTGAGCAAATTGTATTAGACTGAGTGTTGTTCCCTTTTAGCAAAGGAGTACTACGCGCCGGCGTGCCGGCCGAAACTTTCGGCCGGTTCACTGCCAGCCGTATGATTAAAACAATTCGTACCGTACGATAGACTTAAAAGACGAATCGTCGTCTACATGTTACTCTTTCAACGACACAGAGAAAAATCTCTCTTCTGCCATTGACGTCCCTACAACAACCTTGCTCGCCATGGATACGGGAGCGACCCCACCTTGAAGTGCCGCCGACTCGCCGCCACTCGCCTTCCCCGCAGGTTCCAGCAGGGCGCCGCCGCAGCATCCAACCATTTGTAGAACGCCTGATGCCTCTGTCCTTGTAGCAACTAGTCGCCGCCGTCATAAGACGCCCGTCGCAGCAACACCATACCGCCGGCCATAGCTCCCGGCGTCGCCGCTCATACCATCGTCAGCCGGCGGCGCCGGTTTTTGAAGATTCACGGTGGAAACTTTTTTTACACCGGTTGAAGCTTTTTTGCTGTATGGTTGAAGCTTTTTCCGATTCCGATCGAAGCTCTTTTTCACACGGGTTGAAGCTTTTCTCGATGCTGGTTGAAGCTTTTCTCCATGTTTGAACCTTTCCTCTACGCCGGTCGTAGCCCTTTTCCATGGTTGAAGCTTTTTTCTCCGATGTAGCAAAAAATTCCATCAGTTCCAGCTTCTAGTTTGCTGGTTGCAGCAAACTTTGCGTCGCAGTTCGCCGTCGTGTCAGTGCCTCGTGCCGGTTGCAGCAAAACACTACGGGAAACAGCTAATTTGCCGTCAGTAGGCCACTTTGCCGTCAGCTTTTCGTCGGGCAAGACGGCAAATACCACTTTTGCCGTCAGCTGCTGACGGCAAAGAATCACTGACGGCAAAGCCATACTTTGCCGTCTGCATTTTTTTTACAGACGGCAAACCATGTCTTTGCCGTCTGCATTTTTTTGCCGTCTATAAAAAAAATGCAGACGGCAAAGACATAGTTTGCCGTCTGTAAATAAAACGTAGACGGCAAAATATGTCTTTACCGTCTGCGTTTTATTTTTACAGACGGCAAAGAAGAATCACAACTCGTGGATCAATCCCACGGATCGATGACATGGCATCGTCCACACCATACACACCACGCAGCCCCACATGGCTAAACGCACATCCACCCCACAACCACACGATGCACACAAACCCATGCACACACCTCAGCCTGACACACACCCACGACCCACACACACGACGCACACAAACCCACGCACACACCCACGACCCACACACACACACCCACGCACCCACCCACGGCCCCGACCCACAAGGCCACAACCACCACGCGCTCCGGCGCGGGCGAGCTGGGCATGGCGGCGGGCAGCGCAGGGCGCCTCCTCTTTCTTCTCTCCCTCCGGCGCCTCCTCTTTCTCTCGCTCCGGCAGCGGCCATGGCGGCGGGCAGGGCGGCCGACGCGGGCGAGCACGTCGGCGGCTACTTCTTCTTCTCTCCCTCTGGTGCCTCCGCCCTCAAGCAGCGGGCAGGGCGGCCGGCAGGGCGGCCGGCGCGGGCGAGCTCGGCGGCGGCGGCTCCTACTTCTTCTCTCCCTCCGGCGCCTCCTCTTCTCTCCCTCCGGCGCCTCCTCTTTTCTCCCTCCGGGAGCGGGCCAGCAAGCAGGGCACGGCGACCCCGTTTCCCCTCCTTCTCCATCTGACGCCTCCTCCCTCCGGCAAGGCACCGGCGAACAGCAGCAGCGAACGGCCGGCCGGTGAACAGCAGCAGCGCACAGCCGATGAACAGCAGTAGGGCCGGCCGGCGACGACGCGAGCGAGCATGGCTAACAAACGTCCAAGACACGCCGGTGGCTGGCGAGGTTGGGCGTCGGGTTGCTGCGGACACGATGCGGCCATTGTTGCTCCATCCCTGCCCCGCGCTGGCGTCATATATTTTTTTAAAAAAAAAAACTTCTTTGCCGTCTGTAACTTAGGCTGGCTGACGGCAAAGCGCTGTGGGGGCCATCTGCCAACAGAAAACCCTAAATCCCTCTTTGCCGTCTGCCGCAGGAGAAAACGTGACGGCAAATTCTTTGCCGTCATCCCGACGAAAAGCAGACGGCAAAGTATGCTTTTGCCGATTTGGCTTTGCCGTCTGCCGGCTGACGGCAAACTCTTTGCCGTCTGTATTCCTCTCTTTGCCGTCTGTACATGCCAGACGGCAAACTAGCTAATTCCCGTAGTGAAATAGTTGGCCCGTTCCAGCATATGGTGGTGCCGTTGGTAGCAAACGAGATTGCCGGTTGTAGCTCCTCCAGCTGCAGGTTCCAGCAACGACGCCGACAGCTTGTAGCACCCACGGTGGCCGGTTCCAGCACCCACGGTGGACGCCGGCAGCTTGTAGCTTTGGCAGGAGGCGCCCCCAGCAAACCTCACCATTGACGCCCCTAGCAGCTTGTCCATGGCGCAAAAAATATCCCCTTCCTAGATGGCTTCGAATCCGGCCATGGCCTGCACCCAGCAGATGAATCCGGCCATGGAGCTTGCAGCAGCAAGGCACCGCCGCATGGTGATCTATTTTGGAAGGTCCTCACCGTGGTTTGCTGCTGGGAGGAGGGGGGAGCATGGCGCAGGCACAGAAAGGGGAGAGAGTAGCGAGAACGGAGATGGGATGCGGGCGATGGAGAAAGAAGATAAGGAAGAGGAAGTTGTTTATAGACACGTGGGGCCTGAGTGCGTGGCGCGCGTGCGTGCGACCGGCCGAACGTTTCAGCCGGCGCTCCGGCTGGAAACATTTCCCTTTAGCAAATCACTTGGCACGGACGGGTCCAGTTTTCACGGACAGGCCCATCAGTAATTTTTGTGTCGCTTTGTGGACGAGACTCACAGAGCGCTAGCGACTTTGGCTGGCCCAATTAGCCATGTATCCGCGCTGGGTGCTGTACTGTTTTATGGTTTAACGATTCTTTTGGTTTGCTTTTCAGTTGATTTTTATCCTGTTTTTATTTCACCTTTTATTTCAACCAATTGTAGTATTAATATGAAAAAATATTTATTTATTTTCAAAACTGAATATTTTTATTAAAAATATTAGTAATTTTAAAAACTTTTGTGAATATTTTTTGAAAAATATATAAATTTTAGTAATATCTATATAAATACGTTGATTCTTAAAAAAGTGTGAAAATATTTTTTATAAAATGTAAAACTTTTTTTAAAACAAGAACATTTAGTATATTTCTGGCAACTTTAAAAAAAAATAACATTTAAAAAATAATAATAGTAAACCTAATATAAAAAAGGGAAAAAGTAGAGAAAACAAGAAAAACAAAATACTAAAATAGAACATTCTAAAACATTCCTAAAATCTTAAACAATTAGACCTGTATAGCCGTAGGGAAGAAGCCTGTTGGTGCTGGAGACTAGCGTTTGTAGCCATGGCTGCCCGTTCACGCCCGACTCGTAGCAGACGACAAGAAGGCAAGAGGCTCAGGCCCGTCGCCATGGCTGCCATCTCGCGGACCACCAGCAGGTGCGCCTGACAAGTCACTAGATTGTGTTGCCAGGTCTAAGCAAGTCGTGTGTCCATCACCATGGCTGTGCTGCCATATTTTGGCTCCTCCATGATGCACTTTTTAGGGGAGGGAGGGGGGGGGGGGGGGGGGAGGGGAGGGGGGGAGGGGGGGGAGAGAGAGAGAGAGAGTGATTCTTTTGCTCCTTGTATTCTAGTTGCCGCCTCATTGATCCGTGCCTCCTTGAGTTTTTTACTCATCCTCAAAAAAATTACTTAATATATAGTAGCTCTAATGACGAAAGTACCTTTCTGCTCCCGAGCTCAAATGAGCTCGGTGAACAGTAAAAAAAAATCAAAAACATTTGAAAAAAATCCAAATTTTTTTCGGGAGAAACATTGACAAAAGTTTTAAGTTCTTGCAAAAATTCATCACGGAATCACATTCCTGTAAGGCGTGGCAAAAAAAAAACAAATTCAGTGCTCCAAAATGCTTTTGAAAGTAGCATTTTCAGAGTACCGATTTTGTTTTTTTTTTGCCATGTCTTCTAGGAATGTGATTTCAAGACGAATTTTTGGCAAGCACTTAAAACTTTTGTCAATGTTTCACCCAAAAAAAAATTGGAATTTTTTGAAATTTTTTGAATTTTGTTTCGATTTTACTGTTCACCCGAGCTCATTTGAGCTCGGGTGCAGAAACTCTACGTCCCTCTAATGACCATTTCTTTAAGAGCATCAACAGCTGGACGCTCCAAACCCTCCTCAAATGTCCGGGCGGACGGTCCTGTCACTGATCGGTCACAAAAATGACCACCTATGTTATGCTCACGCTGGAGCGCTGGTTCCAGATTGAGCAGGAGATCCAGGCGAGGCGCGCCGCCCGGATCGTTATCGGCTTGCCTCCGGACTCCTCGGAGCAGGAGGAGGAGGATGAGCAGCCGGAGGAGAAGGAGGAAGAGGAGCTGCAGCCGGCTCCGATGGAGGTGACGGATACGAAGGAGGCGGAGCAGGCAGAGGAGGAGCTGGTGCCGGCTCCGGGCTTCAACATGGATGATGCGGAGGTGGAGTTCGCAGTCGCCCAAGTGGCCGAGATAGCGGGGCAGAAGGCCATCCTGGAGTTCATCCAGGATGAGACCTATGTGAAGGCCAACGGGCATTTCATCCGACAGGAACGGGCGGCGACCGACGCTCTCTTCAATGAGGTCGAAGCGGAGATGGAGGCGGATGCCGATGCGTAGCAGCCGGAGCTGCGGCTGCCACCCATGTACCTAGAGTTGGGCACGGAGATAGTGAACATCTCCAACGAGGATTACAATAATATATGTTACTTGATCTACGTTGTAGTACGTGGATTTTCTCGTTTGCATGCTTTTGTATCGATCTAAGGTTTCTAGTATAAGGTATTCGAATGCAGAGAAGTAAATTTGAGGCATGATTGGTCAGTGTTTGCGGACGTGCCCGGACACGTCCGCGGGCGTTTGAGGGGTCAGATTTGCTGCCCTCGTCTATAGATGCTCTAATGGTTATATAGCTCTCATGGTCGCTCTAAATGGTTATATATAGCTCTAATGGGGAAAATACACAGGAGCTCCTGGGTGCTCCACCCTCCTATACGAATATTAAACGTAAAAAATACAAAAAAATTCAAAAAAAATCTGAAATTAGGTGATATCAAACCTGGGTTCTCAACCTACTCCCGTGTGAAATTTCGTGAAAAATACCAGGAAACGTATCGATGACGAAATACTGTCCGAACAAAAATCCATCCAAACAGTTTTTTTCTATACATAGCAATTTTTTGTCTTTTTTGCCATGAATATGTTTCCTGGTATTTTTTCATGAAATTTCACGCAGGAGTAGATCGGGAACCCAGGTTTGATATCCCAAAATTTTAGATTTTTTTTTCAAATTTCTCGGTACTTTTTTGAATTTAATGTTCGTATAGGGGCGTGGAGCATCCGGGTGCGACAAATCCGCTTCGACTCTAATGGTAGGCGTAAAGTGTAAACCGGCATGTTCACACGCACGCTTGCCAGAGCGAGAGTTCCCTAGCTTGGAGTTCACCATAAAAGGACCCCCAAAGGCCGCAGGCCGTGACACAACCCAGCTACAAGCCACACAACCGAGTCACCTGACCACTCCACTCCACATCCAAAATGGCCGCCGTGACGTTGGAACTTCGAAGAGGAGGTCTCCAGGCTGGCTGCGCGCATGGCGGCCAGCTCGCCGGCTAGGGTGAGGGTTGCCTTGGTGGCACTGGCACGCAGCAGCACCGCCCGCGCCGCCGCAGATGCCCTGATCTATCTCTTCATGGGCGCGACCTGCGTGCTCTTCCCGGCGACTTTCTTCCGCATCATCGCATTCCGGGCCTCGGTCCTTCTATCTGAAATCAAGTTTTATTCTGGTATGCTCTCCCTGCTACTCATGGCGCCAGCTATAGTACTTTTCTTCCTGCGCGCCGCCGGCAGCGAGGTACTCGTCGCCCCTCCCGCCCCGCCTAATCAATGTCGCTCTCGCTCATGATGTTGATGACTGTGAAACTATTGTGATAGGTCAAGGATGATGTTGTGGAGGATCGCTTCCGTCGGTGGACGCTACACCGGACGTCTGCAGCGATTTGGAAGGTCTTGTTCGCGGCGACGGCTGTGGAACTCATCGGGCTCCGCGATGCGGCTCTGCTGTGCAAGCTCCTAGTCATCGCCCTCTTCTGCATCCGTAGTGCAGTGGCGCTGCGGAAGATGAGTCCTTAACAGCCGGCTGCTGTTGTACTAGCGTGATATCTACGGAGTACTCCCCCGTCCCATAATATAAGATATTTTTTAACACTACACTAGTATCAAGAAACGTCTTATATTATGAGACGGAGGAAGTAGTAATTAATCTATCTAGTAATAGTAAGTCAGTAACTAGTATGCTTGCTTCAGTGCTACGTAGGTCAGTGCTGCTGATGCAGTCAGTCACTATGGTTGTTTGGTTACTAGTGTGAAGTACCGGATCTATATATCTAACACAGGTATTAAGTTGCTGGATGTTTTCGGCTGGGTTAATAGTTGGGTCGCAGCAGGGATTGAGCAGCGTGTGAGGAAAGAGTCGTGATCCGTGTG
Source organism: Thinopyrum elongatum (assembly GCA_011799875.1). Lineage (NCBI taxonomy): Eukaryota > Viridiplantae > Streptophyta > Magnoliopsida > Poales > Poaceae > Thinopyrum > Thinopyrum elongatum. The sequence continues at coordinate 109,440,206 of CM022302.1, forward strand.
CGTCCTGGAGGGTGCGATTCTTTCACGCTTCCGGAAATGGGCCTGGAGCGCTGCACATGGCCTGCCGACTGCAGCGGCCAGAAGAAGATAGAGAGATAGCTACGTGATGCGCGTGTGTCCTCCCAGCCCATGAGCGTTGAATTGTCATGCGTCCGCGCAATTTTTCCAAATTCTCACAACCTATCTACACTTTTTGTTTACATTGGTTATTACTACACTGACGGTGTGGTTCAGCCTATGTACATTGTGTGGAAAGCCTGCACACATGTGATGTGTGTGTTGTTCTTCAGACAAGGAAAAATCAAGCATTGATTCCATCGATTCGACAACCAAATCAAACCAGATGCAGGAAGGAGAAGCTTACTTAACTTCCTAGGCAGCTAATTCAGGCACACGCGCTGTCTCAGTCGGTTCGGAGTAAAGATGGACCGTACGTTCAAAGGAGAGACGCCAACCAAACCACGAGCCCTCTTCACATCACTCTGTGCGTTCTCAGAAAAATTCCTTTTCTCGGTCAGCTATTGACGGTTGCAGGTGCATGCCTACTCTCTTCCAGGGCGTTTCACGGCTCGGGAAACGGGCACATGGCTCCATTTGCCGCTGTGTGCGCCGGTGCAGCATACACATATCATCCCAAGCTTTTTTGTGTTTACCTTCTTACTTTGCACCGACTGTACAGTCTTGTATGAGAGTGAGTTTTTTTTAGCAAATTGTATTACAGTGAGTGTTGTTGCATTTTTTGCAATTTCTTTGAGGGGGCATTTTTGCAAATCACCTGGCACGGACGGGTCCAGTCAGTATTTTTTTGACAGTGTTTTTTTTGAGGCAATTTTTTTTGACAATGGTGACTTGGCAGGCCTATCAGTAATTTTTGTGTCACTTTGTGGACGAGACTCACAGAGCCCTAGCGACTTCGGCCGGCCCAGTTAGCCGTGTGTCCGCGCTGGGTGCTGTATTGTATTATGGTTTGGTTTCCAGTTCATTTTTTATCCTTTTTTTTTATTTTACCTTCTATTTTCCACCGATTCTAATCTTAATTTGAAAAACACAAATATATAATTATTTTAAAAAGTGAGTACTTTTTATAGACTGAAAATATTTTTATTAAAAATATTAAGATTTTTAAAAACTTTTGTGAATATTTTTTAGAAAATTATATAAATTTTAATAATATCTATATAAACTGCGTTGATTCTTAAAAAAGTGTGAAAATACTTTTTCGAAATATTAATTTTTTTTAAAACAAGAATATTTATTATATTTCTGGCAACTTTTTAGAAAATTGTGAACATTAAAAAAATAATAATAGTAAACCTAAAAAGGAAAAAAGGAATGAAAAATAGGAAAAAAATTAAAGAATACAAGAAAAGCAAAATACTAGAATAGAACATTCTAAAACATTACTAAAATCTGAAACAATCAGACCTGTATAGCCGTAGGGAAGAAGCCTGTTGGTGTTGGAGACTAGCGTATGTCGCCATGGCTGCCCGTTGATGCCCGACTCGCAGCAGGTGACAAGAAGGCAAGAGGCTCATGCCCGTCGCCATGGCTGCCATCTCGTGGACCACCAGCAGGTGCCTGAGCAAGTCACTAGATGGTGTTGCCAGGTCTAAGCAAGTCATGTGTCCATCACCACGGTCGTGCTGTCATATTTTGGCTCCTCCATGATGCACCTTTTGGGAGTCATCACAGAGATAAAGAGAGAGAGGAGATATTTTTGGCTCTTTGTACTGTAGTTGCCGTGTCATCGATCCGTGCCTCCACACCTTCATCAATGGGCTTCCAACGCGTGGATCGTGTTTGTTTGCCAGCCATATTTGTTTGCATATGTATACGAAATATAGGGTGGAAAAATTGGCACAACTTATGTCATACCATAGTTGTTAGCAGAGAATTAAAGGAAGTGACATTTTAATATTCTCTCTACTATTATTACAAATAACTGTTGGGTTGACTCAGCAAACAATTTTTTCTTTTTGATTTCCTTCTTTGTTTTCTTTGCTAATTTTTGCTATGGATATCCACCAATGGGCTTTCAACTAAATATAGACTCAAGAACGCAAACAAAAAATTCCAACTCAATTTTGCCAACTTTTGCGTGCAACTGCGTTCATATTTGAATTATTTCCACTTAATGGCTTAAATATAGTAAACAAATCCCCAAAAATGCCAAATTTTGACATGGAACATGTGACCGAGTATATTGGGCATACTTAAAATTTAAAGGCCAATGGATGAAGCAATGGTGTCCTTGCCTTCAAATTTGAGCGTTTCTTCCTGAAACCACGATTCTTCCTTGGAGATGGTTCAAGTTTCTAAGCAGTGTACATCATATTTTTGCGAAACCATATCAAATTGGACCACAACATATTGATGCCACATAAGAGCACCATGCCAAGTTTCATGTTTTTTTAGACTTTGTTTTCGTTTTTTGGAACTAAAAATCAATAACTTTCATGTTCATGGTCAAGTCTTACCATCCTGATGTTTGGAATTCCTTTACTTATATTGGATAAGGCCTGAACATAGACTCAAGGACAAAAACAGGATTTTAAAACCCAATTTAGCCAAATTTTCATACACTTGCAGTTTAAGGTTTATTTATATCCTCTTAATACTTGGAAATGCACTTGATGACTAAAATATAGCAAACAAACCCCAAAAAATGCCAAATTTGACACTGAACATGTTTAGGATAAGGCCTAAACATGGACTCAATGACACAAATAGGATTTTAAAACACAGTTTTGCAAAATTTTCATGCACTTGCAGTTTACATTTTGTTTATATCCTTTTAATACACGGATATGCACTTGATGACTTAAATAGAGGAAACAAATCCCAAAAAAATCCAAATTTTGACATGGAACATGAAATGTGAACTATGTTTGCATTTTTGAGAATTAAAAAGCCAATAAACTCCATGTTCAGAGTTGATTTCTCGCACCCTGATGTATAGAATTCCTATTATTTTCTCTGATAAGGCTAAACATAGACTCAAGAACACAAATAGGTTTTTTCAACCCATTTTGCCAACCTTTTTATGCACTTGCAGTGAAGATTTGAATTGTATCCTATAAATGCCTCAAAATGCCCCTAATATAGCAATACATTTTATGTAAAACACCCCAATTTTTTCTGAATGGAACATATCACATTTTGTTACTAATACCAAGTTTTGGATATTTTTCTGGAACCATTTGCTAAGTTCAGGACATGAATTACATTTCTAGCTATTTACCGTATAATATTCAATTTTGAATTACATGTATATAAAAAATGGGCTCTAACTAAATACATATTTAGGTGCTTATATATATTTTTACGTCCCTCCAACAAATATGAACTCAAAATTCAAAATTTTGCTCTTGAAAATCCAAATGAACACAGGCAGTTTATTGCCTTGTTATTGTTGGCCAAGTATCGTACGAAAAGTACTCGACCAAGTTTGTTTGCCAAGTGTGATTCCCGATACACTCGACAAAAGATTAGTTTGCGGAGTGTCTAAGCAACCCGACACTCGGCATACGAGGTTTCAATAGTAGTGGTTGGATACTTTGGGTCACGGATTGTTTTTTTGTAACTGGAATTGACAACCTCGTACTTACACGCCCTCGAGCCCCGTCAATTCCGTGGGTTTGTACCTGCCAGTAGATGTATTACACAATAATAGGTGGTCAACGTGGCGACGGAAAGCCATCACCGGCGCAGGACGAGGCGGCATATGAGCAGTGCTTGTGGGAGTTGAGTGGCGACATCATCATGGAGAGAGATGAGGCGCCTGAGGGAGATGGGAGGTTCCCAATGGCGATATTCTGGTCAGGGGGGGCGGGGGTTGGAGTGGTGGCAGGGGTGGCATCAGCTGGAGGGGAAAAGGAGGAAGAGATAGGATAGCAAAACATCAAAAAGTAGCAAAGCTTGTGGAGGCGCAACTGGCGTTGTTCTCTTCCGCGATCGCCTGTAGTTGCGCCTCCGCGGCGGCCGCTTCCTGGCGAGCTGCGGCATGAGCGCGGACGGCCTCGTAGATCGCACGCTGCTCCGTGACGAAGTTGGGGTTCACCGCGGCCTTCACGCTCGCGCGCTCGCCGTTGCTCTGGCCCTCTGCTAGCCGATGCTGCTGTGGGAGGAACATGATGTACCACTGTTCTTCCTGTGCCTGATGGAACACCGACATAGGCGCCGACGCAGGCTGCTCCTCCGCCATGGCCGTGTTGTAGTGCGCCTGCGCCTGCTCCATGGTGAAGCCGACGTGCACAAGTGCAGGTACCACTGCGGTGTCGTCGGAGCCCGTCTCCATCATGAGGTCGTCCTCGTCGTCAGAGACCTCGGGCGAGCTGGCCGGATGCAGGCCTCGATCCGCCTGGCACGGCGGCCAGCTCGTGCTTCGTCTCCGTCGATAGGCTCTCCCACGGAGCGTTGCTGCCTGCAGTCATGGGAGATGTGGTGGATGGGAGGAGGATGTGGAGCGACTTGTGTTGTGGCGTGGAGTAGGTTGGGTGTGGCCGCCTTTAAATAGCGGATTCCAGTGAGGCTAGACGTCCGGGTGCTTCATTGCGTGGCGCCGGAGTGGGTTTCTCTGCCGGCGAGCCTGCTTAATGGCGGTGTACGGCCGGATGGGGTATTGAATGGGCGTGGTAGATATTCGTCCCATCTCGTCCAATAACGCGTCTCCGACATTGAACAGACGCGGACACCGGGGACGCGCCACAGACAATGCCCTCGGCCGGCACGCCGCTTCAATGTCGGTGCCAGTGAGAGGTCGTGTCCCCTCTGTAGCCGGCTTCAATGGGGAGCGTCCGCTCTAAAGCGGCTTGAATGCGGGCAGCTGGCAACAGGCGGGAACGTGCGTGGGCGAGTGTCGGCGTACGACATGGGATCTGAGGGACCCCTTTACGGTTCGGCAGGGAGAGAGGTATGCACAAAGAGCAGAACCAATGATCAACGCGAGGGGATTTTTACCCAGGTTCGGGCCGCTGATCAGCGTAAAACCCTACTCCTGTTTTTGTTTATTATCAGTGATTCATCCCAGTTCTTGGAGCGCTTGCGATGAACAGTACATTCAAGCAGCGGCTACGCATGCAGAATGGGCTGAGAGTCGTCCTCCCCCGCAACAGTTGCCTTGGGCCTCCTTTTATCTGATCCAAGGGGTCACCACAGTGGCAAACTGCTCATATGCGAGGTGTAAAGTAGCTACATGGTTATCATACCTAACCACTGACGGTTTTGGACAAATGCATTTAATGCACCGTGAGGTGTCCGTTTAGGTGTCCTTACTTTCTTGGGGATGGAAAAATGGGCCATCCCATCAGCACCGCTTAAGCTCGCCTCCACTAGCGCCTTGCCACGCATCCAGAGGTGGGGCCAGAATGCCAGGCCGGTCACTGCGCTGGGGCGGTGGCACAGTGTTGGAACCTTGTCGGGTGCAAATCTTACCGGGCTTGGCGGGCTACCCCGGCAAGATCTTGCCGGGAGCCGAGCCCTTGGTCCTCAGTCCTCCTTATCTTCTGATCCTTGGCATGGATGTCTCTTGATAACCTCGGATCGATCTTCAGCTGTTCCCCCGACAAGCCTTACCGCAGGTATGGCTACAACTGCCCGTGCACAAGTATGGTGTACTAAAGGCCCAATATTTAGTACACCGACAGGAGCCCCCGGGCCTAGGCCACACACGGGTGCGAGGCGTTGTTGGGCTAGGCCTAAACAGTGCACGGGCACGCGTGGCAGGGATTAACTGCTTGCAATCATTCTGTTTACTGCGCTTCCCCACTACGCGCGTTGAATGCGCGACGTGGGAGGCGTGCGCCGAACGGTCACGGCCGCAACACGCTCGTTGAGGCGTGTTCACATTGGGCAGTAAAAGAGGCAGCCTCGCTCCTTCCCCATAAAAAAGAATCCGCAAAGGCGCTGCTCTTTTACCCCTTCTTCTTTCCAATCTAAAATCCGCCATTACCTTCTCTCTCCCGAGCCCAGAGCAGAACTTCTCTTCATCCGCTTCTCGCCTCCGCACCCGCTCCATCCTCGGCTTCCGCCCTCGCAACCACTATGCCGCCCAAGGCTAGCAAGAGCAAGGGCAAGGAGACGAAGGCCGATGTCCTGGAGAGCGAGTTGTTGAAGATGCGGAAGAAGTACGTCGTCTTCACTCCGACGCTCGACGCGGAAGCCTTGAGGAACCGGTACCAGTGCATGTGGGCGAGGGAGACGAAGGCTCACCCCGCGACTCGCGTGGCCCCAGGTTCCTCTTTCAAAAGCGGCACTGATAGATATCCCTTCTTTGCCGCTTACTTTTACTGCGGGCTCTGCCCTCCATTCTCCGATTTCTTCAACGATATCATGTACATATACGGCTTCCATCTCTTGGACTTCACGCTGAATGCCGTAACTTGCATGGCTATCTTTGCCCATCTTTGCGAAAACTTTGCCGGAGTAGTTCCCAACACCGCCCTCTTCCGCCATTTCTTCATTCCTCGCGTCCAAAAAGTGGAAGCCCTTGCCGGTTCTATCGCCTGGATCCCAAGGGCATGGAACAAGGAGATATATCCGGACGGGGTTTACCGCGAGAAGTGGGAAGAATGGCGGTCCGAGTGGTGCTGGATCAAGGAAGCGGATCCCCATCCCTTCTGTTCGCCCCGACGGCAAAAGGCGATCCGCGGCGAGGACTGGAGCGACCTTGATGCTCAAGATGACAGGCTCACAATCGCCACGACCAGGATCCTCCATTTGAAAGCCGCCGGGCTCACTATAGAGATGATCGGCTCTGATTTTCTTCGCCGGCGCATCGCCCCTCTGCAGAATAAGGGGAGGCCAGCCTGGGAGTACCGGAACGCAGCGGACATCATGATGCTGCGCCCCGGACTGAACAACAACTTGATAATCATGCAGCTTGGCGCTCTCCGCCACCGGCTATTTCAGCGCGGAGACAAGCATAAATTTCCAGCAAGAATTGTTCCCTTGTGCAACAACTCCGCCCTGGGGTCAATCATTGCCGCGATGCCAATGTTCAATGCCCATGGCCTTGACGCGACCTGGGCCGAGCCATCTGCGGAGGAGGCACAGAAGTTCTTCCACAACTTGTCGGAGAGGCCCGTCCGAGAAGAGACAAATCTCATCCGCACCACCACTGACGAAGAAGTGGCATATATTGCCACTAGAGTGGAAGAGGCGAATCTTGCCGTGGAGGCCGGCAACGTCGGCTTCACAGAATGGGAAACCAGCGACGCAGAAGTCGTACCGGAGGAGAAACCTGCCGGGACAGAGCGGCACAACCGCTAAGAGCTCATCAGGCGAGGAAGCAGCTGAAGAGCAGCCGCAGGAGGAGCCCCCAGCTCCAAAGAAGGCAAAGTGCGTCCTTCGGAAAGCTGCTTCTGGCATCCCAACAAGCCAACCCTCTTCGAGCAGCGAGGCTCCCGGCAAGGGGGCGGCCGGCAAGGCCGGACCGCGGCAAGGGGTTCGACAGCAACCCGCGCGGCGCACGAGACACACACCTGCGGCAACCACTGGGGCGGCAGGGGCATCTCACACAGCAGCGCCGGAAGCTGAGGCGGCAGAGCCACACCAACCCCCTGCACCTGCCGCAGCCAAGCGACCCAGGACCCCTCCACCACGTCCCCATACGGACACTGCAATGGAGGTCGACTTCGACATCTCCGGCTTCAGCCCGGAACGAGAAGAGGAAGAGTAAGTATCCTGTCGTAGTCTTTATCTCCTGAATCCCGAATTCAATTGATCTCAACGCCTTGCTTTGTCTTGTCTCTGCAGGGAGGCAGAAACTTTGGCGGAAAGGATGGCGAAAACTTCCACGGGCGACGAGCCACCGACAAGCTCTACGAGCGCGCCAGATGCTATCACCATCAGCCCGGAGCTTAGCCCTCAACGCAGCCCCCAGCACAGCCCCCAGCGTGAGTTCACCACTCGTTTTCCGCTGGCGGGTGCTAAGGTTCCTACCTTTGCCGCTTACACCTTTTGGGCTTGCAGGAGAAGAACGGCAACAAGGAGAGTCGTTGGAAGACGCCCCCGTCGTGCCGCCCTCGTCAACCACGCCGCCCGCAAGCGCATCCCCGGCAAGAGCTCCCACCGACGAGCTTATCTTGGAAGAGGAGGAGCCGGCAAACATGGGCACCGGCAACCTTTCCCCGGCAACCAATGTTGCCGGGAGGAGCGAAGCTACCCCTCATCAGCTCGACGCAGGTGACTGCTTGTCTCAGAGTACTTATGATTCTTGCTTTATCTTTCTGAACTTTGATCTTGACTTGATTTTGTTTCCCTCCTTCGTCCTTCAGAATTCCCCGTGATGGAACACATGGACATCGACGTGGTCATCGAGGAGACCGCCAAAGATGCTGCCGCCGAAGCTGACAAGATTGCCGCTAGTGAGGCTACCAAAGATGCAACCGTTGAGGCCAGCGCGGCTGCTGTCAAGGGAGCCGCCAAGAATCTTGCCGAGAAGGCCGGTGAGGAGACTGATGACCGCACTGACAGCATTCCTGCCGCAGGAGCGCCAGGCGCTACACCGGCCACAGAGCCCCTAGCCACCGGTGAGACGCTTGCCGAAGATCAACCGTCGACATCTGAGGCTCCCTCATCGAGCAAGTATCTCAAGGTTGGCGACAACCTGTTCGTCAACTTACCGGGGACGGCAAGCATTGGAGCGCCGATCGAAGGGGAAAGCTTTGACGAAGAAGTCATCACCACTGCCGGGCTCAAGATTGTCGATGAACCAAGTGCCAGCAGCGGCAAATCTGAAGAAGATCGGCTCCTCCAGGCCATGGGTGATAACTTCCGCAAGCTCCAAGCGCTCCATCGTGCTCGAAAAGAGAAGGTAGACGCCAGAGCTGCAGTTGTCGAAGCAGCCGAGGCGGACTTCCAGAAACACGTTGAGCAAACGCAAATCCGGTACGCCGAGGCCCTTCAAGAGCTGACCGCCAGCCGGGAGCAGGTGAGCCAAAGTTGGACGGAGCTCCTCATGAGGCAATCTGACATGGAGAGGGCGCAAGAGGAAGCTGCGCAAAAGGTTGCCGTTGAAGAAGCTCTCTTGACGCAACGCCGCATTGGGCTTGACGCTCATGAAGAAGATCTTGCCGCGCGTGAGCAAGCACTTGCCGCCAAACTCTGCGGCAAGGACGAAGAGATTGAAAAGCTCATCGCGCAGCGGACCCAGGAGCTGGAGCACAAGCACAAGGAAGCGCTCGAAGCTACAACTGTAGATCACGCCAGCAAGCTCAAAGAAGCCATCGATGCTGTGAGGCCGCAGAGGCTGCCAAGAGCGAGCTGAGCAATAAAGTGAAGAAGCTGGAAGCGGACCTTGAGGAACACAGCAAGGAGCTCTCGACGCTCAAAAGCGAGAGGGAGAAAACTCTCCATAGCTTGGCGAAGATGCAAGTTGCTATGTCCGACAAGACCAAGCAGCTCTCTTCGGCCAACGATGCCATTGCCGATCTGAGGCTGAAACTGACCACGCTGGAGAAGTCTCTCAAGGACGGCAGGGCCTGCAAGAAGGCCCTGAGCAAAGATCTCCAGGAAGAGAGGAACTTGCTCAAGAGCGCTGCCGCCGCCCAAGTTGACTATGAGAAAGGCGTGCAAATCTGGACAGATCGCCTTGTCGACACCACGGAGAAGCTCACAACACAGCTGTCAACCATGGGCCGGGAGGGCTTGCAAAACTTCAGGTATTCTTCTGAAGCAAGAATATCCCCGAGCGCCAGGTTGACCATGTTCTTCGAAAGCATTATTGATGCTCTGAAACTGCTCCAGTCCAACCGAGCGACCCAGCTGGCCAACGAGTCCCGCAAACTTTGCCGGGCCGTCCTCCACAAGGTGCTCATCAAGGTGGTGCATAAGAATCCTGGCATCGACCTCACCAACGTGTTCGACCGCTTGCCGAAGGATGCAGATCTTCAGGCACTTGAGAAGCTTGTCGTGCCCATCCTCGAGAAGGTGGATTCAATCAAGAGGGTCGAAGGCCAGCGCAGGGACTAGCCATCTCGCCTTTTTTCTTGACGCCACCATTCCATGTCAAAGACAATTTAGTCTTAGATTAGAACTGCGGCAACTATTGATGTAATATAACTTGCTATGACTGAGTATATATGCATGCTATTTCCCTTGTTCGATTTCTTTCCGTATGATTGCGCTCTACGCTTACTGGAAACTTGTCGGCGGGCAACCTACCGCGAGCGCTGGGTGCGGGACTTCAGCAGCCTGCTGGAGGTGCAGCGGCCGGCAAGACACCTTGGCGCTCTTGGCGCAGCCACTTATACTGTTGAGCGGACTCAAAACAGAACAAGGGCGCAACCAATTACAACAAGGGTTCCTTCGCGTGCAGGTTTTCCATACAAGGGCCGAAATCATCCAAAGAAAATAGCATGATAGTAAAAATCTAAAAACTTGCTCAAAGTTTCGAACTTAGCTTTCTGTCGCCGTGCTCCTTCCGGCAAGACACCAATTCTGAACATCGCCTATTGGTATCCATACCTTCCTTCCCCCTCGGTAAACTTGTATGCGAGGGAACCTTCTGTCCTTTGAGAAAAAGAAAGAAGAGAAAATAAAGATATGGAACCTTGGCGGTTCGTTAGTCTTACCGGGGATCAAGTGTCATACAATATCTCAGACAAACATGCATACATATATAAACATGGAAATCAACAAGAAATGCACAACACTTAAGCTTATTCAACTGCACACAGGGTCTGCGCCTGGCTTTGTACAAAGGATTACATGCCTCGCCGGCAAGACTTGTACAAAAGGAGGTTGCCGGGGGCCCCCGGCAACCGCGCCTTATGGGTAAAACTTGCGAAGATGTTCGATATTCCAGGAGTTGCTCACTGGAACGCCATCCTCGGTCTCCAGGCAGACAGTGCCGGGCCTGGTGACTCGTACTACCCGATAAGGGCCTTCCCACTTCGGCGTCAACTTGTTTGAATTCTTGGCGGACTGAATCCGCCGAAGAACAAGGTCGCCTTCCTCAAGGCTTTGGGCATGAACTTTGCGGCTATGATAGCGGCGCAAAGCTTGCTGGTAGCGTGCAGCTCGCACAGCAGCCTGAAGGCGATCCTCCTCAAGGAGCACAGCGTCATCTTGTCGCAGTTGCTCTTGCTCAGGCTCATCATAAGCGAGCACTCGAGGTGACTCGTATATGAGTTCCGTGGGGAGAACTGCTTCCGCTCCGTAAACCAGAGCGAAGGGTGTCTGGCCAGTGGCTCGATTTGGTGTCGTTCTGATTGACCAAAGAACCACCGGTAACTCATCAATCCAGCGCCTTCCGCACTTTTTCAGCTTGTCGAAAGTTCTGGTCCTGAGACCGCGCAACACTTTAGCATTAGCCCTCTCCGCTTGGCCGTTGCTTCTCGGGTGAGCAACAGAGGCAAAACAAACTTTGCCGCCAAGGTCTTGGACGTATTGCATGAAGGTGCGACTTGTGAACTGTGTGCCGTTGTCGGTGATGACCCTGTTGGGCACATCAAAACGGCAAACTATCCCTTTGAAGAACTTGACGGCTGATTGTGCTGTCACCTTCCTCACTGCTTCCACTTCCGGCCACTTTGTGAACTTGTCGATTGCCACGTACAAGTACTCAAAGCCCCCGGTAGCACGGGGAAAAGGGCCCAGTATGTCGAGCCCCCAGACCGAAAATGGCCAGGAGAGAGGGATTGTCTGAAGAGCTTGAGCTGGCTGATGTGATTTCTTTGAATGAAACTGGCACGCTTCACACTTGGTTACTAGTGCAGTTGCATCCTGGAGAGTAGTGGGCCAAAAGAAACCTTGTCGGAATGCCTTTCCGACAAGCGCTCTTGATCCTATGTGGGAGCCACATATGCTTCCATGTATCTATGCCAACAGCTCCAGTCCATCTTCCCGAGGAATACACTTCAATTTCACACCGTTTAGTCTCTTTCTGTACAAAACGCCATCGACGAACTGGTACATGCTAGACTGACGGGCTACTTTTTCCGCTTCTTCCTGCTCCTCAGGGAGTTCCCCTGTTTGAAGAAAATGAACGATGGGCTGTGCCCAAGCTGGAGCCTGGGGCTCGACAACCAGGACTAAAGGCATCTCTTCTGCCGGGGGAACGTTTGTCTCGACGGCAAGGGCCTGAGCCCCTGCTGGAGCCTGTTGTTCCCCGGCAGGCTTGCCGCTGATCCCGGCAACTTCCTTGCCGGCGGCTTCCGGGAGCTCTGCCGGAAAGTACTGACCAGAATTCAACTTCCTTCTCTTTGCTTGCCCTATTGATGGCACTACAGATGGCTGAGTCAAATGGAGCACAAAAGTTCCTGGTTCCACAGGCAACTTAAGGGCAGCGCGCTTTGACAGGTCATCGGCAATACTGTTTTCAGCACGAGGAATGTGCTTCGTATGCAGACCGTCAAAGCGCTCTTCCATTTTTCTCACTTCATCCACATAAGCTTGCATCAATGGACTTTTATAATCTTTGTTGACTTGCCTGACAACAAGCTGCGAATCGCCTCTGATGATGAGTTTCTTGATACCGAGGTCTGCTGCGATCCTGAGATCGGCAAGCAGGCCCTCGTACTCCACAGTGTTGTTTGTCGAGCTCTCCCGGGGAAAATGCATCTGAATTACATACTTGAGGTGCTCTCCGGTGGGTGCGACAAGCAGCACGCCAGCACTGGCGCCTTGCAGCGTAAAAGCACCGTCAAAGTACATAACCCATTCTTGATCTGTTTCCTTGCTGGGAAGAGTCGTTTCTTGAATCTCCTCGTCTGGCGTTGGGGTCCATTCCGCAATGAATTCCGCCAAGGCTCTACTCTGAATTGTTGAAGTACTTTCAAACTTGAGGCCAAAGCTCGACAGTTCCAAAGCCCACTCTACAATCCTGCCGGTTGCCTCTGGATTTTGCAAAATCCGCTGCAACGGGAAGCGAGTGACGACGGTAATCTCATGCGCTTGGAAATAATGGCGCAGCTTCCTCGAGGCCATGAGGAGGCCGAAGAGCAATTTCTGCACACCAGAGTATCTTGACCTAGCTCCCTGTAAAAGGGAACTGACAAAATAAACTGGACGCTGCACCATCTTCTTCTTTTGTACTAATTGCTCTGACTGCGCAGATCCTATCTTGTGAGCACCAGACCTTGCCGGGGAAAATCCCGGCGCGTCACTTGACGGTCCTGCCGCTGCCGTTGCCCCCTCGTCAACTTCTCTCAGCGCCACTAACGCAGCACTAACCACTTGATTTGTTGCCGCTAGATACAGCAGCAACGACTCTTGTGGCTTAGGTGCGACTAGCATCGGCGGAGAGGAGAGGTACCTCTTCAAATCTTGCGGCGCTGCCTCCGCTTCCGTAGTCCATCTCATTGGACCTGCCTTCTTCAAAATTTTGAAAAAGGGCAGGGCGCGCTCAGCAGATTTGGAGATAAACCTGCTTAAGGCAGCAACGCAGCCGGCAAGGCGACATACATCCTTGACACGTTTTGGCGCTTGAATCTGCTCAATGGCTTTGATCTTGTCAGGGTTCGCTTCGATCCCGCACTGAGATACAAAGAACCCGAGAAGTTTGCCGGAAGGGACACCAAACACACACTTCTCAGGATTGAGCTTTAAATTGATCTTGCGCAGATTTGCAAATGTTTCTTCGAGATCTTGTATGAGCGTCGCTTTATCCTTGGTTTTGACCACTATATCATCCATGTATGCTTCCATATTTCTATGTAGCTGAGGCTCAAAACCGATTTGGACCGCTCTCGCAAATGTAGAACCAGCACTTTTCAACCCGAAAGGCATTCATATAAAACAATACGTACCACATGGGTGATAAATGCGGTCTTTTCTTCATCTTCTTTTGCCATGAAGATCTGATGATACCCCGAATAAGCATCAAGGAATGACAGTAGGTCACAACCAGCGGTGGAGTCCACAATCTAGTCGATGCGCGGCAAGGGGAAAGGATCTTTTGGACAGGCTTTATTGATGTCTGTATAATCAATACACAGCCTCCATTTCCCATTCGCCTTGCGCACTACAACCGGATTGGCTAGCCACGTTGGGTGAAGCACCCCTCTGACCAAACCTGCCGCTTCCAACTTCCTGATTTCTTCGGCAATGAATTCTTGCCGCTCCAAGGCTTGCTTCCTTACCCTCTGCTTGACGGGCTGCGCGTGAAGACAGACAGCAAGGTGGTGCTCAATTACTTTCCTGGGAACACCGGGGATGTCAGATGGTTGCCATGCAAACACATCGACATTCGCCCATAGGAAAGCAGCGAGCGCGCTTTCCTATTTGTCATCTATGGTGGAACTTATGGTGAAAGTTCCTCCCATTCCGTCCTCCTTGACGGGCACCTTCTTGGTCTCTGGTGGAGCAGCCTTGGACTTCTTGTTCTTGCTGGTGGAACTCTCTAGTGCGTCCTCAACGGAAGCGCAGCACTCCGAAGAGGTGCGCTTGCCGGACTTTGCGCCAGAGATCTTGCCGGTCTTCTTCTCCTTCCCCCCGGGAGTTCCAGCGGCAGGAGCAGATGCCTTGATGGCAGGTGCTACGGCTGCCTCCCGGTAGAGTTGGTCGGTGCAGATTAGTGCATCCTTCTTGTCGGAGTGGACAGTGATGACACCAATCGGTCCGGGCATCTTCAACACATTATACGCATAGTGTGATGCTGCCATGAACTTGGCCAACGCTGGGCGGCCAAGGATCCCATTGTATGACATGGGGATCTTGGTGACATCAAACACTACCTTCTCCGTCCTATAATTGAGCTCACTACCAAATGTTACCGGCAGCGTAATCTTGCCTTTTGGCTGAGTTCTTCCTGGGTTGATCCCTTGGAACGTGCCCGTTTCCTCGAGATTTTCATCAGGAATTTGCAGCTTCTTGAGCACGTCCGGCGAGATTAAGTTCAGCCTGGCCCCACCGTCAACTAGCATTTTTGTCACCTTGAGGTTGCAGATTGTTGGTGAGACCAACAAGGGCAAGCACCCGACCGCAGTTGTGCGATCAGGGTGATCCTCGGCGTAAAAAATGATAGGCGTGTGGGACCACTTTAAAGGTTTCCGTGCGTCAAGCGACGGCTCCGCTGCATTAACCTCACGCACCCACTATTTAAGTTGGCGGTGAGAAGAATGCAACGAGGCACCCCCGTCAATACACATGGCCTCCGTGGCTTTCTGAAACTCGTGCTCGCTGGACTCGTCGTCTTCCTCATCATCATCGCCTCCCTCGTCCTTGTCGCGGCCTCGGGCGGGTTTCTCCTTATGTTGCTTAGCCTTTCCGCGGCGGCCTCCGCAACCACCACGCTTCTTGCCGGATCCCTCAGCACCGTCCTGGGCCTTCTCCTTATCGTGTCTTTCGTACTCAGCTCTTTGCTTCTCGACAAGCTGCTCAACTTGCCGGCAGTTTTGGAGATCGTGGCCCTTGGTGCGATGGATCTTGCAATACTAGTTGCCGGAGCCTTCCGGCTTGTCGGCAGCCACCAAGGCCTGACAGGAAGTGCACCCGGCAACTTCCTTGCTGGGATCGTCAACCTTGGCCTTCTTGGCGGTGCCGGGGTTGCCGGATTCCTCGACAGCAAGCACGGCCTTGCCTTTGCGCTTCTTGTTCCGCCGCCGGCCTTTCTTCGACGGGGTTGCAACATCTTCATCTTCAGATTCGCCCCCTGCGCCAACACCCTCGCCCGGGAGTTTCCTCCCTTCTTCAGCTCGAGCACACTTGTCCGCCAAAGCATAAAGCTCGGCAATACTCCTGACCTTGTTCATCGCCAGCTCTTTGTGCATCTTGCGGTTACGCACGTTCTGATGAAACGTGCTAACAACAGCGGCAGGATGAACGTCTGGAATATTGTACTGCACTCGGCTAAACCTCTGGATAAACTTGCGCAGGGGCTCGCCCTCCCTTTGAGGGAGGAGATGCAAATCACTTTCTTGGCCAGGAGCTTGGTGGCCTCCAACAAAGGCGCCAACAAACTGATGGCACAGATCTGACCAGGAAGAAATGGAATTCTCCGACAGATGCATCAACCACTACCTGACGTTGGGTTTGAGCACCAATGGGAAGTAGTTGGCAAGTATCTTGTCATCTCGGCCTCCGGCAGCCTGCACCGCAATGGTGTAGATGCTCAGGAACTCCAAGGGGTGAGTCTTGCCATCATATTTCTCCGGGACCTCTGGTTTGAATGTTCGGGAGTTGGGCCACTGGACTCGCCGCAGCTCACGGGTAAACGCTGGACAACCTACCTCATAGGGCAAGTCGCCTGCGTCCCCTGGCGCAGGCTTGTCGACAGTAGGCCCTGCACGTTTATCGGACTGATGACGCGCCTCCCGTCGCCGC
The DNA here is from genome assembly GCA_011799875.1 of Thinopyrum elongatum. Lineage (NCBI taxonomy): Eukaryota > Viridiplantae > Streptophyta > Magnoliopsida > Poales > Poaceae > Thinopyrum > Thinopyrum elongatum. The sequence continues at coordinate 109,456,472 of CM022302.1, forward strand.
TCGATGGTAGTTCGAGCGTCTTCTTGCCTTCGTTCCTGGAGAACTTGTTGCTGATCGCGGCGCATCCGCGGATCGGACGACGCCGTGGAATCGTCATCACAGTCGTCGGTCCGCCGGGTTGACGACCGCTGCTGCTGTCGTGGAGGGGAGTGCACCGTGGTCGCACCGCCTCCGGTCTTCTCATCATCGGCTCGCGCCGGAACGATAGACCGCTGCCGCGAGGGCCCCGCTTGCTGCGGCCTATCATTGTTGACGAAGCCGATGAGGCTTTGGATAGTAGATCGCCACTCCTCCATCTTCTCCGGAGCAGGAGGAAAATCGAGGAGCAGCTGCGCACGTGCCAAAGCTTCTGCTAGCGTAGGCGGTGGCGACAGGTGCGAGGTACGTGAGCTGCTCTGACTCCTAATAGTGTTAGAAGGAGCATCGCCACGACCACGCGACCGCGCACCACCCTCACCTGTGGTTTAACATGCATGCTGAGCCTGCGCACCTTGGGATCTGTGTGCAGAAGTGTTTCCATGAGGACGTTCAGAACCTCCGGCGCTGCTCGTCGCGTGCGACCTGAGAAGGTCGCGACGCTTGCACTGGCGCGGGAGCCCTAGAAGGCGTCCTCCGATCCCTGGAGTTCGCTGCGCTGCTCGTAGGCAGCACGGCTTCACCTCTGGATCTAGCGGTGTGCGGGTCGCCGTCGCCGCTGCGAACGACACCGCTCACCTGGCTCGGATCTCCAGATCGCCGTGGAGGCTCTAAACCTCCACTTCTTGCATCCACGCCATCATCTGTCCGAGTAGGCGCGGGCAAGACGGACGTAGACAGAACAAGTAAAGAGACTTGCTGGTAACGAGATTGAACTAGGTATAGAGATACCGACGGTCGAATCTCGGGCAAGTAACATACCGACAGACAAAGGGAATTACGTATGTTGTCATAACGGTTCAACCGATAAAAGATCTTCGTGGAATATGTATGAATCAATATGGGCATCTAGGTCCCACTATTTGTTATTGACCGGAGAGGTGTCTCGGTCATGACTACATAATTCCCGAACCCGTTGGGTCCCACGCTTAACGTTCGTTGACGCTAGAGTAGTATTGGGATATTTGATGAGTGGTAACCAAATATTGTTCGGAGTCCCGGATAAGATCCCGGACGTCACGAGGAGTCTTGGAATGGTCGAGAGGTAAATATTTATATATGGGAAGTCATATTCTGGGTTCCGAAAAAAGGTGCCGTTTTTTCGGTATTGTACCGGAAAGCTTCCAGAAGGTTCCAGAGGATTTCGGAGGGGTCCGAAAGTCCACAAGTGGGTTCACCATGACCCAAGGGCTATCATGGGCTGCGGTGAGGCGCCCTGGCCTTATTGGGATAGGCGCACCAAGTCCTCAAAAGCCTATGTGGCTAGGGAAGGCAAAAAAGGAAGGAGTCCTAGTAGGAATAGGATTGGACTTGGAGTTCAAGTCCTCTCCCCCTTAGCTGCGCCATAGGGCTTGGAGGGGCTGTTTCCCACGCCCCTCCACCTATATATAGAGGGGAGGGGGCACCCCAAGAGGATACACCAAGCCCTTGGCGCCCCTCTCTCTCCCGTTACTCCGTAGTTCCACCGCCTCGTCCCGACGATGCTTAGTGAAGCGCTGTCGGTGCTCCACCACCACCATCACCACCACGCCGTCATGTTGGTTGTGATCCCATCTACTTCTCCTCCCTCGCTTGCTGGATCAAGAAGGAGGAGACGTCATCGAGCCGCACGTGTGCTAAACTTGGAGGTGCCATCCGTTCGGCACTAGATCGGTTGGATCGTGATCGGATCGCGAAAAGTACGACTACATCAACCGTGTGATAAACGCTTCCGCTTAGCGATCTACAAGGGTATGTAGATGCTCTCCCCCTCTCGTAGCTATGCATCTCCATGGATAGATCTTGTTTGTGCGTAGAAAATTTTTGTTTTCCATGCAACCTTTCCCAACAATGGCATCATGAGCCAGGTCTATGCATAGATGACATGCACGAGTAGAACACAAAGGAGTTGTGGGCGGCGATGGTCATACTGCTTACCACCAACGTCTTATTTTGATTCGGCGGTATTGTGGGATGAAGCATCCCGGACCAACCGTACATGTCCACGCACATGAGACCGGTTCCATCAACTGACATGCAACTTGTTTTGCATAAAGGTGGCTGGCGGGTGTCTGTTTCTCCTACTTTAGTTGAATCAAATTTGACTTCGGCCAGTCCTTGAAGAAGGTTAAAACAGCAAACTTGATAATCACCGTTATGGTTTTGCGTAGTTAAGAATGGTTCTTACTAGAAGCCCGTAGCAGCCATGTAAAACTTGCAACAACAAAGTAGAGGACGTCTAACTTGTTTTTGCACGGTATGTTGTGATGTGATATGGTTAAGACATGATGTGATATACGTTGTTGTACGAGATGATCATGTTTTGAAATATCGACAACCAGCAGAAGCCTTAGGGTTGTCTTTTAATTATTGTATGACATGCAAGCGCCATGTAATTGCTTTACTTTATCGCTATGCGTTAGCAATAGTTGTAGAAGCAATAGTTGGCGAGACGACCCCGACGCAACGATGGAGATCAAGGTGTTGAGCCGGTGACGATGGTGATCATGACGATGCTTTGGAGATGGAGATCAAAAGCACAAGATGATGATGGCCATATCATGTCACATATTTTAATTGCATGTGATGTTTATCCTTTATGCATCTTATTTTGCTTAGAACGACGGTAGCATTATAAGATGACCCCTTCAGTTAATTTCAAGATAAAAGTTTTCTCCCTGAGTATGCACCATTGCCAAAGTTCGTCGTTTCGAAGCACCACGTGATGATCGGGTGTGATAGACTCTACGTTCACATACAACGGGTGTAAGCCAGTTTTGCACACGCAGAATACTTGGGTTAAACTTGACGAGCCTAGCATGTACATACATGGTCTAGGAACACTAGAGACCGAAAGGTCGAACATGAGTCATATAGTAGATATGATCAACATGGAGATGTTCACCATTGATGACTACCCCATCTCACGTGATGATCGGACATGGTTTAGTTGATTTGGATCATTTATCACTTAGACAACTTGAGGGATGTTGATTTAAGTGGGAGTTCATTAGTAATTTGATTAATTGAACTAAGATTTATCATGAACATTGTCAAAATGTCTTTGCAAATTATGTTGTAGTTCAATAGCTCGCGATGTAGCTCCCCTTTTTTTTGATACGTTCCTAGGGAAAGCTAAGTTGAAAGATGATGGTAGCAATAATGCGACTGGGTCCGTGATCTGAGGATTATCCTCGTTGCTACACAGACGAATTTTGTCCTTGATGCACCGCTAGGTGACAGACCTGCTGCAGGAGCTGATGCAGACGTTATGAACATTTGGCAAGCTCGATCCGATGACTACTTGATAGTTTAGTGCACCATGCTTTACGACTTAGAATCGGGGCTCCAAAGATGTTTTGAATGCCATGGAACATATGAGATGTTCCAAGAGCTGAAATTGGTATTTCAGGCTCATGCTTGTGTTGAGAGGTATGAGACCTCTGACAAGTACTTTGCCTACAAGATGGAGGAGAATAGCTCAGCCAGTGAGCATGTGTTCAGAATGTCTGGGTACTACAATCGCTTGAATCAAGTGGGAATTAATCTTCCAGATCAGATAGTGATTGACAGAGTTCTCCAGTCACTATCACCAAGCTACTAGAGCTTCGTGATGAACTATAATATGCAAGGGATGACGAAAACGATTCCCAAGCTCTTCGCGATGCTGAAATCAGCAGACGTAGAAATCAAGAAAGAGCATCAAGTCTTGATGGTTAACAAGACCACTAGTTTTAAGAAAGGGCGAGGGAAGAAAAGGGAAATTCAAGAAGAATCGCAAGCAAGTTGCCGCTCCCGTGAAGAAGCCCAAAGCTGGACCCAAGCCTGAGACTGAGTGCTTCTACTGCAAGGGTAATGGTCACTGGAAGCGGAACTGCCCAAATATTTGGCGGATAAGAAGGATGGCAAAGTAAACAAAGGTATATTTGATATACATGTTATTGATGTGTACCTTACTGGTGCTTGTAGTAGCCCCTGGGTATTTGATACCGGTTCAGTTGCTGATATTAGTAACTCGAAACAGGAGTTGCAGAATAAACGGAGACTAGTTAAGGGTGAGGTAACGATGTGTGTTGGAAGTGTTTCCAAGATTGATATGATCACCATAGCACACTCCCTCTACCTTCGGGATTAGTGTTGAGCCTAAATAAATGTTATTTGGTGTTTGCGTTGAGCATGAACATGATTAGATCGTGTTTATTGTAATACGGTTATTCATTTAAGTCAGAGAATAATTGTTGTTCTGTTTACATGAATAAAACCTTCTATGGTCATACACCCAATGTAAATGGTTTATTGAATATCGATCGTAGTGATACACATATTCATAATATTGATGCCAAAAGATACAAAGTTGATAATGATAGTGCAACATACTTGTGGCACTGCCATTTAGGTCATATTGGTGTAAAGCGCATGAAGAACCTCCATGCGTATGGACTTTTGGAATCACTTGATTATGAATCATTTGATACTTGCGAACCATGCCTCATGGGCAAGATGACTAAAACTCCGTTCTCCAGAAAATGGAGCGAGCTAATGACTTATTGGAAATAATACATACTGATGTATGCGGTTCGATGAGTGTTGATGCACGCGGCGGGAATCGTTATTTTCTAACCTTCACAGATGATTTGAGTATGTATGGGTATATCTACTTAATGAAAAACAAGTCTGAAACATTTGAAAAGTTCAAAAAAATTCAGAGTGAAGTGGAGAATCATTGTAACAAGAAAATAAAGTTCCTACGATCTGATCGCGAAGGCGAATATTTGAGTTACGAGTTTTGTCTTCATTTAAAACAATGTGGAATTGTTTCACAACTCACGCCACCTGTAACACCACAACGTAATGGTGTGTCCGAACATCGTAACCATACTTTATTAGATATGGTGCGTTCTATGATGTCTCTTACCAATTTGCCACTATCGTTTTGGGGTTATGCATTAGAGACAGCCGCATTCACGTTAAATAGGGCACCGTCTAAATCCGTTGAGATGACATCGTATGAACTATGGTTTGGCAAGAAACCTAAGCTGTCGTTTCTTAAAATTTTGGGGATGCGACGCTTATGTCAAAAGGCTTCAGCCTGATAAGCTCGAACCCAAAGCGGAGAAGTGTGTCTTCATAGGATACCCGAAAGAAACTATTGGGTATACCTTCTACCACAGATCTGAAGGCAAAAATCTTGGTTGCTAAGAATGGGTCCTTTCTAGAGAAGGAGTTTCTCTCGAAAGAAGTGAGTGGGAGGAAAGTTGAACTTGATGAGGTAGTTGTACCTTCTCTCGAATTGGAAAGTAGTACATCAGAGAAAGCCGTTCCTGTGATGCCTACACCAACCAGAGAAGAAGCAAATGATGATGATCATGAAACTTCAGATCAAGTTACTACTGAACCTCGTAGGTCAACCAGAACACGTTCTGCACCAGAGTGGTACAACGATCCTGTCCTGGAAGTCATGTTGTTGGACAACAGCGAACCTACGAACTATGAAGAAACTATGATGAGCCCAGATTTTGAAAAATGGCTTGAGGCCATGAAATCTGAGATATGATCCATGTATGAGAACAAAGTGTGGACTTTGGTGGATTTGCCCGATGATCGGCAAGCCATAAAGAATAAATGGATCTTTAAGAGGAAGACGGACGCTGACGGTAATATCACTGTCTACAAGGCTCGACTTGTTGCAAAAGGTTTTCGACAAGTTCAAGGGGTTGACTACGATGAGACTTTCTCACCCGTAGCGATGCTTAAGTCTGTCCTAATCATTTTAGCAATTGCCGCATTTTATGATTATGAAATCTGGCAAATGGATGTCAAAAACTTGCATTCCTTAACGGGTTTCTTGAGGAAGAGTTGTATATGATGCAACCGGAAGTTTTTGTCGATCCTAAAGGTGCTAACAAAGTGTGCAAGCTCCAGCGATCCATCTATGGACTGGTGCAAACATCTCGGGGTTGGAATATATGCTTTGATGAGGTGATCAAAGCATATGGTTTTATACAGACTTATGGCGAAGCTTGTATTTACAAGAAAGTGAGTGGGAGCTCTGTAGCATTTCTGATATTATATGTGGATGACATATTGCTGATTGGAAATGATATAGAATTTCTGGATAGCATAAAAGGATACTTGAATAAGAATTTTTCAATGAAAGACCTCGGTGAAGCTACTTACATATTGGGCATCAAAATCTATAGAGATAGATCAAGACGCTTAATAGGACTTTCACAAAGCACATACCTTGACAAAGTTTTGAAGGAGTTCAAAATGGATCAGTCAAAGAAAGGGTTCTTGCCTGTATTCAAGGTGTGAAGTTGAGTAAGACTCAAAGCCCGACCATGGTAGAAGATAGAGAGAGAATGAAAGTCATTCCCTATGCCTCAGCCATAGGTTCTATAAAGTATGCCATGCTGTGTACTAGACCTGTTGTGTGCCTTGCCATGAGTCTGGCAAGGGGGTGCAATAGTGATCCAGGAGTGGATCACTAGACATCGGTCAAAATTATCCTCAAGTACCTAAAGAGGACTAAGGAAATGTTTCTCGGTTATGGAGGTGATAAAGAGTTCATCGTAAAGGGTTACGTCGATGCAAGGTTTGACACTGATCCAGATGACTCTGAGTCTCAATCTGGATACGTATTGAACATGGGAGAAATTAGCTAGAGTAGCTCTATGCAGAGCATTGTAGACATAGATATTTGCAAAGTACACATGGATCTGAATGTTGCAGACCCGTTGACTAAAAACCTCTCTCACAAGAAAAACATGATCACACCTTAGAGCTCTTTGGGTGTTAATCACATGGCGATGGGAACTAGATTATTGACTCTAGTGAACACTTTGGGTGTTAATCACATGGCGATGTGAACTAGATTATTGACTCTAGAATAAGTGGGAGACTGATGGAAATATTCCCTAGAGGCAATAATAAAATGGTTATTTTTATATTTCCTTAATCATGATAAAGGTTTATTATTCATGCTAGAATTGTATTGACCAAAAAACTTAAATACATGTGTGGATACATAAACAAATACCATGTCCCTAGTGAGCCTCTACTAGACTAGCTCATTGACCAAAGATGGTTAAGGTTTCCTAACCATAGACATGATTTGTTATTTGATAATGGGATCACATCATTAGGAGAATGATGTGATGGACAAGACCCAACCGTTAGCATGGCATATGATCGTTCAGTTTACTGCTACTGCTTTCTTAATGTCAAATACATGTTCCTTCGACCATGAGATCATGCAACTCCCAGATACCGGAGGAATACCTTGTGTGCTATAAAACATCACAACGTAACTGGGTGATCATAAAGATGCTCTATAGGTATCTCCGAAGGTGTCTGTTGAGTTGGTGTGAATCGAGATTGGGATTTGTCACTCCGTGTATCGGAGAGGTATCTCTGGGCCCTCTCGGTAATACACATCACAAGAAGCTTGCAAGCAAAGTGACTAAGGAGTTAGTTGCAAGATGATGTATTACGAAACGAGTAAAGAGACTTGCCGGAAACGAGATTGAACTAGGTATAGAGATACCGATGATCGAATCTCGGGCAAGTAACATACCGACAGACAAAGGGAATTACGTATATTGTCATAAAGGTTCAACCGATAAAAGATCTTCGTGGAATATGTAGGAATCAATATGGGCATCCAGGTCCCACTATTTGTTATTGACCGGAGATGTGTCTCGGTCATGACTACATAATTCCCGAACCCGTAGGGTCGCACGCTTAACGTTCATTGACGTTAGAGTAGTATTGGGATATTTGATGAGTGGTAACCAAATGTTGTTCCGAGTCCCGGATGAGATCCCGGACGTCACGAGAAGTCTTGGAATGGTCGAGAGGTATAGATTTATATATGGTAAGTCATATTCTGGGTTCCGAAAAAAGGTGCAGTTTTTTCGGTATTGTACCGGGAAGCTTGCAGAAGGTTCCAGAGGATTTCGGAGGGGTCCGGAAGTCCACAAGTGGGTTCACCACGACCCAAGGGCTAGCATAGGCTGCGGTGAGGTGCCCTGGCCTTATTGGGCTAGGCGCACCAAGTCCTCAAAAGCCCATGTGGCTTGGGAAGGCATAAAATGAAGGAGTCCTAGTAGGAATAGGATTGGACTTGGAGTCCAAGTCCTCTCCCCCTTAGCTGCGCCCTAGGGCTTGGAGGGGCTGTTTCCCACGCCCCTCTACCTATATATAGAGGGGAGGGGGCGCCCCAAGAGGATACACCAAGCCCTTGGCGCCCCTCTCTCTCCCGTTACTCCGTAGTTCCACTGCCTCGTCCCGGCGATTCTTAGTGGAGCGCTGTCGGTGCTCCACCACCACCATCACCACCACGCCGTCGTGTTGGTTGTGATCCCATGTACTTCTCCTCTCTTTCTTGCTGGATCAAGAAGGAGGAGACGTCATCGAGCCGCACGTGTGCTAAACTCGGAGGTGCCGTCCGTTCGGCACTAGATCGGTTGGATCGTGATCGGATCGCGAAAAGTACGACTACATCAACCGCGTGATAAACGCTTCTGCTTAGCGATCTACAAGGGTATGTAGATGCCCTCCCCCTCTCGTATCTATGCATCTCCATTGATAGATCTTGGTTGTGCATAGAAATTTTTTGTTTTCCATGCAACCTTTCCCAACAGTTATGCCATAATCATCTACACATGCATTCAGATGCACAATACGCACAACATCGAGATGGTCAGACGGTAAGCTGTCAGCATGGGCGTGTGATAATTCCCTTTTTATTATTGTAACCATGGTGTTTGGGGTTAGATTCTTTTGTTTCTTAGGAACACTCGAGTGGATTTGCAAGCTGAAGTCCATGCACATAGACTGGTCAAAAAAAGTTAATGTCTTTCGTTTTTGCACCGACATTCTTAATTGATATTTGGAAATGGAAGAGTAGCAATATATTTTATTTGTGTCATACAGAAAATGTTCCATTGCAGTATACATTTGAGGATAAAGTAATTGAGAGAGCATATAAGAAGCTTGCCTTGGATGCTTTGGTCATATAGCAAGATTGATTGGCAGAACAAAAAAGTTGCTTTTGTTTCTTCTCACTGCATGTAATGTAATTATTTTTCATGTTAAATGTTAAAGTGGAACAAGTAGTAATGTGATTTTGTTGTTGTGTTCTATATTAGCTGCCAATAAGGACAAGCTGATGGTGAGATTTGTTGCTGAAATTGTGTTCAGTTCCAAGGATAGCATAATAACAAATGAAGATATTGACCACATTATCGCTAGAGGATATGAGACAACATCACAACTTGATGCAAAAAAAGTGCTCACATTAGTTATTATGCTTTTAAGATTTGGCTGCTATAGAAATTATATTCTGTCATGCAAACATAATTTTTATTTTCTTAGATGAAAATAAGATTGGCAATATATATATTCTATTGAACGTGCATCCTTCGGGCAGCATTTTAGAAATATAAATATGTTCAGTTGTTATCTTATCAAGTTAACCCCTTGTAAGTATAAATTGTGGAGGATAGATCATTGTTCAATGTTCGAAAGATAGGTATTACCAATCCTATAGTTAGGCTCAACCTGAACAATAATATATCTAGCATTAGTAAAAAAAGTGATACAAATTTATTTGAATTCATATTTTCTATATTTCTTTTGGATGTTTGATGAAATATCTGAACCTATTCATAAACCTACCTTCGATGTTAGGCTCAAATATTCCTAAATTTGGTGTTGACTATCCCACGATTCGTGTTGACTATCCCGGAGACAATTTCTCGACCCAGCCAACAATGGTTCATAGAATTTGGGCGTATTCTCTCGTTGCAATGCACGGGCACCTTTACTAGTGTTAATTTATACGCCGAAGGGGCCGAAGCATATTGAAATCCATTAGACATGCTATGTAGACATTGGTCATCGGCTACTACATATTATGTTTCCTTGAATTGTTTTTGTTCCACTTTTTAGTTTTAGGCATTATTTCTTATATACATTGATATCTAATTCCTACTGGTAATTTCTATTTGCAAAGCATCAAATATTTAACATTAAAATAAATAAATGAAAAGTCAATGAAAAAGCGCCAATGGATACTCACCTCTGTTGATAAAAGCCAAACCAAGAAGTGTTCTTGGTACAAACTTACAAATGAGATTCAATATGAGCCAAAAACACTAGTAATTCAATTATTATTTTTGCAAGCAGGATGTAAGTGGGAATTGTGAGAGTTCATATTTTTCCTGTATCCATCCTTTTTAAAATTAGTATACACATATTTTTACCTTACATTACATGAGTTATGGTTGTGCTTTATAGACATTTCAATATTCTATGGTTGCATACTCAACATTTTATTTCCTTCCCTCTGAATCATATTGGAACGCCCAACTCTACACTAACCCAATCGTCACCCCTCTAGAATCTAGATTATTCTTCGTCTCTTTTTTTATTGGGAAATCATGGATAATCCTTGGCATGGGAAAACATGCTTTGAGAGCACTATGAGATGAGAGAGTCTGAGTTAAATTAGAAGCCCACGAGCCATAATCCTATAAGATGAAAGTTTATCCACCGGCTGACAATGCTCGGATTTGCCATCTCTGAACGGTTGGATGGAGCATATTCGACGGCTAATATTTGAAGTTATTTTTGCACTATATAATGGTGAACATATAAACCTTATCCCAAAATTTACCCTAGATTTGAAATTCATATAGAGTTGGTACATTGTTAATTACTTTTAATTTTTATTCTAACCCTATTAACTGAATTTATGGAAGGGAAATCAAAGAGCTAGCTTACGATGCATTCTATCATAGTATGTGTATTTTCTATTTTACTTTCTAAGAGAATCTCTAGCAACCCTATCCTTTAGTCCCTTAAAATTCCCATTATCCTTTAATCCCCTAAATCTTCAGGGATGAAACTTTCTTGCAGCTAGCCCTTTCCACAAAACTCAGCTCCTCAAACGAGTCCGACCCCATATGGAAGTCTCTCTCCACCTTCTTCTTCTTTCTTCATTCTTCTTCCCTCTCCCTTATTCCTTCTTCCGTCCATAGGCTATGACGATTTTTGTATGGTAGACGACGTCCAGATCAGCAAAAGTAATTTGATAGAGGCTCATTGAGTGACGAGTTGAGAAAATTGAAAAATTCATCCTCCACAGGCCATTGCCTTGGCACCTGCTCATCTAAAAGAGTCCTTCTCATCTTCTCCTAGTGGGATGATGATGTGGTGTAGGACGGAACAATTCATAGGAATTGGCAATCGCGACCATGTTTCTTCTCATTTGTAAGTGATTTTAGGTGATGTACCTAATTTATGTGTTATTGCATGTCCACTCATGGTCGGGTATGACGGGAAGAAGCATCGATGTGGCCGGAACAACGTGTGGAGGTACGCCATGTGGCCGAAGACGACCAGAAAGATGAGAAAAAGAAAAGCTCAACAAAATTTCACCGGAGATGATGGTGGGAGGGATGTAGGGTTGCGAGGGAGGTGGGCTGGAGGGTGGCCTACGTTGAGGTGGGTAGAGTCGAATATGCCCAACAGAGCGAGAGGGAGATGTGAGAGGAGAGAGAAAATGTTGAGAGTGTGTCTTTTGAAACAAAAATAGGCCAAAGGGGTATGGTTTGAGAGATGAAGAGCTAGAAATTTTAGCCAGTAGAAAACACTGCTAATAATGAAATAAATGTAATAAAATGTGGTGTAGCTTTTAGTAGTAAAGAACATTGCCCTAACATAATAATTAAGTTAGCTGCGCTTAAGTAAACTTACACGCTGCTGCAAGAAACACTAGCAGGTTCACGTGGTACTAAAACACTGCTAGAACTCATACTACCCGTGTTTCTGTTAATCCAAACGATGCTAGTAGTATTTCTGCATTTTAGGTGTTTAAGCTCAACTCTTTGTCTTTTGACTTCCAATTTGCTTGAATAAATAGTTTAGTGTGTACTTAAGTGTTTATCAACATAGTAGTTGAAAAGTTCCTAATTTTTTATGGGATATTTCAAACACGAGAAAAATTTATGTTCGTATTGAAGGGGGCCGATGGAAGCGTTCAGCAGGTTTGAGAGAGATGGCTGTGTTGTCATTCATGTGGTTACAAAAATTTGTACAGATGTAGTATGCACCATTTTACTTTTACACATCCAATTATGGATTTATTTGAGGTTGCTATGAAATTTGAAGGTCACTTAATATAATAATTATCTTAGCAGTGTTCCAAAGTTACTAAACGGTGCTAGAGTGAATACTAGCAACATTTCATGTAAATCAAACACTACTGGTATTATTACTCTATTTTAGGTGTTTAAGGCTCAACTCTTTGTCTTTTGCCTTCCAATTTGTATGAACAAATAGTTTTAGTGTATACTTAAGTGTTTATCAATGAGGTTGTTGAAAAATTGCACAAAATTTATGGAATACTTCACACATGATAAATTTTACGTTAGTTTCGAAGGGGGCCGACGGAAGTGTCCGACTGGTTTGAGAGAGATGGTAGATGTAGTATGTACCATTTTACATTTACATATACACTTATGGATTTATTTGAGGCTGTGAAGAAATTATAAGGTCACCTAATATAAAAATTTCCTTAGCAGCTTTCCCAAGAAACTAAACATTGCTAGAGCAAATACTAGCCACGTTTCAGGTAGGCCAAACCGGTCAAGTTTCTGTATTTAAGGAGCTTAAGCTCAACTCTTCGCCATTTTAGGGTACACTACAAAATTCAAACACAACAACTTATTGTTAAAGTTTTTTCAAATCTAATTATATATAAACTACACATATCTTTGCACATAATAAAACTAGCAGTGTCCGGCTTCAAGCAGGCTGCCATCTTTTGTACTACCAGCGACCGTTCAGTTCAACTGAATGTTGCTATAAATTTCTGTCTGGTATGCGTGCAGGATGCACTACACCAGCAGCATGTATCTTTTAGGAATGCTGCTAGTAGTCCATGATGTTCCTAGGCAAACCCTGCTGACAAATTAGTTGGCGCGTTCACTTTCAACCACACGCTGCTAGTAGGAAAATCCTATACGGGGTTTACGTACCAGCGCGAATAGATATGATGGATGTTGTCATTTCGTGGACGTACTGCTTCGGCAAGGCTTGTGGGCCTTGGGCCGGCGTGGAAGTGTGCTCGCTCACTCGCTTGCGAAAGAGTGTGAGAGAGTTGGGCTGGCCGCTTGTGGTTGGGTTGTTTTTTTTCTTTTTCCTTGATTTCTCTCTGCCTTTCTTTTCTGATTTCACATCCCTTTTCAATTTGAATTTGGTTCAAAAGCAAAACTAGCTCTAAATCAAGTTAGTAATTTTATCAGAAGGTCAGTAATTGTTTTGGGCCTTTGGGAATTAATTTCCTTCCAAAATAGTTTATGAAGCCTTTTAAATAGTTTCCCTTTTTATTTTTGAACTGATTAAATCAAATTCACTTCAACCTTGTTGGGAAATTTATATGAGGCTCAATCCATCATTCTAGACTTAAAATATTCTTTATGCCCTATTAAATATTTAGTTTGTCACCCTATTTTCGAAAATCAATTTATTACCTAAATTCTTTTAGGATTCAATTTAATTCCCAAATGACTTTAGGGTTTCAAATAAATATTAGGGGCTTATGGATATTACTTCCAACCCAAAGTATCTAACAAAAGTCACAAGCATTATGTGAGCTTAATTTCTGGTTTTTAATTAATCCCACAATGACAATTAAGGGTTGTGAATAATTTCAGAGATTCTATTTGAGCCATATTTTCAATCAAATCATCAATTCCTATTCAAATCTAGCTAATAACAAGCAAAACAATGCAAATTGGAAAAGTTTTAATTCCCTGTGATTTTTTTAACATTCCAGATTTGGGAAAAATCTAGAGTGGGACATGGTGTTTTCTTGCCAAAAAATCGTAAAATTGTGTTTCCCGCAACCTAACCATTAATGCGGTGGTTTTGCACAATTAAATCCAGTGCACGTTGCGACCCCTAACAGCCAAGGCAATCACCAGCACTCCGTTTACCCATGGTCGTCTCCTATTATGGAAGACTGAGACATGTGACATAGCAGCAATAACATGCAAATAACATGTCATTCAAATGCAATGCGCCATGTTAATTGCTCTTCACGCAAGTGAATTTACGAATAGGGAGGTGCAACAATATATCAAATTCCGTTGCACGCACTTTGTCCTATCTAAAATATGAGAAGTTTTTACTTCAAGATTTGCAAAATACGACTCAACTAGTTTTATTCTTGGAGTAGTTAGGAGAAACAATTACTGAATATACAACCCTAATGACCACTTCTTTGAGTATTCGTGACCTTACATATGTAGGTTTTCTCACCTCTCTCCTCTCCTCCACCGCTCTACCTTGAGGTCTCTCGTCGGATAGGTCCGGCTCCATCCTTTGTTGGAGGCGATGATCACCGAAGTAAATGAGGGAGAGGTGCACATGACGGTCATGTATATATTAGGAATATTTTATTTCTTTCCGATTAGGCCACTTGTGTGTTGCCGAATTTGTGCTTCACACTGCCGCTTATGAGCAGCGTGCAATGGATAGATTTCGCCCCGAAGCTTATCTTCCATTATGGAAGTTGACGACCGATGGCAGATCGTGTAATAGATCCATTAATAAGCCGCGAGGACACCAACTCCGTTTAAGGTTGGCACCCACTCCATGTCTTCTCGGACGCCAAGATGGTGAAGGATAAGATGCTTGTGAGTCTGTCCCTACTTTTCTTTGTTTATTTGCCGCGTCGAGGATGGGTTTTGGAGCACCTCCGTCAGGTGCTCATCCTCAATGGCGTGTTGCAGCAGCTTTGGTGGCTCCGTCGCTGACTGTTCTGACCAAAGGGCGGCCTTTTTCGCCCGACCATGATGGCAAAAGGGGGCAAGGCTGGCTTCGTCTCTAACATCATTTCTTTTCTTTTTTGTCGATGATGTAGCAATGGCGAGATCTGGCCCTTGCCAAGTTGTTTTGTCCCCAGCGAGGGGCGATCTTGGTCCGTTGATGAAGCTCGAAGACGGTGGATGATACGAATCCAACGTATCTATAATTTATGAAGTATTCATGCCATGTTTACAACAATTTTATATGATTTTGGTATGATTTGGATGGAATTAACCCGGACTGACGCTGTTTTCAGCAAAACTACCGTGGTCTTTTTTTTTGTGCAGAAATCAAAGTTCTCCAAATGTAGCGAAACTTTTTGACAATTTTTTGGAAGAAAAGAGAAATAACGGAGCAAAGAACCACCAGAGGGGGGCCCCCTGCTGCCCACGAGAAACTAGGGCGTGCCTGCCCCCCTGGCGCGCCCTGGTGGGTGGTGGGCCCCCTAAGGCCTATCTTCGTGTGAAACCGACGCCAAAATATCCTATATATTCAGAAACCCCCAAAAGTTAACCTAGATTAGAAGTTTCATCGCCACAAGCCTCTGTGGCCGTGAAAAACCAATCTAGACCCTGTTCTGGCACCCTACCGGAGGGGGAAATCATCACCGGTGGCCATCTTCATCATCCCGGCGGCCACCATGATGAGGAGGGAGTAGTCCACTCTCGGGGCTGAGGGTTTGTACCAGTAGCTATGTGTTTAATCTCTCTCTCGTGTTCTTGAATTGGCACGATCTTGATGTATCGCTAGCTTTGTTAATATAGTTGGATCATATGGTGTTTCCCCCTCTTTATCTTGTTGTGATGAATTGACTTTTCCCTTTGAGATTTCACTTTTATCGGATTGAATACTTTGTTGGATTTGAGAGCACTTGATGTACGTCTTGGCACTCAACTTGCGGATCCCCGAGGTGACATTGGGGTAATCTATGCATAGGGGTTGATGCACGTTTTCGTCCTTGTTTCTCTGGTAGAAATCTTGTGGCACTCTTTGAGGTTCTTTGTGTTGGATTGAGTATTATGAATCTGAAATTGTTTGATGCATAACGTATAATCAACTCACGGATACTCGCGGTGACATTGGACTATCTAGGTGACAGTAGAGTTGGTTGATGTGTATCATATGGTGTTATTTTAGTACGAACTCTTAGATAGATCAATCGGAAAGGATAACTTGGTGTTATTTTAGTACGAACTCTTGGATAGATCGACCAGAAATGATAACTTTGAGGTGGTTTCGTACCCTACAAACAATTTCTTCTTATGTTCTTCGCTAGATAGGAACTTTGGAGTAATTCTTCATCGCACGTTGAGGGGTGGTTATATGATCCAATTATATTAGCATTGTTGAGAGATTGCACTAGTGAAAGTACGGACCCTAGGCCTCATTTTCAAGCATTGCAATACTGTTTGTGCTCACTTTTGTTACTTGCTACCTTGCTGTTTTTTTATTGTTCGTATTACGAAAATCAATATCTACTATCATTACTACACTTGTATCACCATCTCTTCGCCGAATTAGTGCACCTATACAATTTACCATTGTATTTGGTGTGTTGGGGACACAAGAGACTCTTTGTTATTTGGTTGCAGTGTTGTTTGAGAGAGACCACCTTAATCCTACACCTCCCACGGATTGATAAACCTTAGGTCATCCACTTGAGGGAAAATTGCTACTGTCCTACAAAACTCTACGCTTGGAGGCCCTACACGAGTCTACAAGAATAAAGTTGCATAGTAGACATCAAGCTCTTTTCTGGCGCCGTTGCTGGGGAGGTGAGTGCTTGAATGTATATCTTTAGATCTTGCAATAGAATCTTTTAGTTTCTTGTTTTATTACTAGTTTGGTTTATAAAAAGAAAACTACAAAAAATGTAATTGAGGTGGCCTCATATTATTCCTCTTTATCATGTCTTTCTTGAAAATGATGGATCGGAAATTGTGCTCAATTGATAGAAGAAGAATTCAATAAAATGTTTGGCATAAATGATGAGCATGATTGCAATGTTGTTAGTATGAATTCTTTAAATATCCATGATGCTAATGATATGCAAAGCCATAAGCTTGGGGATGCTATGTTTGATGAAGATGATATTTTTAGTCCCCCAAGTTTTGATGAGAAAATTTATTATGATGAAAGCATGCCTCCTATTTACAATGATTATAATTATGAAAGTGGATTTGGAGAGGTCATGACTTTATTTAATGATGATTCCACTATTTCGGAAGAGGTTTCAATTGATTATGACAACAAAGTTGCTATCTATGATAATTATGGTGATGACTTGTATGCTATAAAGAATAATGATAATCATGAAACTTGTCATCATGATTTTAATTTTCAATCCCATGATAGTTATTTTGTTGGGTTTGCTCCCACTATTATGAATAAGAAGGAATTTGCTTATGTGGAGAGTAATAATTTTTTTATGCATGTGAATCATGAAAAGAATGCTTTATGTGATAGCTATATTGTTTAATTCATTCATGATGCTACTAAAAATTATTATGAGAGAGGAACATATGCTTGTAGGCTTCTCACTAATATCAAATTTCCTCTCTATGTGTTGAAAGTTTTGAAGTTGCACTTGTTTTGCCTTCCTATGCTAGTTGATTCTTGTTCCCAATCCCTATGCATAGGAAGTGGGTTAGACTTAAGGGTTTTTTACATCTGTGCGCCTGGTTCCTTAGCTCTACTCATTCATCCCCGCGCTCTTAACTTTTGCTTAGTTTTCCCCACTCCCTTGCCCGAAACCCTTAGAACAGGTTACAACGGACATTGCCGTCGAGTCAATGCCTTTGACCGTTAACTCTGACGAGTGGGGCCGCACTGGACTGTGTCGTCCGTTGGACCTAACAAGTGGGGCCGCGTTGGGCGGTGTCGCTGCTCGACCGTTGGGCCACGTATTCGTTGGGCCGTCCCTTGCGTTAAACGCCTACGCGTGCCGCCACAACAGAAGCCTGCTATGCATGCACCCAGCAAGCCTGCCTGCCTGCGTTGATACGCGCCGCCACGATGTGTCGATCGAGTCTGCATGCGCCGACCGAGCCTGCATGCGCCGACCGAGCCTGCATGCGCCGATGCGTGCCACCATGATGCACTGACCGAGCCGCTTTCGTGCACGCCAGCCACCACGGATGCAGCGACGGTCGCTGCCGCTGGTTCCTCTCTTCTCGCACGCTTGTCTCCTTGATTTAGTGCATCGTTTTTTTACGATCAGTTTTAGCCTTTTCGATCCACTCGCATCTGCACCCGTTTTGCTACGACAAATAAATTGAACAATATGTTTTATATTTGGGTTTTGTGGCTGCATGCACTAGCTAGGTGGCTACATATTTGTGGCTTGTGTAAAAAAAAGAGAAGGGTTCGTTGTGGCTGCATGCACTAGGTGGTTACTAACAAAGCGATCTCTCTAAGAAAACAATCAACAAATATGTAGATAGGGCCAACAAGCCCATAGCACGATAACATAATTCAAACTAGGAAGAACTTAATAATAGAACTTAATAAAAGGGCCAACAAGCCCATAGCATCTCCAACATAGTTCAATTACAACTTAACATAACATAGACTAAAAAAAAGAAAAATAGATCGAGGGTTTAGAACCCTAGCCGCCGCCTTCTCCACCTCGCTCCTCCTTCGGGCGCCCTTCACTGCTCCTCCGAGGCGTTGTCGATGGGGTACGGAAGAGTGTGCATGCGCGACGTGGTTGGGAAGATGTTGGTGTACTCCGTGAACATGTTGTGGGTGGTGAAAGCGATGAACTCGCAGCCACACCAAAACACCCGGCCGAGGAGGTAGAAGGCGTCGAATGTGTTGGTGAAGTGGGCAAGGAGAGCAACCACCACCCCGTTTTGGATGACCTCCTCGACGCAGAACATCGTTGGAGATCCCCGCGGGAGGTGGCAGTAGCCGGCCGCGAGGAAGAACTCGGTGAAGTTCTTTGCGGTCCTCCACCTAGATATAGCCCACACACGTAGTGTGCACTCAACGTACACGCCGGTTTGGTAGAGCCTCTCCGGCATGGTGGGTGGGAAGCGGTAGGTTGGTCTGGTGTACTGCATGGCTGAGGGATGTGCAGAAGAAGGAGAAGGGGTCGAAGAGCAAGAAGGGCAGATGGCAAAGGATGAGAGATGGATGAGGGATGGCAGAGGCAGAGGGTGGCTTAAATAGCCGTAGTGCTACGTGTTATTTCGCCGTGGCAATAACGGGGTCAAATGTGAAGTAGCACGTTTTCACACCCACCGCGGCATCAGGAGTGTACACGCGTGGGAAACCGTGGTTTGAAAAGAAGAAGAAAAAGAAGCTAATTACACGTGTGGGAATCCGTGGTCATATATATTATATGAACAAAAAGAGACAATTTTTGAATAGTTTGTGTCCATTTTGCATGATAAAAATAAATTTTCCCTTATAAATTTCATCATTTTACATTTGTATTGAACAAAAAAGAACTAAATTTTCTAGGCAATGTCAATTGTTGTGTAATTTCAAACGATGCAAAAAAAAAAACAGAGCCAACACGTTCACAAAAAACAGAGCAAACGATGCAAAAAACGACGCAATTCGACGGCCCAACCAGAGCTTGGTTTCCTTTTGGGCCCAATAACTACGTTTTTTTTCGCGGAGTCAGTGGTGGGCGAGCAGCCGAGCACAACCAACAGGTTCGCCTCTCACGGATCGCCCCACGATCCAACGATGCGGAGCCGTCCATGTGATCCAACGGCGCAGAGCCTGCACGCAGCCTGCCCACCGAATTCCTTCTAGAAGACCACATCTGAGGGCTGTCGCTTGGCGCCAGGGTATGATTGGACGGCTGACATTTGGAGCTAGGGTTAGGCGAAACCCCGCGGGGTTTAGAGGGGTTTTGAGCTGGTCAACGGGGTTTCCAAGGCTTTGATTGAGCATAACTAATTTAAAAAAAATCGAAAAAATACGAAACCTTCGCCGTTCGTTGTTTTATAGGACACACTAACGAGGAAAAAAAATACTAAACTTGGTATACAGACATTTTCAAAAAAAAAAACCCTAACTGGCATGATCGAGGTCAAATGAGCACCATTAATTTAAAAAAAATCAAAAAAATATAAAACCTGCGCACAATGTTGTCTTATGTGACATGTTACCAACCAAAAATCATAAACTTGGTCTATGGTCATTTTCATAAAAAAACCTTCACACATATGAGCTATCACGTACAACATTGCAGAGAGTTCAAGGAGAGGAGGTAGGGTTACCTTCAGTTTTTGAAAAATTTAAAAAAATCAAAAAAATCACCAAGCTTTATTTCAAAGTGAATAAGAAGGATCTGAACTTAGTTTTCCATTTTCATATTTTAAACGTGTTTTTAATAGTTTTTATATTAAAGCATATTTTCCCAAAAAAAATGTAAAAATATGAAGATTAAATCAATAAATAGTGAGACTTCGAATCTACATTATATAGATTGAATAGGTGTTAATAAAAAAACATTTGGCTCATTTGGCTCAAGTGTTGGTTCAAATTCAAATTTTACCTCAAATTTAAATTGGAATATTTGATCTGTTATTGGAATATTTGACCTGTTATTGGAATAATTGATCAAATGATGGACTATCTTCATTAAATGTTGTTTTTCTCTGTTATTAGAATATTTGATCAAATGATGGACATATCATTTAAATGTGTTTTTGCTTTGTTATTGGAATATTTGATAAATGAGAGACTATCTTCATTTAAATGTTGTTTTTTTGCTCTGTTATTAGAATATTTGATCAAATGATGGACTATCTTCATTTAAATGTTGTTTTTTTCTCTGTTATTGGAATATTTGATCAAATGATGGACTATCTTCATTTAAATGTTATTTTTTTGCTCTGTTATTGGAATATTTGATCAAATGATGGACTATCTTCATTTAAATATTGTTTTTTTGCTCTATTATTTGAATATTTGGCTCAAGTGTTTGGCTCATTTGGCTCAAGTGTTTCTTTGCAGCATGTCTGATCAGTGAAGCAACACTGAAGCAGCATGTGTGATCATTGCAACACCTAAACTCATAGCTCGCAACATCTAAACAGAACATACCATACACCACAGGCAAATTTAAAGACAGACAAATATAGATAGCATAATACATTACTACCATAGATTCAGTTCATCACATCATAAACAACCACATTCAGTTTACCAAAAGTTACCCAAAAGATAGATAAAACAAGCTGCCACATTCAGTTCATCACATCATCACATCACACCGGAGTCAGGGCCTTCGCGACGGCAGCATGCTGCCCCCTGATCATGTAGTCCTCCCCGCGATTCGCTACATCCTCTGCATGAGACACAAGGTGATCGAAGCGGCCATCCTTTGGCTTTGGCTTGGTGGTGCAGTAGGGGCAATGCCACTTCTTGATCTTGCGGTTGTAGAAGGAAGCAACTCCCTTGGCCTTGATCTTCTCCACCTCCTTCACTGTGAAGGACGCGACGTTGCCCTTGTACATATCTTCTCCAGAATCATACTACACACATGAATGAATTACATTAATACATTATAGATTCATATACACCATGTCAAAGGAACTAAATGAACAATCCAAATTTCAAGTAGGCTTACCTCAAATTCTTTGTCGTCACTGTACTCTGGATCGTACGGGTCGAACCCAGTAAGGGCCAGCTTCCTCTTATTCCCCACAGAATCATCCTCCTGAATATACAATTACATCCATTACTAGTAAATACAGAAGCCAACTGATAATTTAGATATGCACACATGACACATTGATCATATTATCCATACTATGATCCTAATTGCATTTTCCATTGTCATGCACACACATTGAACAACAGAGCTAATATAACTACATATTGTGGACAAATTTATATACTAATGAATCAAATAACTTCTTAATCAATGGATTCCATTTGGGCATATGACATTCAAAACCCCAATCTGCGTAGCATTGAAAAACAAATCTAATAGGGACCCAATCTAATAAGCATACATGTCTGTAGCATTAAAAACCCCAATCTGTGTAGCATTAAAAACAAATCTAATAAGCATACATCTGTGTAGCATTGAAGCACAGAGATCCCTATCTCTCATACAGATCTATCTAGCATTTTTGCAATGAATGTAATCCAAAAAACCCTAGTACAAAAACCCCCATCCCCCCCATACAGAAAACCCCGGCCCATCCGTCAAACCAACTACTCTAACCATATGTACTACTGTACGAATCACAATCTAACCAATGCAACTAACTCTACAAGCTAATATCCTAAATATTGCAACTAACAAGCAAGTGCAAATACCTCCCGCTCCTCGCCACTCGACGCCTTCACCTTCTGCTCCGGCAGCACTGAGGCGGAGCCCGCCACCTCCTTCTCCACATCCGTGGCGGTTGCGAGTTTCCCCGCACCGCCGTGGATGCCGCCAATGTCCTTCACTTCATCCGCGGTCACCGCGCCCTGCAGCTCCACTACATCTCTGGCCACTGCGCCGGCGTCGCCACGAGCTTCCGCCATCGGACATATGGAGGCGATGAAGTTGAGGAAGAGGATGCGGTGGGGGAGAGAGAGACGGTGCGATGGAGGCAGTGGAGAAGAGCGAGACGACACCGGTGGGGGAGAGGAAGGTGATGCGGCAGGGAGGGGATTTGGGGGAAATGGTAGGGGCGATGCGCCGGGAGGTGGTTCCCCCTCTTTATACGATGGGATGTTTCGGGCATGTCCCATGGACACGTGCTACCCCACGACCGTGGTCAATTGCATGCGCCCACGTATACGAATACCACTATACGGTCAGCATACGAAACCACTATACGGGTAAACGGTTAAAGGTGGACTCAGCCCTACGCGGCCCCACTCGTCAGAGTTAACGGTCAAAGGCATTGACCCGACGGCAACATCCGTTGTAACCTGTTCTAAGGGTTTCGGGCAAGGGAGTGGGGAAAAGTGAGCAAAAGTTAAGAGCGTGGGGATGAGTGAGTACAACTAACGAACCAGGGGCACAGAAATAAAAATCCCTAGACTTAAATGTGCTTGCCATGTGATTTATGATGCTCCCATTTTGTTTCAATGTTGGGTAACGTTGCATGGAAAACAAAAAAAAATTCTACGCACACGCAATGATCTATCCATGGAGATGCATAGCAACGAGGGGGGAGAGTGTGTCTACGTACCCTCGTAGACCGTAAGTGGAAGTGTTTAACAACGCGGTTGATGTAGTCGAACTTCTTCGCGCTCCAACCGATCAAGCACCGAACGTATGGCACCTCCGCGTTCTGCACACGTTCAGCTCAGTGACGTCCTCCGCCTTCTTGATCCAGCAAGACGGCGAGGTAGTAGATGAGTTCTGGCAGCACGATGGCGTGGTGACGGTGATGGTGAAGTGATCTCCGCAGGACTTCGCCTAAGCACTAAGAAAATATGACCGGGGGTGTAAACGGTGGAGGGGGGCGCCGCACACAGCTAGGCAATTGTCTGTTGTGTGCTAGGCGCCCCCTTCCCACATATATATAGGTGGGAGGGAGGGAGGAGCAGCCAAAGGAGGCACCCAAGTAGGAGGAATCCTACTTGGAGTCCCTCCCAAGCCGCGCCCCCCTTTCCTTATTTGGAGCGCGGGGAAAGGCAGGGGAGGGTGGCGCCCCCCCCCCATTCCTTTCTCCCATGAGAGGGAAAGGCAGGAGGGGCTAGCCCTCCCCCTTTTCCTTCCCTAGGGCTGGCCAACCAAGGGAGGAGGTGCACCAGCCCCCTTGTGGGCTGGTCTGTCCCCTCCTTTGGCCCATAACTTGCCGGGTGGTGCCCGGAACCCTTTCGGGTGACCCGATACCTTCCCGGTACATCCCGAAACACTTCCGGTGTCCAAATACCATCATCCTATATATCAATCTTTACCTCTCGACCATTTCGAGACTCCTTGTCATGTCCTTGATCTCATCTGGGACTCCGAACAACATTCGGTCACCAAAACATATAACTCATATAACACTATATCGTCAACGAACGTTAAGCGTGCGGATCCTACGAGTTCGAGAACTATGTCGACATGACTGAGACACCTCTCCGGTCAATAACCAATAGTGGAACCTGGATGCCCATATTGGATCCTACATATTCTACGAAGATCTTTATCGGTCGAACCGTTATGACAACATACGTAATTCCCTTTGTCCATCGGTATGTTACTTGCCCGAGATTCGATCGTCGGTATCTCTATGCCTAGTTCAATCTCGTTATCGGCAAGTCTCTTTACTCGTTCCATAATACATCACCTCATAACTAACTCCTTAGTCATTTGCTTGCAAGCTTCTGATGTGTATTACCGAGAGGACCCAGAGATACCTCTCCGAAACTCAGAGTGACAAATCCTAATCTTGATCTATGCCAACTCAACAAACACCTTCGGAGATACCTGTAGAGCATCTTTATGATCACCCAGTTACATTGTGATGTTTGATAGCACACAAGGTATTCCTCTGGTATCCGGGAGTTGCATAATCTCATAGTCGAAGGAATATGTATTTGACATGAAGAAAGCAATAGCAATAAATTGAACGATCAATATGCTAAGCTAACGGATGGGTCTTGTCCATCACATCATTCTCCTAATGATGTGATCCCATTATCAAATGACAACTCATGTCTATGGTTAGGAAACCTTAACCATCTTTGATCAACGAGCTAGTCTAGTAGAGGCTTACTAGGGACACGGTATTTGTTTATGTATTCACACATGTATTTAAGTTTCCGATCAATACAATTCTAGCATGAATAATAAACCTTTATCATGAATAAGGAAATATAAAATAACAACTTTATTTTTGCCTCTAGGGCATATTTCTTCAGTCTCCCACTTGCACTAGAGTCAATAGTCTAGTTCACATCGCCATGTGATTAACATCAATAGTTCACATCGCCATGTGACCAACACCAAAAGGGTTTACTAGAGTCAATAATCTAGGTCACATCGTCATGTGATTAACACCCAAAGAGTACTAAGGTGTGATCATGTTTTGCTTGTGAGAGAGGTTTAGTCAACGGGTTTGCCACATTCAGACTTGTATGTATTTTTGCAAATTTCTATGTCTACAATGCTCTGCATAGAGCTACTCTAGCTAATTGCTCCCACTTTCTATACGTATCCAGATTGAGACTCAGAGTCATCTGAATCGGTGTCAAAGCTTGCATTGACGTAACTCTTTACGACGAACTCTTTATCACCTCCATAACCGAGAAATTTTTCCTTAGTCCTCTTAGGTAACTAAGGATAATTTTGATCGCTGTCCAGTGATCTACTCCTGGCTCACTATTGTACCTCTTTGCCAAACTTTTGGCAAGGTACACAATAGGTCTGGTACACAACATAGCATACATGATAGAACCTATGGCTGAGGCATAGGGAATGACTTTCATTTTCTCTCTATCTTCTGCAGTGGTCGGGCATTGAGTCTGACTCAACTTCACACCTTGTAACACAGACAAGAACCCTTTCTTTGACTGATCCATTTTGAACTTCTTCAAAACTTTATCAAGGTATGTGCTTTGTGAAAGCCCTGTTAAGCGTCTCGATCTATCCCTACAGATCTTGATGCCCAATATATAAGTAGCTTCACCGAGGTCTTTCATTGAAAAATTCTTATTCAAGTATCCTTTTATGATATCCAGAAATTCTATATCATTTCCAATCAACAATATGTCATCCACATATAATATCAGAAATGCTACAGAGCTCCCACTCACTTTCTTGTAAATACATGCTTCACCGTAAGTCTGTATAAAACCATATGCTTTGATCACCTCATCAAAGCGTATATTCCAACTCCGAGATGCTTGCACCAGTCCATAGATGGATCGCTGGAGCTTGCACACTTTGTTAGCACCTTTAGGATCGACAAAACCTTCTGGTTGCATCATATACAACTCTTCTTTAAGATATCCATTAAGGAATGTAGTTTTGACATCCATTTTCCAGATTTCATAATCATAAAATGCGGCAATTGCTAACATGATTCGGACGGACTTAAGCATCGCTATGGGTGAGAAAGTCTCATTGTAGTCAACCCCTTGAACTTGTCAAAAACCTTTTGCGACAAGTCGACCTTTGTAGACAGTAACATTACCATCAGCGTCAGTCTTCTTCTTGAAGATCCATTTATTCTCTATGGCTTGCTGATCATCAGGCAAGTCCACCAAAGTCCACAATTTTTTCTCATACATGGATCCTATCTCAGATTTCATGGCCTCAAGCCATCTGTTGGAATCTGGGCTCATCATAGCTTCTTCATAGTTCGTAGGTTCGCCTTGGTCTAGTAACATGATTTCTAGGACAGGATTACCGTACCACTCTGGTGCGGATCATGCTCTGGTCAACCTACAAGGTTTGGTAGTAACTTGATCTGAAGTTTCATGATCATCATCATTAGCTTCCTCTCTAGTTGGTGTAGGCATCACAGGAACGGTTTTCTATGATGTGTTACTCTCCAATTTGAGAGAAGGTACAATTACCTCATCAAGTTCTACTTTCCTCTCACTCACTTCTTTCGAGAGAAACTCCTTCTCTAGAAAGAATCCATTCTTAGCAACAAAGATCTTGCCTTCGGATCTGTGGTAGAAGGTGTACCCAATTGTTTCCTTAGGGTATCCTATGAAGACGCACTTCTCCGATTTGGGTTCGAGCTTATCAGGCTGAAGCCTTTTGACATAAGTGTCGCAACCCCAAACTTTAAGAAATGATAGCTTAGGTTTCTTGCCAAACCATAGTTCAAACGGTGTCGTCTCAATGGATTTAGACGGTGCCCAATTTAACGTGAATGCGGCTGTCTCTAATGCATAACCCCAAAATGATAGTGGTAAATCGGTAAGAGACATCATTGGTCGCACCATATCTAATAAAGTACGATTACGACGTTCAGACACACCATTACGCTGTGGTGTTCCAGGTGGCGTGTAACACCCCCTGTCATTAGCTACAGTAATCAATTTTGATAATGACATGTCAGCAAGCTTAACAGTGCATAATCATCATTAGCATCATATTGCATTTCAACTCGTAAGTCAAATTCAAATTTAAATGAAAGTGGAATATAAAAGTTGCCCAACATAAAAACTAAAATGTTCAGTAAATAACAAATATTGCAGAGGCTAGTCTAAAATTGAAACCAACAAATAATTAGGTGGCACTAACATAATTAAAACAGTAAGGAATAATGCATTTTAATTATTATAAAAATTGTGTGAACTCAAGTTGACTCCAAACCAATTTTTGGTAGTGGTAGGTAATGCCTAGTAATTTTTGGAGCAGTTCCTATGTTTTACAAAATTCAATATGTGGCCTAACTATTTACTAAACTGAGAGAAGAAAATAAAGAAAAGAAAAAGGTAAAAGAAAACGAAACAGAAAAAGAAAGAGGAAAACGGGAGAAAACCCTCCCTCCCCCACTGGGCCTCAGCCCAGCTGGCCCGACCGGCCCACCCCACCCCCTTATCCCCTGGGCGGCCGAAACCCTAGCCCCACGCCCACCCCACTCACCCCCCTTGCTCCTCTTTCCCCCCCGACCCGATCTGGATCGGGATCGGCCCCGTCGCCGACGCCGCTCGACGCCGCCGCCCCGTCGCCGCTTCCCCCTCGTCAGACCACGCCGCAGCACCGCCGCCTCCCCGTCTTCCTCCCCGAGCCCCGCGCGCTCGCCCCAACCGCACCGACCGCGCCCCGACGCGCCCGACCACGCCCCGTCTCTGCCTCGTCGCCGACGCCTCGCCGGACCCCGTCGCCGTCATCCCCGGCCGCCTTCTCGAGCCCATTGCCCTGACCCTGCACCCGCGGTAAGGGCCACGCCCTCCCTCTCTCTCTGTCGCCGCCGTCGCCCCGCACCCGCTGGCCCGCCTCGCCGCTGCCGCTCGCGCGCTGCCTCGCGCCCGTGCTCGGCCCGCACCTTGCTCAGTCAGCTGGGCTGCCTCGAGGGGGAGCTGGCCGAGTCTGCGCCGGGTGCGAATGATGCCGACGCGGGGGTCGGCCGACGTGCCGTGCCTGCCCGCGCGAGAGCAGCGCACGCGCCCCGGACACGCGCTGCCGCGACCGTCGCGCGCGCCCTCGACGGCCGGCCGGCGCCCGCACATCGGCGCCCGTAGACGCGCGCGCGCCACGCCCGTCGCCCGTCCATGGCCCCTGGGCCACTGACCGAAGGGGCCCAGTGCCCCGTGCCACTGACCCTGGGCCCGAAACCCCTGGCCCAATGACAACGGGCCCCGCCCAAAAACGTTTTAGAAAAATAAATAATAATAACAAAAAATAAAAATAATTAAGATAATTAATTAATTAATTAATTAGTTAATTAATCCTGATTAGGTTAATCTAATTAAGTAGTTAGTGTTAATTAAACAGTAATTTAATTAGTTAACCCTAATTAACCAACAGTCTATGACAGGTGGGACCCACCCTGTCAGATGACTGCTGACGTCAGCATGAGGTCATGCTGATGTCATCGCAGCACTGTTTCGGATAATGTTGATTTAAATAATTGAATAAATTCCAGAAATTAGTAAAAACTTTAGAAAATCATATTAAATAAACCGTAACTCCGATGAAAATACTTTATACATGAAACTTGCTTAGAATTCCGATACGAACCCGAATATGTCCTCCGTATTCCCGTCAGACGCCCGTAGCTATGTGAACGTTGAACTTTTAGACCGATTTCAGTAAATGAATAGTGCCCAACTTTAATTAAATAAATCCGAATAAATTCCTAAATTAACTAAATCATTTAGTTAGGCAGTAGAACACCCCGGCATATCATTTAGGCATGTCATACATGTTGTTTGCATTATTGCCGTGAATTTATTGTTTCTCTCCCCCCATTCTCCTTCGATAGACGCTGAGACCGACGACGCTGCACCCGGGTACGACTAATCTACCGATGAGCAGCCCGTTGACGACCCCTCTCTCTCTTGCCAGAGCAACCAGGCAAGCCCCCCCCCTTGAGCATTCCAGATATCGCCCATTCCATTTCTCCTGCTTGCATTAGATTTTGCTACTGTTAATTTATGCTCCTATTCTGATGCATAGCCTGCTGTTGTAACCTGTTCATTGCTACCTTACCTGCCTATGATAAACTGTTTAGTTTAGGTTGGAATGAACCATCAGTGACCCCACCACCTTACCCTTGTTGCCCCTGCTTGATCATCGACGACTCGATCAACGTGATCGTCGACCAGAGACCGACACCTCACTTCACACCCCCTTAGTTGTACGACTCTGCTTAGTTACTATCGAGTGCCGAGGGTGATACCTCGTAACACACTCCCGATGAATACTCTGCAGTGTAGCTATTCGATCGTGCTCATCGAGGGTGATTCCTCCTTCTCCACTTCCGATACGACTCTGTCGTGCAACCCTCAGTGTGAACCTCGAGGGTGATACCTCATACGTTCACCCTGATGATTTCGTCGAGTGGAATCCGCCGAGGGTGATTCCTCGGGTTTCCCCCTTGATGTTATGACCACACGATTACTTGACCTTTGTTACAGGCGGGTCCACCCTGGTGGGTACCTGCTGGGGATCTATGATTTCGGGTGTGCCGGAAGGGCACTCGAGTGTGACATTGTGGTGGAGCATCAGAGACTCTGATTGTCTCCGCGTGATACTAATTGAGCCTATTGGATTTGGGTGTGTGATCTGAGTGGGTCGACGTGCCCTATACGCACTACCACCACGCGGGATAATGGTTATGGGACCCTCTGCGAAGTACGTTTCTCCGAAAGCTCGTCTGACGTCACGATTCACCGTGCGGGCTGATTGTCGGGATTGGGCTGGATACTTCACTGACGAGTTCAGTGTCGCGCCTGCACCCCGGCCAGTCTCGCAACGCGCAGGGTGCCCAGGGCGATGGCCCGAGACCTCTGGGTGCATAGGTTAGTCCGGCGTGCTGACCTCTCTGCCGAGCCTAGGTAGAGCGCTGCTTCGTGTTGATCTTCCGAGGACGGGCATTACCCAGCAAGTATGTCCGGCCAGAGTTGATCGAGCGTGTTGGGTAACAGTAGTGCACCCCTGCAGGGATGAATCTTCTATCGATAGCCGGTCCTACGGTAAAGGACGCTCAGTTTATGTATCCCGATCTACTACTTAAACTGGATACTTGTTACTTAATTGAAGCTTCGGGATCGCTTTCTCGCTTGGGAGTCGAGGAAGGATCTTTAAGCTGTACTTCAACATGTTTGCTAAATAAAATGCTATTCTACTCTCTTCTACTGCTGCAAGATGATGCCTTGTGAAGATGTTTGAAGATGCTAGTCTTCGATAGGACTAGGCCTTCTCTCTATTCTGGCATTTCTGCAGCCCAGTCCACATATACAGCCTTTCTCCATTGATAATGTTGCATATGTAGTATAGATCCTTGCTTGCTGAGTACTTCGGATGAGTACTCACGGTTGCTTTACTTTCTCTTTTTCCCATATACCCCACCTTGATGATACATCAGACGATGGAGTCCAGGAGCCAGATGCCACCACCGGAGCTTACTACCAGGAGGGTCCAGAGGGCACTTACTACTGGATCGAGCCAGCTGACCAGGAGTAGGATCGGAGGCTCCCAGGCAGGAGGCTAACGCCTTTCGATCTAGTGTCGCTGTTTGTGCTAGCCTTCTTAAGGCAAAACTTGTCTAACTATGTCTGTACTCAGATAATATTTGTATGACTGACTTATGTATTCGGATCTTCGGATCCCTAGTCTGTAATATTGTGGACCTCCGTTTATTTGTGTTAGAGTTGTGTTGTGATATCTTCCCGTGAGTCCCTGTGCTTGATCGTACATGTTTGCGTGTATGATTAGTGTATGATTGAGTCGGGGGCGCCACAAGTTGGTATCAGAGCCAGGTTTCGATCCTGGGACCTGTGGGTTATGGGCCCACGTCGCCAACTGGGTGGTATTAGGATCTTTTATTCCTCGTCTATACTCTGGGACTCTGATCTCTCTTCTACTCGGGTTAAATAAATTTTACTAACGCCGACACTTAGGATCTCGTAAATTCCGTCTACCCGGAGAGCTGGATATCTGTGCGATTTCCCTGTCATTGATCTGATTAGTCTGATAATCATTTTCCTTTCCATTGTTTTGTTTAACTTTTCTCTCCGAGTTGTGTTAAACTTCTCATTGTCATTTGACAAATCTGAATTTCCTCTGTTTCAGATGGACCGTTTGTTTCCACCACGTCCTACGACACAGCTTGTGCTTCGCACTTGGGCTCGTAATACCCCTGGGTTTCCAGCTGTCCTGATCGCTCTCATGACCAGACTTGGCTACCGTTGGTATCCTGAGTACTTGGTCTACGAGGATTACCGTGACTTCAATCAGGAGCAGTACCATGCTGATGTTCGTATCTATGATCAGCAGAATGACTCAGACACCGAGCTACACCTTTTTCACGGTATCGGCGTGACGATTGAGATGGCAGTCCATGATGCCGCCTACTCTACTGTCTCACGTCTCCGAGGACAGTTCAGCGATATCTTGGATGACTCTGAGTTCCGATACATTTCGTATGCCCCTGCTGGAGATGCTACTGGATACTACACAGCTATCTGTGCCCCGTTCGAGCCTCGTCGCTATGACCCGCGCGTTCTGATTCAGTGCACTCAGGCTCTGGATCGCACTATTCGGGCTCTTGCCATCGAGTTGGTTGCCACTCGAGCACGTCTCTACGATGCTATGACGCAGTTGCTACCCGCTGTTCGTGCAGGGATACATCCTGAGCACATCCTTTACCCACGCAGGACTCAGATGTATGCTGGTATTGATTGGCCTGCTGTTGGAGGTCATACACCTGCAGGTGGACCTCTTCTTACAGCTCGAGACCAGATTCTGCATCAGAGTGCACATGGAGCGCAGGATCCTTCCGCGACGAACATTCGTCGTCAGCACTTGCAGTTACCCCGTTTTGGTGGTTTTCTCCGACGTTGATGTAGCCTTTGCTATGTCTCGTTGTGTACTTCCTTACCGCGTGCCTGCATGCCGCCTAGTATGTCTAGCTTTTGAATTTGTGCCGTTATGCTGTCCGCATGTACCCGACTCTATGTATGGATCTGTATGTCTTAATCGACTACTGTTATGTATCTGATACACTGCTTTAAGAATTGTTGTGTTACATCATGTTTGTCACTAAACGCTCGCAATTGCTTTTACTAAACTACCCCCTGTTGATACTTAGCAGGATGGTTAGACTAGGTGGTCGTGGTCGTGGTCGTGCCCCTGAACGCCGGCCACCGCCAGACTATATGGCGGCTATGATGCAACAGTTTGAGCTTAACCGCCAGTTCATGGTTGGAATCATGGCTCAGTTTCCGCATCAGAACAACCAGAACCAGAACCCAGCTTCAATAACTTTGACAGAGTTTATGCGACTCAACCCAACTCAGTTCCGCAACTCTGACAAGCCACTGGATGCAGATGACTGGCTCCGCCACATCACTCATGAGATGGAGTCTGCTAATGTCGCCCCTGCCAACTTCGTCAACTTCGCGGCCTTTTTCTTAAAGGGCCCCGCTGCTCAATGGTGGGACACACACAAGCGTAATTTGCCTATTGGAACAGTCATCACCTGGTATGAGTTCCAGGCTGCTTTCCGTACACGTTACATCCCTCAGGCAATTATGGAACGCATGAAGACCCAGTTCCGTAACCTCACTCAGGGCAACAAGACCGTCGAAGCTTATCAGCGGGAATTTCTAGACCTCTCCCGCTATGCTGAAGAAGACATCGCCACAGATGCACGCAGACAAGAGAAGTTCCGTAGTGGACTACACCCCGACCTCAAGCTTGCACTAGCTGCTCAAGACTTCAATGACTTTTCAACTCTGACGAACAAGGCTATTCTTGTTGAGATCGCTCAGATGGAATACAAGGACTCGCAGAAGCGCTATCGTGATGCTGGCTCATCTTCGGGCTCAGCATCGAAGCGTCGAGTTTGGATTCCCAACAATGCATTCCGTTCCAATACCTCTGCGCCAAAGAACAACTATGCTGCACCACGTCTGCCTCCTCCACCACCGAGGCAGCCTAAAACTCAAGCTATTCAAAACAATGCTCCTCTTCGTCCTGAAGATGGTCTGTGCTTCAAGTGCCGCAAACCAGGTCACCAGGCTAAAGACTGCCGCCAGAATCAGAATCAGTTAGCCTTTCCTCATACTGGCCGTGGCAATGGTCGTGGCAACAACCAGACCCGCAACTATAATACTGGGTCTGCTGCACATGGTCGTGGACACGCCTACAACATTGACATTGAAGAAGTCCAGGATCAACCTGCTACTGTGATGGGTACCCTTCTTGTTAACTCAGTACCTGCTTCTGTTTTATTTGATTCAGGAGCATCACATTCATTCATCTCTGGAAAATTTGCATTTATGCATGGCTTTCGATATGAGAAAATGCATACTCCGTTAGTCATTAAAACTCCCGGAGGTCACTGTCATGCTGATGTAATAGCACCTGACGTTACCGTCGAAATTAAAGGATTGGAATTCCTTGCATTGCCCATCGTCTTGAAGTCTTCCACCATAGACCTTATACTCGGAATGGATTGGTTGAAAGCTCACATTGCTTCGATCAATTGTGCCACTAAAGTCGTCCAACTTCTTCACCCCACCGATGAGTTAGTGAACTATACCGCCCGCATTACTCGGGACGCCGAAGCTCAGATATATGCTCTGAATGCTTTGAACGCCTCACCTCTGGAAGGGATCGAGAACGTTCCTGTCGTTCGACATTTTCCAGACGTCTTCCCAGAAGAACTTCCAGGAATACCCCCGGCTAGAGCTGTCGAGTTTGTCATCGACTTGAAGCCTGGCACCGTCCCTATTGCCAAGCGACCTTATAAGATGCCTCCGCATCACCTACTCGAGCTTAAGGAAGAAATCGACAAGTCGCTTAAGAGTGGTTTCATCCGCCCCAGTTCCTCTGCTTGGGGAGCACCTTCACTCTTCGTTAAGAAGAAGGATGGAACTAACCGTTTGGTTCAGGATTATCGGCCCATTAACCAAGCCACAATCCAGAATAAATACCCACTACCCCGGATCAATGATCTTTATGATCAACTCGCAGGATCATCGGTGTTCTCTAAACTCGACCTGAGGTTGGGTTATCACCAGATCCGTGTCCGTGAAGAGGATATTCCCAAGACTGCATTCGTCACTCGTTATGGCTCCTATGAATACACCGTCATGTCATTTGGCCTAACGAATGCTCCAGCAACTTTCTCCCGTCTGATGAATTATATATTCATGGATTACCTCGACAAATTCGTCGTGGTTTATTTGGATGATATTCTGGTTTATTCTAAGAATAAAGAAGAACATGCTGAACACCTCCGTTTGGTACTAGAAAGGCTCCGAGAACACCAGTTGTATGCCAAGTATTCCAAATGTGAATTTTGGCTTTCTGAAGTAACTTACCTTGGTCATGTAATTTCCAAGGATGGAATTGTTGTTAACCCCGAACGAGTTCTGGCTATTCTTGACTGGACTCCCCCGAAGAATGTCAAGCAAGTCAGAAGTTTTCTCGGACTTGCTAGTTATTGCCGTTGATTCGTTGAGAACTTTTCCAAGATTGCAAAACCATTGACAAATCTGCTTCACAAAGGTGTTAAATTTGAGTGGACAGAAAAATGTCAAGAAAGCTTTTAGACACTAAAAGATAAATTGACATCTGCCCCAGTATTAGCACCCCCGGATTCCCAAAAATATTTCATGATATACTGTGATGCCTCCCGTCAAGGATTAGGCTGTGTCCTAATGCAAGAACGCAAAGTGATTGCTTATGCCTCCCGACAATTGCGTCCTCACGAAGAAAATTACCCAGTGCACGATCTCGAACTTTCTGCGGTTATTTATGCCCTGAAGCTATGGTGACATTACCTTCTCGGTAACCGTTGCGAGATATATACGGATCATCAAAGTTTGAAGTATTTGTATACCCAACCGGATCTGAACCTTCGTCAACAAAGATGGCTCGAGACAATTGCCGATTATGATATGAATATCTCATACACCCCTGGCAAGGCAAACGTAATGGCCGATGCTTTGAGCCGTAAGGCTTATTGCAGCAACCATATGGTTCAGGAATCACAACCTCTTCTTTATGAAGAGTTTCGTAAATTGAACCTCCATATTGTTCCACAGGGTTATCTCAATACCCTCGTTGTTGAACTAGATTTAGAACACAGCATCAAGACTATGCAACGGTATGACTCTGAAGTTGAAAGGATCAAGCGATACCTTGAAAAAGGAAAACCGTCGGAGTTCCATCTTGATAATGATGGGATCCTATTTTTCCAACACCGTCTCTTCGTACCTAAGTTCAAAGATGAGAGAGAACACGTTATGATGGAAGCTCATGACACTCGTCTGGCAATTCATCCTGGTAGCACAAAGATGTACCATGACATTTGTCAGAGATACTGGTGGCCTAATATGAAGCGAGATATTGCTCGTTATGTTTCTGAGTGTGACGTTTGCCGCCGTGTTAAAGCTCAACATCAAAGGCCGCAGGAACTCTGCTACCCCTTGCAATTCCTGAATGGAAATGGGACAAGGTCCAAATGGATTTCATTACTGGTTTTCCCAAATCCCAGAAGGGTCATGATGCTATTTTTGTCGTCATTGACCGATTCTCCAAGGTTGCTCACTTTCTGCCAGTTAAAGAGACAATCACTGCTAGCCAGTTAGCAGACTTGTATGTTTCCTGAATTGTGTCACTCCACCGTGTTCCGTTGGAGATTAGTTCTGATTGTGGCAGCCTCTTCACCTCCAGATTCTGGAATAGTTTCCAAGAAGCTATGGGAACACATCTGTCGTTCAGTACCGCTTTTCACCCTCAGTCACAGGGTCAAGTTGAATGAGTTAATCAAGTGCTCGAAGATATGCTTCGAGCTTGCGTCATCTCCTTCGGTAAGAAATGGGAGGAATCTCTCCCGTATGCCGAATTCTCTTACAACAATAGCTATCAGGCTAGTCTGAAGATGGCACCGTTTGAAGTTCTATACGGTCGTAAGTGTCGAACCCCTCTGAATTGGTCAGAAACTGGGGAACGCTCACTCGTCGGACCAGACATTATTCAGCAAGCAGAAGACCCAGTCCGCATTATCCGTGAACATTTGAAAACTGCTCAGTCTCGTCAGAAGAGCAACTATGACCGAAAGCACCAGGAAATGGTCTATCAACCTGGAGAGCAAGCTTACCTCCGCGTCACTCTGTTGAAAGGCACTCATAGGTTCGGAATCAAAGGCAAGTTAGCTCCTCGCTACATTGGCCCGTTCCGTATTCTTGCCCGTCGAGGAGAAGTGGCATATCAATTGCAGTTGCCGCCAAATCTTTCTCAAGTACATGATGTCTTTCATGTATCCCAACTCCGTCGCTGCTTCAAGGATCCTATTCGAGCTGTGGATCACGAAGTGCTTGAATTACGGGAAGATCTGTCTTATCCAGAATATCCCATTCGTGTTCTTGATGAAGCTGAACGTCGGACTCGTCAAAAGTCAATCAAATTCCTCAAGGTTCAGTGGTCAAATCATTCTGAAGATGAGGCCACATGGGAACGCGAGGATCGTCTTCGTGAAGAATACCCCTCTTTCTTTCAGTCTTCCTCTTAATTCTCGGGACGAGAATTCTTAATAGATGAGGAAAATTGTAACACCCCCTGTCATTAGCTACAGTAATCACTTTTGATAATGACATGTCAGCAAGCTTAACAGTGCATAATCATCATTAGCATCATATTGCATTTCAACTCCTAAGTCAAATTCAAATTTAAATGAAAGTGAAATATAAAAGTTGCCCAACATAAAAACTAAAATGTTCACTAAATAACAAATATTGCAGAGGCTAGTCTAAAATTGAAACCAACAAATAATAAAATAATTAGGTGGCACTAACATAATTAAAACAGTAAGGAATAATGCATTTCAATTATTATAAAAATTGTGTGAACTCAAGTTGACTCCAAACCAATTTTTTTGTAGTGGTAGGTAATGCCTAGTAATTTTTGGAGCAGTTCCTATGTTTTACAAAATTCAATATGTGGCCTAACTATTTACTAAACTGAGAGAAGAAAATAAAGAAAAGAAAAAGGTAAAAGAAAACGAAACAGAAAAAGAAAAAGGAAAACGGGAGAAAACCCTCCCTCCCCCACTTGGCCTCAGCCCAGCTGCCCGACCGGCCCACCCCACTCCCTTATCCCCTGGGCGGCCGAAACCCTAGCCCCACGCCCACCCCACTCACCCCCTCGCTCCTCTTTCCCCCCCGACCCGATCTGGATCGGGATCGGCCCCGTCGCCG
Source organism: Thinopyrum elongatum (assembly GCA_011799875.1). Classification (NCBI taxonomy): domain Eukaryota; kingdom Viridiplantae; phylum Streptophyta; class Magnoliopsida; order Poales; family Poaceae; genus Thinopyrum; species Thinopyrum elongatum. The sequence continues at coordinate 109,493,765 of CM022302.1, forward strand.
ACGCCGCTAGACGCCGCCGCCCCGTCGCCGCCTCCCCCTCGTCAGACCACGCCGCAGCACCGCCGCCTCCCCGTCTTCCTCCCCGAGCCCCGCGTGCTCGCCCCGACCGCGCCGACCGCGCCCTGATGCGCCCGACCGCGCCCCATCTCCGCCTCGTCGCTGACGCCTCGCCGGACCCCGTCGACGTCATCCCCGGCCGCCTCCTCGAGCCCATTGCCCTGACCCTGCACCCGCGGTGAGGGCCACACCCTCCCTCTCTCTCTGTCGCCGCCGTCGCCCCGCACCCGATGGCCCCGCCTCGCCGCTGCCGCTAGCGTGCTGCCTCGCGCCCGCGCTCGGCCCACATCGCGCCCGCACCTCGCCCGCTCCAGCCGCTCGCCGCGCTCGCCCCTCCCGAGCCGCACGCGCGCGCGCGCCCGCCCGCCGCTCGCGCCACCGCGCGCTGCCGCACTGCTGCCAACCGCCCGCGCGTCGCCAAGCTCCGGCCTGCCGTGCGCCTGCCTCGCCCCTACCGCTCGCACGCGCACGCGCCCGCGCACGCGCTGCCGCGCCGTCGCTGCGCCTCGCCACGCCCCGGTCGGCGCCCGCACATCGGCGCCCGTAGACGCGCGCCGCGCCGCGCCCGTCGCCTGTCCGTGGCCCCTGGGCCACTGACCAAAGGGGCCCAGTGCCCTGTGCCACTGACCCTGGGCCCGAACCCCCCCGGCCCAATGACAACGTGCCCCGCCCAAAAACGTTTTAGAAAAATAAAAAAATAATAAAAAAATAATTAAGATAATTAATTAATTAATTAGTTAATTAATCCTGATTAGGTTAATCTAATTAAGTAGTTAGTGTTAATTAAACAGTAATTTAATTAGTTAACCCTAATTAACCTAACAGTCTATGACAGGTGGGACCCACCCTGTCAGATGACTGCTGACGTCAGCATGAGGTCATGCTGATGTCATCGCAGCACTGTTTCGGATAATGTTGATTTAAATAATTGAATAAATTCCAGAAATTAGTAAAAACTTTAGAAAATCATATTAAATAAACCGTAACTCCGATGAAAATACTTTATACATGAAACTTGCTTAGAATTCCGATACGAACCCGAATATGTCCTCCGTATTCCCGTCAGACGCCCGTAGCTATGTGAACGTTGAACTTTTAGACCGATTTCAGTAAATGAATAGTGCCCAACTTTAATTAAATAAATCCGAATAAATTCCTAAATTAACTAAATCATTTAGTTAGGCAGTAGAACACCCCGGCATATCATTTAGGCATGTCATACATGTTGTTTGCATTATTGCCGTGAATTTATTGTTTCTCTCCCCCCATTCTCCTTCGATAGACGCTGAGACCGACGACGCTGCACCCGGGTACGACTAATCTACCGATGAGCAGCCCGTTGACGACCCCTCTCTCTCTTGCCAGAGCAACCAGGCAAGCCCCCCCCCTTGAGCATTCCAGATATCGCCCATTCCATTTCTCCTGCTTGCATTAGATTTTGCTACTGTTAATTTATGCTCCTATTCTGATGCATAGCCTGCTGTTGTAACCTGTTCATTGCTACCTTACCTGCCTATGATAAACTGTTTAGTTTAGGTTGGAATGAACCATCAGTGACCCCACCACCTTACCCTTGTTGCCCCTGCTTGATCATCGACGACTCGATCAACGTGATCGTCGACCAGAGACTGACACCTCACTTCACACCCGCTTAGTTGTACGACTCTGCTTAGTTACTATCGAGTGCCGAGGGTGATACCTCGTAACGCACTCCCGATGAATACTCTGCAGTGTAGCTATTCGATCGTGGTCATCGAGGGTGATTCCTCCTTCTCCACTTCCGATACGACTCTGTCGTGCAACCCTTAGTGTGAACCTCGAGGGTGATACCTCATACGTTCACCCTGATGATTTCGTCGAGTGGAATCCGCCGAGGGTGATTCCTGGGGTTTCCCCCTTGATGTTATGACCACACGATTACTTGACCTTTGTTACAGGCGGGTCCACCCTGGTGGGTACCCGCTGGGGATCTATGATTTTGGGTGTGCCGGAAGGGCACTCGAGTGTGACATTGTGGTGGAGCATCAGAGACTCTGATTGTCTTCGCGTGATACTAATTGAGCCTATTGGATTTGGGTGTGTGATCTGAGTGGGTCGACGTGCCCTATACGCACTACCACCACGCGGGATAATGGTTATGGGACCCTCTGCGAAGTACGTTTCTCCGAAAGCTCGTCTGACGTCACGATTCACCGTGCGGGCTGATTGTCGGGATTGGGCTGGATACTTCACTAACGAGTTCAGTGTCGCGCCTGCACCCCGGCCAGTCTCGCAACGCGCAGGGTGCCCAGGGCGATGGCCCGAGACCTCTGGGTGCATAGGTTAGTCCGGCGTGCTGACCTCTCTGCCGAGCCTAGGTAGAGCGCTGCTTCGTGTTGATCTTCCGAGGACGGGCATTACCCAGCAAGTATGTCCGGCCAGAGTTGATCGAGCGTGTTGGGTAACAGTAGTGCACCCCTGCAGGGATGAATCTTCTATCGATAGCCGGTCCTACGGTAAAGGACGCTCAGTTTGTGTATCCCGATCTACTACTTAAACTGGATACTTGTTACTTAATTGAAGCTTCGGGATCGCTTTCTCGCTTGGGAGTCGAGGAAGGATCTTTAAGCTGTACTTCAACATGTTTGCTAAATAAAATGCTATTCTACTCTCTTCTACTGCTGCAAGATGATGCCTTGTGAAGATGTTTGAAGACGCTAGTCTTCGATAGGACTAGGCCTTCTCTCTATTCTGGCATTTCTGCAGCCCAGTCCACATATACAGCCTTTCTCCATTGATAATGTTGCATATGTAGTATAGATCCTTGCTTGCTGAGTACTTCGGATGAGTACTCACGGTTGCTTTACTTTCTCTTTTTCCCATATACCCCACCTTGATGATACATCAGACGATGGAGTCCAGGAGCCAGATGCCACCACCGGAGCTTACTACCAGGAGGGTCCAGAGGGCACTTACTACTGGATTGAGCCAGTTGACCAGGAGTAGGATCGGAGGCTCCCAGGCAGGAGGCCATCGCCTTTCGATCTAGTGTCGCTGTTTGTGCTAGCCTTCTTAAGGCAAAACTTGTCTAACTATGTCTGTACTCAGATAATATTTGTATGACTGACTTATGTATTCGGATCTTCGGATCCCTGGTCTGTAATATTGTGGACCTCCGTTTATTTGTGTTAGAGTTGTGTTGTGATATCTTCCCGTGAGTCCCTGTGCTTGATCGTACACGTTTGCGTGTATGATTAGTGTACGATTGAGTTGGGGGCGCCACATGGCGTGAGTTGTGAAACTATTCCACATTGTTTAAATAAAGGCCAAACTCGTAACTCAAATATTCGCCTCCATGATCAGATCAGAGAAACTTTATTTTCTTGGTACGATGATTCTCCACTTCACTCTGAAATTCTTTGAACTTTTCAAATGTTTCAGACTTGTGTTTAAGTAGATATACCCATACCTACTCAAATCATCTGTGAAGGTCAGAAAATAATGATACCCGCCGCGTGCTTCAACACTTATCGGACCGCATACATCGTATGTATTATTTCCAATAAGTCATTAGCTCACTCCATTGTTCCGGAGAATGGAGTTTTAGTCATCTTGCCCATGAGGCATGGTTCGCAAGTATCAAATGATTCATAATCAAGTGATTCCAAAAGTCCATCCGCATGGAGTTTCTTCATGCGCTTTACACCAATATGACCTAAACGGCAGTGCCACAAGTATTTTGCACTATCATTATCAACTTTGCATCTTTTTGCATCAATATTATGAATATGTGTATCATTACGATCGAGATTCAATAAACCATTCACATTGGGTGTATGACCATAGAAGGTTTTATTCTTGTAAACAGAACAACAATTATTCTCTGACTTAAATGAATAATTGTATCGTAGTAAACATGATCCATCATGATCAACGCAAACACCAAATAACATTTATTTAGGTCCAACACTAATCTCGAAGGTAGAGGGAGTGTGCGATGGTGATCTTATCAACCTTGGAATCACTTCCAACACACATCGTCACCTCGTCATTAACTAGTCTCTGTTCATTTTGCAACTCTTGTTTTGAGTTACTAATCTTAGCAACTGAACTGGTATCAAATACCCAGGGGCTACTATGAACACTAGTAAAGTACACATCAATAACATGTATATCAAATATACCTTTGTTCACTTTGCCATCCTTCTTATCCGCCAAGTATTTGGGGCAGATCCGCTTCCAGTGACCATTTCCTTTGCAGTAGAAGCACTTAGTTTCAGGCTTGGGTCTAACTTTGGGTTTCTTCATGGGAGCGGCAACTTGTTTGCCATTCTTCTTGAAGTTCCCTTTCTTTCCCCTTTGCCCTTTTTCTTGAAACTAGTGGTCTTGTTAACCATCAACATTTGATGCTCTTTCTCGATTTCTACCTTCGCCGATTTCAGCATCACAATGAGCTCGTGAATCGTTTTCGTCATCCCTTGCATATTATAATTTATCATGAAGTTCTTGTAGCTTGGTGATAGTGACTAGAGAACTCTGTCAATCACTATCTTATCTAGAAGATAAACTCCCACTTGATTCAAGCGATTGTAGTACCCAGACATTCTGAGCACATGCTCACTGGATGAGCCATTCTCCTCCATCTTGTAGGCAAAGTACTTGTCGAGGTCTCATACCTCTTGACACGGGCATGAGTCTGAAATACCAATTTTAGCTCTTGGAACATCTCATATGCTCCGTGGCGTTCAAAACATTTTTGAAGTCCCGGTTCTAAGCCGTAAAGCATGGTGCACTAAACTATTAAGTAGTCATCATACCGAGCTTGCCAGACATTCATAAAGTTTGCATCTGCTCCTGCAGTAGGTCTGTCACCTAGCGGTGCATTAAGGACATAATTCTTCTGTGCAGCAATGAGGATAATCCTCAGATCACGGACCCAGTCTGCATCATTGCTACTATCATCTTTCAACTTAGTTTTCTCTAGGAACATATCAAAAAATAGGGGAGCTACATCGCGAGCTATTGATCTACAACATAGATTTGCAAAAACTGTCAGGACTAAGTTCATGATAAATTAAGTTCAATTAAACAAATTACTAATGAACTCCCACTTAAATAAACATCCCTCAAGTTATCTAAGTGATATGTGATCCGAATCAACTAACCCATGTCCAATCATCACGTGAGATGGGGTAGTCATCAATGGTGAACATCTCTATGTTGATCATATCTACTATATGATTCACATTCGACCTTTCGGTCTCCAGTGTTCCGAGGCCATGTCTGTACATGCTAGGCTCGTCAAGTTTAACCCAAGTATTCTGCATGTGCAAAACAGTCTTACACCCGTTGTATGTGAACGTAGAGTCTATCACACCCGATCATCATGTGGTGTCTTGAAACGACGAACTGTAGCAACGGTGCATACTCCGGGAGAACACTTTTACCTTGAAATTTAGTGAAGGGATTATCTTATAATGCTATCGTCGTACTAAGCAAAATAAGATGCATAAAAGATAAACATCACATGCAATCAAAATATGTGACATGATATGGCCATCATCATCTTGTGCTTTTGATCTCCATCTACAAAGCATCGTTATGATCTCCATCGTCACCGGCTCGACACCTTGATCTCCATCGTTGCGTCGTGGTCGTCCCGCCAACTATTGCTTCTACAACTATTGCTAACTCATAGCGATAAAGTAAAGCAATTACATGGCGTTTGCATTTCATACAATAAAAGAGACAACCATAAGGCTCCTGCCGGTTGCCTGATATCTTACAAAACATGATCATCTCATACAATAACGTATATCACATCATGTCTTGACCATATCACATCACAACATACCCTGCAAAAACAAGTTAGACCTCCTCTACTTTGTTGTTGCAAGTTTTACGTGGCTGCTACGGGTTTCTAGCAAGAACTGTTCTTACCTACGGCAAGTTTTACGTGGTGATTCGTCAAGTTTGTTGTTTTAACCTTCTTCAAGGACCGGCCGTAGTCAAATTCGATTCAACTAAAGTAGGAGAAACAGACACCCGCCAGCCACCTTTATGCAAAACTAGTTGCATGTCAGTCGGTGGAACCGGTCTCATGTGCGTGGACATGTAAGGTTGGTCCGGGACGCTTCATCCCACAATACCGCCGAATCAAAATAAGATGTCGGTGGTAAGCAGTGTGACTATCACCGCCCACAACTCTTTGTGGTCTACTCGTGCATATCATCTACGCATAGACCAGGCTCATGATGCCACCATTGGGTAACGTTGCATGGAAAACAAAAAAAATTCTACGCACACGCAATGATCTATCCATGGAGATGCATAGCAACGAGGGGGAGAGTGTGTCTACATACCCTCGTAGACCGTAAGCGGAAGCGTTTAACAACGCGGTTGATGTAGTCGAACTTCTTCGTGCCCCAACCAATCAAGCACCGAACGTACGGTACCTCCGTGTTCTGCACACGTTCAGCTCGGTGACGTCCTCCGCCTTCTTGATACAGCAAGACGATGAGGTAGTAGATGAGTTCTGGCAGCACGACGTCGTGGTGACGGTGATCTCCACAGGGCTTTGCCTAAGCACTACGAAAATAGGACCAGGGGTGTAAACAGTGGAGGGGGGCGCCGCACATGGCTAGGCAATTGTCTGTTGTGTGCTAGGCGCCCCCTTCCCACATATATATAGGTGGGAGGGAGGGAGGAGCAGCCAAAGGAGGCGCCCAAGTAGGAGGAATCCTACTTGGAGTCCCTCCCAAGCCGCGCCCCCTTTCCTTATTTGGAGCGCGGGGAAAGGCAGGGGAGGGTGCCGCCCACCCCTTTCCTTTCTCCCATGAGAGGGAAAGGCAGGAGGGGCTAGCCCTCCCCCTTTTCCTTCCATAGGGTTGGCCAACCAAGGGAGGAGGCGCACCAGCCCCCTTGTGGGCTGGTCTGTCCCTCCTTTGGCCCATAAGGCCCATAACTTGCCGGGGGGTGCCCGGAACCCCTTCCGGTGACCCGATTCCTTCCTGGTACGTCCCGAAACACTTCCGGTGTCCAAATACCATCGTCCTACATATCAGCCTTTACCTCTCGACCATTTCGAGACTCCTCGTCATGTCCGTGATCTCATCTGGGACTCCGAACAACATTCGGTCACCAAAACATATAACTCATATAACACTATATCGTCAACGAACGTTAAGCGTGCAGACCGTACGGGTTCGAGAACTATGTAGACATGGCCGAGACACCTCTCTGGTCAATAACCAATAGCAAAACCTGGATGCCCATATTGGCTCCTACATATTCTACGAAGATCTTTATCGGTCGAACCGTTATGACAACATACGTAATTCCCTTTGTCCATTGGTATGTTACTTGCCCGAGAGTTGATCGTCGGTATCTCTATACCTAGTTCAATCTCGTTATCGGCAAGTCTCTTTACTCGTTCCGTAATACAACACCTCGTGACTAACTCCTTAGTCACTTGCTTGCAAGCTTATGATGTGTATTACCGAGAGGACCCAGAGATACCTCTCCGAAACTCGGAGTGACAAATCCTAATCTTGATCTATGCCAACTCAACAAACACCTTCGGAGATACCTGTAGAGCATCTTTATGATCACCTAGTTACGTTGTGACGTTTGATAGCACACAAGGTATTCCTCCGGTATCCGGGAGTTGCATAATCTCATAGTCGAAGGAATATGTATTTGACATGAAGAAAGCAATAGCAATAAACTGAACGATCATTATGCTAAGCTAACGGATGGGTCTTGTCCATCACATCATTCTCCTAATGATGTGATCCCGTTATCAAATGACAACACATGTCTATGGTTAGGAAACCTTAACCATCTTTGATCAACGAGCTAGTCTAGTAGAGGCTTACTAGGGACACGGTATTTGTATATGTATTCACACATGTATTTAAGTTTCTGATCAATACAGTTCTAGCATGAATAATAAACCTTTATCATGAATAAGTAAATATAAAATAAAAACTTTATTATTGCCTGTAGGGCATATTTCCTTCATTCAATTCTTTACTTCTATGTGAGCATCATTGAAATCTTCATGCCTAGCTAAAGGCATTAAAGAAAAGCGCTTGTTGAGAGACAACCCAACATTTACCCCTAATGTTTTTGTGTGTTCACATGATTAAGCTATTGTAGTAATCATGTTTATAGTTTTTGTTTCAATAAAGTGCCAAGTGAAGTCTTTGGGATAGCGTGGATGATAGTTGACTTGATTGTGTGCAAAAACAGAAACTTTTACGCCCAGTTCTGGAATTTTGTAAATTCACAGAAATGTGCTTTTGCTCTAAATTTTTTTACAGATGATTTATATATAAATTCCCTACATTTTCCAAACTTTTCAGAATTGTTAGAGTTGCAGAAGTATGGTCATTGTTCAGATCATTACAAACTGTTCTGTTTTTGACAGATTCTGTTTTCAATGCATAGTTTGCTTGTTATCTAGTTTCTGCGGCTTATATTGCTCAATATAAATTGTAGAAATGATAGGGTACAGTAGGCATTGTATGAGAACAATTATGAATCTTATCTTGACAGTTCCAAAGTGAATGATTTGTCTTTAGCATACTAACCTATCTCACAAAGTTTCGTTAAGTTTTGTGTGATTGAAGTTTTCAAGTTTTGGGTGAGATATCGATATGAGGAGAATAAGGAGTGGCAAGACCCTAAGCTTGGGCATGCCCAAGGCACCCCAAGGTAATACCCAAGGAATATCCAAGCAACTAAGTTTGGGGATGCCCCGGAAAGCATCCCCTCTTTCGTCTTCAACATTATCGGTAACCTCACTTGGAGCTATATTTTTATTCATCACATGATATGAGTTTTTCTTGGAGCGTCATTTATTTTATTAGTACTTGCTTGCTGTTATTTATAATAATGTTTTGTATCTTTTATTTCAAAAAAAAAATTCAATTATAGCCTTTGCCATGCTTATTTTGCAAGTCTATATGTTGCTATTTGAAAACAGAAAGTTGCGCGCTAGTGCGTGAATTCTTGAGAAACGTAAGAAAGTGATAAAATGTTGAAATGTTTTGCACCATAAGCTATGATAAATTTTCTACATTATGTTAAGTTTTCTGAATTTTTGGAGTTATAGAAGTATGAATCTTCTTGCATTCTTTACAGACTGTCCTGTTTTGACAGATTGCTGTTATGTTTGCATTGTTTGCATATGTTTGCTTGTTTAATTATTCTATTTTAGGATAGGACTATTAAATATGCAGAGGAATTTAGTATGCAATGTTAAATAATAATTTTAGTGATTTTATACAGTAGAGAATGATAAGGTTATTGCATTGATTTATACTAACTTATCTCACGAGTTCTTGTTGAGTTTTGTGTGGATGAAGTTTTCAAGAATTAGGGAAACCGTGTTATGAGAAGGAATTAAGGAGACACAAAAGCTCAAGCTTGGGGATGCCCAAGGCATCCAAAGATAATATTCCAAGAAGTCTCAAGCATCTAAGCTTGGGGATGCCCCGGTAGGCACCCCACCTTTCTTCATCAACAATTATCAGTTAGTATCAGTTGAGCCTGAGTTTTTGGTTCTTCACTTGAGTTGTGCTATTCTTGGAATCTCATTTTGTTTGTTTAGCTTGCTTTTTTAATAAAATACTTAGATCTGAAAGTGTTTAAATGAAAGAGAGTCCTCAAATGGCTACCCATTAACTTAACTAGTTTGATCTTCACTTATATCTTTTTGGAGTAGTTTTCCATTTACTCTTGTGCTTCACTTATATCCTATGAGTAAATTGTTGAATGAATTGAATATCATGAAGTTGAAATTATATGTTAATATCATGCCTAGTAGTAGCTTCATGTTGGGTTTAGAAAGTGAAATCTTTTGAAGCTTGACACTCACAATATTGGTCATACAAGCAATTCATGAATGATTAGTATACGGAAGAGAACTTTCACATACAAATATATTATCTTGGAAATCTTCTATAATTGTGAATACCCATTAATTATTTTCAAACTTGAGCAAATTAGTTGAAGTTGGACAAGGAAGACAATGTAATGAGTTATGGTTGTGTATATTTGCATTGAAGTTATATTGTTATGGATCCTCCAACATGTGGTGCTTGCCTAGGATCTTTTGCTAGCCAAAAACTCGTACTAAGTAGAGATACTACTTGTGCATCAAAAAAACCCTAAACCCAGTTTCTTGCCATGAGTGTCCACCATACCTACCTATGGACTGAATAAGATCCTTCAAGTAAGTTGTCATCGGTACATAAAGCAATAAAAATTGCTCCTAAATATGTTTGATCTTTTATTGTAAGGGAAAATAAGTGTTGTACAAACTTGTGATGGCAAAGTAATAAAAGCGACGGACTGCATAATAAAGGTTGCTATCATAAGCAGCAATACAACATGACCTTCCTTTGCATTAAGAGATTGTGCATCCAAAAATAAAAAAGCGCACGATGATACATCCATTTTGCATCATGTTTACGTACTGTTATTTATAATGTTTTTATACATAATAATGTTTTTTGGAGTATTTCTAATGCCTTTTCTCTCATAATTTGCAAGGTTCACACAAAGGGGGAGAATTCTGGCAGCTGGAAATCTGGACCTGAAAAAGCTATGTCAGGCTACCTATTCTGCACAACTCCAAATGAGCTGAAACTTCACGAGGAATTTTTATGGAATAAATAAGAAATACTGGAGCAAATAACTACCGGAGGGGGGCCACCTGGTGAGCACAAGACACCAGGGCGCGCCTGGCCCCCAGGCGCGCCCTGGTGGTTTCTGCTCAGCCCAGCCCACCTTCGGTGCCCATCTTCTGGTATATAAGTCATTTTGACGTAGAAAAAAATCAGGAGAGGACTTTCGGGACGAAGCGCCGCCGTCTCGAGGTGGAACTTGGGCAGGAGCACTTTTGCCCTCCGGCGGAGCGATTCCGCCGGGGGAACTTCCCTCCTAGAGGGGGAAATCATCATCATCATCATCACCAACAACTCTCCCATCTTGGGGAGGGCAATCTCCATCAACATCTTCAACAGCACCATCTCCTCTCAAACCCTAGTTCATCTCCCATGTTCAATCTTTGTACCGAAACTATAGGTTGGTACTTGTGGGTGACTAGTAGTGTTGATTACATCTTGTAGTTGATTACTATATGGTTTATTTGGTGGAAGATTATATGTTCAGATCCATTATGCTATTTAATACCCCTATGATGTTGAGCATGATTATTATTTGTGAGTAGTTACTTTTGTTCTTGAGGTCACGGGAGAAATCATGTTGCAAGTAATCATGTGAATTTGATATGTGTTCGATATTTTGATGATATGTATGTTGTGATTCCCTTAGTGGTGTGATGTGAACATCAACTACATGACACTTCACCATATTTGGGCCTAAGGGAATGCATTGTGGAGTAGTTATTAGATGATGGGTTGCGAGAGTGACAGAAGCTTAAACCCTAGTTTATGCGCTATTCCGTAAGGGACCGATTGGATCCAAAAGTTTAATGCTATGGTTAGAATTTATTCTTAATACTTTTCTCGTAGTTGCGGATGCTTGCGAGGGGGTTAATCATAAGCAGGAGGTTTGTTCAAGTAAGAACAGCACCTAAGCACCAATCCACCGACATATCAAATTATCAAAGTAGTGAATACGAATCAAACCAACATGATGAAAGTGACTAGATGAAATTCCCGTGTACCCTCAAGAACACTTTGCTTATCATAAGAGACCGTTTTGGCCTGTCCTTTGCCTCAAAAGGATTGGGCTACCTTGATGCACTTTTGTTACTATTATTGCTACTTGCCCATTACAAATTATCTTGCTATCAAGCTACTTGCTACTTACAATTTCAGTGCTTGCAGACATTACCTTGCTGAAAACCGCTTGTCATTTCCTTCTTCTCCTCGTTGGGTTCGACACTCTTACTTATCGAAAGGACTACGATTGATCCCCTATACTTGCGGGTCATCAAGGCTCTTTTCTGGCACCATTGCCGGGGAGTGAAGCGCTCTTGGTAAGTGGAAATCGGTAAGGAAAAAATATTACTATGTGCTGAAATTTACTGTCACTTGCTACTATGGAAAACAATCCTTTGTGGGGTTTGTTCGGGGTATCTTCACCTCGACCGGAACCACAATTAGATGCCCCTCAACCTACTGCACCTACTAAAAATATTGAATATGAAATTCCTTCGGGTATGATAGAACAACTGCTAGCTAATCCTTATGCAGGCGATGGAACAGAACATCCTGATATGCACTTGATATATGTGGAAGAAATTTGTGGATTATTTAAGCTTGCAGGTTTACCCTGAGATGAAGTGATGAAGAAGGTTTTCCCTTTATCTTTGAAGTAAAAAGCATTGGCATGGTATAGGCTATGCGATGATATTGGATCTTGGAATTGGAATCGATTGAAATTGGAGTTCCATCAAAAATTTTATCCTATGCATCTAGTTCATCGTGATCGGAATTATAGATATAATTTTTGGCCTCGTCAAGGAGAAAGTATCGCTCTAGCTTGGGGGAGGCTTAAGTCAATGTTATATTCATGCCCCAATCATGAGCTCTCAAGAGAAATTATTATTCAGAATTTTTATGCTCGGCTTTCTCGTAATGATCCATCCATGCTCGATACTTCTTGTACTGGTTCCTTTATGAAGAAGACTATTGAATTCCGGTGGGATCTTTTAGAAAGAATTAAATGCAACTCTGAAGATTGGGAACTCGACGAAGGTAAAGAGTCAGGTATTAAGCTTAAGTTTGATTGTGTTAAATCTTTTATGAATACCGATGCGTTTCAAAAGTTTAGCACTAAATATGGACTTGACTCTGAGATAGTAGCCTCTTTTTGTGAATCCTTTGCTATTCATGTTTATCTCCCTAAGGAGAAGTGGTTTAAATATCACCCACCTATTAAAAAAGAAATTAAACAACCGGTAATAGGTAAAGATGAAACAATTATCTACAATGTTGATCCAGCTGTTCCTACTGCTTATATTGAAAAACCACCTTTCCCTGTTAGGATGAAGGAACATGCTAAAGTTTCAACTGTGGTCAATAAAAGTTATATTAGAACACCTAAACCAGTTGAACAAATCAAGGTAGAACCTAGTGTTGCTATGGTTAAGGATCTCCTGGTCGATAATATTGATGGGCATGTTATTTACTTCTGTGATGAAGCTGCTAGAATTGCCAAACCCGATGAAAAAGATAAACATAGGCCTGTTGTCGGCATGCCTGTTGTCTCGGTTAAAATAGGAGATTACTGTTATCATGGTTTATGCGACATTGGTGCTAGTGTGAGTGCTATCCCTTTTACCTTATATCAAGAAATTATGAATGACATAGCACCCGCTGAAATAGAAGACATAGATGTTACTATTAAACTTGCTAATAGAGACACCATCACACCACTTGGGATCGTTAGAGATGTTGAAGTCTTGTGTGGGAAAATAAAGTACCCTACTGATTTTCTTGTTCTTGGTTCCCCACAGGATGAATTTTGTCCCATTATCTTTGGTAGACCTTTCTTGAACACCGTTAATGCTAAAATAGATTGTGAGAAACAAACTGTTGGTGTTAGTTTTGGTGATGAGTCTCATGAGTTTAATTTTTCCAAGTTTAGTAGAAAACCTCATAAAAAAGAATTGCCTAGTAAGGATGAAATTATTCGTCTTGCTTCTATTGCTGTACCTCCTACTGATCCTTTAGAACAATATCTGCTCGACCATGAAAGTGATTTACATATGCATGAAAGAAATGAAATAGATAAGATTTTCTTTGAACAACGTCCTCTGCTTAAGCACAATTTGCATATTGAAACTCTAGGAGGTCCTCCTCCACCCAAAGGTGATCTTGTGTTTGAATTAAAACAATTGCCAGACACTTTGAAATATGCTTATCTTGATGAGAAGAAGATATATCCTGTTATTATTAGTGCTAACCTTTCAGAACATGAAGAAGAAAGATTATTGAAAGTTCTAAGGAAGCACCGAGCTGCTATTGGATATATGATAACCCACAAGTATTGGGGATCGCAACAGTTTTTGAGGGTAGAGTATTCAACCCAAATTTATTGATTCGACACAAGGGGAGCCAAAGAATATTCTCAAGTATTAGCAGCTGAGTTGTTAATTCAACCACACCTGAAAGACTTAATATCTGCAGCAAAGTATTTAGTGGCAAAGTAGTACGAAAGTAACGGTAACGATGGCAAAAGTAACAGTAGCAATTTTGTAACAATTGTAACAGTGGCAACGGAAAAGTAACTTAGCAAAGATCAATATGTGAAGAGCTCGTAGGCAATTGATCAATGATGGATAATTATGTCGGATGGCATTCATCATGCAACAGTTATAACATAGGGTGACACAGAACAAGCTCCAATTCATCAATATAATGTAGGCATGTATTCCGAATATAGTCATACATGCTTATGGAAAAGAATTTGCATGACATCTTTTGTCCTACCCTCCCATGGCAGCGGGGTCCTATTGGAAACTAAGGGATAATAAGGCCTCCTTTTAATAGAGAACCGGACCAAAGCATTAGCAATTAGTGAATACATGAACTCCTCAAACTACGCTCATCACCGGGAAGTGTCCCGACTATTGTCACTCCGGGGTTGCCAGATCATAACACGTAGTAGGTGACTATAACTTGCAAGATAGGATCAAGAACACAAATATATTCATGAAAACATAATAGGTTCAGATCTGAAATCATGGCACTCGGGCCCTAGTGACAAGCATTAAGCATAGCAAAGTCATAGCAACATCAATCTTAGAACATAGTGGATACTAGGGATCAAACCCTAACAAAACTAACTCGATTACATGGTAAATCTCATCAAACCCATCACCGTCTAGCAAGCCTACGATGGAATTACTCACACACGGCGGTGAGCATCATGAAATTGGTGATGGAGGATGGTTGGTGATGACGACAGCGACGATTTCCCCTCTCCGGAGGCCCAAACGGACTCCAGATCTACCCTCCCGAGGAAGAACAGGAGGTGGCGTCGGCTCTGTATCGTAAACGCGATGAATCCTTCTCTCTGATTTTTTTTCTCCCCGAACATGAATATATGGAGTTGGAGTTGAGGTCGGTGGAGGTCCAGGGGGCCCACAAGGACGGATGGCGCGCCCTGGGGGGTTGGCGCGCCTCCCACCCTTGTGGATAGGGTGTGGGCCCCCTTTAGTTGATTCTTTCGCCAATATTTTTTTTTAATTCCAAAAATGATCTCCGTGAAGTTTCAGGTCATTCCGAGAACTTTTATTTCTGCACAAAAATAACACCATGCAATTCTGCTGAAAACAGCGTCAGTCCAGGTTAGTTCCATTCAAATCATGCAAATTAGAGTCCAAAACAAGGGCAAAAGAGTTTGGAAAAGTAGATACAAAGTAGACGTATCAACTCCCCCAAGCTTAACCCATTGCTTGTCCTCAAGCAATTCAGTTGACAAACTGAAGGTGATAAAGAAAAAACTTTTACAAACTCTGTTTGATCTTGTTGTTGCAAATATGTAAAGCCAGCATTCAAGTTTTCAGGAAAGATTATGAACTAACCATATTCACAATAACATTTAGGTTTCACATTTACTCATATCAATGGCATAATCAACTAGTGAGCAATAATAATAAATCTCGGATGACAACACTTTTCCAAACAATCATGATATGATATAACAAGATGGTATCTTGCTAGCCCTTTCTGAGACCGCAAAACATAAATGCAGAGCACCCCTGAAGATCAAGGGCTGACTAGACATTGTAATTCATGGTAAAAGAGATCCAGTCACAGTCATACTCAATATCAATTAATAACAAAACATACAAATGACAGTGGTGCTCTCTTACTGATGCTTTTTATAAGAGAATGATGACTCAACAATAAAAGTAAATAGATAGGCCCTTCGCAGAGGGAAGTAGGGATTTGCAGAGGTGCCAAAACTCAAGATTTTAAAACAGAGATGAACATAATTTTGAGCGGTATGCTTTCATTGTCAACATAACAACCAAGAGATCTCAATATCTTCCATGCTACATACATTATAGGCGGTTCCCAAACAGAATGGTAAAGTTTTTACTCCCCCTCCACCAACAATCACACTCCACGGCTAGCCGAATTCACGGGTGCCGTCCATACCAACAACTTTCCTGGGGGAGTTTTGTTTAATTATTTGAAATTTTGTTTTTGATCTTTTGATCATAGGATTGGGCATCCCAATTACCAGCCATTTTCTCGTGAGTGATGAGCGGAGTCAACTCATCATGAGAATAACCCACCTAGCATGGAAGATACTGACAGCCCTAGTTGCTACATGAGCGATTCGAGCATATAAAACAGATTATCATTTGAAGGTTTAGAGTTTGGCACATGCAAATTTACTTGGAACGGCAGGTAAATACCGGATATAGGAAGGTATGATGGACTCATATGGAACAACTTTGGTTTTATGGAAGTGGATGCATAAGCAGTATTCCCGCTTAGCACAAGTGAAGGCTAGAAAAAGACTGGGAAGCGACCAACTAGAGAGCGACAACAGTCATAAACATGCATTGAGATTAACCAACATTGAATGCAAGCATGAGTACGATATAAATCACCATGAACATAAATATCATGGAGGCTATGTTGATTTTGTTTCAACTACATGTGTGAACATGTGCCTAGTCAAGCCACTCAAATCATTCAAAGGAGGATACCATCCTATCATACTACATCACAACCATTTTAAAAGCATGTTGGCACGCAAGGTAAACCATTATAAACTTCTAGCTAATTTAGCATGGCATGAGTAACTATAATCTCTAATTGTCATTGCAAACATGTTTCATTTATAATAGGCTGAATCAAGAATGATGAACTAATCATATTTACAAAAACAAGATAGGTCGAGTTCATACCAGCTTTTCCTCATCTAAATCATTTCATCATATATCGTCATTATTGCCTTTCACTCGCACGACCTAACGATGTGAATAATAATAGTAGTGCACATGCATTGGACTAAGCTGGAATCTGCAAACATTTATTCAAAGGAGAAGACAATATAATATGGGCTCTTTGTTAGATCAACAATAATGCATATGAGAGCCACTCAACATTTTCATCGTGATCTTCTCCATTCGGCCCCCAAAGAAAAGAATTTCAAAGAAACACACTAAAATGTTTTTTGAGTTTTTGTTTTTCTGAAGAAAGTAAAACAAGAATGAGAAAAACTATTTACATGGGAAAGCTCCCAACAAGTAAAAGAAGAACGAGAAATATTTTTGGGTTTTTCTTTAATACTACAACTAAGCATGGAAAGTAAACTATGCTACAACTAATTTTTTTGTTTTTCTCAAAGTTTTTTCAGACACTCAAGAAGAAAGCGAGAAAAAGAAAATAAACTAACATGGATAATACAATGAAGAAGTATGAACACCGACAACTAGAATGAGTGTGTGAACATGAATGTAATGTCGGTGAGAAATACGTACTCCCCCAAGCTTAGGCTTTTGGCCTGAGTTGGTCTAAGGCCATGTATCAAAGTAGCCCTCTCCGGTGTACTGAGGAGGATCCTGGGGGTTCCACTGGTTAGCGAGCTCCTATGGCTCCCACTGATAAATAGACTCATTGTATGGATCAGGTGATGGCTCTGGCTCAGGAGCTGGGGATCGCGTCCCCTCCCAGTATGCATGAATGTCCACGGGCAAAACGAAGTACCTACCTGAATGAATATCGAACAAAGTAGGTGCAGGCAAGGTAATTATTTGAAAAGTATCCTCGCTAAATACCAGGTTATATATGAGTCTCTTTTTCTCATCATAGCGAATAAACTTATGTGCTACCATGCTGTCATAATCTAAGTATATTGTGGGTAGAAATTTATCCTCTTTTTCATCGTGCCTAATGGGTATGTCGAAGCGTCTAGCAAGGTGGGAGGCGAAGATACCTCCGAAAATAGGACTCTTTGTACGGTTTAAACTTAACCGTTTAGCAACCATAGCGCCTAAACTGAAAATTCTATCACGAAGTAAAGCATGGCAAAAAATGGCAAGGTCAGGAGCACAAAGGCCTCCACTCTCCCCGCAGCCGATTAAACATCTCCCAGCAAATAATGAGTAGTAACGTAAAACAGGAAATTTTAAACTAGCCACTCTCGCTTCCGACACCTTTCTCCTTTCCCCTACGGTAACTTCATTAATAAAATCTTCCACATCGCTAGGACGTGGTTCCTCGACGCTACCCTCATAAGGTAATTTACAAACCTCACAAAAGTCATAAAGCGTCATCTCCTTATGCTCATCATATAAGTGAAACTCTACCGTGGGTGGTGATCTCCTAGCATCAAAATGAAAATTTTGCATGAAAGTATTAGTGAGTAGGAGATACTGATCACACTGGTCGAGGAGGAAGTCGGTGATGCCTGCATTCTCAGCCAAATAATAGAAATCCTCATAAATTCTGGCCGCCTGTAAGAATGCATCACAAGGCCATTCACACGGCCGAAGCTCCGTGGTGCGAGGAAGATTGTACTTGGGCTTTTCCTTCTCCTAATTTTCTTTTTCCTTTGAACCCCGGCTCGAAGAGCCTCTCAACAATCTCCTCATCATTTTCTTCCTCTGAAAATTTTCTGAAATTTTTAGTAACTCAAAATAAAAGTGAACCAAACTCAACAAAACTAATAGCAACTACTCCTACAAGTGCCTAGAGGCTATATCATGTATCAAAGCTACTTTGGACCACATAAATTTCACATGCAAGCTCAAGAACAGGGTCACTACAGCAGCAAAAATTTGCAATATATAAAGCACTAGAACTAAAACTAATTGGACCATTAGAGGAGTCACATACCGAAGAGCAATCCCCCAAGACAGTTTTGCAAATGGAGCTTTACACAAGGAGATCGAAAATGGCAGCAAAATGAGCAAGAACACAGGTTTGAACTACTGGATGATTTTTTCTAGAGGAAGACGAAGTGGATGGGTGCTGGAATAAGTGGAGGGGAGCCACGTGGGACCCACAAGGGTGGGGGGGGCGCGCCCAGGGGGGTAGGGCGGGCCCTCCTTTCTTGTGGACAGGTGGTGGTTCCCCCTGGTGTGTTCTCAGTGCCAGAAATTCTCAAATATTCTATAAAAAATCATACTAAATTTTCAAGGCATTTGGAGAACTTTTATTTTTGGGAAATTTTTAATTTCACGGATAATTCAAAAAACAGACAGAAAATACTATTTTTGCTTTATTCATTCTAAATAAGAGAAAGTAAAAAGTAGGTACAGAAGGTTGTGCCTTCTAAATTCATCCATCTCATGCTCATCAAAAGGAATCCGTTAACAAGGTTGATCAAGTCTTATTAACAAACTTCTTCCGAATGACATGAAACCGGAGAATTTTCGAATAACACTAGGTTACCTCAACGGGGATATGAACGTCCCCAACAATAAGAATATCATATTTCTTTTTGACAGTAGGAAGAGAGAATTCAAAACCTCCAATAGTAATAGTTGAAATTTTTCCAATAGAATTGATACTATGAATTTGAGGTTGTTTCTTTGGAAAGTGTACCGTATGCTCATTACCATTAACATGAAAAGTGACATTGCCTTTGTTGCAATCAATAACAGCCCCTACAGTATTCAAAAGGGGTCTACCAAGGATGATCGACATACTGTCGTCCTCGGGAATATCAAGAATAACAAAGTCCGTTAAGATAATAATGTTTGCAACCACAATAGGCACATCCTCACAAATACCGATGGGTATTGCAGTTGATTTATCAGCAATTTGCAAAGAAATTTCAGTAGGTGTCAACTTATTCAAATCAAGTCTACGATACAAAGAGAAAGGCATAACACTATCACCGGCTCCAAGATCACATAAATCAGTTTTAACATAGTTTCTTTTAATGGAGCATGGTATAGTTGGTACTCCTGGATCTCCAAGTTTCTTTGGTATTCCACCCTTAAAATTATAATTAGCAAGCATGGTGGAAATTTCAGCTTCCGGTATCTTTCTTTTATTTGTAACAATATCTTTCATATACTTAGCATAAGGGGGCATTTTAAGCATATCAGTCAAACGCATACGCAAAAAGATAGGTCTAATCATTTCAGCAAAGAGCTCAAAATCCTCATCATCCTTTTTCTTGGATGGCTTAGGAGGAAAGGGCATGGGTTTCTGAACCCATGGCTCTCTTTCTCTACCATGTTTCCTAGCAACGAAGTCTCTCTTGTCATAACGTTGATTCTTTGATTGTGGGTTATCAAGATCAACATCAGGTTCAATCTCTACATCATTATCATTACTAGGTTGAGCATCAACATGAACATCTTTATTGACTTTATCACTAGGTTCATGTTCATCACCAGATTGTGTCTCAGCATCAGAAATAGAAATATCATTGGGATTCTCAGGTGTATCTATAACAGGTTCACTAGAAGCATGCAAAGTCCTATCAGTTTTCTTTTTCTTTTTATTAGAAGGGCTAGGTGCATCAGTATTAATTGTCTGAGAATCTTGCTCAACTCTCTTAGGATGGCCCTCAGGATACAAAGGTTCCTGGGTCATCTTACCACCTCTAGTCATAACCCTAACAACATTATCATTATTCTTACTATTCAACTCATTAAGTAAATCATCCTGGGCCTTAAGTACTTGTTCTACTTGAGTTGTAAGCATGGAAGCATGTTTACCAATAAGCTTAAGATCATTAATAGTTCTAATCATATAATCACCGAAGTGGTCAAGCATGTAAGCATTACGTTTCAATTGTCTACTAATATAAGCATTGAAATTTTCTTGTTTAACAATAAAATTATCAAACTCATCCAAGCACTGACTAGCAGACTTATTATGAGGAATATCACCTTCATCAAATCTACGGAGAGAGTTTACCTCTACTACCTGTGTCGGGTTATCAAGACCATGTATTTCTTCAATAGGTGGTAAATTCTTAACATCTTCAGCTTTAATACCTTTTTCTTTCATAGATTTCTTTGCCTCTTGCATATCTTCAGGACTGAGAAATATAATACCCCTTTTCTTCGGAGTTGGCTTAGGAGTTGGTTCAGGAAGTGTCCAATCATTATCATTACTCAATATATTATTCAATAGCAATTCAGCTTGCTCAACAGTTCGTTCCCTGAAAACACAACCAGCACAACTATCCAGGTGGTCTCTGGAAGCATCGGTTAGTTCATTATAAAAGATATCAAGTATTTCATTTTTCTTGAGAGGATGATCAGGCAAAGCATTAAGTAACTGGAGAAGCCTCCGCCAAGCTTGTGGGAGACTCTCTTCTTCAATTTGCACAAAGTTAAATATTTCCTGTAAGGCAGCTTGTTTCTTATGAGCAGGGAAATATTTTTGAGAGAAGTAATATATCATATCCTGGGGACTACGCACACAACCAGGAGGAAGAGAATTAAACCATAACTTAGCATCACCCTTTAACGAAAAAGGAAACAACTTAAGAATATAGTAATAGTGAATTTTTTCCTCATGAGCAAATAGGGTGGCTATATCATTCAGTTTAGTAAGATGTGCCACAATTGTTTCAGATTCATAACCATAGAAAGGATCAGATTCAACCATAGTAATTAACTCAGGATCGACAGAGAATTCATAATCCTTATCAGTAACAAAGATAGGTGAAGTAGAAAAATTGGGATCATATTTCATTCTAGCATTCAAGGATTTTTCTTTCAGCATAGCTAGCAATTTCTTAAGATCTTCTCTATCATTGCAAGCAAGAAAGTCTCTAGCAGCTTCCTCATCCATAATATAACCCTCAGGTACAACAGGCAATTCATATCTAGGGGGAGATTCATAATCTTCAGTTTCAAAAATATCCTCAGTTTCAGTACTTTCATTCTCTCTAACCCTAGCAAGTTGTTCATCAAGAAATTCCCCAAGTGGCTCAGTATTATCAAGCAAAGCAGTAGTATCATCATAAGCATCATGCATAGCAGAAGTGGCATCATCAATTACTTGCGACATATCAGAATTACTAGCAGGTGTAGGTGTCGCAAGCTTACTCAAAATAGAAGGTGAATCAAGTGCAGAGCTAGATGGCAGTTCCTTACCTCCCCTCGTAGTAGAGGGAAAAATCTTGGTTCTAGTATCTTTCAAATTCTTCATAGTGATCAACAGATATAAATCCTAAGTGACTCAGAGAATAGAGCTATGCTTCCCAGCAATGGCGCCAGAAAAAGGTCTGATAACCCACAAGTATAGGGGATCACAATAGTTTTCGAGGGTAGAGTATTCAACCCAAATTTATTGATTCGACACAAGGGGAGCCAAAGAATATTCTCAAGTATTAGCAGCTGAGTTGTCAATTCAACCACACCTGAAAGACTTAATATCTGCAGCAAAGTATTTAGTAGCAAAGTAGTATGGAAGTAACGGTAACGGTGGCAAAAGTAACAGTAGCAGTTTTGTAACAATCGTAACAGTGGCAACGGAAAAGTAACTTAGCAAAGATCAATATGTGAAAAGCTCATAGGCAATTGATCAATGATGGATAATTATGTCGGATGGCATTCATCATGCAATAGTTATAACATATGGTGACACAGAACTAGCTCCAATTCATCAATATAATGTAGGCATGTATTCCGAATATAGTCATACATGCTTATGGAAAAGAACTTGCATGACATCTTTTGTCCTACCCTCCCGTGGCAACGGGGTCCTATTGGAAACTAAGGGATATTAAGGCCTCCTTTTAATAGAGAACCAGACCAAAGCATTAGCACTTAGTAAATACATGAACTCCTCAAACTACGGTCATCACCGGGAAGTGTCCCGACTATTGTCACTCCGGGGTTGCCGGATCATAACACGTAGTAGGTGACTATAACTTGCAAGATAGGATCAAGAACAAAAATATATTCATGAAAAGATGAATAGGTTCAGATCTGAAATCATGGCACTCGGGCCCTAGTGACAAGCATTAAGCATAGCAAAGTCATAGCAACATCAATCTTAGAACATAGTGGATACTAGGGATCAAACCCTAACAAAACTAACTCGATTACATGGTAAATCTCATCCAACCCATCACCGTCCAGCAAGCCTACGATGGAATTACTCACACACGGCGGTGAGCATCATGAAATTGGTGATGGAGGATGGTTGGTGATGACGACGGCGATGATTTCCCCTCTCCGGAGCCCCGAACAGACTCCAGATCTGCCCTCCCGAGGAAGAACAGGAGGTGGCGGCGGCTCCGTATCATAAAACGTGATGAATCCTTCTCTCTGATTTTTTTCCCCCCGAACGTGAATATATGGAGTTGGAGTTGAGGTCGGTGGAGGTCCAGGGGGCCCACAAGGACGGATGGCGCGCCCTGGGGGGGTGGGCGCGCCTCCCACCCTTTTGCATAGGGTGTGGGCCCCCTTCAGTTCATTCTTTCGCCAATATTTTTTATTAATTCCAAAAATGATCTCCGTGAAGTTTCAGGTCATTCCGAGAACTTTTATTTCTGCACAAAAATAACACCATGGCAATTCTGCTGAAAACAGCATCAGTCCGGGTTAGTTCCATTCAAATCATGCAAATTAGAGTCCAAAACAAGGGCAAAAGAGTTTGGAAAAGTAGATACAATGGAGACGTATCAATATACTCTTGATGATCTTAAAGGCATTAGTCCCACTCTATGTCAGCACAAGATTAATATGGAACCCGATGCTAAACCCGTTGTTGATCGCCAACATCGGTTAAATCTGAAGATGAAAGAAGTGGTAAGAACGGAAATATTAAAACTTCTGGAAGCAGGTATAATCTATCTTATAGCTGATAGTAGATGGGTAAGTCCCATTCATTGTGTCCCTAAGAAAGGAGGTATTACTGTTGTTCCTAATGATAAGAATGAACTTATTCCACAAAGAATTGTTATAGGCTATAGAATGGTAATTGATTTCAAAAAATTAAACAAAGCAACTAGAAAAGATCATTACCCTCTACCTTTTATTGATCAAATGCTAGAAAGATTATCCAAGCACACACATTTTTGCTTCCTTGATGGATATTCTGGTTTTTCACAAATACCTGTTTCTCAACCTGATCAAGAAAAGACCACTTTTTCTTGTCCTTTTGGAACTTATGCTTATAGACGTATGCCTTTTGGTTTATGCAATGCACCTGCTACCTTTCAAAGATGTATGACTGCTATATTCTCTGACTTTTGTGAAAAGATTGTTGAGGTTTTCGTGGATGACTTTTCTGTTTACGGAAAGTCTTTTGATGATTGTTTGAGCAATCTTGATCGAGTTTTGCCAAGATGTGAGCAAACAAATCTTCTCTTGAATTGGGAGAAGTGCCACTTTATGGTTAACGAAGGTATTGTTTTGGGCCATAAAATCTCTGAAAGAGGTACTGAGGTGGACAAAGCTAAGGTTGATGCAATTGAGAAAAGCCATGTCCTAAAGATATCAAAGGTATTCGTAGTTTCCTTGGTCATGCTGGTTTCTATAGGAGATTTATCAAAGAATTTTCTAAAATTTCTAGGCCTCTTACAAATCTTTTGCAAAAGGGTATTCCTTTTGTTTTTGATGATGATTGTTTGTAAGCCTTTGAAACACTCAAGAAAGCCTTAATTACTGCACCTATTGTTCAACCACCTGATTGGAACTTGCCTTTTGAAATTATGTGTGATGCTAGTGATTATGCTGTTGGTGCTGTTCTAGGACAAAGATTTGATAAGAAACTAAATGTTATTCATTATGCTAGTAAAACTCTAGACACTGCCCAACGAAATTATGCTAGTACTGGAAAAAAAATTTAGCGGTTGTGTTTGCTTGTGATAAATTTAGATCCTACATTGTAGACTCAAAAGTAATTGTTCACACCGATCATGCTGCTATAAAATATCTTATGGAAAAGAAAGATGTTAAACCTAGACTCATTAGATGGGTTCTCTTGCTACAAGAATTTGACTTACATATCACTGATAGAAAGGGAGCTGAGAACCCCGTGGCTGATAACTTGTCTAGGCTCAAAAATATTCTTGATGACCCACAACCTATTAATGATAGTTTTCCTGATGAACAATTAGCTGCAATAAATGTTTCTCATAATACTCCTTGGTATGCTGATTATGCTAATTACATTGTTGCTAAATATATACCACCTAGTTTCACATACCAACAAAAGAAAAAATTCTTCTATGATTTAAGACATTACTTCTTGGATGACCCACATCTTTATAAAGAAGGAGTAGATGGTATTATTAGACGTTGTGTACCTGAGCATGAACAGGGACAAATCCTACGGAAATGTCACTCCGAAGCTTATGGAGGACATCATGCGGGAGATAGAACTGCTCGCAAGGTATTGCAATCTGGTTTTTATTGGCCTACTCTCTTCAAGGATGCCCGTAAGTTCGTCTTATCTTGTGATGAATGTCAAAGAATAGTTAATATCGGTAAGCGTCAAGAAATGCCTATGAATTATTCACTTCCTGTTGAACCATTTGATGTTTGGGGATTTGATTACATGGGACATTTTCCTTCCTCTAATGGGTATACTCATATTTTGGTTGCTGTTGATTATGTTACTAAGTGGGTAGAAGCTATTCCAACTAGTAGTGCTGATCACAACACCTCTATTAAAATGCTTAAGGAAGTTATTTTCCCAAGGTTTGGAGTCCCTAGATATTTAATGACTGATGGTGGTTCACACTTTATTCATGGTGCTTTCCGTAAAATGCTTGCCAAGTATGATGTTAACCATAGAATTGCATCACCCTATCATCCTCAGTCTAGTGGTCAAGTTGAACTTAGCAATAAAGAAATAAAATTAATTTTACAAAAGACTGTCAATAGGTCTCGGAAGAATTGGTCTAAGAAATTAGATGATGCACTTTGGGCTTATAGAACAGCATATAAAAATCCTATGGGTATGTCTCTGTATAAAATGGTTTATGGAAAAGCTTGTCATTTGCCTCTTGAATTAGAACATAAAGCTTATTGGGCTATTAAAGAACTCAACTATGATTTCAAACTTGCTGGTGAGAAGAGGCTATTTGATATTAGCTCACTAAATGAATGGAGAACCCAAGCTTATGAGAATGCCAAGTTATTTAAAGAAAAAGTTAAAAGATGGCATGATAAAAGAATCCAAAAGCGTGAGTTCAAAGTTGGAGAATATGTTCTTTTGTACAACTCTCGTTTTAGATTCTTTGCAAGAAAACTCCTCTCCAAATGGGAAGGACCCTATGTTATCGAGGAGGTTTATCGATCTGGAGCTATCAAAATAAATAATGCCGAAGGAACTAACCCGAAGGTTGTTAATGGGCAACGAATAAAACATTATATCTCAGCTACGCCCATTAATGTTGAAAGCAATATTATCCAAACTATGACACCGGAAGAACACATAAAAGAAACCTTTCGGAACACTCTAGAATCGTGAAAAAAGAGGAGGTACGTGATACGGTAAGTAAACAGACTCCGAAAAATCTGCAAAAATATTTTCTGTCCGTTTTGGAATATAATTTTTTTTAGGAAAATAAGAAACAACCAGGAAGGCACCCCTGGTGGGCACAAGACACCAGGGCGTGCCCAGGTGGGTTGTGCCCACCTTGGGTACCTTCCGGACTTCGTTTTTCTTCCGTTTGCTTGTTTCCCAAGATAAAAAAATCTTTATATACCCCCCAAACTTATTAACCTCCGTATCACGGAGAAATCTCCTGTTTCCTTTTCCTTGCTGTTTTCTGACAGATCTGAAAATATGTCATCCCAAGACTCGGAGGGTGAGAGCTATGTTGCTGATTATATCTCAAACCCTAAGGTTTATGGGGATGTGGAGCACTATAGCTGGACTTCGGAGGAAGAAGAAGACTATGATCCTAAAAGGGAGGAGGAGACGAGCTCAGACGAGGATGAAGCCCCATTGCCTCAACCTGGGGACATGCACATTGAATTTAAGAAGTCGAGCCTTCCCAACAAAGCAAGGAAGCCTAAGATCCAGTTTATCCCCTTTCGTCTTTTGCAGGAATACAAGCAAGATTTATGCAAACAGGTATTGGAACTTGAGCAGGAGATCGGTGAATTGAAGGAGGAGAATTCCATCCTCAAGCGTAAGCTAAGGAAGAAAGACAAACCCTCAACATCATCACCACCACCTTCTTCTTCATCACCAAAAGAAAATTGAATTTCGGGTATGGGCACTCCCCTTGGCTTACGCCAAGCTTGGGGGAGGTGCCCCGGTATCGTATCACCTCCACTATCTTTTGCCTTTACTTTTCTTAGTTCAATCCATAGTTATCTTTTGCTTTAGATGAATAAAAGTTTAGTTCGATCCTTTATTTTTGAGAGTTTGCTTAGTGATCTATCCTTGTAATCGTGTGCGAGATATATAATAAAGTTTAGTTTGAGTTTTGCTTTCTTTACTTTCATGTTTCAATAAAAAGAAAGGAAATAAATGAAAAAGATCATATGCTAATCTTATGGTAAGTAATAACACCACATAAGGAAAAGTATAAGTAGAAAATTTTATTGGAGATTGACAAACATAGCATTGGTCAATGATGCAATTCATGAAAGAATTAATAAGGGAAGAGAAGATTCACATGCAAATACACTATCTTGGAAATCTTTTGTGATTGTGAGCCCCCAACAAAATATTATATGCCAAAATTGTTGACGTTGGACAAAGAAGACAATGTAATGATTTATGTTTGTTCATATTCACATAGAAGGTATATTGTCATAGATCCTTCAACATGTGGTGCTTGCCCCCTATCTTTGCTAGCCAAAAATTCCGCACTAAGTAGAGATACTACTTGTGCATCCAAAAACCCTTAAACCCAAATCTTATTTTGAGAGTCCACCATACCTACCTATGGATTGAGTAAGATCCTTCAAGTAAGTTGTCATCGGTGCAATAAGGCAATAAAAATTGCTTCTAAAAGTGTTAGATCATTTAGTTAAGAGAAAATTGAGCGTTATATGAACTTGTGATGGCGAAGAATAAAAGCGACAGACTGCATATTAAAGGTTGCTATCACAAGGGGCAATATAACGTGATGTTCTCTTGTACTAAGGGATTGAGCATACAAACAAAAGCGCATGGCAACCTCTGCTTCCCTCTGCAAAGGGCCTATCATTTACTTTTATGTATTTATTTTCATGCAAGAGTCAAAGTTTTTCTCTCTATTCCTTTTTATTTTTCTCTTTTGGCCAGCATCATGTGGTGAGGAAAGATCTAGGCACATATATCCAGTTGGATATGGGTAGCATGAGTTATTATTGTTGACATCACCCTTGAGGTGAATACGTTGGGAGGCGAAATTATAAGCCCCCATCTTTCTATGTGTCTGGTTGAAATGTTTTGCTCATGTGTATGCGGTGAGTGTTAGCAATCATAGAAGACTATATGATGGTTGAGTATGTGGACTTGCCTAAAGGCCCCGATACGTGACCCTTCCTGAAAAGATGATGAATTGTAGTTGCAAAGTTGACTAAGAACATAGTTTATTAGTTTCCAATAGAGTTTATGCTTTATACTTCGATGTTGTGATGAATTGTTACTTATTCATGAGAAGTATATGATAAAAGTTCTATGATAAAAGTTTTATGATAAAGATTGTTGCTGTTATAATAATTTACATGATGCTTCTATGTCCGTATTTTGTTTTTATCGACACCTCTCTCTCTAAGCATGTGGACATGTTTTTCGATTTCGATTTTCGCTTGAGGACAAGCGAGGTCTATGCTTGGGGGAGTTGATACGTCCATTTTGCATCATGTTTACCTACTTTTATTTATAATGTTTTTATGCATAATAATGTTTTTTGGAGTATTTCCAATGCCTTTTCTCTCATAATTTGCAAGGTTCACACAAATGGGGAGAATTCCGGCAGCTGGAAATCTGGACCTGAAAAACCTACGTCAGGCTACCTATTCTGCAAAACTCCAAATGAGCTGAAACTTCACGAGGAATTTTTATGGAATAAATAAGAAATACTGGAGCAAATAACTACCGGAGGGGGGGCCACCTGGTGAGCACAAGACACCTTCTGGTATATAAGTCATTTTGACCTAGAAAAAATCAGGAGAGGACTTTCAGGATGAAGCGCCGCCGTCTCGAGGTGGAACTTGGGCAGGAGCACTTTTGCCCTCCGACGGAGCGATTCCGCCAGGGGAACTTCCCTCCCGGAGGGGGAAATCATCATCATCATCATCACCAACAACTCTCCCATCTTGGGGAGGGCAATCTCCATCAACATCTTCAACAGCACCATCTCCTCTCAAACCCTAGTTCATCTCCCGTGTTCAATCTTTGTACTGGAACTATAGATTGGTACTTGTGGGTGACTAGTAGTGTTGATTACATCTTGTAGTTGATTACTATATGGTTTATTTGGTGGAAGATTATATGTTCAGATCCATTATGCTATTTAATACCCCTCTGATCTTGAGCATGATTATTATTTGTGAGTAGTTACTTTTGTTCTTGAGGTCACGGGAGAAATCATGTTGCAAGTAATCTTGTGAATTTGATATGTGTTCGATATTTTGATGATATGTATGTTGTGATTCCCTTAGTGGTGTCATGTGAACGTCGACTACATGACACTTCACCATATTTGGGCCTAAGGGAATGCATTGTGGAGTAGTTATTAGATGATGGGTTGCGAGAGTGACAGAAGCTTAAACCCTAGTTTCTGCGCTATTCCGTAAGGACCGATTGGATCCAAAAGTTTAATGCTATGGTTAGAATTTATTCTTAATACTTTTCTCGTAGTTGCGGATGCTTGCGTGGGGGTTAATCATAAGTAGGAGGTTTGTTCAAGTAAGAATAGCACCTAAGCACCGATCCACCCACATATCAAATTATCAAAGTAGTGAATACGAATCAAACCAAGATGATGAAAGTGACAAGATAAAATTCCCGTGTACCCTCAAGAACACTTTGCTTATCATAAGAGACCATTTTGGCCTGTCCTTTGCCTCAAAAGGATTGGGCTACCTTGATGCACTTTTGTTACTATTATTGCTACTTGCCCGTTACAAATTATCTTGCTATCAAACTACTTGCTACTTACAATTTTAGTGCTTGAAGACATTACCTTGCTGAAAACCGCTTGTCATTTCCTTCTGCTCCTCGTTGGGTTCGACACTCTTACTTATTGAAAGGACTACGATTGATCCCCTATACTTGTGGGTCATCACACGACAACCTCTGCTTCCCTCTGTGAAGGGCCTATCTTTTACTTTTCAGTATTTACTTTTATGCAAGAGTAAATAGTATGCATTCTCATTTCAACCTCAATTATTCTCTAGTTGGCAATCATCATGTGGTGGGGAAAGATCTAGGCACATACGGCTAGTCAAATATATTTGATCATGATTTATTATTGTTGACAATTATCTCTATGATAAATGAGTTAGGAGGCGAAACATTAAGCCCCTATCTTTCTCTGTGTTCGACGGATGCCATTTGTTCTAAAAATGTGCTTTGAGTACTAGCAATCATAGAAGACTATATGACGATGGAGTATGTGGAGCTCTTACTTAGACTTTGTTGAATAAGTTGAATTGCAATTGTTTGGTGACTAAGAACATAGGTTGTTAAGTTTCAAGAGAAGGCATTGTTTGAACCATAACATGTCAATTGATTGCTACTTTATCATCATGAGTTTTATGAGAAAGAGTTGATGTTATGATGCTAGGAAAATTGACTGAAATTATCATTGATCAAACTTATGCACTTTGCTGGCATTCATACTTCATAAATTATTTCTTTTATCATTTACCTACTCGAGGACGAGTAGGAATTAAGCTTGGGGATGCTGATACGTCTCCAACGTGTCTATAATTTATGAAGTATTCATTCCATGTTTACAACAATTTTATATGATTTTGGTATGATTTGGATGGAACTAACCCGGACTGACGCTGTTTTCAGCAGAACTACCGTGGTGTTGTTTTTTGTGCAGACATCATAGTTCTCCAAATGCAGCGTAACTTTTTGACAATTTATTTTGGAAGAAAAGAGAAATAATGGAGCAAAGAACCACTGGAGGGGGCCCCCCTGCTGCCCACAAGACACCAGGGTGCGCCAGCCCCCCCTGGCGTGCCCTGGTGAGTGGTGGGCCCCCTAAGGCCCATCTTCGCGTGAAACCGACGCCAAAAAATCCTATATATTCAGAAACCCCCGAAAGTTAACTAGATCAGAAGTTCCGCTGCCACAAGCCTCTATAGCCATGAAAAACCAATCTAGACCCTATTTCAGCACCCTACCGGAGGGGGAAATCATCACCGGTGGCCATCTTTATCATCCCGACGGCCACCATGATGAGGAGGGAGTAGTCCACCCTCAGGGCTGAGGGTTTGTACCATTAGCTATGTGTTTAATCTCTCTCTCGTGTTCTTGAGTTGGCACGATCTTGATGTATCGTGAGCTTTGTTAATATAGCTGGATCATATGGTGTTTTCCCCTCTTTATCTTGTTGTGATGAATTGAGTTTTCCCTTTGAGATTTCACTTTTATCTGATTGAATAAATTGTTGGATTTGAGAGCACTTGATGTATGTCTTGGCACTCAACTTGCGGATTCTCGAGGTGACATTGGGGTAATCTATGCATAGGGGTTGATGCACATTTTCGTCCTTGTTTATCCGATAGAAATCTTGTGGCTCTCTTTGAGGTTCTTTGTGTTGGATTGAGTATTATGAATCTGAAATTATTTGATGCATATCGTATAATCAACTCATGGATACTTGCGGTGACATTGGAGTATCTAGGTGACAGTAGAGTTGGTTCATGTGTATCATATGGTGTTATTTTAGTACGAACTCTTAGATAGATTGATCGGAAAGGATAACTTTGTGTTATTTTAGTACGAAATATTAGATAGATCGACCGGAAAGGATAACTTTGAGGTGGTTTCGTACCCTACAAACAATTTCTTCTTATGTTCTCCGCTAGATAGGAACTTTGGAGTGATTCTTCATCGCACGTTGAGGGATGGTTATATGATCCAATTATACTAGCATTGTTGAGAGATTGCACTAGCGAAAGTATGGACCCTAGGCCTCATTTTCAAGCATTGCAATACCGTTTGTGCTCACTTTTGTTACTTGCTACCTTGCTGTTTTTTTATTGTTCGTATTACAAAAATCAATATCTACTATCATTACTACACTTGTATCACCATCTCTTCGCCGAACTAGTGCACCTATACAATTTACCATTGTATTTGGTGTGTTGGGGACACAAGAGACTCTTTGTTATTTGGTTGCAGTGTTGTTTGAGAGAGACCACCTTAATCCTACGCCTCCCATGGATTGATAAAACTTATTTCATCCACTTGCAGGAAAATTGCTACTGTCCTACAAAACTCGTCGCTTGGAGGCCCTACATGAGTCTACATGAATAAAGTTGCATAGTAGGCATCAGTGGACACTGTCTCACCTTGCAGTCTTCATCTCATGACGACGGTCTTTTTGGTAGTATAGTTTTTGTGCTGAATTGTAATTTTGCATTTCTTTGGGGTTCTTTCTCAGCTCTACCGCAATTCAAATTTGAACGAAGTTATTCCGGGCCCTGGCCTGGTGACCACCTTTTGACACTCTGCATTTTTCACAGGCACGCTTGCCAGACCCAGAGTTCCACAGCTTGGAGGAGTTCACCATCTCGAAATAGGCTTCGACCCGCTTTATAAATAAAGCAACGGTCCACACATTGAACCAACATCTCACGATTGACAGCTGGGGCCATAGCACAAGCAAGCCTAAAAAACATAAGAGAAATAGAAAAAAAAGCCACCTAGTGGCAGCCTCTAAGCGGCACTACGAGGAGGAAAGCCGACGCGCAGAAGCCAAGAGCGCATCCATCATGAGGCCGAGCCTGTCGTGATCATGTTGCCTTGAGAGTGGGTCCCAGTGCTGTAGAAAAGCAAGGAATTTGAAGAAGGAGTCAGATGCCTTCCTCGGAAAGACCTTCTCTATCACCATATTATTACGAGTCGTCCAAAGAGTCCAAGTTATCGCCGCGAATATAAGCCAAAAAAGGCGGCGATGCCTTGACGGCTGCAAAGCCCTATACTAGATGAACTCCGCGAGATTGAGGGCCTCCCGGTCGGGCCCTAATGCCTCACCGACGAACGTCCATAGTACTCGCGCCGCCGTACAAGAGAATAGGATATGCGTCCCAGTCTCCGGTACCGCGCAGAGAGGGGACCTACCCCATCGTCGGGGCCATGCCGCTTAAGTACCTCTGTCCCCGAGGGGAGGTGGTCTCGTAGTAATTGCCACATGAATATTTTAATTTTAAGGGGTAGTGGGGCTTTCCACAATGGGGAAAACCAGGGGGTGGAAGGTGGCTTGCATAGGGCCTCGTATGCCGTGCTCACCGAGAATTCTGCTGTCGGCATTAGCCGCCAAGATACAGAGTCCGGATAGTCCGGTAGTACCTGAGCCAGTGTGTCCCGTAGTCTAGTCCAAGCGGTAGTCTCCGCTTGCCCAAAGGTGCGACGGAACCAAATATTACAATGTCCACCTTGGAATGCTGTGGAGACAAGAATCGTCGGGTCCGTGCAAGTCGAGAACAGGCCCAGGAAACACTCCCGCAGTGGCTCAGTTCCTAGCTAGGGGTCCAGCCAAAATTGGACCCCATTCCCATCTCCAATGGCGAAGGAAATCCCTAGACGGATGTCCTCTTTAATCCTTTGGATAGACCGCCAGAATTGCGATCCTCCCTGCCAAGCGCAGGCCATGAGAGGCTCACCCCTAAGGTATTTTGCCCGAATAAGTTGTAGCCATAAGACGCCCTCCCCTCGCAGGATCCGCCATACCCAGCGCAGCATGAGCGCGATGTTCATGCTGCACGAGGCAATAATACCCAGGCCACCATGGTCCTTAGGCATGCAAATATTCGCCCACTTGACCATGTGGTATTTTTGGTGGCCATCAGCAGCCTGCCAGAAGAACCTGGCGAGATCCTTATCGAAGGCACTATGGACGCCCTCCGGTAAGATGTACAACCCCATCATGTACATGGGGAGGCTCGCCAGGTTGGAGCTAATAAGGATCATTTTGCTAACTTTAGATGTAAACCGCCCATGCCATGGCTCCGCCTGAGATGCCACACATCCCACCAATGGGTCGAATGCACTCGTCAGGATCTTCAAGTCGGCCAACGGCATGCCCAAGTATGTAGTGGGGAATGAAGCTAATTTACAATTTAGGTTGTCCGCAATCCATTGTTCCTCCTCCTCGGGGAATCCTAGGATGATGACTTCGCTCTTGTCGAAGTTGATCTTTAGTCCCGACATAGCCTCAAAGCAGAGGAGTAGGAACTTAAGATTCACAATGTCCAAGTCTGAAACCTCCACCATGATCATTGTG
The DNA here is from genome assembly GCA_011799875.1 of Thinopyrum elongatum. Lineage (NCBI taxonomy): Eukaryota > Viridiplantae > Streptophyta > Magnoliopsida > Poales > Poaceae > Thinopyrum > Thinopyrum elongatum. The sequence goes on from CM022302.1 coordinate 109,528,148, forward strand.
TCATCGGCATATTGGAGGTGAGTGACACCTCCTCCCAGGATCAGGTGGCCAACTACCCCTGATAGGTGTCCTGCCCTCCTAGCTTTATCCAGGATTCATGCTAGCGCATCAACAGCGAGGTTGAATAGAAGAGGGGAGATAGGGTCTCCTTGCTTCATGCCCGCCGAAGATGTAAAGAATGGCCCCACCTCGCCATTGATATTAATTGCCGTCTTTCCAGACCGTACCAACAGCACAATCTAGTTGCACCATCTGTCCTCAAAGCCCCGGCGCTGTAAGACTAGCCGCAGGAAGTTCCAGTCCAGCCTATTATAGGCTTTCTCGAAATCCACCTTGAGAAAGACACCCTTATGCCCGCACTTCCTCACCTCATGGACTATCTCATGAAGAGCCAGGATCCCATCATGAATCCGTCTGCCCTTCAAGAATGTCGTCTGGAGGGGGTGGTCCAGTCGCGTGGCCACCGGGGCTAGATGCTACTTCTTGAGCTTGCGTTGATTTTTCCCTTGAAGAGGAAAGGGTAATGCAGCAAAGTAGAGATAAGTATTTCCCTCAATTAAGAACCAAGGTATCAATCCAGTAGGAGGCACAAGCAAGTCTCCAATCTATGCACCTGCACAAACTAACAAACACTTGCACTCAACGCGAAAAAGGGGTTGTCAATCCCTTCACGGTCTCGAACAATACTGAGATCTAATAGAGATAGGTATAAAAGATTACTAAAACGTAAAACAAAGTAAAAACAAATAAATTGCATCAAGGTATTTTTGGGTTTTTTGGTTTATAGATCTGAAAATATATGATGGAAAATAGACCCGGGGGCCATAGGTTTCACTAGAGGCTTCTCTCTTGAAAGAAAACATACGGTGGGTGAACAAATTATTGTCGAGCAATTGATAGAAAAGCGCAAAGTTATGACGGTATCCAAGGCAATGATTATGAATATAGGCATCACGTCTATGTCAAGTAGACCGAAACAATTCTGCATCTACTACTATTACTCCACACATCGACCGACTCCTGCCTGCATCTAGAGTGTTAAGTTCATAAGAACAGAGCAACGCTTTAAGTAAGATGACATGATGTAGAGGGATAAACTCAAGCAATATGATGAAAAACCCACCTTTTTATCCTTGATGGCAACAGTACAATACGTGCCTCGCTACCCGTTCTGTCACTGGGTGAGGACACCACAAGATTGAACCCAAAACTATGCACCTCTCCCATTGCAAGAAAAACCAATCTAGTTGGCCAAACCAAACCGATAGTTCGAAGAGAAATACAAAGATATCTTAATCATGCATAAAAGAGTTCAGAGAAGACTCAAATAATATTCATAGATAATCTGATCATATATCCACAATTCATTGGATCTCAACAAACACACCGCAAAAAGGCATTACATCCAATGGACCTCCAAGAACATCGAGGAGAACATTGTATTGAAGATCAAAGATAGAGAAGAAGCCATCTAGCTACTAGCTATGGACCCGTAGGTCTGTGGTAAACTACTCACGCATCATCGGAAGGGCAGCAAGGTTGATGTAGAGGCCCTCCGTGATCGAATCCCCCTCCGGCAGGTTGCCGGAAAAGGCCCAAAGATGGGATCTCACGGGATCAGAGGCTTGCGGCGGCGGAAAAGTATTTTTTTGGATGCCTCTGGTGGTTTGGGAATATTTGGGAATTTATAGTTCAAAGATTAGGGTTAGGAGACCTCAGAGGGGCCCACAAGCCCTCAGGGCGCCCCCCTAGGGCACGGCTGGCAGGCTTGTGGCCTCCTCGGGAACCTTCTGGCCCCCTCTCCAAGTCCTTTGGATGTCTTCTGGTCCAAGAAAAATCATCGCGAAAGTTTTATTCCGTTTGGACTCCGTTTGGTATTCCTTTTCTGTAAAACTCAAAAATAAGGAAAAAAATAGAAACTGGCACTGGGCTCTAGGTTAGTAGGGTAGTCCTAAAAATAATATAAAATAGCATATTAATGCATATAAAACATCCAAAACAGATAATATAATAGCATGGAACAATCAAAAATTATAGATACGTTGGAGACGTTTCACGGATAAGGTTAAAGTCTCCAGCCACCACAACCGGCGTAGTGCATCATTCAACCTTTTCCTTCAGGTCGGCCAAGAATTCTGCCAACCGCCCGTGATCAGCCGGGCCGTAGACAATGATCACCTCCCAGCTGGGTTTCACATGTCGGTCGGTGATGGACATACTAAGGAAGAATTATCCGCGGTCCATATCCTCTACCGAGAAGAACTCTTCCCTAATCCCTAGAAGGATGGCACTAGACAGCCCGAACGTCAGGAGCCATTGCCAGACAAACAGATGTATGGAGAACCCTGCAACTCATGAATGGAGAATTCCTGACGGATCGTTTCTGAGACCTGCTATGTTGACATCTTCCTGCCGGATGTAGTCAATCAACTGGCGTCGGCGGCCCAGGTTGTCGAAGCCCCTAATGTTCTAGCATAGGAGCTTCATATGGGAATCTCACCTGTGTCACTAGACCCCTCAGGCGGGGCCGAGCTAGCCCTCCCGCCATCGGCGGGTAGGGGCACGTGTTTTGCTGGACGGCCACGACACCCCCTCTTAGCGGGGGCATCAGCTGCCGAGTCCACCCCAGGGTGGGGCCCAACACTATCACCCCAGACCTCCATCACCAGCTCACAAGGATGGAGGCACGTAGGCGGCCTTCCCCGCACGGCCCTTCCTACTGAGGGGCCACCGGGGTGCCAAGCCGGGAGAGCGGGCGGCTGGGTCCCGATCCATCCCTTGCCTCTCAATGCCCAGGGTCAGATGGAGCTGAGGTATTTGTAGCTCGCTGCTCAGCCTGCACACGTGCCTCAGCGAGCACAACATCCAGCCGCTCTCTGGCACAAATAGCTGAAATCTTCTCAAGTCGGGTACCTTTCTCACCCCAAAACACAACATCACAATCTGACGCCACGTCGCCGAGGTGTGCGAGCGGCACCGTATCAAGGACCAGAATATGAAAGACCAGAGGTGGGGGGTGTCGTACCTGGAGCGAGATCACGTGCAGCCGCACGCATGGCCGCCAGCTCGGGGACCGTCAGGACCCGACCATCCGGGAGAGTCCGGGACTGCTACTTCTTGAGCTTGCGTTGATTTTTCCCTTGAAGAGGAAAGGGTGATGCAGCAAAGTAGAGATAAGTATTTCCCTCAGTTAAGAACCAATGTATCAATCCAGTAGGAGGCACAAGCAAGTCTCCAATCTATGCACCTGCACAAACTAACAAACACTTGCACTCAACGCGAAAAAGGGGTTGTCAATCCCTTCACGGTCTCGAACAAGAGTGATATCTAATGGAGATAGGTATAAAAGATTACTAAAACATAAAAAAAAGTAAAAACAAATAAATTGCAGCAAGGTATTTTTGGGATTTTTGGTTTATAGATCTGAAAATATATGATGGAAAATAGACCCCGGGGCCATAGGTTTCACTAGAGGCTTCTCTCTTGAAGATAGCATACGGTGGGTGAACAAATTACTATTGAGCAATTGATAGAAAAGCGCAAAGTTATGACGATATCTAAGGAAATGATCATGAATATAGGCATCACGTCCATGACAAGTAGACCAAAACGATTCTGCATCTACTACTATTACTCCACACATCGACCGACTCGTGCCTACATCTAGAGTATTAAGTTCATAAGAACAGAGCAACGCTTTAAGTAAGATGACATGATGTAGACGGATAAACTCAAGAAATATAATGAAAACCCCATCTTTTTATCCTTGATGGCAACAATACAATATGTGCCTCGCTACCCCTTCTATCACTGGGTGAGGACACCACAAGATAGAACCCAAAACTAAGCACCTCTCCCATTGCAAGAAAAACCAATCTAGTTGGCCAAACCAAACCGATAGTTTGAAGAGAAATACAAATATATCTTAATCATGCATAAAAGAGTTTGGAGAAGACTCAAATAACATTCATAGATAATCTGATCATAAATCCATAATTCATCGGATCTCAACAAACACACTGCAAAAAAGTATTACATCGAATAGATCTCCAAGAACATCGAGGAGAACATTGTATTGAAGATCAAAGAGAGAGAAGAAGCCATCTAGCTACTAGCTATGGACCTGTAGGTCTGTGGTAAACTACTCATGTGTCATTGGTAGGGCAGCAAGGTGGATGTAGAGGCCCTCCATGATCGAATCCTCCTCCGGTAGGGTGCCGAAAAAGGCCCCAAGATGGAATCTCATGGGAACAGAGGCTTGCGGCGGCGGAAAAGTATTTTGGTGGATGCTTCTAGTGGATTGGGAAAATTTGGGAATTTATAGGGCAAGAATTAGGGTTAGGAGACCCCCGAGGGGCCCACAAGCCCTCAGGGCTTCCCCCCAGGGGCGCGCCTGGCAGGCTTGTGGCCTCCTCGGCCATCCTCTGACCCCCTCTACAAGCTCCGTGGATGTCTTCTGGTCCAAGAGAAATCATCATAAAGTTTTATTCTGTTTGGACTCCGTTTGATATTCCTTTTCTGTAAAACTCAAAAACAAGGAAAAAACAGAAACTGGCACTGGGCTTAGGGTTAATAAGTTAGTCCCAAAAATAATATCAAATAGCATATTAATGCATATAAAACATCCAAAACAGATAATATAATAGCATGGAACAATTAAAAATTATAGATACGTTGGAGACGTATCAAGCATCCCCAAGTTTAATTCCTACTCGTCCTCGAGTAGGTAAATGATAAAAACGGAATTTTTGATGTGGAATTCTACATAACATATTTATCAATGTAATCTTCTTTATTGTGGCATGAATATTCAGATCCATAAGATTCAAAACAAAAGTTTAATATTGACATAAAAACAATAATACTTCAAGCATACTAATAAAGCTATCATGTCTTCTCAAAATAACATGGCCAAAGAAAGTTATCCCTACAAAATCATATAGTCTGGCTATGCTCCATCTTCATCACACAAAGTATTTCATCATGCACAACCCCAATGACAAGCCAAGCAATTTTTTCATACTTTTGGTGTTCTCAAACTTTTTCAACTTTCACGCAATACATGAGCGTGAGCCATGGATATAGCACTATAGGTGGAATAGAATATGGTGGTTGTGGAGAAGACAAAAAGAAGGAGAAAGTCTCGTATCAACTAGGCAAATTAATGGGTTATGGATATGCCCATCAATTGATATCGATGCAAGTGAGTAGGGATTGCCATGCAACGGATGCACTAGAGCTATAAGTGTATGAAAGCTCAAAAAGAAACTAAGTGGGTGTGCATCCAACTTGCTTGCTCACGAAGACCTAGGGCAATTTTGAGGAAGCCCATCATTGGAATATACAAGCCAAGTTCTATAATGAAAAATTCCTACTAGTATATGAAAGTGACAAAATAGGAGACTCTCTATCATGAAGAACATGGTGCTACTTTCAAGCACAAGTGTGGAAAAAGGATAGTAACATTGTCTCTTCTCTCTTTTCTCTCATTTTTTTATTTGGGCTTATTTGGCCTCTTTTATTTTTTGTTAAGTCCGAAGACTCATCCTAACTTGTGAGGGAATCATAGCTTCCATCATCCTTTCCTCACATGGGACAATTCTCTAATAATGATGATCATCACACTTTTATTTACTTACAACTCAAAAATTACAACTCGATACTAGAACAAGATATGACTCTATATGAATGCCTCCGGCAGTGTACCGGGATGTGCTATGATCAAGAGTGACATGCATAAAAAAATATGAATGGTGGCCTTGCCTCAAATACTATGCCAACTACATGATCATGCATAGCAATATGACAATGATGGTGCGTGTCATAATAAACGGAACGGTGGAAGTTGCATGGCAATATATCTCGGAATGGCTATGGAAATGCCATAATAGGTAGGCATGGTGGCTGTTTTTAGGAAAGGTATATGGTGGGTTTAACGCACCGGCGAAAGTTGCGCGGTACTAGAGAGGCTAGCAATGGTGGAAGGGTGAGAGTGCGTATAATCCATGGACTCAACATTAGTCATAAAGAACTCACATACTTATTGCAAAAATTTATTAGCCATCGAAACAAAGTACTACACACATGCTCCTAGGGGGATAGATTGGTAGGAAAAGACCATCGCTCATCCCCGACCGCCACTCATAAGGAAGACAATCAAAAAATAAATCATGCTCCGACTTCAACACATAACGGTTCACCATACGTGCATGCTACAAGAATCACAAACTTCAACACAAGTATTTCTACCAATCCACAATTACTCACTAGCATGACTCTAATATCACCATCTTTATATCTCAAAACAAATGCAAGGAATCAAACTTCTCATCTTATTCAACGCTCTTTATATGAAAGTTTTTATTATATCCCTCTTGGATGCCCATCATATTAGGACTAAATTCATAACCTAAGCAAATTACCATGCTGTTTAGAGACTCTCAAAATAATATAAATGAAGCATGAGAGTTCAACAATTTCTATAAAATAAAGCCACCGTCGTGCTCTAAGTGAAGCACTAGGGCAAACTGCCTAGCTCAAAAGATATAAGTGAAGCACATAGAGTATTCTAATAAATTCATGATTAATGCGTGTCCCTCTCAAAAGGTATGTACAGAAAGGATGATTGTGGCAAACTAAAAAGCAAAGACTCATATCATACAAGACACTCCAAGCAAAACACATATCATGTGGTGAATAAAAATATAGCCTCAAGTAAATTTACCGATGGATTGAAGACAAAAGAGGAGATGCCATCCGGAGCATCACCAAGCTTAGATGCTTGGTTGTCCTTGAATATTACCTTGGGGTGCCTTGGGCATCCCCAAGCTTAGGCTCTTGCCATTCCTTATTCCGTTGTCCATCAAAACTTTACCCAAAACTTGAAAACTTCACAACACAAAACTCAACAGAAAACTCATAAGATCCGTTAGTATAATAAAATAAATCACCACTTTTGGTACTGTTGTTAACTCATTATTTAATTATATTTGTGTAATATATACCGTATTCCAACTTCTCCATGGTTCATACCCCCCGATACTACCCATAGATTGATCAAAACAAGCAAACAACACATAGAAAACAGAATCTGTCAAAAATAGAACAGTATGTAGTAATCTGGAAATTTGGTATACTTATGTAACTCCATAAATTCTGAAAATTTAGGAACATTTAGGAAATTTGTTAATAAATCTTGTGTAAAAATTTCAGATCAAAAGCACGTTTCTGTGATTTTCTGAATTTCTGGCAATGAGCACAAAAGTTTCTGTTTTTCAGCAAGATCAAATCAACTCTCACCGTAGACCATCCCAAAGGTCTTGCTTGGCTCAAACACTAATTAAAACTCTAAAACACAATTACTACATAGGTAATAATGTGTATTTATTGAAAAACAGAAGCAAAATCAAAAAACATAAAAATAAAAATTGGGTTGCCTCCCAACAAGCGCTATTGTTTAACGCCCTTAGCTAGGCATAAAACATAGATCTAGGTATTGTCATCTATCGTATGTAATTCTTCAATTGCAAACTTATAACCCCTGGGAGATTCTTGGGTTTTATTAATAATCACACTCCTAGGTAAGAAATCAAGAAATTCACTCGTAGCAATTGGTTCCTTAATAATATTGATAAAGTTAGGATGAACCCTTATCATCTTAAGATCTTTGTTTCCTTTACTAGAAGGTTCAACTTTATTTTTAGGAACATAAATAAACTTAGTAGCTTTAGTAGGAGGAAAATTTGGGGTAGTTTTAATGAAGGCAAAAGCAGAACCCAAGTTGGTAATAATATCTTCCAGCTTATCAATTCTAGTAGAATATTGATCTATCTTCTCATTAACTATGGGCTCTTTTTCCTTTAGATTCTTTAAAGTGATTCCTACCGTTGATCCAAATTGAGTAATATGATTATGAATCTTCTTATCAAGTTTTCAATAAGCTCTACGGTAGCAATTTTATTCTCAATAATATCAAGCCTTTGCATCACATGTTCCAAAGTTAAAACCGTTTCATTAACCATGAGTGGTGGTGAGCCTACCAAATCTATCATAGCATTATAATCATCCAAGGTATGGCTCCCTAAGAAATTCCCTCCAGTAATGGTATCTAGAACATATCTATACCAAGTAGTAACACCCGCATAAAAATTACGGAGGAGAATGGTAGTAGATTGCTTACGAGTAGATCTATTTTGAGCATTGCAAATTCTATACCAAGCATCTTTTAAATTTTCTCCCTCCCTTTGTTTAAAGTTGAGAACCTCACTTTCAGGGGTACTAGCAATAGTAGGAAGACTATCCATGGTAGAAAATCAAGCGATCTAGTACACAAGCGAACAAAAGGCAAACGAAAAAGACGAACTAAAGAAGGCTGAATAAAAAGGCAAATCTTTTTGTGTTTTTCTGAAAACGTTTTATAAGTGGGGGCGAGGAAAACAAGAGGCAAATGGCAAATAATGTAATGCAAGAGATGAGAGTTTATGATGGGTACTTGGTAGGCTTGATGTAGAACCTCCCCGGCAACAGTGCCAGAAATTCTTCCTACTACTTCTTGAGCTTGTGTTGATTTTTCCCTTGAAGAAGAAAGGGTGATGCAGCAAAGTAGAGATAAGTATTTCCCTCAGTTAAGAACCAAGGTATCAATCCAGTAGGAGGCACAAGCAAGTCTCCAATCTATGCACCTACACAACTTAATAAACACTTGCACTCAACGTGAAAAAGGGGTTGTCAATCCGTTCATAGTCTCGAACAAGAGTGAGATCTAATGGAGATAGGTATAAAAGATTACTAAAACGTAAAACAAAGTAAAAATAAATAAATTGCAGCAAGGTATTTTTGTGTCTTTTTGTTTATAGATCTGAAAAATATATGATGGAAAATAGACCCGGGGGCCATAGGTTTCACTAGAGGCTTCTCTCTTGAAGATAGCATACGGTGGGTGAAGAAATTACTGTTGAGCAATTGATAGCAAAGTTATGACGATATCTAAGGCAATGATCATGAATATAGGCATCATGTCCGTGACAAGTAGACCGAAATGATTCTGCATCTACTACTATTACTCCACACATCGACTGACTCCTGCCTGCATCTAGAGTATTAAGTTCATAACAACAGAGCAACGCTTTAAGTAAGATGACATGATGTAGAGGGATAAACTCAAGCAATATGATGAAAACCCCATCTTTTTATCCTTGATGGCAACAATACAATATGTGCCTCGCTACCCCTTCTGTCACTGGGTGAGGACACCGCAAGATTGAACCCAAAACTAAGCACCTCTCCCATTGCAAGAAAAATCAATCTAGTTGGCCAAACCAAACCGATAGTTCGAAGAGAAATACAGACATTTCTTAATCATGCATAAAAAAGTTCAGAGAAGACTCAAATAATATTCATAGATAATCTGATCATAAATCCACAATTCATCGGATCTCAACAAACACACCGCAAAAAGTATTACATCGAATAGATCTCCAAGAACATCGAGGAGAACATTGTATTGAAGATCAAAGAGAGAGAAGAAGCCATCTAGCTACTAGCTATGGACTCGTAGGTCTGTGGTAAACTACTCACGCATCATCGGTAGGGTAGCAAGGTTGATGTAGAGGCGCTCCGTGATCGAATCCCCCTCCGGCAGGGTGCCGAAAAAGGCCCCAAGATGGGATCTCATGGGAACAGAGGCTTGCGGCGGCAGAAAAGTATTTTGGTGGACGCTTCTGGTGGGTTTGGAATATTTCAGAATTTATAGGGAGAATTAGGATTAGGAGACCCCCGAGGGGCCCACAAGCCCTCAAGGCGCCCCCCCAGGGGCGTGCCTGGCAGGCTTGTGGCCTCCTCGGCCATCCTCTGACCCTCTCTCCAAGCTCCGTGGATGTCTTCTGGTCCAAGAAAAATCATCGTAAAGTTTTATTCCGTTTGGACTCCGTTTGATATTCCTTTTCTGTAAAACTCAAAAAACTAGGAAAAAACAGAAACTGGCACTGGGCTCAGGGTTAATAAGTTAGTCCCAAAAATAATATAAAATAGCATATTAATGCGTATAAAACATCTAAAACAGATAATATAATAGCATGGAACAATAAAAAATTATAAATACGTTGGAGACACGCGTATCAGGGACCGGCAGAGGCGGGCGCTCTGCCTAGATGCCACCGCCGGGGAGGTCACCAGCCGGTGCTGGGCACGGGAGGGTCGGCGCCGGCCGTGGCCAACCCCACCCCCGACGGAGGCGGCGTAGTGGGGACCATTGCTGGAGACCCCAAGGCGGGAGGGGGAGTCCCCGGCGAGCGAGAGTAGTAGACCACCCCAGGTGAGCGTGGGGAGGACAGTGGGCAGACATGCAGCCCAGCGCTCTGAGTGTCCTCCTCACCTCGACGACTGGCGAAGATGCCGGAGCCGCTGTCAGTGCCCGATAGGTATCAGCTGGCGGATCCGTCCCCGTCGCACCTGCCGAGCCCGGCGCACTACGGTTCCCCGCCGGCTCCGAAGGCTGTGGCCCGTCCGTAGAGTCCACGGAGCTGTCCTCAGACTGGCTGTCTCCACCATCCTGGCCTGCTGTAGGGGGAAACATCGGGGGCGCCGGCGGTGCCCCCTCCGCGCCCTCCAAGTCAAGCTCGTAGGTGATGCACTTGCCCTTGTTCTTGTCAAAGTAGAAGATCAACGACAGACCATCCACATCTGTCGGTGCCTGGCACAGAAGCTCAACACGAGCCGGTCCGTCGTCCTCCAAGGAATCCATGTTGACGGTCAGTAGCTTGCCCACCGGCTCCGAGACGTCCTTGAGAATGTGGTCGTGTTTGCCCCCTGTTGGGAGCCCGTAGATGAACATCCACACCTGGGCGAGGGGGTCAACTGTGTCTGGTTCCGCATCGGCCTTCTGAATGGAGATCATGAACTTGATGGGGCACTTGACGTGGTCGCGAGTGCAGACCACAACCCCATAAAAGGCCCCCAAGACTACAGCCCCAGCTACACCGATCGATCGAATCACTCACCGACACTCTAGTGCACGTTGCGACCCCTATAAACCAAGTCAATCACCGGCACTTCGTTTACCCATGGTCGTCTCCTATGATGGATGACTGAGACCTGCGACATAGCCGCAATAACATGTCATTCAAATGCAATGTGTCATGTTAATTGCTCTTCATGCAAGTGAATTTACGAATAGGGCGGTGCAAATATATCAAATCCAGCACAATGACACAACATCAAAATATGTTGTAAAAAATTTGAAATCAAAATTCGAAGCATAGCTTGAGAAACATAAATGACAAATTCAACAGTAAATAGTACACAACATAAGTTGGGCTTTAGATTTGGCCCATTATCACATTGATATTCATTTTGTCATTTTTGTATCTCGAGAAACATTTTGAAATTTGATTTGAATTTGTTTTACAACATACTTTGATGTTGTGTCATTGTGCTGGATTTTTTTTCTGAATTTTTCAAACATTTAAAAATGTGCTACCGAGTTTGGAGCACCGGGAGCATCCTAAAGGTGGGAGTACCAGATATTTCCCCGTTGTTGCGGGCCCTGGCCTGGTGACCACCTTTTACCACTCTGACCCAGAAGTTCCACGGCTTGGAGGAGTTCATCATACCCCCATAAAAGGCCCCCAAGACTATAGCCCCAGCTACACCGATCGATCGAGTCACTCACCGACCATGGCCGTCATCACTCTCTTTTTCTTTTCTTTTTTGACGGGCGTTCTGATAGGGGTGACCATGGCTCTTAAAGGAGAGGCGTTCAAGTTTGCTCGCGACATCGCAGCCATCTTGCCGGCACCAGTGAAGAAGACCGCGGTGGCACTGGCGCAATGCAGCCCCGCCCATGCCGCCGCCGATGCCCTGGCAGGTCTCTTCCTCGGCATGGTCAGCGTGATGTTTACGGCCACGTTCTTCAACGTCATTGCGTCCCGAGCCTGCGACGGGATCTCGGACTACTCCGAGATGCTCTCCCTGCTTCTCTTAGCGCCGGCGTTTGTGCTCTTCTTTCTGCGCGCTGTCGGCTGCAGCAGTGAGGTACTCGTCGCCACATCAATATCAATGTTGCTAGCCCTTATGCTTCTGTATATGCTCCATGGATTTCCTTCTCATGATGTTGATGATTGTTAAATGTGATAGGTCAAAGAGGATTTCAATGAGCAGCCTTCTCCTTCTCTCCTTGAAAGCCTCAAGTCGCCGGCACGCTTTGCGGTTGCGGCTGCAGGGCTTTTCTTCGGAATCATCTCTTGGATTCTTCGGATGTGTGGATCTCCACAGATTTCTGACATTCTAGGTGTTGCGGCTCTGTTCTTCGTGCACCTATTTATCGTCCTCTTCTACATCAGTGCTGCATGGGCGCTGTGGAGGATGAATCGTAGGCCAGCAATTGACATGGTGGCAGAGTAGCGCAGCATCACCTACTCTACTCAGGTAATTAACCGGCATTATGCCACACACTACCAGAATATCTGCGTACGACGACGGCCTCATCTATGCCGACGGCCCCCGTTGGCATAGATGGATATATCCCGACGGCCTAGGGCAGGCCGTAGGCGTAGAAATGCCGTCGGCATATGTCTATCTATGCCGACGGCATGCAATGGCCGTCGGGACCGCTCGCGATACGAATACGGGGGCCGTCGGCATAGGTGAGGCCATCGGCATAGCCCGTGCCCACCTACCCGGTCAGCGATGACCGTTTGACGGCATCAAAACTACGTCGACGGGTGCTAACGGCGGCCGTCGGCATATATATGCCGACGGCATAGCCGTTGACATAGATTTGCTGACATCACCGATCCGCGTCGTCGACACGTCATCGATCCGAGGGAGTGGGGTCCCGTGGTGTGGCAGATATATGCCGACGGCATAGCCGTCGGCATAGGCCTGGCCCATGCCCTCTGCCACGTCATTGATCCGCGTGCGATGGCACGTCATCGATCCGTGGGATCGTAGCTCCGTGTGCGTAGCTATGCCGACGGCCTTGCCGTCGGCATATCTTTATTTTTTTAATTTTTACTTTATATTATTTTTTAATTTTTATTTTTTCACAAGATAAATGTGCCTTATCTAAACAAAAAACATACCCCGATGGTATATCAATTGCCCCCCTCACGGACGTCGCTGCCGCCGTGTCACGGAGGGGGGAAACGGTCGACACGGAGGGAATCTGGTTAGTGGGGGGATTCGGGGTGGCCTTCGGGGTGTAGCTATGCCACCGAAACATCGCACGGGTCCCGATGCATGTGTGAAAGTGTTCTGGCATGCGTAGACGCCCGTCTTGGGGCTCCGCGGTGTGGCCCCCCTCCACGGAAGGTAGTGCCGCCGTCACTTGGAGGGGGGCCACACCCCGGAGACGCATGCCGCCTTTTCAGACATGCCACCACACCACCCCGCATGTATGAGGGCCCGGTGCGACGCTCCGGTGGCATTGCTACCCCCAGGGCCCCCGTCCCGCCTAACCCTGGAGCGGTTGACCACGAGATCTAGCCCTTTGACTTTCCATGGATGGGCTTTGACCAGTGGACCTCTCCACCCGGTTGTGTTAGGTCAGCCCATAGGAACACTTGGGAGCAACATCCGGGCCAAACCCACAGCAAGATCCCCTCCGTGTAGACCCAACGCGTCCGTTTCGCCCCTCCAGGTGCCGGCAGCGGCGCCGTCCGTGAGGGGGGCCACACCCAGGAGACGCATGCCGGGCATTTGCAACCGCCACAACACTTCCAGACTTGTGAGAGGCCACCCACGCAAGATTTGACGGCATGCTAGCCCCCGGAGCCCGCCGACCACAGTCGTAGACACGCGAAGAGCAATCCGCGTAGAGGGAAGTGTTCAGATACTTCTCCATCACCAAAAATTATGAAAAATTACCATCAGTCCTATATCACATGTGCCCACGTCATGTAAAAAACTCATGATTTTATCGTGCTCCGAGTATTTAATAATATTCACGCCGCACATTTACCGCAGAACGTCTACTACCGTGTCATCGCCGTCCGTGAGGGGGGCCACACCCCGGAGATGCGTGCCGCCTCTTCAGACATGCCACCACACCGTACGGCATGTATGAGGGCCCGGTGCGACGCTCCGGTGGCATTGCTACACCCCCAGGGTCCCCGTCCCGCCTAACCCTTTGTAGCGTTTGACCATGAGATCTAGCCCTTTGACTTTCCACGGACGGGCTTTGACCAGTGGACCTCTCCACTCGGTTGTGTTAGGTCAGCCCATAGGAACACTTGGGAGCAACATCCGGGCCAAACCCGCAGCAAGATCCCCTCCGTGCAGACCCTACGCGTCCGTTTCCCCCCTCCAGGTGCCGGCGGCGGTGCCGTCCATGAGAGGGGCCACACCCCGGAGACGCATGCCGGGCATTTGCAACCGCCACAAGACTTCCAGACTCGTGAGAGGCCGCCTATGCAAGATTTGACGGCATGCTAGCCCCCGGAGCCCGCTGGTCACAGTCGTAGACACGCGAAGAGCAATCCGCGTAGAGGGAAGTGTTCAGATACTTCTCCATCACCAAAAATTATGAAATATTACCATCAGTCCTATATCACATGTGCCCACGTCGTGTAAAAAACTCATGATTTTATCGCGCTCCGAGTATTTAATAATATTCACGCCGCACCGTTACCGCAGAACATCTACTACTGTGTCATCGCCGTCCGTGAGGGGGGCCACACCCCGGAGACGCGTGCCGCCTCTTCAGACATGCCACCACACCGTACGGCATGTATGAGGGCCCGGTGCGACGCTCCGGTGGCATTGCTACACCCCCAGGGCCCCCGTCCCGCCTAACCCTCTGTAGCGTTTGACAACGAGATCTAGCCCTTTGACTTCCCACGGACGGGCTTTGACCAGTGGACCTCTCCACCCGGTTGTGTTAGGTCAGCCCATAGGAACACTTGGGAGCAACATCCGGGCCAAACCCACAGCAAGATCCCCTCCGTGTAGACCCGACGCGTCCGTTTCCCCCCTCTGGGTGCCGGCGGCGGCGCCGTCCGTGAGGGGGGCCACACCCCGGAGACGTGTAGCTATGGGCTGGGCTATGACAACCACGTGAAAAGGTCCACCGGTCAAACCCCGTCTGGTGAAAGTCAAAGGGCTAGATCCGGCGGTCGTCTGTGTCAGGGTTAGACGGGACGGGGTACTTGGGGGGTAGCAATGCCGCCATGTGTTGCGGTGGGCCCTCCTACGCTTGTGGAAGCGTGGTGGCTCGCGGCTCCGGGGTGTGCCCCCCCTCCATGGACGACAGTGTCGCTGTCACTTCGAGGGGGGGAATCGTGCGGGTACGACTGAATATATTTTTATTTTTTTACAGTACTTTACATCGGTGCGGAACTTGTCACCTGGATAGCTAGCTTATGTAAAATTAATAATTATATTTTGTTAGGACATTTTTAAAATAAATTGAATTGAATATATAAATATATAAATATATATATATATATATATAACAGGTATGCCGACGGCATAACGGTCGGCATAGGTGGAAACAACCTATGCCGACGGTTACACCGTCGGCATACCTCACACCTTATCCAACCGGGCAGCCCACACCCCGACCCCTCATCCGCCCTCCCCGCTCGATCCAGCCCCGCCGCCGCTTGATCCCCGCCCTCCCAGCCCCGCCGCCGCCGCCGGCGGCCATCCCAGCCCCGCACCGCCGACGCCCCCATCTGCGCCGCTGCCGTCCCTGTCCTGGCCGCGTCGCGCCGTCCCCTCCCCGCGCCGCTCGCCCCCCATCCCTGCCCCGCACCGCACGTCCTCACGCTGCACCGCCGCTAGCCGTCCCCTCCCCGCACCGCCGCCGACCGTCCCCACCCGCCCCGCATCGCCGCTAGTCATCCCCGGCTGCCCCGCACCGCGCGGCCCCGTCCCGGCACTGGCCCCGTCGTCCTCGCCCCCTTCCCGACCCTCCTGCTGGTGGTGAGCTGGCCGCGGCCACGGCTCCGGCGGTCCGGCGCCCCTTCCCGGCCCTCCTCTGCTGCTGGTGAGCACCGGGGAGCCCCCGGCCGCCCACGCTCCGTCGCCCGTCGCCGGCCCCTCCGACACCACCTCTGCCACCACGTCCCCCGCCCCCCTGTGGTCCTGCCGCTCCCCTACTGCCCCCCTCGGTGAGCTCCCCTGCCACCCTGCCGCTCCCCCGCTGCTGCCGTTGCTCCCCTGCCGCTGCTGTGCTGCTAGATGAATGGATGAATAGATAGTTAGATAAATAGATTTTTTTGTATGTTTTTTTTCTTCTTCTTGCTACTGTTTTTAGGTGGATGGATGTATGGATAAATTTTTGTTAGATGGATGCATGGATGTTTTTAGAATCATAGATGGTGGATGGATGGAATGTCGGTGAATTTTTTTAGAAACTTTGTTTGTCATAAATTTAATGTTAGGTCATGTTGACGAATGGATGTTGGTCAAGTTAATGATAGATGAATGGATGGATGGATGTTGGACAAAATTTTGACACTTGACTGAGATGTGATGATCTTGCTATTTTTTTCATACTCATAATGATCTTGCTAAAAGAATAGAAGACAAAAGTTTGACACTTGACTGAGATGTGATGATCTAAGTTGTTCTTTCGGTGGAATTTGCAGGCTTTGTGGTGTTGCATTTCATCGGAGTGACCGTCGTCCGACGCGTTGGTCCCTGAGCATCCCGCTGTTGTTCGACTCCTTCCCCTACAACCGAGGGTGAGCTACAAGTCCATCTCCTACATTTTTTCATGTCACTAGATTTCATTCTCAAGTCAAGTCGCGTAACCTAGGCATCTCCCGTCCGAAAGGGTTGCATCGATAAATATGCATTCAATTGCATATTTATCACCGCAGCTCTTTCGGATTGTCCAGCGTTTTCCACGGACATCCCGAGGATGTGTAGATTGGGTATGTTCTCCATGTTCTACCCCGTTCCGAGACAGGATTTCGGCGGCGCCTCCCCATTGTTCTCCGGAGCACATTCTCTCGGCTATTTGCCGAGATGTGTATCTGGAGAACAGCGGGGAGGTGCTGCCGAAATTTTGTCTCGGAACAGGGTAGAATGGAGAACGTACTCAATCTACACATCCTCGGGTGAGATTAGGACCCATCTTTACCTATTAGAGATGTAGGTGGATTCAACGTGGTAGAAAATGAAAATTTGATGTGATTAATTTAAGTGAATCCTTAATTATGTTGTGTGGCTTGCAAAAAAGCAGAGGATGGCAGATAATCAGATAATCAGTGGATGTACTCAATCTACACATCCTCGGGTGGGATTAGGACCCTAAGTCTGCCTGTGTTCAAATGCCGATGGTTCGATCCGCGGGAGGGGGTAAAACATACGCCTTCCATTGGTTTGGTCGAAGTTAAACCATCAACCGTCTATGTCGGAGCCGATCTCTTCATTGCGGCTACCCAAGCTACACAAGTTTATTATCTGCTTTACCCATGCCAGAAAGAGTACCTAAAGGGTTGGGAAGTTGTGTTCAAGGTGTCGCCACATGGTAAGCTACCGGACCCGAATGAAGACGATTACTACAACATTAACCCCACGACATACGAGGGAGTGTTCTATCAAGAGCAACCTGATGATGATGATGTGGTTAGAAACGATGACGCTAGACCATTGGGTGATGATGATGTGGATCCAAACGACGACGATGCACGGAATGATGGTGAGACCATTGTCAATGAAAATGACATACTTATGCTAGAAAAGTTAAACGAAGACGTTGACGACGAGGAAGAGCCTCCACCTCCGTCAGACAACGAAGATGATATGATTGATAGTGATGATGAGACCGACCGAGAAAGAGGTTACAACAGTGATGATTCATATGGGTTCTAGCAGATGTACGTTTCAAGTCTTTTTTTTCTATAGTTTAGGAATATGCCTTTTTATGCTTTTTTATTAATGTGTTTATTATTCCTTATTATTATGCCTTTTCCTTCATTTTATTAATGTACTAATTGCTTATTCTCTTTTCAATGCAGGTTCGTGGAACATGGGCAAGGGGAAGGCCGACGGCGTGGGTTTCCTACGCAAGGTCGTCGGCCTGCCTAGTCGGAGTGGTCGAGCACGTAATCCTCCCCCCCGGCTACTTGATGATGAATCCTCACAGGGAGGTCGAGGGAGAGGTGCCCCTAGAGGAGGAGGGGGTGGGGGGAGAGCCCCTAGAGGGCGAGGTGGTGGGGGGAGAGCCACTACAGGGGGTCGCGGCCAGAAAGAGCGCATCCTCACCGACTTAGGGGTGTTGTCTTCGAGGCCCTCCTCTAGTGAGGTACCCTTTGACGAGGAGGAGGAGGAGGTTCGGGATGGGGCCGAGGAGGAGGTGGAGGAGGAGGTTGGGGAGGGGGACGAGGAGGAGGAGGCAGGCGAGGAGGAGGGTGGTGGCAGGGATGATGGTGGTGGAGTGGAGGGGGTTGGCAACAAGGGGTGGCTGCGTGGTAACGCAAAGCTACCAAATTAGATTCCTGCTACTGAGGAGCAGAAGTGGCTCATTGAGCCCACGGGGAAAGATTAAGTGCCATTTTATAAGAATTTCATTATTTTGCTTGTCACATGCTCATTCCGGTAGTTATTTATTTTGCTTGTCACATGCTAATATTTCATTCTTTTGCAGCAACTGGATTTATCCTAAAGGGGCCCGTATTCCCAACGGCCTCATCACCATCTTGCTGAAGTTACACTGGCCGGGGCTGTACTGTCCGGATCCAGTCAGGCACCCGGACCGTTGGGTTTTGGCCACGAGCTGGGACCACTGGGAAGCGGCCCTCCACGCGGACCATGAGACCCATGCCAAGGCCGTGATCACTACTTTCTGGGTGAGTTCTCTTCAGAAGCACAAGTCCATTCTGGTTTCATGAATTATTTAACTCATGGCTTCTTCCATTCTTGTTTCATGCATGATTGTAGAAATTCTATCGAGTTCTTCCGGAGCACCAGGCCAGAGCCGACCAGATCGTGCTGCGCCAAGCCAAGAAGAAGGCCCGCCAGCTCCAGTACGAGGTGCGCTGGGTGGCCATCTCGACATACTATCACGACGCTCTTGGTGTGAAGATGACCAAGGAAGAAGCGCGGAAGATGGGCATTACCTTGGAGAGGCACGAGTACTTGGCGGTAAGTATAAAAGATTTTTCATTCCGATGTTTGTGGTACATTTCACTGTTTCGTGTTGACATGCCATTATGCTTTCATTATGTAGGTGTGTCCAAATTGGTGTTATGGAAAAGACGAGTCCTGGGCGGCATTGGTGGATCTTTGGTGTTATAAGGATGGAGCCTGGGTGGCTACGAGCATAAAAAACAAGGCTAACCGAGGGAAGGAGGGAGTACATGCTCAGGGAAACCGAAACCACTTTCTCCACAATACACTTAATGTATGACTAACCTCATTAAACATTCTTCTTCTTCTATTTACCGTCACTTTCTTATGTATGACTAACCTCTGTTTGGTGGTGCAGGAGGAGAAACTGAAGCGGCCGCTCTCACACATGCAGGCGTGGGAGATCGCCCATACGCGAAAGGACTCCAAGCCTGGCGAGACCAAGTACTATGGCAAGACCGCGCAGAGGAAGAAGGCCTACTCCGAAGGGTATCTGAGGTTACATCCTGACACACCTAACCCCATTGTGGCGGATCTGGACGAGAGGGTGGTGGTGGGCCTGGGGCCTAAGGAGCACGGTCGGGAGGCGGTTCTGGATGCTGTGATCACTCCTATTATCTCCTACACACAGCTCCGTCGGATCGACCCGAGCCTGAGCCAGCGCACGAGCACGCCCATGACCAGTGCGCAGTCACAGTCCCTCTTTCAGGAGCGGCAATCTGTAAGTATTTTCCCTCTTATCTTCATTGCTCACTTTATTTTCCGCATTTAGTAGTTTTATGAGTTCCATCATGTCATACCGTAGGCCTACATGGAGTACACACGCCATGAGACCATGGCGTGGCACGAGAGCCTTTTTGCATTCCATGAGCAGAACAATCGCATGATGCAGCATGCTCTTCAGGAAATGGTGGCCGACAGGGTTCCTAAATTGCAACCAGCACCATCTCCTCCACCACAACCAAGGTTGCTTACCTTTGAGGAGTTTCTGGCACAGAACGCTGGCCCCTCGCCGGTTAGTTCATCCCCAATCTATTCACCCAAAGCATATCGTTTATTCAACATAGTCATATATCCCGTTAACATGTCTTTTCAACATCCAGGGAACCGGTGGATCGTCTACCGTTGGTGGTGGTCTTCGCAGCACTCCCGAGTCATGGAGCCCGATCACTCCGATCCACGGAGGCGGAGGCGGAGGCGGTGGCGGTCTTGGCGGTAGCGCTGCCGCTAGCAGTGATGACCTGGGCTTCGGCGGACTTGGCGGTGACGACCTCGCGGTGCTCGACGTCCAGGCGCTTAAGCCTTTGGGTGACTTGTGGCAGTCTTGGTGGTGATGATACTTATATGCTTGTGATGTTACTTATTATTGTTTGTGATATTCTTATATGCTTGGTGGTGATGATGCTTATATGTTTATGGTTTGCGATGCTTATTATGTTGTGTGATGATGCATTTGTTGTGTGATGCTGCTCCTTATTGTTATGTGATGCATATATTGCTGTATGATTCTTATATATGCTGTATATATTCAAATGAATTGAGCTGAAAAGCAACAGAAAAAAAAACAGACAGAAACAATGCCGACGGCCTAGCCGTCGGCATAGAGATGGCGTGAGCTCCCAATGGCTGCCACGTGGCAGCTATGCCGACGGTCTAGCCGTCGGCATAGTTGTGAAGTACGCCGACGGCTAGGCCATCGGCCTATCTGCCACGTGGCAGCCACTGGGCATTCTTGGTGTAGGGCTAAGCCATCGGCATAGCCCTGCCCCAGGAGGTACAGCTGCGCGCCACGTGGCACATGTATGCCGACGGCTCAGCCGTCGGCATACATGTGCCACGTGGCGCGCAGCTGTTGGTCAGCACTTGACGGCGGCCACCGTTATGCGGGGACGTTGCCGACGGCCGAGGCCGTCGGCATAGATGTACGGACACCGTCGGGATAGGATCTATGCCGACGGCCTTTCTATGCCGACGGCCTCCCGGGCTACGTCGACGGATATGTTACCGACGGCCCTATGCCGAGGGGGGCCGTCGGCATAGGTCTGTCCCGACGGGAATCAGGGCAATGCCGTCGGCATAGGGGGCGATTCTGGTAGACATCAGCATCACCCTTCCCCAAAGTATCGTATCTGAACTATTTGTGGCTTTGTATCAACAAATTGGTAGAAGATTGTGCAAGTAACTAATGTTCAGGTCCAAACTAATTTTCAGTTGGTTCTGCTTGTTTGCTAGTATGAACTGAAAGTTTACTTGTTCTTATCACCAACCATGCATCAATGTTATCCTTGAACTAAATTATCAGTTGATGCACCCTGTTGCAATGTTTTCATCTGTTTTTTTATGGATAATGTGGCGTTTCCATTGACCGTAGAGGCCGTTAAAATAAGCACATTATCTTATTCTTACTAATCCTAACTTGAAATGTCATCTAGACATGAAAAAGGATTCAAAACCACAAAAAAAGGGTGCAAGGATTTTTTTTTGGGATAATTGTATTCATACCCTTGGTTGTGTCCCCCTCAACCGAATTGCCCCTTGTTTTTGAAAACATGTGGTCTTGCCCAACCCACTTTGTCGTCTTTTGCTTTTGCCCTTTGACCGTTTGACCGTCACTTTGAAAACTTCATAACTAATTCATACTAAATCAGAAAAATGCAAATAAGATACCAAAATGTTTGGAAAAACATCACCTGTATGTTAATGTCACTTGCATTCATGACAAAAGTGTTGGTAAGTGCCCATCCGAGTTTTAGCTCTTATCATACCACCATGAACAGGAAAATCTTTAAAAATTCGAAAAATTCAAGAAAAATTTGGTGGCAAAGAATTGCAAATGTTTTAAGTGCTTGCCAAGTTTCATGAGGGAATGACATTCGTGGAAGTCGTGGCAAAAAAAAATTTTTTTGCCACGACTTCCACGAATGTCATTCCCTCATGAAACTTGGCAAGCACTTAAAACATTTGCAATTCTTTGCCACCAAATTTTTCTTGAATTTTTCGAATTTTTAAAGATTTTCCTGTTCATGGTGGTATGATAAGAGCTAAAACTCAGATGGGCACTTACCAACACTTTTGTCATGAATGCAAATGACATTGACATACAGGTGATGTTTTTCCAGACATTTTGGTATCTTATTTGCATTTTTCTGATTTAGTATGAATTAGTTATGAAGTTTTCAAAGTGACGATCAAACGGTCAAAGGGCAAAAGCACAAGACGACAAAGTGGGTTGGGCAAGACCACGTGTTTTCAAAAACTAGGGGCAATTCGGTTGAGGGGGACACAACTAAGGGTATGAATACAATTATCCCTTTTTTTTAGAAAAGGAGGAAGACCCCCGGCCTCTGCATCTGGATGATGCATGCAGCCACTTTATTAATTGTTCACACAAGACCTTACAAAGTAATACAGCAGTAAGACTAAAGCCACCGTCTAGGCAACATCTGTCGCTACTCCTATCCAATTGATGAAGAGATGCTGATAGTCTAGGCCTAATACCAAACAGACCTCGCAGCCAAACCTAACATCTCAGACCTGAGGTCCCATCCAGGACGCCTGCCGGGTATGGGTCACCCACCGGTCCGGCGCACTCCTCAACCAGGACGCCTGCCGGGTATGAGGCTGCCGCAGCCACCTGCCACCAATCCATCTTCAGAGCTGTACTGCTGCATCTACCTTGCCTGGTCTAGGTGCCGTCGACGCCACCACAACGCCAGACCGCGTCACCCTCCTGCGCGAGTCCATCTCCGCGCATCGGACGCCGAGTCACCACAACGCCATGCCGCCGAGACCCGCCGCCATCAATGTGTGAGATGACGCACCGCTCCACCAAAGAATCCGTCCTCTGGTCCCTCGATCACGTGTGTACCTCCAAGAAAGACGCCCCCAAGGGGGGAACGACACCAGAGCGCCGCCGTCATCCGATCATCCGATCTAGGGTTTCCCCCGGAGGTAGCAGAGAGTGGCCTTGAACTTCTCCACGGCGATGCCTTCAAGAAGGGAACGATGCAGATAGCGCCGCCACCGCCGGCCTTGGCAGTAGCCGAAAGCAAGTTTTCACCCAGATCTGTTCGAAGGAATCCAACTCCCATGCACGGCCGCCGCCACCACCAGGCTGAGCACATGCCGCCGCCGGCACCTCCACGATCGAAGTCACCGGCGGAGCCTGGCCACCAGATGCACCACCACCGCCATCCCGCAGGGCCACCGACCACTCCCATCTCCAAAGCCTCCATCCCCGATCCAATCTGGGAGTACCCAGATCCGCCGCCAGGAGGCAGCGCCCATGCCAGGGACGCCGCACCACCGGGGGATGCCACGCCGTCGAGCTAGCAGGGCGTCAGGGGAAGGCGCTGGGGACAGAAGTGACATGCTGCCCTACGGTGCTGTTGAGGCGAAGGAGCCCCGCATCCCACCTCGCAGAACAGGTGCCGAGCAGCCCCGCCGCCGCCAACGCCACGAGGGCTTTACCCGGTGGCGCCCGTCGGCGGCGGCGAGGGGAAGGGCAGCGGGGAAGGGAACCCCTAGGCGGCGGCGGCGGCGCCCTCCCGGGTCGCCCGCGCGGGGGACAACACGGGAGTCGTGGGATCGGCAGAAGGAGCTCCCTGGGTGCAAGGATATATAGAATCACCTCAGAGGACAGATAAAAGTAGAGATGATATGTTTTCATATTTGTCAACCTAATTTGTCATCTTCGAGCAGCCATTTGAATAATCATGATGTGTGATTTATTTCAACCGTTTAGTTGTAGCCACAATCTGCTCACCATTTGGTCTTGATACAATGTCCTCATGTATTGGCCAGGTGCGCAGAGGCAGGGTTTCGATCCGGCTGCAGCAAGAAGATGATGGAGGGTACTATACTACTAGTGCAGGAGTGCTTCTGTTTCCTATCTCCTACGTAGCTATGTTGCTGTTGTGAAAAATAAGGGATGGACATGTCGTGTGATGAGTAGTTATCTATCTGCTAGTAGTATAACTAGTACTAGTAAGCTTGATTCGATGCTGGGTGAGAGCTGCCACTATGGTAGTTTGGTTATTTACCTTACCTTTGGTTGTGGGCACATATGATTTGACGTACGCTCTGATGAAGGGTTTCTATTCTATCATCTATGTGTACCATATATCACTTTCGCTGCCCTCTGCTTTATACAATTAAGAGAAAAGTATGTTTTTGATCCCTCAAGTTTCCAGAAAGTATAGAGTTGGTCCCTCAAGATTTTTTGGTATACATTTGGTCCCTTAAGTTTCAAAACCGGATAAGTTTGGTTCTAAACCAGATTTTGCGGGCGTTGACCGGGTCAAAACCGCCTGATGAACAGTAAATGCGAATTTTTTTTCAAAAAAATCTGAAATTTTTTGGGGTTCAATATGCTTACATGCGCAAGGTGTGCCCAAATTTTTGTGCTCTTTTGACACTCGAGGAGCTCGTGGCAAAAAAAAACAAAAATATTTGCCTGATGAATAGTAAATTCGAAAAAAAATCAAAACAAAATCAAAAAATTCTGAAATTTTTTGGGGTCTAATATGCTTACATGCGGAAGGGGCAACCCAAATTTCGTGGTCTTTCGACACTCGAGGAGCTCGGGGCAAAAAAAAACAAATTTTGGCTTTGTTTTGTGAGCAAAAATTTGTTTTTTTGCCACGAACTCCTCGAGTGTTGAAAGACCACGAAATTTTGATCGCGCCTTTCGCATGTAAGCATATTGGACCCCAAAAAATTTCAGAATTTTTTGATTTTATTTTTTATTTTTTTGAATTTACTATTCATCAGGCAGATATTTTTGTTTTTTTGCCACGAGCTCCTCGAGTGTCGAAAGAGCACGAAAATTTGGGCGCACCTTGCGCATGTAAGCATATTGAACCCCAAAAAATTTCAGATTTTTTTGAAGTTTTCTTAAAAAAAAGCGCATTTACTGTTCATCTGGTCAACGCCCTCAAAATCTGGTTTAGAACCAAACTTATCCGGTTTTGAAACTTGAGGGACCAAATGTATACCAAAAAATTTTGAGGGACCAATTCTATACTTTCTGGGAACTTAAGGGACCAAAAACATACTTTTCTCTACAATTAACTTGCTTGTGTCCGTTGGGTTAATGGGTGCGGAATCTGTCTAGGATATATAGCAGCTAGCTAGCTAGGACGGGGGGAAGCAGCCAAGCAATTTCCTCCTGCAGGTGAAGTGGTGTGGCTGCAGGTTTCACGTTCCCTTTGCTTTCGCGCTTCCGGAAATGGGCCTGGAGCATGAGTGATGGATGTACGTATGTAATCACTTGTTGAAATCTCTAGAAAGACAAATATTTAGGAACGGAGGGAGTACGTACCTATGTTGCTCTTGTGAAGAAATAAGAGATGGACATGTCGTGTGATGTGTAGTTATCTATCTAGTGGTATAACTATAGTACTCCTTGTAAGCTTGATTCGATGCTAGGTCAGAGCTGTCACTATAGCTGTTTGGTTAATCTGAAGTCTGAACCAGACATCTAGCATATGTTCTTTACCTTACCTGTGGCTGTGGGCATATATGATTTAACTTAGGCTCTGATGAAGGGTTTCCATTCTATGTAACCATATACCATTTCACTGCCCTCTTGCTTTATAATTAGTTTGCTGGATGGGTTTGTATCCGTTGGGAAGCAGCTAGCTAGGACGGGGGGAAGCACCCAAGCAAGTTCCTCCTGCAGGTTTCACGTTCCCTTGTTGCTTTCGCGCTTCCGGAAATGGGCCTGAAGTGGCCCCAGAGAGAGAGAGAGAGAGAGAGAGAGAGAGAGAGAGGACGCTGGCTAGGTAAGTGATGCGCGTGCACGCAGCTCATTTTGATCATGCCCGCTACTTAACTTCCTATAATCAGTTCCTCTCACCTAACTGAGGCACACGCGCTCTTACTCCAGAGTAAAGATGGACCGTTGGAAGGAGAAACAGGCACCAACCACCGGTCCACTTCACTCAGCTCACCTGTGCGTGAGCAGAAAAATTCCTTTCTCGGCTTGTTATTGATGGTTGCAGGTGAATGTCTACTCTTTCATCATGGTTTCTTTTTCTTCTTTTACTTTCTTGATTTGCAATTACATTCTGCGATGTCATTTCATTGTTTGCCTTTTCTTTCAGCTTGGTGAAGGCTAGCTAGACATAACATTTATCATTCAAACTACCCGCTCTCTTAGGGTTTGCAAGACGTGCGGGTATCCCTATACTGACAATTTGATAAACGCAATACAAGTTACTAGTATTTATCATAAAATGTCCAATTAGAATAAAAAGAACTAGCAAGAGATAACCCAAGCATCTGCAGATCAAGGTTTTCCTTTTTACATTTACTATTAGATTTGCTTGAATTTTATTTTACAGAAAACCAGATGAATTTATTCAGAAAACACCGCATTTTATATTGTTGAAATAATTGAAAAGGTTATTTATCTTTCCGGGAGACTAGGGCTTCATTCTTTATGCCTTTATTACAGAAACAAATTGATAATCATGTGACGACTCTATGCCTCTTCTTGAGAGCAAAGCTTTTGTCGGCTATGTTGTTCTGTCTTGTCTATGGTCCATTTTGGGTCTCACAACGTGTGAGGAAGATCGTGGATCAATGGTTGATGTTTCCATTTTGTGTTCACAAATTTACAATGGGAAAGGGGGCGACCATGATCAAAATAAAACTATCACCCCCACCCCCCCTGCTGCCGTAAAAAAAAATCTATCACGCCTCCATCCTCACGTGTGTAGTGTTGTCTTGATTGCCACCCTAGACCACTCATTCCATGTATTCCCTCCTTGCTAAAAAAGAAGACATATACATTTTCTATTAAGCCAAATTTTGCAAATTTTGACCAAAATTTTAGGGAAACTTATCAAGAGCTAAAATATAATTTTTATTATAATTTAATATGCAACAAAATGTATTTTGATAATATATATTTAGTATTGTAGTTGTTGACAATTTTTCCTAGAAACTATGAACCATTTGACTCCACAGAAAATTTATACGCCTTCTTTTCAAGCAGGGAGGGACTATTCTCTTTAAAAGGTTGGTAGATTCATTAAGTAACATAGAAGGAATTGCAAGTCAACTTTTTTTTGCAATACTTTTTTAATACGTGGCAAAAGTTGACTGATAGAGTTTAATAATAAATTTAGCTTTCTTTCAGTCGATCCTCATTCGTTGGAGTATATATAGGTTTCCATCAATATATTTTCTAAATCCACCAAGAATTAAATATAAATGATGCGTTCCCTTCTTCCGCCCACAAACTATTTTTTCCAGTTGGTTCTGCTTGTTTGCTATTAACTGAAAGTGCAGTTGTTCTTATCATCAACCATCAATGTTGTTCTTGAACTAAACTGTCAGCACCCTATTGCAGTCTTTTCGTCTGTATTTTTATGGATAAAGCTACGTTTCCATCCATGGTAGAGGTCGGTGGACTAGTGATAACTTTTCTTCTTATTAATCCTCTAATTTTTGCACTATAATTTTCCTTGTATCACTTGAAACGTCATCTACAAATGAAAAAGTATTCACAGCCACACACAAAAAAAAAGGGTGCAAGAATAGAATCACCTCAAAGGACATAAATGTAGATGATATCTAGAGCAGAATATTACTGTAAACCTAATTTGTCATGTTGGAACAGCTAGCCGTTTGAATCATGATGTGTGGTTTATTTCTACCGTTTAGTTGTCACCACTCACCACCAAAATCTGCTCACCATTGGTCTTGACACAGTTTATTGGGCAGGTGCGCAGGCAGAATTTGGAGCCGGCAGCAGCAAGATGATGGAGATCGAGTACTACTATACCAAGTGCAGGAGTGCTTCTGTTTCCTAGCTATAATACCTATGTTGCTCTTGTGAAGAAATAAGAGATGGACATGTCGTGTGATGTGAGTTATCTATCTAGTACTACTCCTAGTAAGCTTGATTCGATGCTAGGTCAGAGCTGTCACTATGGCTGTTTCGTTAGTATGAAGTCTGAACCGGACCTCTGGCATGGGTTATTTACCTTACCTGTGGCTGTGGGCATATTATATGATTTGATGTACGCTCTGATGAAGGGTTTGCATTCTATGTAATCATATATCATTTCACTGCTGATTTGTATCCGTTGCGTTAATTGCTTTGCTGGGCGTGGAACTCGTCGCGTAGCAGCTAGCTTAGCTAGGACAGGGGGAAGCATCCAAGCAAATTCGTCCCGCGGATGGAGTGGTCTTGTTGCTTTCGCGCTTCCGGAAATGGGCCTGGAGTGGCCAGAGAGAGAGCGTGATGGTGTTGTTTCTCAGATGAAGCACCATTTTCTTGCCGCACACAAAAATGAGGAAAAATTCGAGCATACATTCCATGTACGCTATGGCTGACTGGATGGCGAGGGTTCATGATGGTCATCGATGCTAGTGGAGTACGTAGGACTGTTAGTGCTAGGCATGCTCAACAACTAAATCAGAATTAACAATACTAGCTAGTTACAGGGGATAATTGACGATAACCCCCGAGTAAAGAAGAGACGCACAAGTCCAATTCACTCCACTCCATGTGCGTGCTGAGCAAAATTCCTTAATTTCTCGGCCAATAATTGGAGGTTGCAGGTGCATGTCTACACTCTTTGGTCGTTGCACGCTTCAGGAAACGAGCACACATGATTCCATGTGCCGCTGTGCTGAGCATGGTTCCTTTTCCTTCTGTTGCTTTCTTGCTTTGCACTTACATCCTGCGATGTCACTTTCTTGCCTTATCGCTCGGCTTGCCTTATCATAAATATATGCAATTAGAATCACAAAAAGGTAGCAAGGTAAACTGTGCATTTGCGCTGCTAGATTTCTGTTTTTACATTTACCTGATTTTTTTTGCTGTACATTAACCTGAATTTCTTGTATAAAAAACTACTTGAATTTATTCAGAAAGCACCACAATTTATATTTGTGAAGTAACTACTTGAAGGCCATGCGTCCCCCGCTATTTTCTTTTTCCAATTTTCGCATCCTATGAACACTTTTGTTTAGATTGGTTACTGCCCTGCCGATGTGGTTCAGCCTATGTACATTGTGGGGAAAGTGTGCACATATGTGATGTGAGTTTTGTTTTTCAGGCGAAGGAAAATTCAAGCATCAATTCCATCTGTAAATCTATCTATCTATCCTCTATAACACTATGCTTCCTAGTTTTAATTAAAGAGCCCACATTCAATTGAAGTCTCCAATTAAAATTGGGTCACTCGATTTTGACCGGGTCAACAAATTCTCAAAGCTCTCTCTTTCAATTATTTTATACTATATACATTATGCTCCCTAATTTTTAAGACCTCACAATTAATTGACGTGTTCAATTTAGAATTGGGTCACCTGATTTTGATTGGGTTAACAATTTCTCTAGGGCCTCTCCCATTCAATTCTTTTAATTCCATATGTTCACTCATTTTGAAGCTCTTTCATTCAATTGAGATATTCAATTTTGCATTTGGTTTGCGGTTTTGACCGGCCCAATGATTTTCCAAATCAATCAGCAACAACCGGCCTACAAAAATATATCAATCCCGTTGACCCTCCCATCACGCCTATGAAAAACAAACGTCGCCGAGTGATACTGTAGCACCAGTATAGTACTTAGCAACGCAATAATTTTCCCACATAAATATACGTTGCTGAGCGGATAACACAGAACCACACCACGAAATGCCCATCAAATCAGCGCACTATAAATAAAAATAAAACACACTCCATCATCTCTCCCACCCACCAAACTAAATATTCCATCAGTTCCAAAATATAAGGAATATTAGTTCTTTGGAAAGTCAAATTTCTTTAACTTTGACCAAGTTCAGAGCAAATAATATCGACATCCACAATATTAAACAAAAAAAATATGGAAATTCATTTCATGATAAATCTAATCATACAGATTTGATATTATGGATTTTAATATATATATATTTCTCTAGAAATTTGATCAAACTTAAAAGGTTTGACTTTTCATAAAAGCAATACACCTTCTATTTTGAAGAGAAAAGTGCATTTTTTGGTCATTCAACTTATCGCGAGAAGTGTGGCTTTCGTCCCTGAACTTATTTTTTGGTGAAACCTTCGTTTCTCAACTCTTAATATGAGGTATAGTTAGTCCCTGGCGCAACAAAGATCACCCAACTCTTCTAGTAAATACACTATGCTCCCTAATTTCTAAGGGCTCACATTCAATTGAGATCTCCAATTTGAAATTGGCCCACCGGATTTTGACCAAATCAACAATTTCTCAAGGAGCTCTCTCATTGAATGCTTTTAATTCACTATCCTCCTTAATTTTGAATCTTTTCCATTCGATTGAGGTATTCTATTTTGGATTTGTTTCTTGATTTTAACCGGGTCAACAATTTTTCAAATCAATTGGCAACAACCGGCCTATAAAAACATATCAATCCCGTGCATCCTCTCATGAGTCATCACCTAGAAAGAAGAAGTGTAACATGTGCTACTGTAGCATCAATATAGTACATGCAACTACCGACAAAGAAACTGTTCCCACATAACTATGGGTTGATTAGCAAATAACACA
The DNA here is from genome assembly GCA_011799875.1 of Thinopyrum elongatum. Classification (NCBI taxonomy): domain Eukaryota; kingdom Viridiplantae; phylum Streptophyta; class Magnoliopsida; order Poales; family Poaceae; genus Thinopyrum; species Thinopyrum elongatum. Next base: position 109,558,758 of record CM022302.1, read on the forward strand.
TAATCACACCACGAAAGACCCACCAAAATACCGCAGTATAAATAATAAAACACACTCCATTATATCCCCACTCGCCAAATCAAATACTCCCTCAATTCCAAAATATAAGGTGCATTATTTTTTTTAAAGTCAAATTTCTTTAACTTTGACCAAGTTCAGAGTAAAACATATCGAGACCCACAATACCAAATAGAAAATAATATGAAAATTCATTCCATGATGAATCTAATGATACGGATACGATAGTTCTGATATTAGTATATTTCTCTGCAAATTTGTCAAACTTAAAGAGGTTTGAATTTTCAAAAAACTAGTACACATTATATTTTGGAATAGTGGGAGTAAAAAAACTTATGAAAACCCAACAACACCACCAGCGTAGCAAAGCGTGTCCAACCCTTCTAGTCTATAGAAGTAAGCTCCCGTGATTTGAAGTGGTTTAGTCCTTCTGGGGTTGTGGGCTCGCTCAGGGCTTTACCTATAAGGTTGTGTGATGTTTAATTTCATTACTCCTTCTCCCTTTTTATTTTTTACACATTCGAATTCATGACTGCTTATTCAAATTTGTGAACATTAAACATAAAAAATAACTAAAATTCACATTTTTTCAGTTCCATTAATATTTATTACATTTGCAGATATTTTTAAATTTCACGATCATTTTCAAAGCTTGTGAATTAAAAAAAATGATTTTAGAGATTTTTCTTTGTAATCCATGAATATATTTTAAATTCATGAACATCCTCTGATGTTCATGGTTTCTTTAATTCACATTATATTTTAAATCCTTGTACATATTTTAATTAGGCTAACCTCTTCAAATAAAAAAGCCGATTTCTTTTGAGCTAGCAATAGGGCAGCGGAAAAAAACTGAGTAAGTGAGAGGAGCAGGGAGCCAAACTGTGCGAGCGAGAGCTGCATGAGCCAGTCCATATAAGCATTATAGCAAAATAGTTTCATCGTGTCAGCATGGAATAGGGACTCCCAAGAGACTCAAACCACCACCACCGGCTGACACCGAGACCGAAACGTGTAAAGGAATCACACTCATGCACCAAACAACTCCATCCTCCTCTCGGAACTTACTGTCTCCAACAGCAATCCAACACGATATGCGAATGAGAAAAACACCACTAGAACATAATAAAAAACAACTCAACGCAGATAAATTCCAAAAAAAAAAACTGCAATAATCTTCTAACTATAAAAGAGTTAATCCCTCGAGTGAAAAACGGCGCGGCAAAGCGCTAGTTAGCCTCTAGTCCTCTATAGCACTATGCTCCCTAATTTTAAAGGGCTAAGAATTAATTGAGTCCGCCAATTTCTATGTTGCTCCTCGATTTTGACCCCGCCAATAATTTCTCAAAGAGCTCTCCCATTCAATGCTTTTAATTCATTATGTTTCCTAATTTTTTACCTTTCCAATTGGAGTGATGTATTCAATTTTTTATCTGGTTCATGATTATGAAAAAGTCAGTGATTTTGCCTTGTTGCCTTTGCGCTTCCCAAAATGGGAGAGAGAGAGAGAGAGAGGTGGCTGGCTACGTGAGTGATGCGTGTGCACGCAGCCCATCAGTGTCGAATTGCCATGCGTCCCCCCATAATTTGCACATATTTGAGTGTAGTTCCTCAGATGAAGCACAATTTTCATGCCGCACACAAAAATGAGGAAAATTTCGATCATCCATTCCATGTACACTATGGCTAACTGGCTAGGCTATCGCTAGCCATGGATGACAGGGGGTTCATGATGGTCATCGATGCTAGTGGACTATGTAGGATTATTAGCTAGTCAGGCCATCTCCAACGTCGACATTTAAAACAACCAACAATCATCTGGATTGTGCGGTCCGAACGTGACGCGGTCCTGCATCGGTCCACCAGCTAGTCCGGATGTGCTTTTTCCGGCAAAGCGGAGGCAAACCGAGGGTGGTTTGTGGGCGTCCACACCGCTGCCATGTCCCAGATCCCACCTCCATCGCCCGCGTGCTTTCCCGCCCGATGCCAGCTCCACGCATTCATTCAACTGTAGAGCGTCCGCTCTGCATTGACGTCGACCCAGAGCAAACGTGACCTCTCACTGCCGGCATTGAAGCAGTGCGTCGGCCAAGAGAGCACTGCCCGCTGCACTCACGGCTGAATACGCCTACTCACGGCATTCAAACGACTACAGATTGTCCGCCTTCCTCCATTTAGCCCGCGCATGTGCCGAGAAACCTGTACTCCAGCCACAGTCCATTCGTGAGCCGGCCGGCATTAAACACAACGCCAATTGGCTCTGGACATTCGCCCGCTATTTAAACGATGCCAGATGCCGGGCAAAAATTGCACCACACCTCTGCTCTACATCTTCTCCTTGCACCATTTTCTTCACACTCTCCATGGCATCAGGCGAGCAGAAAGAGGAGTTCTCCGGCATAAAACCAGCTGGATGGCCCGTCGAGCCCGCCGGATACGAGCCTGGCAACTCTCTATTCCACCTCCCTCGTCGCTCCAGGCCGCTGCAGGACAGCTCGCGGAGGCGGCCGCTCCAAGTCGGCGCGTGGTTCAAGAACTCGCCGCCCCAAGCCAGCTCGCCGAGGAGTGGCGAGTTGCTCTAGGCCATCACGTGGGGGAGCATGGAGGCACGGTCATCGTGGCTTCCATGGATGAGGCCGTGTCGTACCGCTCCTCCGGTGCCTGCGATAGCACCATCCGCTGTCAACGTTCCCGGAATTTCATTCAAAGAAGTCGGCTTCACTAAGATCAACGAGGCGTCGTCCAGCACGTCCACGACAGCCGCCATCATCGAGAAAAAGTAGAACATGGGAGGCCACCGCCGCTTGGGCCAAGGAAGGCCATTGTCGCGGCGTCGCCGCGTACACACTAGTGTCTTGCCCGCTTTGCAGGCCATAGTCCCCCACCCCAAAAATCAACCCTGATCCATGCTTCACGGAAGCCAAGGGCACCGTTCCCATCCGGCTTAATCATATCCCTCTGGTGCCACTCCGATGAGCGGCGCAACCGAACATGGGGAAGCGGAGGCTACTCTTGCAGTTTTCACTGAAGCATATATCTTGGGGGCTCACGACAGTCTGATGAGCGGCTGCCGAACATGGGGCCGTAGACTAGTTTTACCTTAGTCCGGTATAACTTTTAGTTCAAATACGTCCGAAATGTAAATATTCTTGTCCGGTTTGTATGAATATCACCCGTTTTGAATGAAGTTAGTCCGGTTTGTTTAACCGGTGTTTGAACTGTACGTGGGTAGTGTGGGATGGCCAGCTCCTGCATCCGGAGCCCCCTGTTGGCGGACGTATGCGGTGTCCGTTTTGGTTGGAGATGCCCTCACTTGACTATGCTAGCTACTTGACTTCCCAATCTGCCCCTCTGACCTAACTGAGGCACACGCGCTCTCAGTCAGTCCGAAGTAAAAGATGGACCGTTGGAAGGAGAGACGCCAACTAACCACCAGTCCACTTTACTCAGCTCACCTATGCGTGTACTCAGAAAAAATTCTTTCTCGGCCAGTTATTGATGGTTGTAGGTGCATGTTTACTCTCTTCCAGGACGTTTCACGCTTCAGCAAACGGGAACACATGCATGATTCCATGTGCCGCTGTGCTCGCTCTATCAGCATGGTTCCTTTTTCTTCTTTTACTTTTTTGGTTTGCACTTACATTCTGCGACGTCCTTTCATTGTTTGTCTTTTGGTTCCGCTTGGTGAAGGCTAGCTAGACATAACTTTTATCATGCCAACTACCCCCTCACTTAGAGCATCTCTAGCAGACCCTGTATAATGCCCCAACCCGTAAAATAACTGTCAAAATACGGGTCCGCGCGGAAAATGCTGCCCGATCAGACCCCGCAAACGCGTCGGACCCGTAAAACTTTTTGCGGGCCGCGGCAAAAGTTCGTCCTCAACCTTTAGATTCACGGGATGGGAGGCCGACCCGAGCTCGCCCCTATCCACAGCAAGATTTGGCGCTAGGAAAATTTCCGCGCGGCCGTTCCCGCTTCCCACCCCCCCCCCCCCTGCCCGCCATTGCCCCGCCACCGCCAGCTCCGGTCCATCTTCCCCGACCATTCTTCGCTGCCATGGAAGCCTCCCAGCCGTCCCCCGTCACCGTGGATGTCGCGCACGCGCAATCCCCTCCGGCAGATCTCGTCGCCGGTCATGTCGCCCCCGCCGTCGCTCAAGGCACCACCGCGCCTGCCCGCAAGTGGCAGGGCAACGTGGTCGTGCAGGGCGGAAATCCGGCTGGCCCCGCCGGGAAGGCACGCGCGCCCGACGCTTCCCCCGCTGTGCGATCTGCCCGGCCTCCGCCGGAGAAGGTGGGCAAGGTTTCGGGCGTGAAGCGCAAGAAGGTTCCTATGAAAAGGCCCCGTTCGCTGATTTCGATTACAATGAAATGGAGGGTGGCATGGATGATCACGGTGGTGAAGATGAAGTGGAGGAGATAGATGAGGGGGTGTATGAGCAAGCGCAAGCAAAAAAAAGGCGCGAGATCGAAGAACTACACGATGTTGGAAGACCGAATCTTGATCAAGGCTTGGAGTGCGGTGTCTCTTGATGCTTGCACCGGTACATCTCAAACCGCCAAGAGGTATTGGCAAAGAATCGAAAATCAATACTTCCGCATGATGGGAAAGCATCCCAATAGGACTCCACGCACCTTTCGGTCACTACAAGGTCGTTGGGACGTGATCAAGCCGATTTGTAGCCGTTGGGCTGCTTGCTTGGAACAAGTTCGCAATGCACCTCCAAGTGGAACCGTGGAATCCGACTATGCGAGCTCGTTTTCACGTCCCATGTTGTGCAAATCATTTGTACCATTTGAAGTGATTGCATCATTTGAAATTGTTTTAATTGTGTAGGAGAAAATTGCCCAACAAAGATACAAAGACATGGAAGCTTCCGAAGGCAAATTTTTTAAACTAGAGCATTGTTGGGACTTGCTCAAAGGGTGTGACAAGTGGAAGTTGATTGACATAGAATCCCCACCGAAGAGAGGTTCACTTACGAATATGGATGAAGATGAAGATGATGATGGCCCACGAAACTTGAACAAGCCCGATGGTGACAAGAAGACAAAGGAGAAGATCAAGAGGGAACACGAAGCATCTAGCTTGCGGGACAAGATAGATGCCATGGTGCAATCAAATGAGTTGATGTTAGCGAAGATATTGGAGACAAAGAAAGAGTTGGCCGAGAAGAAGGCACGAGAGAAGCAAGAGAAGTGGCAATTGCTCAAGGACGAGAGGTTGCGCAAGGCGGCCATTGAGGAGAGAAGAGCACGTGCCGCTGAGAACAAAGCCATGTTCAAGCTTCTTGCCGAAGAGAACGGGATCATGACACAGAACCGCGATGACATGGAAGACATCACCAAAGAATGGCATGATATGGCAAGGAGAGACATCTTGAAGAGGAGGATGCTAGCGGTGGCCGGTGCATGTTTCAGTGTCGGTGATGTTTTCTCATCAGGATTTGGAACCAGTGCCGCTGATGTATTCAGTGCACCCGGCGATGCTTTCGGTGCCGGAGTTGGAACAAGTGCCGGCAATGGATTCGGGGGCAGCGATGGCATCGATGGAGGTGGTGCGGAGTGAAGATGATGACGACGGGTGAAGTCCTTTTGCGCGCGATGGACGTGGTCGTCGCTTTTGCATGAAGTCCTTTTGTGTTTGTCGTACAAAACTATGCTTTTATTTGTGCGCGAACTATGTTTTATTCTTTGAATTTGAACTCAATTGTCGAAATCGCTGTCAAATTCGCTTATCGGGGGTTTTCGGTTTGCGGGTCGACGCGGGCTGCGCTGAGCAGTGAATATGCTCTTTTACGGGTCGGCTACGCGGGGTCTGTTCGGCCGCAGCCCACGTCGGCCCCGCAAATCCGTTTTTCAGCGAACTGTAAACGCATTTTGTGGGTCGGCATTATACGGGGTCCGCTAGAGATGCTCTTAGGGTTTGCAAGACACGTGGGTAGCCCTATACTGACAATTTGACAAACGGAATACAAGTTATTTATCTTAAAATTATACAATTCGAATAAAAAATTTAGCAAGATAACCCAAGCATTTGCGCAGCATGGTTTTTGTTTTTGTATTTACTCGAATTTCTTTTACTAAAAACCACATGAATTTATATATTCATAAAACACCACCATTTAGTATTTTTGAAATAATTGAAAAGGTTACTTATCTTTCTGGGTGACTTGCGCTTTGTTGTTTATGTCTAATTTCACCTTTTATTACATAAAAAAGTTGATAATCACATGACGATTCCATGCCCCTTCTTGAGAGCAAAGCTCTTGTCGACTATGTTGGTCTGTCTTGTGTATGGGCCGTTTTGGCTCTCATAACATGTGAGGAAGATCGTGGATCAATGGTTTATATTTCCGTTTTGTTCACACATTTACAATGTCGTGGGAAAGGGACGACCATGATCAAAATGAAACTAGCCCCCCCCAACCCCCCGCGCGCGGTCTTAAAAATATAAATTTGTCACGCCTCCATCCCCACATGTGCAGTGTTATCTTGATTGTCAACCTAGAGCGCTTATTCCATGTATTCCCTCCGTCCTCGAAAAGGAAGACATATACATTTTCTATGAACTCAAATTTTGCAAAATTTGACCAAATTTGTAGGGAAATTATGAAGAGCTAAAATATAAAATCAGTATAACTGAATACACAATAAAATGTATTTTGAAAAAAATATTTATTATTGTAGTTTGTTGATAAGTTTTCCTACAAACTTGCTCAAACTATGAACCATTTGACTCCTGACAAAATTTATATGCCTTCTTTTCGAACAGGATGGGACTATTCTCCTTAAAAGATTGGTAGATTCATTAAGAAACGTAGAGGGAATTGCAAGCCAACTTTTTTGCAACAACATTTTGAATACGCTGCAAAAGTTGATTCATAGAATTACCATTTGCTTGCCATACACAATTACAGTGTCTAACAATAAATTTAGATTCCTTTCTGCCGATCCTAATTCGTTATAGTATATATAGGTTTCCATTTTTTTTTATTATCCACCAATAATTAAATATAGATCATGCGTTCCGTTCTTCCGCTCGCCTATCTGAATCTAATTGTCGCAATTATGTTTTCCATATTTATGCAATGCCATGCCTATCTTACTCCTAGTAATTGTGTTGCTTGCCACCTTGATCAATTAATATGGTACGATTATCAATGTTCATAAAAATGCTGAAATATTCTTAATAACTCTTGTCATGAAGTACACAACATAACAGAATTATATTTTTGTGGGTGGACATAAAAGAATGGGTATGTTTGGCATAACACTCTGGTTAATTTTGCTTTTGTCATATGTACATCCCAACTTATACATATAGCACACTCGGGAATCGTTTGGCAATTCTGCATGGCCAACATCGCGTCTTATCATAAGGTTATAGTCTATCAATCAACCACACCTATGTTGATTCCCACAGTAGCGAACTTCGCTGGTGGCCTGATTTATGCATGTGTCCACTCATCTCTCTTATTGTCACTTTGACTTGTGTTGCTATCGCCACACCCATACATGTTAATTTATACGCCCAAGGGATGGATGCATATTGAAATCCATTAGAGATGTTATGTTGACATTGACTACATATTATATTTCCTTGAATTGTCTTTTATTCCAGTTTTCAGTTTTAGGACCTATTTCATATGTACATTGATAACTAATTTCCATTGGTAAATTGTATTTGCAAAGCATCAAATATGTAACATTAAAATAAATACATGAGAAGTCAATGAAACAACGCCAACGTATACTCACCTTTATTGACCAAAGCCAAACTGTAAAGTGTTCTTGGTGCAAACTTAGAAATAAGATTCAGTATGAAACCAAAAACACTAGTAATTCATTATATTTTGGCAAGGAGGATGTAAGTGGGAATTCATATTTTTCTGTATCAACCCTTTTTAAATCAGAATAAACATATTTTTCCTTGCATTACATGATTTATGGTTGTGCTTCATTGAAACTTGAATATTTTATGTGTGCATTCTCAACACTTTATTTCCTTCCCTGTGAATCATATTGGGCCAAGCCCAACTCTACACTAACTCGGTCCTCACCCCTTTAGAATCTAGATTATTCTCTGTCTCTTTTCTTGTTGGGGAATCATGGATAATAATTGGCATGGGAAAACATGCTTTGAGAGCACTAAGATGGGAGAGTGGGAGTTAAATTAGAAGGCAACATGCCATAATACTATGAGATGAAAGCTATCCAGAGACTGACAATGCTCAAATTTGCCACTCTGAACTGTTTGATGCAACATATCCGACAGCTAATATTGTCGCACTATATAATGGTGAAGATATAAAACTTATCCCAAAATTTAGCCTAGATTTGGAATCCATATAGAGTTGGTACATTGTTAATTTCCTTTTATTTTTACTAAAAACTTATGAACTGAATTTATTGAATGGAAATCATAGTGATAGCTTACAGATGCATTCTATATATCAGAGTATGTGTATTTTCAATTTTACTTTCTACGAGCATCTCTAGCCCTTCCCCTATCCTTTAATCCTTTAAACTCCCCCTGGTCTTTAATCCCGAAATCTTGAGGGATTAAAACTTTCTTGCACCTAGCCCTTTTCCCAAAACCCAGCTCCTCAAACGAGGCCGGCCCCATATGGAAATCTCTCTCCACCTTCTTCTTTCTTCATTCTTCTTCATTCTCCCTTATAGAGATGGCAATGGGTACCCATTACCCGCGTACCCTGCGGGTAAAAACCCTATTAGGGTAAGGGTATGTGACAAATATTTACCCATGGGTACTTAAATGGAAAAGTATCATACCCATCGGGTAGAGAGGGTGCGGGTATGAGATCGTATAACCCATGCCCGCGTACCCATGTACCCATGTACCCATCTAAAATGTTAACAAGTGGGTTTCCTTTAATATCCTAATGTATTAATTTTCCCCTCCTAATCGCGCTAGGTAAAAACTCTAATGTGTAGTAAAATTATCTCTATAATTTATCATGATTTTGTTTTCTTAAAGTGTATGCCTATGTGTTGTTATTTACGATTATGTGTTGTTGTATAACATCCCTAAACCCTAAACCCTCGCTTTATAGGCAAGTATTATTGTTTATGAGAATGTGTTGTTAGAATATGTTGTTGTACATTGTTGTTTAAGATGTGTTGCTATTAATAATTTATGATTATATGTTGCTTTTTACAACTATTTTCTACTCAATTGATGTGTCATAAACGCGGGTATTATTATCCGCGGGTACCCATATACCCTGTCGGGTGACGGGTACGGGAAAAAATTATACCCTTGAAGGGTATGGGTATGGGTGATAGGTAAGTTCAGGGTGGACGGGTAAGGGTATGGGGTGGCTCCACCCGTACCCATACCCTGCGGGTGCCATCCCTACTCCCTTATTCCTTCTTCCTTCCACAGAACATGTCGACTTGTGTACAGTAGATGATGTCCAGATCAGTAAAAGTAATTTGATAGAGGGTCACAAAAGTGAGGAGTCGACAAAGTTTCAAAATCCATCCTCCACAGGCCACGTTCTAGGCAATTCCTCGTCTAAATGGGTCCTTCCCATATTCTCCTAGTGGGATGATGACGTGGTGCAGGATAGAGCAGTTCATAAGAATTGGAAATGGCAGCCATGTTTATTCTTTGTACGTGATTTTTGGTGATGTACCTACTTTACGTGTGTTTTGCATGTGAGCTCGTGATCGGGGACGGCGGGAAGAAGCGCCGCTGTGGTTGAGACACCGTGGAGGTGTGCCACATGGCGGAAGATGATGGGAAAGATGAAAACAAAGCTCGACAAAATTTCGCTGGAGACTGTGGACGGGGGAGGGATGCAGGGTTGTGGAGGAGGTGGGGTCGGAGTGTGGCCTACGATGAGGTGGGCGGAGTCGGATTTATCCAACCGAGCGAGAGGGAGTCCCGAGAGGAGAGAGAAAATGTTGAGAGTGTGTTTTTCAAAACAAAAATAGGCCAATGGGGTATGTTTTGAGGGATAGAGAGCTAAACTTTTTATTTAGCAAAAGTTATAGAGAAATGGCTAGGTAGGGCTCAATTCCCGAAACGAATTTTATAGAAAATTAAAGGGTTTTAGCGAAAGGGATAGAGATGCTCTAACATACCATAGTTTGGTTTATTTTTATCTATTAGTGTACTACCTCCGTCCGGGTTTATTGGCCCCCTTCGTATTTTGTGCCCGACTTTGACCATAGATTTGAGTAACAAATTATAAGTTGTATGTCACAAAACTTATATTGTTGGATTCATATTTGAAAGATATTTCTAATGATACTATTTTTAGGGTATATAACTTATTTTTTTGATAGTTAAATCAAAGGTCAAAGTATGATCCAAACTACAAGGACTAATAAACCAGGACGGAGGTAGTAGTTCGTAAGATTTTCATCCTTGGTTTTCATATATTTGAGGTGTTGAGTTGATTTGTAGACATAAGAATTGCCCAACTAGTAAGTATTCAAACATAGCTAGTGTGAGCGGTGCTGGCAGGCCTATGCTCTTACAGCAACTATAGTACGTAGAGTGGACACATCCGCAGTCTCATTATTGCGTGTAAAACATGGTTCATAATATTTTGGAGGCGATGCGTGAGTCACCATAATGCGGCTATTTCTTACTTTTCTTTCTTTTATGCTTGCATCAACTCAATGCTCATACACTCATTTGGAGGGATTGTATGCTTAAATTGACAAAACAAAGTTCTTACATAGGAGAAGAAATGTCAATTAGTGTGTTCTTCGTACATAATTAGTAGTGAAATTGTTCAAAATTTATCCTTTTATACATGTAGCAACTTTATATACTTCATCTTGATCCGGAGTCAATGGTGAAAGTTATGCACGAGTACATGCATATTTAATGAGTCAGATTAACGACTAGGTGCGACATTGTGACGGTTTGGCATGGTTGATGTCAGAGTGGGACTTGTAGGGGACATGAGTGGCTGGTAGGCGCTGCCATGGTCCCTAGCACAACGAAATTGGGCAATCTCACCTTCGTCCCATGCCTCCTTAACAATGATGGTCCAAGATGGTGCACTCTGTTTCCGCCGCTACCGCATGTACCACCTCGAACTCACACTAGAAGGCACACTCCCTCTCTGCCACCTCCAATTGAGCCACCTCAAACTCGTGCTAGGAGGCTTGCTTCCACTGCATCGCCAATGCCTACCGTTGACAGTCTACTCAAAGATATCACACATCACACAGGTGAAAGGACGGGGCATAAGAGGCGTAGCAATCATCACATGCCTCCTTAATAGTGAGATGGCGAGGAACCGGTTGTGGTAGGGCATTCACGCTACGTTGGCAGACTTGGGCATGTTGTCGGGCGATCTTCGGCCTGGCATTAGACCATATAGAGGATCCCAATCTAGCACGTATTGACTACCGAGGATCCAACCCCTCCCACTTATCGATGAAGGAGCTCGAGGGACCCTCCCGAAAGGCATCTTGCATGTCACGACTATCCCACCCCTCCTCAGCTACGAGGGCATCCTCCTCCTACGCGGCCTCCTTATCCAACATATGTCCCCCCTCTTCCTCTATGAGCGGCACTCAATCCGGCTGTACGGGAAGCAGGATGGTGCTGATGTGCGAAGTAGCTGCGAAGAGGGAGGTGTAGCTTTGGATGGCTGTGCGATGAGCCAGGATGGGGAAGCACCAGCCTTGTAATAGCTACGGCGGTGGGCGGCTGCAAATGGCATGCGCAGCAGGAAACATCAGTAGTAGAAAAAGAAAAGCATGAAAAGCGGCCCCAAAAGTGGTTGTGACATAGAGGGACAAAGCCTCCTGTAATGCTGCACAGCGGAGGCGGTTCCACATGAGTAACCGCCCGTAGTTAGAAAATCGCATGTAGTACTTATTTATTCCAGGTGGTTATAAAATGGACCCGCCTCCGAAAATACATGATGACAGTTACAATTTGGTAACCACCTCCAAGAGTTTGGTAACCAACTCACTGACCCTGAGTTTGCTAGGAAAGTGTCCATTCGCTAGAGGGGGTAGTGTTGCCGCCCGTTGACCGTGTTGAGTGGGCACTTTGTTCTTTTGAAATATGAGAGATTTTGGATTCCGGTGGAAAGGTTGATTTCAAGATTTACAATGTACTCAGTCAGAAAGGTTTATTCTCTTCTCTAAAAAATGTTTATTCTTTGAAGAGTTAGGGGAAACTTATGTGTTGTAAAATGTAAACCGATCATGGTCACTATAAAACACTACTAATGAATATGTACCTCTAAGAATCATTTATTTCTTTTAAATGTACATATAATGTCAAAAAAGGCTTTCGCCCCGCTTTATATATAAAGCAACCATCACAAGCCGAGTCCAACAAAGTAGCAATACAGAAGACGCCGCACACCGCACACAAACACATACGGTAGCACAAGAAGGGGTTCTGGTGAGAGCACCAGCTCAACCAGCCCAAAAACAAAAATAACAAGAGGATACATATAATTCAAAGTTACACATGTACCATTCTACTTTTCTCTTTACGTGTACTGGTGCACTGCTGCATCATGCTATTGCCAAAAAATAAAACCTACCAAATTCTCTACTTGGGCTATCCCAAAATGGCACATATAAGATGAGATGATATCTATGCGAATGATGGGTTTTGTCTTTTTCGTTCATCACAATCAGTCACTCAACAATGCGAGAGCAGTGATTCATGGGTACAGTTCATCCATGGTGCAAGGCGCTAAACACCCAACATCAACCACAAGAAACCATGAGCACCGTGGAGCGATGCCATACCGGCCAGGACAACGAACGCTACTCCAGAGAAAATAAACGTGGAGCGATGGTGCGTGAGGACCGTTCACGGGTGAGTAGACACTGTCAAGATAGTACCCGTAGCACCAGAAGCGGAGGAACAGCTTGCGCAATGATCAAATTATTGTATATTCATTTCTACACGTTGTTGCCTATAAGAGAAACTCAAGGTCTTATCACCTCACATGCTAGATTACTAGTGGTGCAATAAGAGAACCCCACATCATTACTTCATTGTCTATTTTGCTTGCAAGGTCACTAGAAAGAGAAGAAAACAAGGGAACAACCTCTAGGTACGGTGCATCAATATATCAAATCTACCATTGCAGTCATTTTGAAATATGAGAATACTTGAAGATTCACAATGTACTGACTCAAGCAATTTTAATTATTCTTGGAGGAGTTTTTGGGAGAAACTATTGTGCTGTAAATTGTAAACCGGTCATGGTTGCTGTAAAATATTACTGTGAATATATACCTCTAATGACTATTTCTTTCCTCTATTATTCACGATGCATGGGCACCTTTTACTATGATTTTTTCACAAGCACGCTTGCCAGAGCGAGAGAGAGTCATTCAGCATAAAAGGACCCCCAAAGGCCGGTGGCCGTAACACAACCCAGCCACAAGTCACACGACCGAGTCACCTGACCACTCCACTCCACATCCAAAAATGGCGGCCGTGACGTTCGAAGAGGAGGTCTCCAGGCTGGCTGCCCGCGCAGCGGCCATCTCGCCGGCGCTGGTGAGGACGGCCGTGGGGGCACTGGCACGCAGCAGCGCCGCCCGCGCCGCTGCCGATGCCCTGTTCCATCTCTTCGCCGGCACCATCAGCGTCGTCTTCGCCGCAACATTCCTCTACCTCGTCGTGTTCCGGGCCTGCGTCGAGAACTGCACCGTGGCCTCGGTACTTTGGGAGATCTTTGCTTATTCTGGTATGCTCTCCCTGCTACTCATGGTGCCAGCGATGGTGCTTTTCTTCCTGCGCGCCGCCGGCAGCGGCAGCGAGGTACTCGTCGCCCCTCCCGGCCGCCCCGCGAAGCCAGTGTCGCTTATGATGTGATTGTCAAATGTTGTAGGTCAAGGATGATGTGGATGGTCGCGTCCGTCGGTGGCCGTTAATCTGGGCCGCGTCTGTGGCGTTCTTCCACGTGGCGATCTTGGTGAGACTCATCGGGCTCGTTCTTCAGATCTGTGGCGGGTCTCAAGAGGTTTCTTACCTTCTCCGCGATGCGGCTGTGCTGTTCAAGCTCCTACTCACCGTGCTCTTCTGCATCCGTGCTGCTGTGGCGCTGTGGAGGATGAATCCTCAACAGCCGGCGCCTGCAGTTGCTGTTGCAGTAGTGTGATTTGTACGGAGTAGTAATCTATCTAGTAACTACTACTAGTACTTGGCTTGCTTCAATGCTAGGTCAGTGCTGCTGATGCAGCCAGCCAGTCACTACGGTTGTTTGGTTACTCTGAATCACCGGAGCTATATCTATCTAACGCAGCTCCATTGTTTACCTGTGATGAACAGCGTCCATTCTATGTAATCATGTACTCGTAGCCACTGTGAATTCCATTATATGTAATCAGTAATCAGGTCCCTTATTCACTGCCTATATGTCTTGACGTACGCTCTATTTAGCATTTCTCTGCCCTCCTTGCTTTATACTGCTGTATACAAGTTACTGGATTTGTTTTGGCTGGGTTAATTGCTGGACGTGGAATCTGTCTAGGCCGGGCGCAGAGGGGCTGAGCAGCTAGGGGAAAGCAGCCGAGCTGCTGCTTCTCGTCTGTTCCTGGTGGGATTCATTCACGCTTCCGGAAATGGGCGTGGAGCGTTGCACATGGCCTTCCGAGAAGATAGATAGCTACGTGATGCTTGTGCGTCCCAGCCCATCAGCGTTGAATTGCCATGCAATTTTTCCCAATTTTCAAAACCGACTGTGGCGTGGACACTGACTGTACATTGTGCCCAAAGTGTGCGCATATCTGAGTGTTGTTTTTCAGACCAAGGGAAATTCAAGCATCGATTCCATGTACACTACTAGTGCTAGCTAGCCAATTTCAACAACCAATCAAACCAGATACAGGAAGAGCTACTTAACTTCCTAATCAGCTCCTCTCACCTAATATTCAGGTACACGCGCGCTCTCAGTCACTCCGGCTTCAAGATGGACCGTAGGTTCAAAGGAGAGACGCCAACAAACCCAACCACCTCCACCAGTCCACTTCACTCCACTCCCCTGTCCTTGCTCACAAAAATTCCATTATCAGCCTGTTATTGGTGCATGTCTACTTTCTTCCAGGACGTTTCACGCTTCTGGAAAACAGACACATGGCGCTTTCCTACGTATTAGCAAGTACAAATGACAAAATTAAATTATGTACGTAACTACATAATACTATGTAATGTGAGTTTCGGTGTTATAATAATACTACTTATCTCGCTGGCATGTGGCCTCTAGACTATTTTGTTTTTTAGAAACTGCATCCTTTATTAAAGTTCAAACATTCATGGTGACACAGATAATGTTGGGCAAAACAGAGAGCCACACATGGCGCCCGAAAGGAATGGAAGAAGTTGCCTTTGCAAGGGAATGAGCTTCCCCATTATATTCCTGCTTCTCGTGGATGAAACGAGCCACGCACGACAATGGTTAATTTCCCGAAGGATAGCAGCGTACCCGTAGAGAGCTTCAGAATTGATGTTCGAGACAACTTCAGCGCAGTATGAAGCGATGCAAATGGAATGAACGTGGAGGTCAGTTGCGAGAGCCACCGTTTCGTTACACGCTTGGGCTTCTAGGGTTGACGAGGCCATCGAAAACCACGGTCGATGCACCAAGAAACTTTGTTTTTTTGCAAAAAAAACCCAACTATTATGTGTTTATTCTAGCATATTATAACAAAGCGCAATTCATGTGTATATTATGTGCAAATTTTGTCATTATTTTGTTTTACTTTTTATTTCATTTTGTGGGTAATACCAATGCCACTAATTCAGTCTTACTTAAGTAACTTGATTATTTTTTAAAAATTATATATTTTTAATTTTGTTTGTTATGAAAGGGTAGTTCCAATGCGACCAATTTATTCTTTCTTAGAAAACTTCATTATATTTATTTTATTTTAGTTTTCTTATTTATTTCTTTTGAAACGGTACTGCGAATTCCACCAATTCATTCTTTCTTAGAAACGTTCATTATTTTGATTTTGTTTTAGTTTTTTTTCTTCTTTAAGGATAATATCAATGCCACTAATTCATTTTTGCTTAGAAAGCTTTTTTTGCGGAAATTTCACTATTATATGCTTATTCTTGCATATTATAAAAAATTGATTGGCCAAAATTGGTTTTTGAGTTTGTATCGGTTTTGGTTAATTGCTCCAGTTTTTTTTTGGGATGTTAATTGCTCCAACTAGGATGGCAAAGCAGCAAGTTTCTGGTGGGGCGGTTGTTGCAGGTTTCCTTCTTCCTTACACCCTTCCGGAAATGGGCCTCGATAGTGCTGCACATGGCCAATCAGTAGTGTTCCCACAAATTTTCTCATTTTCAGCCTATGTACCTTTTTCTTTTCTTTTTTAGTCTGGTTATAGTAAATCTACCCTGACACTAGAGAGAGATATCAAAGGAAAAACCTCTATTCATTGCAATATATCAAAATCTCCCATCGTCGTAGGCACTTAATTTGTTCTTTTGAAATACGAGCGATCATTTGATTCCGTTGGTTAGGATTAACTTGAAAATTCGTTATGTACTCGGTCAAAATGGTTCATTCACTTCTCTAAAAAAAGGTTTATTTATGGAAGAGTTAGGAAAAGCTTTGGTGTTGCAAAATTTAAACCGATCATAGTCATTATTTTAGGGATCTAAACGGTCTTATATTTCTTTACAGAGTGAGTTGTATTGAATGTATAACACCAATGACTATATATTTCCTTTAATTGTCCATATAATTTAAAGTTATAGTTTAACTATCCTACTTTCTTCTCTACATGCACTTTTTTAGGGGAATTCTTTACATGCACTTGTGCACCATTGCAACACGTTATTACCGAAAAATGATACTCCCTACCAAAGTCTCTACTGGGCTCTCCCAAAATGGCACAGATAAGATAAGAGGGTATACATGCAAGGATGGGTTTTGTCCTTTTCACTCATCATGGTCCATCACTCCACAACCCTCGTAGGTACAGTTCATCTTTGGTGTACCGCGTTAAACACCAAACAACAACCACAAGAAACAATGAACACCGTGGAGCGATGGCAGTCCAGAACAATTCAACGCTAGTCCAGAGAAAAGAAATACGTGTGCGCGCGCGCGAGCGCAGGTGGTGAGCACCATTCACACGGATGCGTAGGCAATTATTACTTCCAAGACAGTGCCCATAGCACCAGAAGGGGAGGAACAGCTCCCGGAATGATCAAAGGGGAACACTTCCTATCATACGTCTGATAGGAAGCTTTTCTACGCCTTAGTAGTCTGATCAAATCATTGTATATTCATTTCTACGCCTTGTTGCCTATAACAGAAACTCAAGGTCGTATCACATCACACACTAGATCACTAGTCGTGCAATAAGAGAACACACATCATTAACTCATCGTCTCTTTTGCTTGTAAGGTCACTATATAAAGAGAAGAAAATAAGGGAACAACCTCTAGGTGCGGTGCAGCAATATATCAAATCTACCATGCATTGCAGTCATTTAGAAATATGAGAAATTTTACTTGAAGATTCACAATGTACTTGGAAATATTAGCAACTTATCTATTAATCTAATTCACGAGTAAACAGTAAGCATGGCAATCGCAGTATGCAACTCATACCGATAACTAAGCATGTGAGCACGTAAATTAGATAGAACCAAAATATCTATGAACACAACATATACGGCTAGCACATGAACAGCCAAATGAAGGATGAACAGATCATACCCACCGGTTGGCCAGGCCAACGCGGCGGCGGCGGCGGCAGCCTCGACATCGTCCGTGGCCTTCTTCTTGGTGGCGGCGTCGTCGGCCATGGGGGTGATGCAGTGGAAGTAGTGGAAGCAGAGGAGGACGGAAACGGTTCGGGAGCAGTCGCGCCAAGACGCACAGAGAGAGAAACAATAGATGACCGCTAGAGTTATGCAGGAGGGAGTGAGTGAGTTAGGGTTCACTCCACAGATCAGCGCCTCCTTATATAGACTGTCGGGTAGATGGGCCTAGGCTTAGGCCCACGGTCCAACGTCTTGGACAGTGGCACCACTGTGGCGACTCGTCAATTAATCTGAAATTAATTAACCATTCCCGAGGCGAGGCGAGGCGGTCGGCGGAGGAGGAGCGCACGTGTACAGCTGCTCTTTCCAAGCTTTCAACGTCATATGGTAGAGCAGCCCTTATAAAGAAGTCTCACTATCACTCCACTAGAAGTATGATACTAAACTTCTCATGATTTGTCGTGCATCTAAATGGGCCTTATTGATTAACCAGAGATTATTGTTTTATACGGGCAAAGGCCATCTATAATCCAACAATGTACTCACTCAAGCAGTTTTAATTATTGTTGGAGGAGTTTTTAGGAGAAATGGTCGTTGTAAAACATTACTGATTGGGTCCCTCTAGAAATCAGTCGACAGACGTACAGTCCCACTACAACAGCGCCGAGTCCCGCTGTGTGCAAGTGGCCACCCGTAGCCATGCCAAAGTACGTGCGGGTGCATGCAGATGGATGGATATGGGTCTAGTGTGTACTGTACGTGATTAGCATGTCCACGAGTGTGTCATCTTGTCCCATATGTACGTACATGTGCCATTGTGTAATGTCGTTTGACTCGTCTCAGTACATTTTTTTTTTAAAGAAGAATTACCTCTTGAGCTTTATATATGCATGCAGCCATATTATTAAAAAAATATCAACAAAAAACATAGTCTGAAATTCAGTATAACTCGCAAATGGAGCAAAAAGAGATAAAACATAGTAAAAACATAGCCATAACCGGCATGAAAATAGGAAAAGATGACTAAACACCTATCATATTATTAAATCGCCATCCAAACCGGTTGAAAATACCTCATGCTACCATCTTCCACCGGTTGCACCCAGTAACCAAATGCTCCCTGGAGTCCGTAGGAGTGAGTAACGACCACGTACGGATCCAGGCCATAGCTCTGAAGATAATCTGCAAGAAATTTAAAGTATTTTTTCTGTTAAAGATCATATCGTTCCTGCAGTTCCATATAGCCCAAAGTAGTGTGCTTATTCCAATCCGAATACGTGCCGCAATGACAGGTTCCACTCCAGTTAGCCACGTCCCAAATAATAAATCAATGCTAGCTGGAGGAGTAAAGCTAAAGGCTATATGAATGGTTCGCCAAAGTAGTTTCGCGAGAGGGCAATCTATGAAGAGGTGTTGTATTGTTTCACCTTGGTCACAAAAAACAATATCATGCACTACCTGCCCATCGTCTTTTTAGCAGATTATCTTTGGTAATCATCACTTTCTTGTGGACAAACCACATGAAAATTTTAATTCGCAAGTGAACCTTATCTTTGCAAATATGAATCGATATCGGGATTGGGCCAGAGTTAATTAGATCCAAGTACATAGATTTGACCGTAAAAACTCCGCTTCTAGTTAACTTCCAGTGAAAAGAGTCAGGCAGGTCGGAGATGTTAACATCCATCAACCTCCGCACCAGGTGTAGCTAGGAACTCAAACGCTCCCCTACTAAAGACCTCCTGAACTGGATGTTTAAAGGCACCGCATGTAATACTATAGCCACGTAATCCTCCTTATGTTGTACAATATTATACAAGGTGGGGTATTGGAGGGCTAGAGGCGTCTCTCCTAACCATGTGTCCTCCCAAAATCTTGTTGTCGTACCATTACCAACAACAAATTTCGCCTCGGTACATGGAGTAATATAAGTATGTACGTAGACACTATGATCTATTCCACGTACATACGACCAATCATATACAAGTGCATTAGTGGAGAGTAGCTAGGCAAAACATGTAGTTGCAATGGAGGGCATGTAGTTGCAATGGAGGGCTATGCTTATAGTTGCATGTCTAGTGTGAGACATGCAATTGTTCCCCGCTCCCCCCCGCCCATCCCCCCCCCCCCCTTTCTCATCATCCAATAAAATAAAGGTTAGTTCAAGTCGGATGAGTAGACATGCAATTGCAGTCGGAGGCGACACTTACAGTTGCATGCCAAGTATCAGACATGCAACTGCCCCCTTCCCCACCGCCCTCCGACAAAACAAATGTCAGTTAAAGTCGGGTATGTAGATATGCGGTTGCAGTTGGGCATGACACTTGCAATTGCATGTCTAACATACACTTGCAACTACCCCCATCTCCTACCCCTATTTGACAAAACAAAGTCTATTTGCATTTGTGTTGAGAGACATGCAGTTATAGTCGATAGCCTACAATTTCAATTGCATGCCTAGTGTCAGAAATGCAATTGCCCTCCTCTCCCAAATCCATCAGACAAAACAAAGTCCAGTTGCGTAAGTGTTAGGGAACATGCAGTTGCAGTCGTGGGATATCTCTATTCCTAATGGAGCACTGTGCGGTTGCGATGGTACGCTCGTATGTCGTCCGTTGGCTTCGTTCCGCTCCCACCTATCGACGGGTCTTCCCTCGATCATTTTTTTCTCCCCTGGCCATGTAAGGGCGTGTTTGGTTGCCTGCATGAGGCCCGGCCTGGCTCGCGCGGGACGCAAAGGGGCCGATTGGTTGCCTGCTTTTACTGTTTGGCCCGCATGGCACGATGTTTAAAGCACTCCTGGGCCTGGCTCCCTGGGAACGCTCGAATCGGCAGTTTCTCCAGAGCCAGGCCCGAGCGGTGCATGTGGGCGGCGGCGGTTGCACACGCGCGGCCACGCTCGAGAAGCTGTGTTGCTTCCCGAAGCGTCGGCAGTTATTAGCCTCACCGCCCCCTCACCGCTCCCTCTCCCCACTGTCCCCCACTCTCCCAACTCTCACCGGCGGCGGCGGATCGGAGGAGAGCAAGAAGACCACCGGACTCCATCACCAGCGAGCGGATCATCGCCTGGCCCGCGGCAATGGCGGTAAGCACTTTTCTGTTCGTCATGCACTACTTTTTGGAGTTCGATCCGGCGGTAGATTCGATCCACGGCGGAGAGGGGAATGGGGAATAGAGGTAGATAAGCATGGCAGTTCATACTAGTTCATATGAGTTCATACTAGTTCATGCAAGATCTGAATAGAGGTAGATGCGGATGGAGTAGAAGGGGGATTGGGGGATTGGGGGTACACAACAGACACTGGCTAACCGTCGCGGCCGTTGAGGCGTGCGGAGCGGCAGGTCGAGTGGCTGGCCTTCATCTTCTTGTCCATCGCCGTGCGGGGCGGCGGGTCGTCGTCGTCCTCGCCGGAGTCGAGGTCGATCTGCCACGTAGGACGGCCTGGCTCCGGCGCCCTCACTGGCATCTGCACCGGTTCTTCCTCCTCCTTACGCTCCCCATCGATGACCGCCGGCGGCACGATTGCCGTCTCCCAGTACACTGCGGCACGGCGGTCATTAGGAGCCCAGTAGTTCTTGTACTTGGACCACTTCTTCCTCTGTTTAGCGTCGTCGGAGACGGCCTGATTCATGGCCTAGCGAATGATGTCGACTGCCATCGCGCCCTTCGCTGGGTCAGGAATCGGCGTCTTCAACTCTTGTGCAGTGGCCCTCATGAGCACTGCATCAGATTCCTTCTGCATGTCAGGCATGGAGCCGAAGTTCGAGCACACCTCCATGGTGTTCTTGAACTTGGTGCGGTCACCAGCCGACCACCCGAGGAAGAAGGCCCTCCAGCCAATACCCCAAGGGAAGGGGTTGGCATTGGAGCTGGAGCTGGAGCTCATGGCGATGTAGAGGAGGAAGGTTGATAGTGAGAGAAGAGAGGGAGTGGGTAAGTAGTGGTGGGCAGGGTGAGTAAATATAGGCGCGATGGAGAGGAGGAAGAGTGACAGTCATGCCGTTTTAACTACATGCTCTTCAATAAGCCATGAACTATGTGCTATGCCTGACTCCATGAATTGTGTGCAGATCGAGGAGAGCAATGAGATGGGCACGGAGGTGCTCCCGGCCGTTGACAACAACGGCAAGTAGCCGGTTCATCCAATGCCCGAGGTCGTGCTGCCGCCCACCGCCGAGGAAGAACCGAAGATGCCAACGGTTGGCGACGACGAGCGCATGGAGGAGCCCCCCAGCAGCAAGCGCCGCAACTACGGCCACTACCATGAGGAGTGTGGCCCAACTCACTTCTGCAAGGTCATCCTTGCACCGAAGCTTGAGTGCATCCCTATGCCCCTGGACTTCACCAAGCACTTTGTCGCGGTGCCGACGGAGTTCAAGCTGAGGAACAACACCGGCTGCTCCTGGAGGGTGACGGTGAAGCTGATGAATGGTAGGGTGACCCTGGATCAGGGTTGGGCCACCTACGCCACCGTTCATCAGATCAAGATCGGCTACATGGTGACCTTCAAGCTCCTGACTCCCGACACCCTCAAGGTCTTCATCTTCGACGACGATGGCATTGAGGTGGTCAACAAGTGCGGGAAGCACGACGAAGCCTTCGCCGCCAAGGACTAGGGCCGGGGCACCTCCTTCCTAAGTACTATCGAGTCTGCTTTATGGTTTATGCGTTGAACTGTTTGAACTATCGTTATGATGTGTGGTACTATGTTATCTGAACTATGCTATTAAGTAGTTGATGCTCTGTTTATGCTCTGCTCTGCTTATGATGTGTGGTACATGGTTGTGCCGAAGTGTGCTAGTAACCTCACCAACTAGCCAAAGAGGTTACCACACACCAGGCGTTGCATACAACCAAACACCATGCCTTGCGTTTGTCCACTAACATGCAGGCATCCAAACACCAGGCAGTGTGGTTCTGCCCATGCAGGCAAGAGGGCATGCAGGCAACCAAACAACTTGCAGATGGTGCATTTGAGGCTGCATTTGCATAGCCAGGCTGAGTTTTTTTTGCAGCGAAGCCAGGCTGAGTTGAGAAGGCTATGCTGCAATGCAGCTACTGTAGACTACGACAACCAAACACGCCCTAAGTATCCCCCTACCCACCGATTTTTATACCCCACGGGCCGAACCGGTGGACAGAAAAAAAAAAAACAAGCATTGAAACCTACGTACTCTTCCTCCCTCGTTCTCCCCCCCACAGCCGCCGCCGCACGCCCGCACCCCAGTGCCCAACCGGCCAGCCCCTCCCTCCCTTCCTCCTTCCTCCCCTATCGCCGCTCGCTCGCTAGCCACTCCCTAGCCGAGTGCCCCATCTATCTATCTAATGAGACTGCAAGGGTCACGATTTGGTTGCCTCTCCTACAAGGAATCGGCGCGGATGTACTCATCGCATGTGGCAGCGGCTCTTGGCAAGGGCACGTTCGGAAGAGCAGGTGCCGCGTACAAGGCCGCGTGGAGATCCAACGACCCGAACTTCGCCTCGGTAGAGGACGCCCCATAGGTGCGTCGATCTCAATATTCCCCATTACGGTTGTCTTCCTTGCCAGTATACGATGGGTTCTTTCTAATTCATATCTTGCTTGCCTTATCGTGACATGTTCTTTGCCAGTGTGAGCACAACATGATTCTTTCACCGGCATGTCTTTTCTATGGCATTAATTTTGTTCAGGAATCAGTTTAAGCGAAGATCGAATGGTTTTTAGATTAAGCGGAGAATACTGATTACTCTTCTGTAGTGTATTGTTGTTCAATTCAGACATATGCAGTGGGCATGAAGGCAGCAGGTTAATTAAATCCATGGTAAACACTATACATTCATAATTCCTATAGTTATAAACAGGGGGAAAAAAGAGATAGACAACCAATATTGTTTTATGAGCTGTTTACTCAGCTCCTGCTGCTAGCCGCTAGCGTCAGGGCGTGCATCGCCGCCATCCACTTTTGTCGACGGCTCCGGTGCTCCTGCTGGTTGCTATTAGCCGCTAGCGCCAGGGCGTGCATTGTCGCCGTCCATTTTGGCCGCCGGCTCCAGTGCTCCTGCTGGTTGCCGCTTGCCCGCTGTGGTTTGCACGTCGCATCCACCTGGGCTCGTGGTGTTTGTTGTGTTCGCCTGTTCCTGTTCGTACCTTCGTGATGACTGGTTCAGTGTGTCATGCGTGTGGGTCATATGTGCAGCCATTGATAGGGCACGACCCAAATTAGGAGCCTTCTCACAAGTCATGGCCCAACATCAAAGAGAACTCATTTTTTTCCAGCTATTTATTGCACCTGTCACCCATCGATCGAGCTTATACGGATATGTATATTACAGTATATTTTTCCAGAAATAAAGGTGGGCTGGGCATCCTGTCTCACCCTACCTAGAGCTCCACCGGTGCTATCGCTAATATCCTTGTCCTGTGGCAGCTTTAGTATTTCTCACACTTTTTCAGCTACATGTGTAAATGTAGTTACATTTGAGAGAGCGGGAGATATTTGTTTGGGATTTTTTAACATATCTTTGTTATCTAGATATCTAAATTATTGCTGAATGCATCTTCATGTGAGAAAATGTGGACAGCTACAAGAGAAACATAAACTTTGTCATATAATGTTGGAAGTGTTGAACTGCTCAAACTTTCTACTATGCAAACAAATAAAGTGATGCAAGGTATTCAGATGTTTGTTGTTGATGAGAATTGACATTGGGTTCAACATTAAATTAGTGCTTAATTGTTGCCTTGGTGATTGCTACTATTTCATTGTTTCAAAAACATGTCTACTGTTGGATTGTTTCATAGTTTATGTTTTCAAATCCGCTATATACATATATCTACCTCATGTTGATGCACTATCAAAATTGACTCATTAATTCCTTGTCACTTTATTTTGCTCAGACTGGCTTGTCCCTAATTTATAAATCCTGCCAAATTTCGAAATCTTACTTCATATGCAGCTGGAAGAATTCCAAGATAGAGCCATGGCTTCAAGGTTGGGAGCAGCCACAACATAATTGACATCAAAACCAGATCTGGGTCCTTCATAGCCGGTGTTGCTCGGTGAGATTTCTATTTTCCGATCCGTTATATACCTATATGATTTATTTGCTATATGAGGTAGTGAGGGAATCACCTGATACAAGGTCAAACTAAGTTTCTATTTCTACAATACTAGCTACTAGCCAACAGCATGTGTTTACACTCTCATCAGTTAACAGAGTGATTAGTCACAGTAAACTATGTGCCAGATTATGTGAGTCCTATCGATCTATCTTTTACTGGCATTACCCATTGTATCTCCATTACAAATCGATCTATCTTTTATTAGCATTACAAACCGATCTATCTTTTACTGGCATTACCTCCAGTAACTCCATCTTGAGGTTTTCCAGTGAGTGTTTGATTACATAGATAGGCTCTTTCTGATGACACCAAGGCTACGACAATGAGTAGGCATATTCTTTTCAAAATGAGTTCCCTTTCTGAATGGCAACATTAATTTGTTTACTTGTTAAGCTTTCCCTTGAACGACTTACAATTTTTATGCACTTACGTTAAATGAAATTTTATTCATTTTGTAGTATCCTACAATGGTTTACAGATGGTGTGGCTCCTTACAGTAAGATGATCAGGCTGCGATCTAGAGTTCTCAATACAGATCGATGACGTCTCCTCGAGATCCATTTCTCCGCAGCCCCCAACCCTGGTATAGTATGAAAAACCTACAAATAAATCATAAGAATAGGTAATTATGGGATGCTTATGTTTGTTGGTGTAGTAGTCCTTTTAAGTCCAGTCCTTAAGGATGTTGCTTGACACTTCCCTTTAGTCGAGTGACTTTGCATGCTAATAATACAATAGATAAATCTAATTAATACTTCTGAGTGCATAATGTTTTGTGAAAACTTTAAATTTCATGGTGCAGTTGTGTCTTACCTTTAGTGTGGGCCTGTAGGTGTGTGTTTCATCACTTCTCTGTTTCTTATAACTGTCCTTGTTTTGTTTCTTATGTTTATTTTTAGATTTCTTTCGTCAACCTGTAGGCTCACTCAGGTTTTCCTTCAATCTTATACTTCGACCTCTAATATTTTCATGCGGATTGTTCAAGAAATATCCAAGAGAAATACAACTGCACTCGGCTTGAGAAGATACACTGGAGAAATTTGTGTTGTTGTGTTTTGAGTGATGACTCTACCTGTAGTAGAAATCAATCAGGAATACATGGACGTGGACATGCATTATGGTCGTACTATGGATGTGGATATGCTCACCATATTAGCTATATCTTTTTCATACTCCCTCCGTTCCTAAATATTAGTCTTTTTAGAGATTTCAATATGGACTACATACGGATATTATATATAGACATAGTTTAGAGTGTAGATTGACTCAGTTTGCTCCGTATATACTCCATATTGGAATCTCTAAAAAGACTTATATTTAGGAACGGAGGGAGTACATTTTTGTGTTTCCTCTCGGGGGTGGGTTGTGGCTACTTGATAACGGTCCAATTTGGTTGTTTTGATGATCTTACCAAGACATTTCACACCATACAGATTAACTATTGACAGTTTTATAGTTAATGATTCCTGATATTTATCTCCCATTGGTTATCCGTCTGCACAGTTGCATGCAACTACAAGTATAAACTGATTTTTGAACTTCCATTTCTTGATCAATTGACATTGGAAAGTTAGCACTATTAACACACTCTTTGTAGAACATTGCTAATACACTAAAATGTATTTGAAACTTATTTTATGGTATACAAAGATTACTTCTTGATATATGTGAAATCTAAACTCCTCTACACTAGAAGCACAAAGAAATACGAAATGAAACCCCACCTTGAAAATCGTAAAAACATATTTGATGTTGATCTACGATATACCCCATTAAATGCAAAATTTATCAAATTTCATCTAATAGCCTGGTGTGTGACAGCATTGAGACACGTGGAGCAATGCAAGGTCACAATGGCAGTGGTGGCAAGGGAATATTTTAACTCAGTGTTACAAATATGAAAGGGAACAAAGAGAGATGACATCACATATTATGACCATGGTATGTGTATTGTAGATTTCTAGAAATGCATGGCCAATATGTTGTTATGTCTTCACACTTGTGCTTATGATTGAGTGATTCTTCTCAGGAAATTGCTACGGGGACATAGCCCGACAGGAAATGAATTTGATTAGGTTGTTGTCATTAGATGGTACCTCAGTAAGTTGGTGACAGCTTGCTAATCATGGGCGTCAAGGCCAATCAAATCCGGTTGAGAGCCATCTCATTGTGTGTCAGATAAGGCAATAATCCACGGACACTCTGCTGCCACTATTGTCGCCGGCGCTTGATGCAGAGTGGTGAATGAAAGGAGAATGTGAATAAGGAAGTGTGCACGACAAAGGAGTAGTTTGTATCTTTTTTTATCACAATGAGGGAGTTAACCCACACGAGCTCCACGATCTGCTGACCGGCGGTTGTCTGATTAGAGCTGACCAACAGTACCATGGAGAGCGAGGCCGCACGGGGCACCTCGTGGATGACCCTGTCTATGCTTCATAACCAAAACATAATCTTCTTTCGGTTATTTGATTTTCTTCAGGATTTGCCCCTCATGCTCCTACCACTACTAGGAAATGCTTATAGGTAGGACATTAGTATTAGCGCTGTAAAATAGCAAGCGCTGCTGCTAATTAACAGTAGCGATGTTCTGGGGCAGCGCTACAAGTAACGCTTTAGCAGTAATGCTGGAAAAGGAAAAAACGCTACCACTAAGTGGGACCCAACAACGAGCCCACCGGCGCTAGCTGTAGTAGCAGTGTTGTCCAGAATACAGCGCTATTACTAATAGCAGTAGCGCTTTATTTGGCAGCACCGCTATTGCTAATGGGCTTCACTTAATAGTAGCGCTTTTCCTGGAAAGGGCTGCTACTAAGTACCATAGCAGCAGCGCTTTCTAAAAAACAGCGCTACTGCTAGTTGCGGATGGTGCCACCTTTTCACCCCCCCCTCTCCCTCTCCTCCCCCCTTTGCCCTCTCTCCCCCTCCTTTCCCCTCTTCCCTCTCTGAGTTAGTTCTCCACCATTGTTGCCCTTCTTCTCTCTTCCTCCTACCTCTCTTCTCTTCCCATTAATGCCCCCCTCCACCATAATTCTCCTCCATAAATGGCCTTCTCATCTCTATCTAGCTACCTCATTTATTTGGCTCTCCCTCCATTCCATAGATATAGATCTAGCTAGCTCATCTCTCTCCCTCTTCATGAGTTAGCTAGAGTCATCTCTCCTCCCCAACAACTAGATCTAGCTAGCTATTTAGCCATCCACACTTTCGATCCCTATAGGTAGCGAAAGGCCTCATCTAACCGTGCTCGGTCTCTCTCGGGAGATAGGTGAGTAAAAAGTTGTGCATTTCAAGAATGAGAATATGTGTGTTTAAGATATGGAGAGATTTGTGCGAGTGACATGCCCCCGAGTTGCTTATGTTTTGCCGAAATGTCGATTTATTTCTATTTCGGTGAATCTCGAGCAAACTCGATATGTCCTATTTTTAGGCAAGGTCATGCCAAATTTTTATATGACTTTGATGCATGCATGCATTTTGTTTATAACCGTTTTGCTTGTTATACCGTGCAGTCGGTCATGAAGGTGAGTGGATGGAAGGTGGAGCAATACTTGCAATCCGCGGTGATGGACATGTATGCAAATAATCGGACTAGGATTAGCTGTCCGTGTACAAGATGCAAAGGAGTCCTTTTCGACCCTTTTGATCGTGGTAGTTTGAAGGTGCACCTGTTGATGAATGGTTTCATGGATGGCTATACTCGGTGGATAAGTGAAGATGATGATGAGGACGTCCACATGTCAGGGAATAACGACATGGGGCTAGACGAATAGATGACCGATCGACACGAAGACGATGGCGCCGGACATGGCGGTGGGGAAGAGTCCGGACATGGCGGCGGCGGAGAAGATTCCGGACACGGCGAAGAAGAGTCTGGACATGGCGGAGAAGAGGCGGCGGTCACGCCGCAGTCTTCGACGCTACTAAGTGCAGTCGTGCAGGACCCTCATGTTTGAGACCTCCTTCGCAAGAGTACGACTAGCGAGAGAGCTGCTTCTAGAGAGGAGGCCAAGCTGGTGCAACTTGAAGTAGACTCGAAGACTCCATTGTATGACGGTTGCGATCCCGAGGTGACCCACTTGAGTTTCACGCTCAAACTTCTACAGACAAAGGCCAAAAACAAATGGATAGACATAATAAAGTTCTTCCCGTGGGGAACATGTGTCCTACTAGTGTCGAGCAGGCCAAGAAAATCGTTTGCCCTTTTGGTTTGCCACACATTAGATACCACGCATGCATCAATGATTGCATCATTTATCAGGGGGAGCACATGGAAAAAACCAGCTGTCGAGTGTGCAATGCTTCTCGATACAAGAAGGCAGGAAAGAAAGCTCCTTAGAAAGTTGTATGGTACTTTCCAATCACTCCCCGTCTGCAGCGGTATTTCGTAGATCCTAAGGAAGCAAAGCTCATGCGCTGGCACGTGGAAAGGAAGAAGCCCGACAATGGAGATGATCCGAAGCTGAGACACCTCGCAGATGCTAGCTAGTGGAGAGCATTCAACGCCGTATATGGATTTGCCGCAGAAGATCCAAGGAACATCGTGCTTGGTGCGAGTACCGATGGCATGAATCCGTTTGGAAACCAGAACACCAACCACAGCACATGGCCCGTCTTTGTATGGATGTACAACCTCCCCCCATGGAAGTGCATGAAGACAAAGTACATACACATGAGCATGTTGATTCAAGGGCCGAAAAAACCGGGAAATAATATTAACCTGTATATGGGGCTTTTGAAAGAGGAGCTAGACACGTTATGGAAAACATCGGCATGGACATGGGACGCCAGCAAAGGAGAGTATTTCTATATGAGAGCCGCGCTGATGACGACGGTGCACGACTATCTCGGTTACGGGTACACCTCAGGCCAGGTGTGCCACGGATACTGCGGATGCACGAGGTGCATGGATGATACAACGTCTCAGCAACTTACGTCAATGAAAGATGGTGGGTCTGGGAAAATCATGTACATGGGGCATCATAGATGGTCGAGAAGGATGACCCATGGAGAAAGCATGGAGATCTATTCAATGGGTTGGCTGAGCATCGAGGACCTCCATGTAAGAGGAGCGGCACCGAAATCAACGAGCTGTTGAAAAACTGGGAACAGTGCCCCGCACCGGGAAAGATGAAAAAGGCGTCGGAGCCGCTGCTGAAGGTATGGAAAACAAGGTCTGTTTTCTGGGACTTGGAGTACTAGCCCAATCACGACACGCCTCATTGCCTTGATCAAATGCATATCACGAAGAATGTCCTCGAGAGCTTGCTTGGCACACTGATGAACATGCCGGAGAAGACCAAGGATGGGCCGAAGGCAAGGAAAGACTTGAAAGATTTGAAGATCAGGAAAGATCTCCACATGCCGCCCCGTAAAAAGTCGACGAAGGAGACGGAGACAGAGATGGAGGAGGGGGAAAGGGGCAGAAAAGTCAACAAGAAGGAGGAGAATTATTGCCCCCCTTCTTGCTTCACCTTAAGTGCGAAGGAGGTCGATCAATTCATCAAGTGCCTTACGGAAATCAAAGTCAGTTACGGTTACTGTGGGAAGATAAGCAGATTTCTAGACACCAAGAAGAAAAGGTCCAGCGGATGAAGTCTCATGACTGTCACGTGATGATGACGTAGATACTCCCGGTTGCCATTAGAGGGATAATGGACAAGCACATCCGTGACACGCTTACTGGTCTCTGCAACTTCTTTGACGTTATCTCTCTCGAGTCCATTAGTGTGAAGCAGCTCCGAAGGCTACAGGAAGAGATCGTTGTCATACTATCTGAGCTTGAGATGTACTTCCCACCCGCGTTCTTTGACGTCATGGTGCATCTGTGTGTCAACATCGTGGACGACATCATCGACTTCAGGCTGACATTCCTTCATAGCATGATGCCGTTCGAGAGGATGAATAGGGTCATCAAAGGATTCGTTCGTAATATGTCCCGTCCCGATGGGAGCATCGTCCAGAGGTATCTGACGCATGAGTGCATCTCCTTTTGCGAGAATTATATAGGCGTCGGAAACCCTGTTCTTGGTTTGCCCGTCAAGAAGCACGATGGGAGGCTCGGAGGAGAAGGTCACAACAATGACCGGAGGGAATTGCACGTGGACTACTCGGATCGACGGAACGACTTTGACAGGGCTAACTTAGTAGTGCTACAACACCTAGATGTGGTAGATGATTATGTGACATGGCACAAAGAAACCATCGCAAAGAAGTACCGTGATAAGGGGATGCTCAAGACAGACGTCGAAGTTACTGTAGAGCACAACGCCACTTTTTTGCGTTGGTTCAAAGAGCAAGTTCTTGCTAATCCCCCGGAAGAGGGCAGTTCGGACGTATTGGTCATACATGCCTTAGCACATGGCCTCACGCCCAAACTCGCGACCTATCAGGCATACGATATCAACGGGTACACGTTCTACACGGAGGCCAAAAACATGGACAGTGATTACCAGAACTGAGGGGTGACGATTGAATGCGTGACTGACGCCAACGGCACAACTGAAAGATTCTACGGAAGGGTCGAAGAGATCTGGGAGCTTGACTGCGCTGGAATGCACGATGCGACGATGTTCCGTGTCAGATGGGCTAAGGACGTCGTAAGAGAAAACAAGTATTTCACTACCATGTCTATACCCGACGCGAAGAGCGCTACCGTGAACGTTAACGTCATCGCCAAAACTGAGCCATGGGTACACGCTAAGCACGTGACACAATGCTTCTTCATAACCGACCAGACCAATCCCAGCCGTGTTGTCGTGAGGAGAGGCAAAAGGAGCATCGTCGGAATGGATGGAGTCACCAACGAGGAAGACTACGACCAATACGGCAACCCAATGAGAGAAGATGATGATGACGATGAAGCATACGTGAAAACAAGAATCAATACTACATTACCTAAGAAAGATCGTACTCCATGGTGCCGGAAAAGTCACAAGGAGGGGCTCAATTATTCGACAACGAACAAGAAAGGGAAGAAGCTCAATGTGAAACATCGTCGATGCAGCTGAGAAACCATCATTTATATATATGTATCTATTTTGTGTACACACTTAAGTAACTGTTATCGGTCAAATGATGTATACATCGTATCCCCTTCAATTACCACCACATGCATGGTTCCGGTGATATTCTCGCAGTGTGGGAGGGAGACATTCTCATCGACTACGTGCGAGGCCGTCGGGAGAAAAACCAAAAACAAAAACAAATTAAAGGGAGAAAGCAATACAAAAGAAAAAGAAAAACAGAAAAGTAAAGGAAAATAATAAAAAGAAAAGAAAACGAAAAACTAGATCAGTTAGCAGTAGCGCTGGATCATGAACAAGCGCTATAGCTAACTTAGCTATAGCGCTGGATCCTAATCCAGCGCTACTGCTATTTGTATTTTAGAATTAAAAAAACTAAAAATTAGAACAGTTAGCAGTAGCGCTGGATCCTAACCCAGCGCTACTGCTATTTTTAGTTAACCCGCTGCGCGGGCTCAAAATTTTGCCAACTCCCATTCCCCCTCCCCCACTCTCCCACCTCTCCCCCTCCTCTGCTGTCGCGCGCCGCCGTCGCCCCTCGACCTCGACCTCGACGCCGGCCTGAGCCCCTGACCGCCCTCGGCCTCGACGCCGGCCCGAGCCCCTGACCGCCCTCGGCCTCGACGCCGGCCCGAGCCCCTGCCCGCCCTCGACCTCGACGCCGGCCCGAGCACCTGCCCGCTCTCGACCTCATCGCCGCCGCCGACCTCTTCCCTGCCCGCCCTCGACCTCGCCGCCGCCACCCTCTCCCCTGCCCGCCCTCGCCGCCGACCGCCTGACCCGTAAGCCTCTCCCTCTCCTCTCTCCTGCCCTCCTCTCTCTCTCTTTGTGATGAACCCTAGCTACTGTTAGCAAAATTAGGACAGATGAACCCTAGCTACTGTTAGCATCATTAGTGAAATAGACATAACACAACAGTGCCAAATTTTAGGGCAGTACCAAATTTAGCTAAATTAGCAAATATGTTGGTATTTTAGGGCAGTAGCAGAGAGAGAGAGAGAGAGAGAGAGAGAGCATTTAGCAAAAAATTTAGGTATAAATAAAAAATAGTAGCAAATTTTTTAGCTATAAATAATAGTAGCAGATTATTTGTAGCTAGGCAATTTATCAAAAACAGTAGCTCCCTAAAATTGCAAAATCAGTGGACTTTTTTAGCTATAAATAAAAAATAGTAGCAATTTTTTTTAGGAAATTAGCTAGGCAATTTTTGTAGGTGTATAAAATAGCTATAAATAAAAAACAGTAGCTCCCTTCCTAGACTTTTTTAGCTATAAATAAAAAACAGTAGCAAATGTTTAGTGAGGTCATTTTGCAAAGGTTTTTGGTTTTTGAAAAGACCATTATTTTGCAATGTTTAGTGAGGTCATTTCACTATGTGTACTTGATTTATATATGTGCTCCTGTGATGCTCATATGTCATTGATGTTATATGATATATGTCATTGATGTTATATGATTTTGCAATGTTGGTTGAATGTCGAAGAATATCCGAGTGGCCTATGTTTTGCCGGAATGCTGATTCATTTCCGTTCCGATAAATTTCAGGCGCTCCATATGTCCACTTTTTAGCAAAGGTCATGCCGAAAATTTCCGTGATTTTCGGCATGACTTGTGCTAGAAACTAGGACATATGGAGTGCCCGGGTTTTTGCCGGAAGGGGAATGAATCAACATTCTGACCAAATATAGGCCCTTTTTTTCTCTTCATTATATCTTTTATTTACAATTGTTGAATATGAAACATGTCTAGCCACGCCGAAGCCGGGGGTTCTGGTCGCCTCAAAGAAGACCCTCTCGAGGCAGCAAATCATTATTTCGATTACCTGGATGAACACCAGTTGCGAGTGCATGGTGGTGGCAGTGGCACCAACCCCGAGACCGGCACCGGCACCGACACCACCCCCGAGACCGGCAACGATGCTGTTGTAGCCGGTAAAGAACCGAAGCAGAAGAGGACACGAAGACCAAACGAGCTCGGCATCGGACAAATTGTGGTCACGGAGATGCACCCCAAGAAACTAGAGCCAACGACGCCGGAGGAAGCGTTCTCATGCTGGGGCAATCAACTAGGATGCATCCTCAGGGAAACTGCCAACATCAACGATGAGAAGTTGAAGAAGATACCACATATGGAGTACATGCTCCTAAAGAAGTTGCACAATAGGTTCATGTTCCCCGGCCGGGATGAAAGCAAACATCCGTGGGACGACAACGCCATGACAAAGATAAACAGCAAGGTGATGGTGACGTTCACCAGCGACCTGTCCGCCTGGAAAGTTAGGGCAAAAAAAGTGATTGCGAAGAATGAACCGTGGTCCAAGATTCATGCTGATAGTCCTTCACTAAAGGAACCGGACTTTGAAAAATTCAAGGAGACTTGCGCTAAAGAAGAAGTCAAGCAAAGGTCAGAGAAAATGAAGGCGCCCCAGGCCAGGAACACGCCTCCCCACCGCCTCGGAAGCCATGGTTACGAGGGGAAGAGGCACGTATGGGCCAAGGAGGACGCCGAACGTGAAAGTCACGGAATCCCAGACCCCTTGACGGAGTTCACCGACCCACTGGAGCGTGACTAGATCAGGGCCCGGTACAAGTGGGACCGCGTCAATAAGATCTTTTACACGGACCCGAACACGAGGGAGTTCATGAGACTTCTGGTAATTATTATATTACCACCTTATTATATAAGCTTCCCATCAATTCGACTACAAGTTTTGTCACATTAGTAAACCATCCACATTCCTTTTGTAGAAAGAGCAGCACCAAAAGGCAGCGAAAGCGACGAGTCGTCACAGTCGTCGGCGAGGCCCAAGTGGGACACCCCTTTCAACCGGTCCCTGAACATACTGAAAAAGGTCCCGGAGGACAAACCGCCGTCCTATGGACGTGTGCACGGTGTCAGAGATGGCGCCTCGTGGAAGACGTGCCACCACGAGCAGCCAGAGGAAAGAAAGAAGAGACGGTTGCTTACTCAACAGACCATCGACGAGAAGGTCGAGATTGCGGTCAATAAGACCAAAGCTGAGACCAAAGAAGAGATGCTCGGGGTAGTCAATGCAGCGGTCAAGGAAGCGGTGGCTGGCGTCACGGCTCACTTCCAATCTTCAATTATTACCAGCTTGATTCCGGCAATTATCGATTGGTCGAAGAGCAATCCAGATAAAGGGCCAGCGGACTTTCCCCTTCCCAGCTACGTCGGGAGCAATTCGGTCAACATCACACCACCAGCACCTGCTCAAGCAACCACAAAAGGTCCCGCTCCTGTTCATAGCAGCCCGACCTCCATCTCTGGCATGCTCGGCGGGGCTTCGTCAATGGCTGAGCTCGACGCCTCACGGTAATTACACGTGAAAGATCGTGGATGTCGCCTAGAGGGGAGGGGTGAATAGGCGCTTTAAAATAATTATGGTTTAGGCTTGAATAAATGCGGAATAAACCTACCGATTAATTTGTCAAGCACAAAACCTACAAAAACTAGGCTCACCTATGTGCACCAACAACTTATGCTAAGCAAGATAAACAACTATGTGATAGCAAGATATATAACATGAAACACTGTGGCTATCACAAAGTAAAGTGCATAAGTAAATGGCTCGGGTAAGAGATAACCGAGGCACGCGGAGACGACGATGTATCCCGAAGTTCACACCCTTGCGGATGCTAATCTCCATTTGGAGCGGTGTGGAGGCACAATGCTCCCCAAGAAGCCTCTAGGACCACCGTAATCTCCTCACGCCCTCGCACAATGCAAGATGCCGTGATTCCACTAAGGGACCCTTGAGGGCGGTCACCGAACCCGTACAAATGGCAACCCTTGGGGGCAGTCACCGAACCCGTACACTTTGGCAACCCTTGGGGGCGGTCACCGGAACCCGTCAAATTGCTCGGGGCGATCTCCACAACCTAATTGGAGACCCCGACGCTTGCCCGGAGCTTTACACCACAATGATTGAGCTCCGAACACCAACAACCGTCTAGGGCGCCCAAGCACCCAAGAGGAACAAGCTCAAGGGTACCAAGCACCCAAGAGTAATAAGCTACTCAACTTCACTTCCACGTATCACCGTGGAGAACTCAAACCGATGCACCAAATGCAATGGCAAGGGCACACGGAGTGCCCAAGTCCTTCTCTCCCAAATCCCACCAAAGCAACTAATGCTAGGGAGGAAAATGAGAGGAAGAACAAGAAGGAGAACACCAAGAACTCCAAGATCTAGATCCAAGGGGTTCCCCTCACATAGAGGAGAAAGTGATTGGTGGAAATGTGGATCTAGATCTCCTCTCTCTTTTCCCCCCAAAACTAGCAAGAATCCATGGAGGGATTGAGAGATAGCAAGCTCGAAGAAGGTCAACAATGGGGGAAGAACATGAGCTAAAAGGATAGGACTCAATGGGGAAGAAGACCCCTTTTATAGGTGGGGAAAAATCCAACTGTTATCCCCATTCACAGCCCGCAGCGGGCGGTACTACCGCTCAAGGGAGCGGTACTACCGCTGGCTGCAGCGGTACTGCCGCTCGGCCTAGCGGTACTACCGCTGGGACCTCGCACAGCGCCTAAGGGAGAAGGGACAGAGAGGAGGGCCATGGAGCGGCACTAGTAGTGGTAGTAGGGCGCGGTACTACCACTTCTACTACCGCTGAAACCGACACGAGACATGCAGGTCTCGAGTCGAGGCGGTACTAGCGCGGAACCAGAGCCGTACTACCACCTGTGGCCGTGGGCGGTACTACCGCTGTGAAACAGCGGTACTACCGCTTATGGCTTTCAGCGGTACTGCCGCTCCGGGGCCGCGGTACTACCGCTGGCGCCTCCCTTATGCCACTTCCAAGCAAAACAGATGCTCCAGGAAAACCAGAACTGCCACAACTTCTGCAAATGAGCTCCGAATTGAGCAAACTCAAGCTTGTTGGATAGATGATGACGAGTAGCATCCAACAATGACTGGTTATAGTAAGAAGAGGCAGGGGAGGTATGCCAAGATAAAGAAGAGAGAAACATCCAACAGATAAGAACCAACATAACCTCCGACATCGAAAACATCATAGAAGATGCATGTGAACTCCGTTTTCGATGAACTCGAGCTTGTCATGAAAATGACCATAAGCTCTAAAACTCACCAAGAGAAATACCAAACAAGAACCGAGAGAGATGATGCAAGGATGCAATGGTTTGAGCTCTCTACGAACGATACGATCAAGCTACCAACTTGAGAGCCCCCCTTGATAGTACGGCAATCGATCCTATAACCCGGTCTCCCAACTACCACCATGAGACCGGTAAAATTAGAAAACCTATCAAGGGGCAAACCTTTGCCTTGCACATAGTCCACTTGAGCTAGATGATGACGATCTTGACTTCCTCAAGTTGGACCACCTCTCTTGATTGCATTGGCTCGATGAAGACTAGTTGATTGCTCCCCCATACTCCACTATGGGTGAGCCATTCTTTGGCACATCTTCACTAGTCCATTGTCACCACAATGGATGGCAAGCTTCAAGCATGATCTCTTCGTGATGCTCCACTTGAACTTGCGCACCGCAATCTTGATGACGATCACCACTTGATGTCATCCTCTCCATGGGTTGTATGATATCTTCCTCTTGACGCAAGCCCATGAAAACATACCTAACCCCACATAGAACTCTCACGTAGACCATGGGTTAGTACACAAAGCGTAATTGACAATGCTTACCATACCATGGGATCACTTGATCCCTCTCGGTACATCTTCTACGCTTTGTGTGTTGATTAACTTGAATCACTCTCTGTACTTAGTCTTGATCAACCTTGAATCTTTCCAACTCTCTTCATTTGGAAGATGTCTTGAAGGTAAACATGAATGAGCACACAATCTTCTTCTTCAAGACATGCTTGCAATAAGCTCAACACTCACATGACCAATCTTTGGATAATTTCTTAATAGCATGCACCTTGGTCAACTCATAAACTCCTTGAAACCAACACATGGACTTCAAGACATGCCTATGGACAAATCCTTCAAATATAACTCAATGCAACCATTAGTCCATAGAGAATGTCATCAATTAGCAAAACCACACATGGGGGCACCACATGTTCTTTCAACGCGTCATACCCTTTTCACCAGCATGTCTATAGTCTTCCGTTTCAGTTGCCTTTCAGATGTGACATCGCAGACATGTCTTCGCAGGCCGACGATACCCCATGCACCCTACTGTACGACATCAACGGCCAGAAGGTGGCCGTGGGAAAGGCAACGATCGTGAAGCCGAAGGACCGCATGTTCCACAATCGAGAGATGCCCCATGGCATCCTCAAGGTTAACGTGGCCACTGTCTTAGCGGGCTTCGAGGATTTGCCTCCTCCGGTACCAGTCGATGACGAGGAGACCCCTAAACGGATTGGGGCATGCAAGAGCTAGTTCTTGCCTTGGTCGAAGGCTCTTCTTCGTGTCGAGGCGCCCAGTATCACACCAATGATAGCTTCTCAAGAAGGTATGAACACCACCCCACCTACCAAATTACCTGCATCTGTCGTGCCGGGTGATAACGTACGACACGAGGTAGAGCCTCCATTAGTGCCAGATGACTTCGCCCCCGTCGAAAAAGCAAATGCTGATGATTTCATGGAGGAGGATGATGATGGCCCTCTCAACTATATCAATACCGCCTATGACGATGGAGGATTGATGGCTCGGGACTATGACTCAGGCTATGAGCGTGGAGATGATGACTTGATGCTGCCTGATTTGCCGGAGCCGAAACGTCCTAAGGCGGAATGCAAAAAGTCTCTCTTCATGCGATCCTCGCAGGAGACGCCTCCAGATGCCGCCTCTACCCAGCAACAACCCGAGGGCCGTCCACTGATTAGCCCGACGACACTGGGGGTGGTGGTTAGGGAAAGTATGGTGGGCTCACTACCGCCACCCGCCAAGAAGCAAAGGAGGAGACCGGACAAGAAAGGCCCTGAAGGCGCCAGAGCTGCTTCAAGCAGCCAGCTACCTCTGAAGCCCCGGGAGGTAGACAGAATACCTGTCGAAGGTGTGGAGCGTTTCCATGTCGCCGGCCACCCGATCCTACCTCCGAGGGCGCTAGAGCACATACTGAACAATGATCTAAGGAGACTTTGTGAAGATGTGCTGGCCAGAGAGAAAAGCCTTCTCATCTCGGAAAAACTAGGATACCCGCTTTATGCGGCTCAGGTGCCGGGCGGAAAGTTGTACGTCGAGAGATGGCCCGCGGATAAGTTCATCCTGCGATTTGACTACATCTACGACATGTTCCACATGACCAAGCTGGATTTCCAGTTCATCCGCATGTATGCGCTGTATCTCAACTACTTCATCAGGCTTGAGAACATAAAATATATCTGCGTCGCGGACCTGTACTATATGCACGAGAGCTTCTTGGCAGTATGCAAAGAGCACCGTGACTATGCGAGCAAGTACATCGGCGATTTCATGATCGCTAATAAGGATAAGAAAGCGATTCTCCTGCCTTATCATCCCATGTAAGTCATCCGCGGATATCCTTTCGTAAGTTTTAATCATTCCTTTGCAAGCATGGAGGCTAATTTGAGGTGTACTTATTTTGCGCAGCGGGGGGTGGGGGGGCGCCATCCTCATCGTTCTGTACCCAGAATACTCCCATGCTATGTACTTGGACTCATCCAAGAACATCAAGAAAAAGGATTACACACACATAAAGAGTATTCTCGATAGTGCCATGTTAACCTTCAGCCTGTCTGGTGGATATATCAAGGTGAAAAAGTGCAGGAAGAACGGGCTGGGTTTCGGCCATAAGACCGACTTCTGCTGCATCCAACAACCGTACACCAGTAAGGCTGATGGATTCTACCTCATGCATCACCTG